>CM076676.1:40387608-41587608 GCA_038501925.1 Xenopus petersii | reverse complement strand
GCTGAGGAGTACTGAGCGACGAGAGCTGAGAGGGGAGGGGCTGAGGGCTAAGGAAGCCACGAGCGGGGAGAAGTATGGGCAGCACGGAGGAGTCACTGCACACTTCAATCAGTGAGTAAGCGGCAACCTTTTTTTAGCTGACCCGCGTATAAGCCGAGGTAGAGTTTTTCAGCACATTTTGGGTGCTGAAAAACTCGGCTTATACGCGAGTATATACGGTACTTGATATTTTATTGTTACAGAGAAAAAGGAAATTCATTTTAAAAATGTAAATTATTTTATTAAAATGGAGTCTATGGGAGACGGCCTTCCTAAGATTCTTAGCTTTCTGGATAACAGATGCAATCTGATGAAATTCTAACTGTTATTTCCACCGCACACACTAGTGACCTGAAAGCGACACCGTCACCACTACAAAAATGTTTGCAGCAACTTGTGTTGTATATTTCAGAAAACCTGACATTGCTTTCATAAATAAGATTTACACTGCTGCATTTCTAACTCACTGATGTCATTTAGAACCTGCTATCAGGCAGACAATATCCTGGTGGTAATTATCCATCTTGACCAGCAGAAGATAAACAGCAGTTACCAACAAGTTACCATTCAGTTTAATAATAATATATAAAAACAATGTGGTCATTATCATAATTTCTTTATAAAGAGTATACCTTTAGATGCAGACAAATAATTACAGATTTATGCAAAAATACTGTATTAAATCTAGATGGATATTAAAAAAAGATTGCAAAAGTATAAATCATTTGAATATATTCCTCCAAATCTAATGCGCTGACTAAAGCAGAAATGAAAACAAAGTCCCTTCTGCAGAGGAAACTTCAGAGGCAATGCATTAAAAATTAAAATGAAAGAAAAAAGTGAAACCCAGGAAACAAACTCCTACAAAGGTTTTCTACAAATGCATTTTAGTTAATGACTGAGTGAGATTATGTAAAGTATATTACATGAATTTGGAGCTTTCTGGATAACAGTTTTCCAGATGATGGATCCTATACCTGTATTATATTTTCCTGTATACCGTAATCAGTACACAGCCCAAGATGAGTATAAGTACAGCTGGTGAAAAGCTTTCTCCAATGGTATTTTGAATGCCTCAGGTCTTTATCAGTATTTGTGTCTAGTCATTTGTATAAATAAGCCTTATTGTATATTTATATAAAAATCAAGTCTCAAACCACATAAACTATTTACACACCTTTAAGAACAAAACAAACAGGGATTGGAATCTTGGAGTTTTATTACCTTTAGAAATTATCATTATATTGAAACAGCAAAATAAATATTCAATATTGGTAGAGCCCCTAGCCAATATAATGAAAAAGTAAGATATCTTATTGATTCATTCATCTGTGATTACTTTTGTCTGACAGTTATGTGTAAAGAGATGTGCACAAACAGACACAATTGAGTACAAGGTAAAGACAGCTTATAGCTTATTTGTACTTACTCAGTTCTCTAGTCTAGAACCTCAGTAGTTGTGAAAAGTGTACCATTCAGATCTTTGGGATCTACACTTAGGCCATTCATTCATCTTTCTAAGCATACTTCTAGGTTCAATTTCAGCTAGGGAACTGGTCTGCAAGGAGCTTGTATATTCTCCACATGGGTAATCTGCAGTGACGTAACTAGATATTACTAGGCCCCACAGGAAAATATTTTTCAGGCCCCCAAAATGTCTAGAGATTGACCTGTTTTACTAATTTCTGTTGAAATTGTGTATGAATTCGGGGGGGGGGGCCCTATACCGGCTGGCCCCCCCTGCAACCTCAGGGTCTGCTTCCTCTGTCGTTATGCTCCTGATACTCTGGTTTCCTCCCACACTCTAAAACCATACAGGCAGGTTAATTGGTTCCTAAGAAAATTGACCATAGAGTGTACTGGACAGATTTATCAAAATATAAGTTTAGAACTTAATAAATGAAAACTCACCCATGTTCTATTCATTCCTATGGGATCTTTAGAACAGTATTTATCAAATGGCGAGCTCTAACTTTCACCCACTGATAAATACAATGCTACAAATCCCATAGGAATGAATTTTTTATTATCTATCATAATATTGTCTTTGAATTATATTTTTAATTTTGCCACAAATGTATTTTCCTGATGCTTTTACACAACCTTTCTTACTACCCTGTTCCTCTATGTTTGTGCAGCAGTAGTCCGTTAGTACTAGAAGCAGGGATGGGTGAATTTTATTCGCCTTGTTTCGCCACTGAATTGACTCCCATAGATGCGCCTCCAAAAAAAAAAAGTCATGTTGGCAAAACAGTCAGATTTAGGAACTTTAAGTAACAATTACTTACAAAAGCAGAACTATCAGTGAAAAACGATCAACATGACCTATAGATAACTTGTAATGTAGTTTAATATTTTGAAAAGAGAATTTATAGTATCAAACTTCAGCGTCTCCTGCACAAATTATGAAGTCATTACTCAAACAGTTAGAGAACTAGAGTCCGAAAAGATGACATCAGTTCCTTGTAGTTCAGGTAAATGCTGTTTAAATGAATCCTCCTGCAAAAATAAAAACATTACTAAAGCTTGCACCAACGAGCACACAGAAAAAATAATCAGGCCACTGCTACCTCCTGCTGGACATTTCAGGGAACTGGGGAAAATGAAATGATTTATTTATTTTAGTTGACTTTATAATTATCATGATTTATTTAACAATAATGGGTTATTTTACAATAATGTTTTTACAATAATGTAGCAAACAATTATAGCATTATAGACTAAAAATAGGATAAGAGATTTTTTTTTACTTAAAAGGGCTGTATAACCCCTTGTCAACATGAGTAGAAAGAGTAGGGATCTAATTATCTGACTCACAAGGAGCAAACATGGAGTGGTTTAATTTTCTTTGTTTGGTGATAATAATAAAGACAATGAAAATAAGAAGATTAGTCACCCCACAATTATTGGGGAAACATATGCACCAGCAGGGTTACTTTATCTTACCGCACACCATTGGGACTGTCCTCTCTTCTGGGACAAGAGCATTTTGTTCACAAAGCATTAATCTTCCATTTACATCGACAGCCAATTTCTCTGTGACCAATCAAATTCTAACATATGACATTGCAGAGGATGGCCAAATGCAAAAAACATATTCCTAGCTGAGCTTCAATTTGGCCACTGTTTGCTGCACTTAAATGTACAAGTAATAAAAAACATTTTATACTTAATGTGACTTTATTTTAATAGGCTCAATTATGGCCCCAGTAACTAATGCCACCCATTTTCAGTTGTTCTCCCAGTGCTATTAAAATGCTTAATCTGATCTTCCCATGTAGGTCCCATTGAAGCCTGTGCACTTAGATGCTCTCTTGCATACACAGATGTGCAAATTGCGCTATTCTGGAGTATAGGGTCGGCTTTAGCATTAAAACTGCTGCTGCCTCAGTCTCTCAATAAACAAGGCAAGGTTATCTTGTGATTTTAGCCATCCATACAATTTAAACTTGACATGCCTCTTCCTTTTTTTTCACAAGGTGGCAGCACCGTATAGTTCATGCATCGTATAGTTCATGCTGCATCAAAAACTTGACTTTTTTAAATCTCCAGAATGATAAATCTGTATATTAAACTCATTACTCAGCAAGTCCAGTTTGTTTTAGAATTACTTATATTAGATATACCATGACCTGGATGAATGAAAAATCTTCATAGTACATTAAACATTTTTCTTGAACTGTATACACATTTTTAGCCAACATAATATAAAAAAAATGATATGAAAGATACAGGTGATCTGTTATCTGGGATGCACCTGGGGATTTTCCAGAAAAGGATTCATTCCGTAATTTGGATCACAATTTCTCAGGTCTGTTATAAATCTTTTTAAGCATTAAATAAGCCTGGTAGAATCTGTTATCCAGAATGTTTGGCACCAGGGGTTTTTCCAGAAAAGAATTAATTCCGTAATTTGGATCCCAATTTCTTAAAGGGCATGTAAAGTCTAAAATAGAATAAAGCTAGAAATGCTGGATTTTGTATACTAAATATAAACATGAACTTACTGCACCACAAGCCTAATCAAACAAATAATTTATACTTTCAAAGTTGGCTACAGGGGGTCACCATCTCGTAACTTTGTTATACATCTTTGCAAGACTAAGACTGTGCACATGCTCAGTGTGGTCTGGGCTGCTTAGGCTTGAGTTCTGCATGGCTGGGAAGTAAGGCGGGGGCTCCCCCTGCTGTTCATAAGTATGATTGTTTCCCTGTTCAGCAGTTAGGGACCATCTGACAATTCCTATCCGCAGCAGTAAACGAAAGGAAAATTTCACTGCATACACTCAGGTTTCTTTTAAAAACGGTACACATTTTTTGATTAAAGTATATTGGAGATAGGTTTCTTTTTCCTTAAAGAAAGTAAAAATGGAATTTTATGTTTTTTGCCTTTACATGTCCTTTAAGTGTGTTAAAAATCTGTTTAAACATTAAATAAGCCTAGTCGGATTGTTTTGCCACCAATGTGGATTCATGCATCTTGGTTACCATGAAAAATTATTTGCTTAAAATTGAGTCTATTGGGAGACAATTCCTGTAATTCAGAGCTTTCTGGATAACAGATTTCCTGATAAGGAATCCCATACCCATTAGAATATGTCTAAATTTTACATTAAGGAGCCTATTAATTAAACCTCCAATTTTTCTGGAAACTGCAAATTTTTTAGATTAAAACAAAAACTTTTTTTAGGGATTTATCATACCCCAAAGCTTCTGAAAATACTCCATATCAAACCTTTTGAGGTCATGTAAAAGTCAATGGCAGATGTCCCTGAAGATGTTTCTTGGCATCGTGATCTGCGCTGGTTTTCATCCAATAATCCAATAAATTCAAGTTGTCAAGGCAACAAGTTGAGTTTTCAGAACGTCAGTTTTAAAAAGTCAGATGATTCGTATTGATGCACAAATTTGTTTTTTCCCACCAATTTTTTTGAGAATTATTGATAAATGAGTTCAATTCATGTTTTTTATAAAAAAAAATAAATAAATAAGAGTTTTGGTAAATACCCCCTTAACATTCTCATTCAAATTCAATGCCAATATTCCAATTCTGTAATTGCTTCATCTCCCTGGTGTTTTTTGAATCATTACATTTTGGCATTATTTACTAACCCTTTTTCTGCTTGCTAAAATGTAGAGACAGGGAATGTACTGTATTTACTTCCGATGGAAAAAAATGTGGTTTTGCAGATATTTAATTAATCAGCAGAATCAGTGGGAGGGATAATTCATCCTATAAATACATTTTAGTATGATGTAGACATTGATAGAACATTCTCAACTAAAAACAAACCATTTTTTAGCAGCATTCTTCTGACTGGGCAGAAAACACATTCCTTCTCTCTTATATGGTCTGCACACTGGAGAAGAGGGTCTCTAAACTAATACACTTTAAAATTCTTCACAATTACATAGGCGCCAGTGGTTGTAAATAACATGTACTTTATTGTTGAATGGAATCTTCAGAAAAAGAGACTAGAAATATATGTTCTGAATAGATAACAGGCATACAAATATAATTTCTTTCATCTAATGGATATCATAGATAGCAGCAATCCAATTAAATGCTGCCCGATATCTTTGTCTTCAACATAAAACAACAGTAGGGACACACATTTGACCATCCGTGGTATATAGACCCTCACATAGGCAGCAGAAGATGGTTTCAGCTGGGGGGCCAGGAAGAGGAGCAATGGAGGCGCGCGTAGCACGCTGCAATTTTTTGGCCACACCCCTTTTAGTCACTCCCCTTTGACTCCACCCACTTTCCCGTGTGTTTTCACTGAATTTCCAGGGAATTTCAATTTCACATTTCAGGAAATTTCATGTATAAATACCCCCAGACTGAATGGCACAGTGGAAATTTAATGTGACCTGTGGCATAGACCCTACCCCTCACAAATGACACACATAGGCCTTTAAGGACTAACAGCATGTGTGCCCATCACTGTGGCACTGAAAGAGTAAACAGCAGTGGGGCAGCAAAACATCAAAATGCATGCCTAGCAATCCTATGAGCAGCAATGAGGAAGCAGCAACTTCCCAGCAGTTACATTCATTGCACATCATTCACAGCTCCCACCGAATGATGTGCAATGAATGTAACTTCTGGGAAGTTGCGGCTTCCCCATTGTGCTTATTGGATTGCTACGCTATAGGCTAGCCTAGCAGCTCTATTTGCACAACAACTCCCAACATCAGGCAGCCTGTAATTAATGGTGATGGAAGTAGGGACTTGTAGTCCTCCAAGAGCTGAGGACAAAATGACCGAGTACCAGTGGCAATGGTACCCTCTCCCGCCCTTTGATTGTTCTAAGCCCACTATTGAATGCACTCATGAAGCAGCTGGGCACCGAGCAGTGGGGGGCTCACTCATGCTGACAGGTGTCGCAGCTTGCACCTGTGTAACCATGGCATCATCTTCTGCAAATGTGCAGCCGCAGCCAGAGCCAGCTCACTGCGGCTGCTCCATCGATGAGGCACATGGAAGAGGTGAAGGCAGGGTCAGTCTTAACAACTGCGGGGCCCAATTGGAACCATTTTGGTGGGGCCCCCTAAATGGAGTTTTGCCATCTGGCACAGGGTTCCTGTCCCATGATAATTACTCACTACATTTCACTAATTTATTTCTAGAGTTCAACTGCATACAAAATGCAGGAATTTATTTTCACAGTATATGTGCATTTTTAAAGATTTATCCTCAAACCTTCCTGTTGTATGGTAAATAGTACAGGGGAATACCTATGCAGTCATAGTTTTATGGGATCTCTCTGTACAGACTATGATCAAACTTAGGGACTGTTCCTGCTGAATTGTGCTTAGTACAGGGAATACCTATGCTGCCATAGTTTTATGGGATCTCTCTGTACAGACTATGAGCAAACTTGAATTGTGCTTAGTACAGGGAATACCTATGCTGTCATTGTTTTATGGGATCTCTCTGTACAGACTATGAGCAAACTTAGGGGGCTGTTCCTGCTGAATTGTGCTTAGTACAGGGAATACTTATGCTGTCATTGTTTTATGGGATCTCTCTGTACAGACTATGAGCAAACTTAGGGACTGTTCCTGCTGAATTGTGCTTAGTACAGGGAATACCTATGCTGCTATATTTTTATGGGATCTCTCTGTACAGACTATGAGCAAACTTAAGGGGCTGTTCCTGCTGAATTGTGCGTAGTACAGGGAATACCTATGCTGCCATAGTTTTATTGGATCTCTCTGTACAGACTATGAGCAAACTTAGGGGCTGTTCCTGCTGAATTGTGCTTAGTACAGAGGAATACCTATGCTGCCACAGTTTTATGGCATCTCTCTGTACAGACTATGAGCAAACTTAGGGGCTGTTCCTGCTGAATTGTGCCTTTGACCATGTCCACTATAGGAAAAATATTGAATATATAGATAGCTAAATGTTTCTTTTTAATAATGCAATTTATTTTATAAAAGCCAAAAGACACATTTGCAATTCCATGTATAATACCCCAGAACTTAAAGGATGAATTCCATGAATTTGAGGTTTGATGTGGGAGGAAGTCAATTGCAAGATTTTGCTATGGTGGGGGCCCCATGGGCACGGGGACAGATTGGGCCCAATAGGTCTCATTAGCCTAAGACCGGCACTAGGCAGAAGGAAGGTGCAGCAAGTCCAGCTGTCTTTGATCTCTCCCTCCCCTAACACACGCCCCCTCCCATCTTCCGGCTAAACACACACACACGGGAAACCTCTGCAGCATATAATTAAATCTTTAGCAATACATCACGTGTCTGTCTGTACGGAGTTTATTGGAGACGGAGCAGCAGGCAGAACGTCTTCATCCACACAGAGCCGCACACCAGATCCTCTCTCTCAGCAATCAGTGTGTAAGCGCAGGATCAGCCTATTTGCTGAACGCGATTGGCCAGTTTTAGTCATCTTTCGGCTTCTTCAGCCCCAAAATAAATGATAATGGCATCGGGTTTTGGCGCAAGTATTTTGAAAAAGGTTGCTCAAGCTGTTATAAGCAGAATTCTTAAAAAAAAAAAAAAATCCAGGAGAATTTTTTTTGGGGAGGCCGTGGCCCCTGTGGCCCCCCTGGTTCTGAAGCCTATGGACCCTCACAGTGTCGTCTTAAAAGGACATACCTCCCAACTGTCTTTTTTTCGGAGGGACAGTCCCTCTTTTGACAGCTCAACCCGCAGTTCCTTATTTGTACTGGAAAGTCCCTCTTTTCTATGCACTGAACAGCCAGAAAAAGAAACAAAATTGGCTTTTAGCAGAGAGCCCAGAACAGCCACAGGTGCAATTAAGATACTTTGTAACAATTTTGAGACACAAAAACACAGTTTAGATAAGGAGAAATATTTTCAAATTTTCATAACCTGCCAAATTTTGTAAAACAAACATGGTAATTAGGGAGTGTGGCCACAGAAAGGGGTGTGGTCAAAAAATTGCTGCGCTACATGCGGAAAAAAAAATGTTGTCCCTCTTTTTACTTCCAAAATGTTGGGAGGTATGAAAGGATGGAAGTAATAGAGGTCGTAAATAACGTAACCCAGAGTAACTTTAAAGTGGAGGACAAAGCTACAATTATAGTGTCAGGGCAGATATACAGGAGACAATAAAGGATCCGTTTACCCTACAAATGCTGCAAGCAGCAAAAGCACTGCTTCCACGGCATTGGAAAGCAATAGAAGCGCCTCGTTTTAGAGAAAGGTGGGCCACTATAGAAGAAATTAGGCAGTTAGAGGAAATCTCATATCTAATACACAACCAGAGTGCTAAATATTGGAAAATATGGGCCCCCATGGGTAGTTTGAACACTACCTAGACCAGATCCTAATGATAACAGTAACCCATTCAACTTCACAAGAATAGTAGGAGTGAAATGTGAACTGCTTTAGTGATTGTCTTAGTGTAAGCTATGGCTTGTTGCTTAACTATCTGATTATTTGTAAACAATGTTAAATTGATGTGTGGATTCCCCCATGTCCCCCCCCCCATCCCTCCCCCTCTTGACCTTGTTGATAACTTAATAAATAAAGAATTATCAAAAGAAAATTAAATTACATGGGCCTTAATTATTTGAGTCCCTTCTTTCGAAAGTCTTCATGAGAACTATACCTTACTACTTTTCCTCCTCTAGCTACCATTCAACTGTCTCAGACTCCTACACTTCTATATAAGAGGAGCTAGTCTCACACCTTCTTGTCCACATTCACAGGATCTCACTCCCTGCTCTCCTTTACTAAAAGTACTTCTTTCTCCTTAAACCATCCAAGTCAAATATTCAGTTTGTGGCCTGAAACTGAAACCATACAGAAACCATGATTTTTCTGACCACAATTTCACATAAATGCTCCCATAAAACCATAAACCTTAAATAACATGGGACAAGTTGGGACATGTTTGCTGTGTCACTCCTTGTTTGATTGAGTAACACAACAGTTACTTTCACTCATTGCCAAGGTAGCTGTTTGGTAGCTGTTTGGCTGTTGGCTTTTGAACTGACCACATCAACAGCATGAGCAGCTTCTGTAGAGAGTGTCAGCAAAGTGCCAGCAAATGTAGATTCTATATTTCTTCTGGAAATTCAACCTTTGCCTGCCTTCATGTAGATAATACTGCCTGTGACTTAACTTTGGAGATGTTTCTGGAGTACAAGATGCTTTTACCTTTTATTATATGTTGAAAATTGCTGGGAGTCATAACCCAGAAACATTTTGGGGTTCCAGTCCCAAAGTAAAGCTCTATTGGGAGAATGTAATAAAAGTCGCAAAAAATGCAGATTCGGGGAGATTTAGTCGCCTGGCGACTAATCGCCTCTTTTGTGGGGCGACAATCTCCACGAACTGCCTTCCCCCTGCTATAGTCAGAAAACACCAGCGCCAATGCAGTCGCGATGCTTCAATTGCCCGAAGTTTCCTCGTCAGACGTCTTCGGAATTCAAAGCGTCGTGAGTGCATTGGCGCTGGCGTTTTCTCCCCGAATCTGCACATGTGCTAACTCCCTTAAACTAACATTGTCTCATGGGCTCACTGATCACAAGTTTCCTTATCACCTCCCATAGGTCTCCTGTTATGTTAAAATAATCGCACAAAAAGCCAGAAGGGGCAGTGGCCCAGGGTGTGTCTGTAAATGGAACTCTAGTGAATTGGAAGTTCTGGGTTCAACTTAATGCGCTAAAAATCATTTGAAGGCAATTTAACAAAAGAAGAATTTAACTTGATCGACAATTGTCACTTTTACGCCATGATACCAATGTAACTATATAATCTGCAAAAAAAAAGATGCCATTTAGCTGTTAGATTTGTAATACTCTTTGGACAATGTGTTGTTCTCTTTTCTGTATGAGTTCCACTATCTAACTTCCGCTCACAGGCTCTTGCTCTAAGCTCAGTACAGGGGGAAGAGAGGGGCCATCACACACAAATGAGTTTCATATACCGCATGCTATAGATACAGAACGTGATTACCTAGCAATACTACGATATTTTCTTTATCAGTGGATTTAGTAATTGCTTTGGTATTTAGCTGCACAACAAAATAAAACATTTTTTTTTCTGTTTAAGCTTTTGTATCACGTAAATCAGCAGTTCTCTATTGTGTTTGCTTTGAAAGAAATCTGAACTTAAAGCTATATAACAGTATAATGATTTATTTGTATGTTTAAAATAAAAAGTGGGGTGGAATTTAGCTACTTTTGGGATTCTGTTGAGTCGTAATCCAGGTTTTATGACCATCCATTGTTGCATAATGTTGTACCAAACTGTTATGAGAAACAAACATAGGCAGGGCTGGAACTAGGTGTAGGAACAAAAGTTTTTTTTAAGTGTTTAATTATACATTTGGGTTTCTCCCTACACATACACAGATATGGACAAGGGGAAATCCATAAGAAGCTACTAAACTTTCTAGTATTGGGACTGTAAGAAGAAACTTCATACCTTGGGGAAACCCATACAAATTCCAAACAACTCATCAAACGCAAAACCTTAGAATATGTTATAGCCATGCTAACCACTCGGTCAGGAACTTCTTGTCTTTCATACAGTATATGAATCTTGACAGCATTACTATTACTGATCAGTAAAGTAACTACAGAGAAAGCAGACCCTGCGACTGCAGGGGAACCTAGGAGGTATAGGGGCCCATGATCATTATTTTCTGAAATATACACCGACCAAATCCGCACTTATTATTATTTAGCTTTTTATACATCAGCTCTCCAGTTTGCCATTTCAGTATTCTGGATGCTAGGATCAAAATGACCCTTGCAACCGTGCAATGATTAGATTGAGAGACTGAAATATGAAGAGAAGAGGGCTTCCATAGAAAGATGAGTACTAAAAAGTAGCAATAATAACTAGATGGTGTCGTTTCTGAAGAAACCACAAGATGTTGGCTTTGAAACGCAAGAAGTGTTGGGGCCAGTCGCCCCTGGTGCATAGAGAGTACACAAAGTTGGTAGAATCTGGTTTAAAACTATGAAAATTGAAGCAGATCAAATTGTACCATTAAAATCAATCCAAAAACCTGATTGGCTGTTTTTGGCTCCACCCACTTTTAAATTTTGAATCCCAGTCCCCCTGTGACCAACTGTGCCAAGTTTGATGTCCCTGCCATTAACTGTGAAAGAATGGCAGCAACTTATATATTGACATTGATTAGCAATAGGTAACATTTGATTGGCTGTTTTAAGCTCCACCCAGTTTTCCAAATTTTAACACCAGTCACCCAGTCATGGTCTGTACCAAGTTTGGGGCCTCTGGCTTTAAAACTGTGAGAATGGCAGTATTTGAAACTTTTACATTGAAGTCAATAGGTAAAATCTGATTGGCTGTTATTGGCTCCGCCCACTTTCCCTACATTTTTGACCACAGTCACCCAGTGAGTAATTGTGCTTATTTTGTGACACTTGGCATGTACGCCGTAATAATAGCAGCAATTTGACGTTTTTCATTAAGGTCAATGGCTGAAATCTGATTGGCTGTTGTTGCCCCGCCCCCTTTTTTTCCTAATTCTGAACCAGAGTCACCAAGTGACTACCACTTTAAGGTTTCGGAATCATGACATTTAACATGTGAAAATGGCAGCAATTTTATGTTTTTCTATTGAAAATCAATGAATGACATTTGATTGGTTGTTGGTGGCTCCACCCACTTTTCCTAACTTTGAAGTGCAAACACCCAGTGACCACATTTGTGATATTCGAGGTCCATGACATCAATAACGTGCAAATGGCATCAATTTTAATTTTTCCCATTGAAATCATCCAAGAAATCTGATTGGTTGTTTTGGCTCCACCCACTTTTCCAGATTTTGATCCCGGTCCTCCAGTGACCAACTGTGTCAAGTTTGAGGACCCTCCCATTAACAATCTAAGAGCGGCGACAGTTTTAACTTTTCCCATTGAAACAAATGGCTCATATTTGATTGGCTGTGGTAGACTCCGCCCACTTTTCAAAATTTTAACCCCAGTGACCCATGGTGCCGAGTTTTGGGTCTCTGGCTTTAACACTGTGGGAATGACAGTGTTTGACATTTTCTCATTGAAGTCAATAGGGAATATCTGGCTGTTTGTTGCTCCGCCCACTTTTTGGAGTCCCCAAAATGTGACAGAACTTTTCAGGTTGACCCCATGACTAAGTGACCCAAGTTTGGTGAGTGTAACTTTAATGCTGTACGAGTGGCAAAAGTTTCAAATTTTCCAATGAAAGTCTATGGGAAAAAATGGGGTCTTTGGGGGCCTGCCACAGGGGCACGGAGGGTGGGATTGCTTAACAGAGCACAAGCAACCTATTCGGGTATGAGCCGAACAAGTGGGTAAAACTCTGGGAGGAGTAGCATTTAGAAAATTGCTAAAATTTAATTGGCTGTTGGTAGCTCCGCCCACTTTGGGGTGCCCCCCCAAAATAATTTTTTTTATTCGGGGTGGCACCAACAATATGCGGTCCGAGTTTGGGGAGTGTAGCTTCAAAACTGTACGAGCGGCAGCGATTTGAAAATTTAGTATAGTCAAAGTTTTAAAGAACGGTACATGATAAATGTCAACTTTTTTTTCAACTTCGAATCGAAGATGGTCGAAGTACCCAAAAATTACTTCGAAATTTGAAGTTTTTTACTACGAAAATTCACTTCGACCTTTGATAAATCTGCACCTAAACGTGTAGCCTTAAAGAGCAATTGTTTTTTAGATGGGGTCAGTGACCCCAATTTCAAATCTGAACAGAGTCAGAAGAAGAAGGCAAATAATTAAAAATCTATAAAAATATATATAAATACAGATATGGGACCTGTTATCCAGAGTGCTCGGGACCTGGGGCTTTTCGCATAATGGATCTTTCCGTAATTGTGATCTTCATACCTTAACTCTACTAGAAAATCATGTAAACATAAAATAAACTCAATAGGCTGGTTTTGCTTCCAATAAGGATTAATTATAACTTAGTCGGGATCAAGTACAAGGTACTGTTTTATTATTATAGAGAAAAAGGAAATCATTTAAAAAAAATATCAAATATTACTTTCGCCACTCCTAAGATGCATTTTGTTCTCTCTCGCTCTCTGTATATATATATATGTATATATATATATATATATATATATATGTATGTATGTATGTATGTATATACAGTATATATGGGGCAAATATATACAACCTATTTGGAGTCAATTGGTGGAAAAATCAAAGTTTTTTTTGGGAAAAAACTTTGAATTGAATTCGCTATTCCTTCGAATTCGTAGGTTTCGAATTCAACAGAATACGGACCTATTCAATCGAAAACGGACTAAAAATAAACTTCGACTTAATTTCGGTTGGTCCTTTTGAATTCGAATTTCGAAGTTTTTTCAATTTGAAATTCAACCCTTGATAAATATGCAATATATATATATATAGAGAGAGAGAGAGAGACAAATACAAGAGTCCTCTGCACTCAACCCATTATCAATATATTTAAGACATTTGGACATTTTGTGCTTACAGCTACTAAAAAATGCCTTACCCTTTAATCAAAACAGGGATTGTTTGTCCATATATTGCAATATATTTAAGCTGGCCAACTACGTCAAAGTCATCCCATATCTGGCCAGTCCTACACTCAATTTTCATCTGATTCATTAAGTATTTTATTGCTTCATTGTACATTTTACAATGAGATGAAAAGAGTAGGAACTGGCCAGATATGGGATGACGTAGTTGGCCAGCTTAAATATATTGCAATATATGGACAAACAATCCCTGTTTTGTTTAAAGGGTAAGGCATTTTTTAGTAGCTGTATGCACAAAATGTCTCTGTCTTAAATATATTGATAATGGGTTGAGTGCAGAGGACTCTTGTGTTTGACTATATGTATTTTGTGGTCACAGCCTCATTGCCCCCCCCACCTAATGGTTTTAAAAATTAGTGGTGAGCACAACTTTCCCTTGTTTGTTATGTATATATATATATATATATGTATTATATAAAGTACCCCCTGTTGCGAAATATGAGGAGGAGTCACCCAGGCATTCCTTGAACTTTATCAAAACACTGCCTTAATCCTTGTGCTTTTATATGGTCATAGAACGCTTCGGTAACTTATAATTAGGGATGGGCGAATTTTTTCGCCTTGTTCCGCCGCAAAAATTACGCTCATAGACTTGTATGTCGTTGTGTGTTAACAAACCGTCAAAACAATTTTGCCGCTCGAGAAATTTTTTTTTGATGCCCATAGACTTTAATGGGCGTCCGCGACATTTTGCCTGCCGCAAATTTTTGGCGAAACGAAACGGGTCAAATTCGCCCATCCCTACTTATAATATCCTTACATTTTACAAGAGGGGGTACTTTATTCACTATATATATCATGTAATTGAAGCAAGTAATTTCAAAATGAACACCTAAAACACAATTGTTTCAACCTGACCTTTGTCAGGGTGACAAATATATATATATATATATATATATATATATATATATATATATATATATATCAAATGCATATTTCTTCAGTGCAGCCACATAATCCATGGTGTGTGTGTGTGTGTGTGTGTATGTATATATATATATATATATATATATATATATATATATATATATATATATATATATATATATATGTAAAGATCACCTTTTAATAGTATGATGTAAAGAGGGATATCCTGAGACAATTTGCAATTGGTTTTCATTTTTTATTATTTGTGGTTTTTGAATTTTTAGCCTAGAAGATGTATTAGAGCTCACTCTATTAAAATCACCAGAAATCCTGTCTTTCTATGTGCAATTTAAGCATTTGAGCAAAAGGCAGTTATTTTGTTTGTACTGGAATCAATTATTTGAGAGAGCTCTAATACATCTGCTAGAAAAGGGAGCCCCCCTATAAGATATAGTGGATCTAACTGACTCCCAACTGCTGCATGAAGACAGAATGAAGAGAAACAGATACTGAGAGAGGAATAGTGAATATAAACTTGATTATTTCAGAAACGATGCAGAATATTCAATTGATTGTATTTACAAAGTTTCTTTTTTCAGTATGATGAAGCTTATATTACATTTTCGAGATAGATCACCTTTAAGATAAAGTATTATGTAACAGCATTGCAAACAAAACTAATTTTTATAACCAACCAGTGAATTACAAGTGTGTGTGTGTTTGAGAAAGGTAACTGTTAGTAACCATAGTAACTGTAAACAAGCCTTAGTGGATGTGTGGTCTCATTGTAACATCATAATGAAGCCATAAGATCACATCATAATGAAGCCATGAGATTACATCATAATGAACAGTCTGTTAGTCAGGTGAAAAGGGACATCCATTCCTTAGTGTCACTGAGCTAACAGCTACAATGCAGACACATCTTTTCTTATTTATTTTATTATTTTTCATCTTATTTGAAATTTCTTATTCTAAAACTACAGGTATGAAAATTTACTTATATATATATATTTATATATATAATATTAAAATTAATGTTGTGGTAGGTCACCTAATATATATTATTATCAGTCATATATAATATTGTTGTAGTTATTATTTAAAGAGTTGTAAACACTCACCTAACTATTATATTTTTAAACTGGTTTATTGATCTTCATCTTATTTGCATCTACTTATTCTAAAACTACAGGTACCAAAATAATCTTACATTTATGGTATATAAACAATGAATGGTTTGCTAGGTCGCCTATTGTTATATATTATTATTATTAGTGATATATATTAGTCATATCTATATGTAATATATAATGGCATGTTTTTATACTAGCTTTAATTTGCTTTTGTTTGTTTTTTATTATTGTTAAAGAATAATTATTTAAATAATTAGGATAATGTGCACCCAATAATTGTATTTCTCTTTGGTACAGACACTGAACAGAACAAGTGCCAAGTTTATTGCGTGAAATCTCTGCTATGCGCTGCCATATTACTCCTGGAACTTCTTTTATTGCTATGTTATTTTCTTCGGTAAGTTCTTCTGAACCCAGTTATGTACAGACATCATAATCCCTTGCTTTTCTTTTGCAATAATATACATGTAAATTAAATATTTTGTAAAGAAAATGTTTGTCATTTTATTAATTTAAAATAAAAGGGGGGAATTTTATACTAAATTTAATTATTGGAGATGAAGGGGAAGGGAGGGATGTATGTAGATGAATTGCTTAAAGGTGTTTGAGTGCCCAAGAGCTAATGCCTTATGCAGAGTAAAAGCTTTAGAGGCCTTATCAAGTCTTAAATAAGGCAAAGTGCATGATTCATTTATTCAGATGTGTGCTCATATCATGGCCAGATGTTAGGGATGCATCGAATCCAGGATTCAGTTTGGGATTCCGCCTTTTTCAGCAGGAATCGGGCAAATCCTTTTGCCTGGACGAACCGAATCCTAATTTGCATATGCAATCTGAAATCGTGTGACTTTTTGTTGCAAAACAAGGAAGTAAAAATTGTTTTTCCACATTTTCCTTTCCCGCCCCTAATTTGCCTTAATGTTTATATGCAAATTAGGATTCAGTTTAGTATTCGGACAAATCTTTCAAAAAGGATTGGGCTGAATCCTAAATAATGAATTTGGTGTATCCCTACCAGATATAATTCCACACAGTGGAATAGTTACTAGATTCCAACAATTTAATATCACTGTGTCCCAGAGTCATTTTCTAAAAACATTTTTTTAATACATCTTAATATCTTTTTATCTTAGCAAAAAATATAAGGAGTGTAAAAAGGATATTGAGGCTCCTGAAATTTCAGATAATACTGCTCTTCATGGAACACAAAAAGGAGGTAAGTATAAATATTATCATGCATGAACAGATATTAAGTCTTGATTCTAGAGTTCAGTAGCTTTGGTTGACTTGCACTGTACTTCTTATGAGAGAGGTAGTTGTGTATAGAGGTGAGGCTCAAGTCTGTATTTTTAAAAGAACCATTTAGTCGTATCTCTCTATAATGTCCGCAATATAGCCCAAACAACAGACACCGTAGAGGGAAAACACACCATAACCCCTCTCATAAGAAGTGCACAGTGCAAGTTTATGTGATAATTTGATGAAATGGGCACATATGACAATAGGTTGCATTATGGGATATGGGAGTTTTAACATAGAGTTCACTAAGCAGTTGCAATGGTTTGTTTTAGGAAGCAAAACACCTATTAAAGCAGAAGTAAAGTATGAGAATGAAACTGTCAAAGATGTCACTGAGACGAAAGAAGACAAAACAGAAGCTGAGAAAGAGGTCTCTGAGAATAATAATGAAGTCAAAATGGATAATGATAAAGACGTCTCTGAGAGGAAGGAAGAAGAAAAACTGGAATCAAACATCGTAGAAGAAAATGCTTCTGACAAAAAAGAGACAAAAAAGAGAAAGTGGAAGATTGGGAAATTGAAATGGATGACAAAGAGGTTTCTGAGAGGAAAAGAAGGAGAAAAACTGGAATCAAACATCTTAAAAGAAAATGCTTCTGACAAAAAGGAGACTAAAATGAGAAAGTGGAGAATCTGGAAATTGAAATGGAAGAGAAAAAAAGAACAAAGTGAAAAAGGAGCAAGTGGCAGAGATAAAGAAATAATGGCTGAGAACATAAAAGAGATATGTACTTTCAAGAAAGACAAAATACGTAGAATTATGATGAGTATATTTTGTCTTCGATGATCAAGCATAAGAAGCTGAGCAAGACATATGAAAACACGTGCAATATCTCCTATTCTAGTACCATTAACTGCCAGACAAATTATATAAGCAGCAACTATTTATAGATCCAATCTGTGAATCAAATTTATTCATCTCTACTTTTATAACAATTTTTTTAAATAAAATAGCTTTTCAAAATGTGAGGCTTCTTAGTGTATATTTTGAAAAAGTTTCCAACTTTTCCTTGTTTGTTAAAGTTTATATAAATCTATATATGTATTATATAAAGTACCCCCTTGTTGTGAAATATGAGGAGGAGTCACCCAGGCATTCCTTGAACTTTAGCAAAACACTCTGCCTTAATGCTTGTGCTTTTATATGGTCGTAGAACGCCTCGGTAACTTAAAATATCCTTACTGTACATTTTACAAGAGGGGGTACTATATTCACTATATATATCGTATAATTGAAGCAAGTAATTTCAAAATGAACACCTAAAACACAATTGTTTCAACCTAAACTTTGTCAGGGTGACAAATATATATATATATATATATATATATATATATATATATATATATATATATATATATATATATAAATCAAGAAGTGAAAGTATATATATATATATATATATATATATATATATATTTATATATATATAGCAAATGCATCTTTCTTCAGTGCAGCCACATAATTCATGGTGTATATTTATATATGTATATTGAACACCTTTTAATAGTATGATGTAAAGAGGGATATTCTGAGACAATTTGCAATTGGTTTTCATTTTTTATTATTTGTGGTTTTTCAATTTTTAGCCTAGAAGATGTATTAGAGCTCACTCTATTAAAATCACCAGAAATCCTGTCTTTCTATGTGCAATTTAAGCATTTGTGCAAAAGGCAGTTATTTTGTTTGTACTGGAATCAATTATTTGAGAGAACTCTAATACATCTGCTAGAAAAGGGAGCCCCCCCCACCCTGTGGAGTTAAAAACTTGGCATAACATCTGGGACAATGCGACTAAAACTCCACTTTGTATTACTTTGAAAGAGAACATATATAAGATCATGATGGGCTGGTATCATACTCCCTCCCTGCTATATAAGATGTTCCCACTGACAACCTCCCCCAATTGCTGGAGGGGCTGTAACATGGAGGGGACGTTAATGCATGTGTTCTGGTCCTGCCCAGGCATTCAAACATATTGGACAATGGTGAGACTTTGGCTGCAAAGAGTGCAGCTTCTTGACATACAACCTGATCCTTGGATTCTTATACTAGGGAAGAGAGTCCCTAGTCTCAAAAATCCCATGCAGAAATTGGTGAATGCTTTGCTTACTGGGGCAGAGATGTCTAATTGTGGGGAAATGGAAATGTACCCATCCCCTATCTGAAACAGACTTTTTGGAAAGAGTCCGCTTCATTAGGCAAATGGAATGATGTTAGGGATGCATCGAATCCAGGATTCAGTTTGGGATTCGGGCAGGATTCCGCCTTTTTCAGCAGGAATCGGGCAAATCCTTTTGCCTGGCTGAACTGAATACTAATTTGCATATGCAATCGCAATCTGAAATCGTGTGATTTTTTGTTACAAAACAAGGAAGTAAAAATAGTTTTTCCACATTTTCCTTTCCCACCCCTAATTTGCCTTAATGTTTTTATGCAAATTAGGATTCGGTTCAGTATTCGGATGAATCTTTCAAAAAGGATTCGGCTGAAACCTAAATAATGAATTTGGTGTATCCCTACCAGATATAATTCCACACAGTGGAATAGTTAATAGATCCTAACAATTTAATATCACTGTGTACCAGAGTCAGTTTATAAAAACATTTGTTTAATACATCTTAATATCTTTTTATCTTAGCAAAAAATATAAGGAGTGTAAAAAGGATATTGAGGCTCCTAAAATTTCAGATAATACTGCACTTCATGGAACACAAAAAGGAGGTAAGTATAAATATTATCATGCATGAGCAGATATTGAGTCTTTATTCTAGAGTTCAGTGACTCTGGTTGACTTGCACTGTACTTCTTATGAGAGAGGTAGATGTGTATAGAGGTGAGGCTTAAGTTTGTATTTTTAAAAGAGCCATTTAGGCATATCTCTCTGTAATGTCCACAATATAGCCCAAACAACAGACACCGTAGAGGGAAAACACACCATAACCCCTCTCATAAGAAGTGCACAGTGCAAGTTTATGTGATAATTTGATGAAATGGGCGCATATGACAATAGGTTGCATTATGGGATATAGGAGTTTTAACATAGAGTTCACTAAGCAGTTGCAATGGTTTGTTTTAGAAAGCAAAACACCTATTGAAGCAGAAGTAAAGTATGAGAATGAAACTGGCAAAGAGGTCACTGAGAGCAAAGATGACAAAACAGAAGCTGAGAAAGAGGTCTCTGAGAATAATAATGAAGTCAAAATGGATAGTGACAAAGACGTCTCTGAGAGGAAAGAAGAAGTAAAAATAGAATCAAACATCTTAGAAGAAAATGCTTCTGAAAAAAAGAGACAAAAAAGAGAAAGTGGAAGATTGGGAAATTGAAATGGATGACAAAGAGATTTCTGAGAGGAAAAGAAGGAGAAAAACCGGAATCAAACATCTTAAAAGAAAATGCTTCTGACAAAAAGGAGACTAAAATGAGAAAGTGGAGAATCGGGAAATTGAAATGGAAGAGAAAAAAAGAACAAAGTGAAAAAGGAGCAAGTGGCAGAGATAAAGAAATAATGGCTGAGAACATAAAAGAGATATGTACTTTCAAGAAAGACAAAATACGTAGAATTATGATGAGTATATTTTGTCTTCGATGATCAAGCATAAGAAGCTGAGCAAGACATATGAAAACACGTGCAATATCTCCTATTCTAGTACCATTAACTGCCAGACAAATTATATAAGTGGCAACTATTTCTAGATCCAATCTGTGAATCAAATTTATTCATCTCTACTTTTATAACAGTATTTTTTAATAAAATATCTTTTCATACTGTGAGGCTTCTTAATGTCTATTTTGAAAAAGATTCCAGCTTTTCCTTGTTTGTTATAGTTAATATAAATCTATATATGTATTATATAAAGTACCCCCTGTTGCGAAATATGAGGAGGCGTCATCCAGGCATTCCTTGAACTTTAGCAAAACACTCTGCCTTAATGCTTGTGCTTTTATCTGGTCATAGAACACCTTGGTAACTTAAAATATCCTTACATTTTACAAGAGGGGGTACTTTATTCACTATATATATCATGTAATTGAAGCAAGTAATTTCAAAATGAACACCTAAAACACAATTGTTTCAACCTGACCTTTGTCAGGGTGACAAATATATATATATATATATATATATATATATATATATATATATATATATATATATATATATATATATATATATATATTAATCAAGAAGTGAAAGTATATATATCTGAAATGCATCTTTCTTCAGTGCAGCCACATAATCCATGGTGTATATTTATATATATGTAAAGATCACCTTTTAATAGTATGATGTAAAGAGGGATATCCTGAGACAGCTTGCAATTGGATTTCATTTTTTATTATTTGTGGTTTTTGAATTTTTTGCCTAGAAGATGTATTAGAGCTCACTCTATTAAAATCACCAGAAATCCGGTCTTTCTACGTGCAATTTAAGCATTTGTACAAAAGGCAGTTATTTTGTTTGTACTGGAATCAATTATTTGAGAGAGCTCTAATACATCTGCTAGAAAAGGGAGCCCCCCTATAAGATATAGTGGATCTAACTGACTCCCAACTGCTGCATGAAGACAGAATGAGGAGAAACAGTTACTGAGAGAGGAATAGTGAACATAAACTTGATTATTTCAGAAACGATGCAGAATATTCAATTGATTGTATTTACAAACTTTCTTTTTTCAGTATGATGAAGCTTATATTACATTTTCGCGATAGATCGCCTTTAAGATAAAGTATTATATAACAAAATTGCAAACAAAACTAGTTTTTATAACCAACCAGTGAATTACAAGTGTGTGTGTGTTTGAGAAAGGTAACTGTTAGTAACCATAGTAACTGTAAACAAGCCTTAGTGGATGTGTGGTCTCATTGTAACATCATAATGAAGCCGTAAGATTACATCATAATGAAGCCATGAGATTACATCATAATGAACAGTCTGTTAGTCAGTTGAAAAGAGACATCATTCCTTAGTGTCACTGAGCTAACAGCTACAATGCAGACACATCTTTTCTTATTTATTTTATATTTTTTCATCTTATTTGAAATGTCTTATTCTAAAACTACAGGTATGAAAATTTGCTTATATATATATATATATATATATATATATATATATATATATATATATATATTATTAAAATTAATGTTGTGGTAGGTCACCTAGTATATATTATTATCAGTCATATATATTAGTCATACATATCTTAACTATATATATATATATATATATATACTATCTATATATATATATTTATTATTGTTGTAGTTATTATTTAAAGAGTTGCAAACACTCACCTAACTGTAGTAAATTTTTCAACTGGTATATTGATCTTCATCTTATTTGCATCTACTTATTCTAAAACTACAGGTACCAAAATAACCTTACATTTCTGGCATTTATATAAACAACGAATGGTGTGCTAGGTCGCCTATTGTTATATATTATTATTATTATTAGTGATATATATTAATTATATCTATATGTATTATATATAATGGCTTGTTTTTATACTAGCTTTAATTTGCTTTTGTTTGTTTTTTATTATTGTTAAGGAATAATTATTTAAATAATTAGGATAATGTGCACCAAATAATTGTATTTCTCTTTGGTACAGACACTGAACAGAACAAGTGCCAAGTTTATTGCGTGAAATCTCTGCTATGCACTGCCATATTACTCCTGGAACTTCTTTTATTGCTATATTATTTTCTTCGGTAAGTTCTTCTGAACCCAGTTATGTCCAGACATCATAATCCCTTGCTTTACTTTTGCAATAATATACATGTAAATTAAATATGTTGTAAAGAAAATGTTTATATCGTATTAATTTAAAATAAAAGGGGAGAATTTTATACTAAATTTAATTATTGGAGATGGAGGGGATGAGAGGGATGTATGTAGATGAATTGATTAAAGGTGTTTGAGTGCCCAAGAGCTAATGCTTTATGTGGAGTAAAAGCTTTAGAGGCCTTATCAAGTCTTAAATAAGGCAAAGTGCATGATTCATTTATTCAGATGTGTGCTCATATCATGGCCAGATGTTAGGGATGCATCTAATCCACGATTCAGTTTGGGATTCGGGCAAGATTCCGCCTTTTTTAGCAGGAATCGGGCAAATCCTTTTGCCTGGCCGAACTGAATCCTAATTTGCATATGCAATCTGAAATCGTGTGACTTTTTGTTACAAAACAAGGAAGTAAAAATAGTTTTTCCACATTTTCCTTTCCCACCCCTAATTTGCCTTAATGTTTATATGCAAATTAGGATTCGGTTCAGTATTCGGACGAATCTTTCAAAAAGGATTCAGCCGAATCCTAAATAATGAATTTGATGTATCCCTACCAGATATAATTCCACACAGTGGAATAGTTAATAGATCCTAACAATTTAATATCACTGTGTCCCAGAGTCAGTTTATAAAAAACATTTTTTTAATATCTTTTTTAATATCTTTTTATCTTAGCAAAAAATATAAGGAGTGTAAAAAGGATATTGAGGCTCCTGAAATTTCAGATAATACTACTCTTCATGGAACACAAAAAGGAGGTAAGTATAAATATTATCATGCATGAACAGATATTAAGTCTTTATTCTAGAGTTCAGTAGCTTTGGTTGACTTGCACTGTACTTCTTATGAGAGAGGTAGTTGTGTATAGAGGTGAGGCTCAAGTCTGTATTTTTAAAAGAACCATTTCGTCGTATCTGTAATGTTCGCAATATAGCCCAAACAACAGACACCGTAGAGGGAAAACACACCATAACCCCTCTCATAAGAAGTGCACAGTGCAAGTTTATGTGATAATTTGATGAAATGGGCGCATATGACAATAGGTTGCATTATGGGATATGGGAGTTTTAACATAGAGTTCACTAAGCAGTTGCAATGGTTTGTTTTAGGAAGCAAAACACCTATTAAAGCAGAAGTGAAGTATGAGAATGAAACTGGCAAAGATATCACTGAGACAAAAGAAGACAAAACAGAAGCTGAGAAAGAGGTCTCTGAGAATAATCATGAAGTCAAAATGGATAGTGAAAAAGAGGTCTCTGAGAGGAAAGAAGAAGAAAAACTGGAATCAAACATCGTAGAAGAAAATGCTTCTGACAAAAAAGAGACAAAAAAGAGAAAGTGGAAGATTGGGAAATTGAAATGGATGACAAAGAGGTTTCTGAGAGGAAAAGAAGGAAAAAAACTGGAATCAAACATCTTAAAAGAAAATGCTTCTGACAAAAAGGAGACTAAAATGAGAAAGTGGAGAATCTGGAAATTGAAATGGAAGAGAAAAAAAGAACAAAGTGAAAAAGGAGCAAGTGGCAGAGATAAAGAAATAATGGCTGAGAACATAAAAGAGATATGTACTTTCAAGAAAGACAAAATACGTAGAATTATTATGAGTATATTTTGTCTTCGATGATCAAGCATAAGAAGCTGAGCAAGACATATGAAAACACGTGCAATATCTCCTATTCTAGTACCATTAACTGCCAGACAAATTATATAAGCGGCAACTATTTCTAGATCCAATCTGTGAATCAAATTTATTCATCTCTACTTTTATAACAATTTTTTTTAATAAAATAGCTTTTCAAACTGTGAGGCTTCTTAGTGTATATTTTAAAAAAGATTCCAACTTTTCCTTGTTTGTTAAAGTTTGTATAAATCTATATATGTATTATATAAAGTACCCCTTGTTGTGAAATATGAGGAGGCGTCACCCAGGCATTCCTTGAACTTTAGCAAAACTCTGCCTTAATGCTTGTGCTTTTATATGGTCGTAGAACGCCTCGGTGACTTAAAATATCCTTTCATTTTACAAGAGGGGGTAATTTATTCACTATATATATATCATATAATTGAAGCAAGTAATTTCAAAATGAACACCTAAAACACAATTGTTTCAACCTCAACTTTGTCAGGGATTACAAATATATACATATAGATATATATATATATAATTAAGAAGTGAAAGTATATTTATATATATATATATATATATATATATATATATATATATATATATATATATATATATATATATATATATATATATATATATATATATATATAGCAAATGCATCTTTCTTCAGTGCAGCCACATAATCCATGGTGTATATTTATATATATATATATATATATATATATATATATATATATTGATCACCTTTTAATAGTCAAGGCAATTTGATAGGATTCAAGTAGACTGTTCATTCACTGTGCTTCCATCCAATGAAGCCAATAACATATGCAAAGGAGTGATGAATTCAGTCAAACGCAGTGGGTTGCTGCAAAAACTGTGCTTTTATTTTAACACAACATGTTTTGAGCTGTGCTTTTTGTCAAGTCAAGACAAAGAGCACAGCTTGAAACATGTTGTGTTAAAATAAAAGCACAGTTTTTGCAGCAACCCACTGCGTTCGACTGAATTCATCACTCCTTTGCATACACCTTTTAATAGTATGATGTAAAGAGTCATATTCTGAGACAATTTGCAATTGGTTTTCATTTTTTTATTATTTGTGGTTTTTGAATTTTTAGCCTAGAAGATGTATTAGAGCTCACTCTATTAAAATCACCAGAAATCCTGTCTTTCTACGTGCAATTTAAGCATTTGTGCAAAAGGCAGTTATTTTGTTTGTACTGGAATCAATTATTTGAGAGAGCTCTAATACATCTGCTAGAAAAGGGAGCCCCCCCACCCTGTGGAGTTAAAAACTTGGCATAATATCTGGGACAATGCGACTAAAACTCCACTTTGTATTACTTTGAAAGAGAACATATATAAGATCATGATGGGCTGATATCATACTCCCTCCCTGCTATATAAGATGTTCCCACTGACAACCTCCCCCAATTGCTGGAGGGGCTGTAACATGGAGGGGACGTTAATGCATGTGTTCTGGTCCTGCCCAGGCATTCAAACATATTGGACAATGGTGGGACTTTGGCTGCAAAGAGTGCTTTTTGACATACAACCTGATCCTTTGATTCTTATACTAGGGAAGAGAGTCCCTAGTCTCAAAAATCCCATGCAGAAATTGGTGAATGCTTTGCTTACTGGGGCAGAGATGTGTAATTGTGGGGAAATTGAAATGTACCCATCCCCTATCTGAAACAGATTTTTTGGAAAGAGTCCGCTTCATTAGGCAAATAGAATGATGTTAGGGATGCATCGAATCCAGGATTCAGTTTGGGATTCGGGCAGGATTCCGCCTTCAGCAGGAATCGGGCAAATCCTTTTGCCTGGCTGAACTGAATACTAATTTGCATATGCAATCGCAATCTGAAATCGTGTGACTTTTTGTTACAAAACAAGGAAGTAAAAATAGTTTTTCCACATTTTCCTTTCCCACCCCTAATTTGCCTTAATGTTTATATGCAAATTAGCATTCGGTTCAGTATTCGGATGAATCTTTCAAAAAGGATTCGGCTGAATCCTAAATAATGAATTTGGTGTATCCCTACCAGATATAATTCCACACAGTGGAATAGTTAATAGATCCTAACAATTTAATATCACTGTGTACCAGAGTCAGTTTATAAAAACATTTTTTTAATACATCTTAATATCTTTTTATCTTAGCAAAAAATATAAGGAGTGTAAAAAGGATATTGAGGCTCCTGAAATTTCAGATAATACTGCACTTCATGGAACACAAAAAGGAGGTAAGTATAAATATTATCATGCATGAGCAGATATTGAGTCTTTATTCTAGAGTTCAGTGACTCTGGTTGACTTGCACTGTACTTCTTATGAGAGAGGTAGTTGTGTATAGAGGTGAGGCTCAAGTCTGTATTTTTAAAAGAACCATTTAGTCGTATCTCTCTGTAATGTCCGCAATATAGCCCAAACAACAGACACCTTAGAGGGAAAACACACCATAACCCCTCTCATAAGAAGTGCACAGTGCAAGTTTATGTGATAATTTGATGAAATGGGCGCATATGACAATAGGTTGCATTATGGGATATGGGAGTTTTAACATAGAGTTCACTAAGCAGTTGCAATGGTTTGTTTTAGGAAGCAAAACACCTATTAAAGCAGAAGTGAAGTATGAGAATGAAACTGGCAAAGATGTCACTGAGACAAAAGAAGACAAAACAGAATCTGAGAAAGAGGTCTCTGAGAATAATAATGAAGTCAAAATGGATAATGATAAAGACGTCTCTGAGAGGAAAGAAGAAGTAAAAATAGAATCAAACATCTTAGAAGAAAATGCTTCTGACAAAAAAGAGACAAAAAAGAGAAAGTGGAAGATTGGGAAATTGAAATGGATGACAAAGAGGTTTCTGAGAGGAAAAGAAGGAGAAAAACCGGAATCAAACATCTTAAAAGAAAATGCTTCTGACAAAAAGGAGACTAAAATGAGAAAGTGGAGAATCTGGAAATTGAAATGGAAGAGAAAAAAAGAACAAAGTGAAAAAGGGGCAAGTGGCAGAGATAAAGAAATAATGGCTGAGAACATAAAAGAGATATGTACTTTCAAGAAAGACAAAATACGTAGAATTATGAGTATATTTTGTCTTCGATGATCAAGCATAAGAAGCTGAGCAAGACATATGAATACACGTGCAATATCTCCTATTCTAGTACCATTAACTGCCAGACAAATTATATAAGCGGCAACTATTTCTAGATCCAATCTGTGAATCAAATTTATTCATCTCTACTTTTTATAACAGTTTTTTTTAATAAAATATCTTTTCATACTGTGAGGCTTCTTAGTGTCTATTTTGAAAAAGATTCCAGCTTTTCCTTGTTTGTTATAGTTAATTTAAATCTATATATGTATTATATAAAGTACCCCTGTTGCGAAATATGAGGAGGCGTCACCCAGGCATTCCTTGAACTTTAGCAAAACTCTGCCTTAATGCTTGTGCTTTTATCTGGTCATAGAACACCTTGGTAACTTAAAATATCCTTTCATTTTACAAGAGGGGGTACATTATTCACTATATATATCATGTAATTGAAGCAAGTAATTTCAAAATGAACACCTAAAACACAATTGTTTCAACCTGACCTTTGTCAGGGTGACAATATATATATATATATATATATATATATAATAATCAAGAAGTGAAAGTATATATATATATATATATCTCAAATGCATCTTTCTTCAGTGCAGCCACATAATCCATGGTGTATATTTATATATATATATATATATATATATATATATATATATCACCTTTTAATAGTATGATGTAAAGAGGGATATCCTGAGACAGTTTGCAATTGGATTTCATTTTTTATTATTTGTGGTTTTTGAATTTTTTGCCTAGAAGATGTATTAGAGCTCACTCTATTAAAATCACCAGAAATCTTTCTACGTGCAATTTAAGCATTTGTGCAAAAGGCAGTTATTTTGTTTGTACTGGAATCAATTATTTGAGAGAGCTCTAATACATCTGCTAGAAAAGGGAGCCCCCCTATAAGATATAGTGGATCTAACTGACTCCCAACTGCTGCATGAAGACAGAATGAGGAGAAACAGTTACTGAGAGAGGAATAGTGAACATAAACTTGATTATTTCAGAAACAATGCAGAATATTCAATTGATTGTATTTACAAAGTTTCTTTTTTCAGTATGATGAAGCTTATATTACATTTTCGCGATAGATCGCCTTTAAGATAAAGTATTATGTAACAAAGTTGCAAACAAAACTAGTTTTTATAACCAACCAGTGAATTACAAGTGTGTGTGTTTGAGAAAGGTAACTGTTAGTAACCATAGTAACTGTAAACAAGCCTTAGTGGATGTGTGGTCTCATTGTAACATCATAATGAAGCCATAAATTACATCATAATGAAGCCATGAGATTACATCATAATCAACAGTCTGTTAGTCAGTTGAAAAGGGACATCATTCCTTAGTGTCACTGAGCTAACAGCTACAATGCAGACACATCTTTTCTTATTTATTTTATTTTTCATCTTATTTGAAATGTCTTATTCTAAAACTACAGGTATGAAAATTTGCTTATATATATATTAAAATTAATGTTGCGGTAGGTCACCTAGTATATATTATTAGGGATGGGCAAATTGTTTCGCCGAAAAAATGACGCCCATCGACTTGTATCGTGGCGTGCGTCAAAAAAAAAAGCTGCGTCAAAACAGTTTCGCCGCGCGACAACATTTTTTTGACGCCCATAGACTTTAATGGGCGTTTGCAACATTTCGCCGGTGGCGAATTTTTGGCGAAGCGAAACGGGTCAGATATGCCCATCCCTATATATTATTATCAGTCATATATATTAGTCATACATATCTTAACTATATTTAATATATATATATATATTATTGTTGTAGTTGTTATTATTTATAGAGTTGTAAACACTCACCTAACTGTAGTATATTTTTAAACTGGTTTATTGATCTTCATCTTATTTGCATCTAATTATTCTAAAACTACAGGTACCAAGATAATCTTACATTTATGGCAATTATATAAACAATGAATGGTGTTCTAGGTCACCTATTGTTATATATCATTATTATTATTAGTGATATATATTAGTCATATCTATATGTATTATATATAATGGCATGTTGTTATTCTAGCTTTAATTTGCTTTTGTTTGTTTTTTATTATTGTTAAAGGATAATTATTTAAATAATTAGGTTAATGTGCACCCAATAATTGTATTTCTCTTTGGTACAGACACTGAACAGAACAAGTGCCAAGTTTATTGCGTGAAATCTCTGCTATGCGCTGCCATATTACTCCTGGAACTTCTTTTATTGCTATGTTATTTTCTTCGGTAAGTTCTTCTGAACCCAGTTATGTCCAGACATCATAATCCCTTGCTTTTCTTTTGCAATAATATACATGTAAATGAAATATGTTGTAAAGAAAATGTTTATATCATTGTATTAATTTAAAATAAAGAGAGAATAAAGGGGAGAATTTTATACTAAATTAAATTATTGGAGATGAAGGGGATGGGAGGCATGTATGTAGACGAATTGATTAAAGGTGTTTGAGTGCCCAAGAGCTAATGCCTTATGCAGATTAAAAGATTTAGAGGCCTTATCAAGTCTTAAATAAGGCAAAGTGCATGATCAATTTATTCAGATGTGTGCTCATATCATGGCCAGATGTTAGGGATGCATCTAATCCAGGATTCAGTTTGGGATTCGGGCAGGATTCCGCCTTTTTCAGCAGGAATCAGGCAAATCCTTTTGCTTGGCCGAACCGAATCCTAATTTGCATATGCAATCTGAAATCGTGTGACTTTTTGTTACAAAACAAGGAAGTAAAAATAGTTTTTCCACATTTTCCTTTCCCGCCCCTAATTTGCCTTAATGTTTATATGCAAATTAGGATTCGGTTCAGTATTCGGACGAATCTTACAAAAAGGGATTCAGCCGAATCCTAAATAATGAATTTGGTGTATCCCTTCCAGATATAATTCCACACAATGGAATAATTAATAGATCCTAACAATTTGATATCACTGTGTCCCAGTCAGTTTATAAAAAACATTTTTTTAATATCTTTTTATCTTAGCAAAAAATATAAGGAGTGTAAAAAGGATATTGAGGCTCCTGAAATTTCAGATAATACTGCACTTCATGGAACACAAAAAGGAGGTAAGTATAAATATTATCATGCATGAACAGATATTAAGTCTTGATTCTAGAGTTCAGTAGCTTTGGTTGACTTGCACTGTACTTCTTATGAGAGAGGTAGTTGTGTATAGAGGTGAGGCTCAAGTCTGTATTTTTAAAAGAACCATTTAGTCGTATCTCTCTGTAATGTCCACAATATAGCCCAAACAACAGACACCGTAGAGGGAAAACACACCATAACCCCTCTCATAAGAAGTGCACAGTGCAAGTTTATGTGATAATTTGATGAAATGGGCGCATATGACAATAGGTTGCATTATGGGATATGGGAGTTTTAACATAGAGTTCACTAAGCAGTTGCAATGGTTTGTTTTAGAAAGCAAAACACCTATTAAAGCAGAAGTGAAGTATGAGAATGAAACTGGCAAAGATGTCACTGAGACGAAAGATGACAAAACAGAAGCTGAGAAAGAGGTCTCTGAGAATAATAATGAAGTCAAAATGGATAGTGATAAAGACGTCTCTGAGAGGAAGGAAGAAGAAAAACTGGAATCAAACATCTTAGAAGAAAATGCTTCTGACAAAAAAGAGACAAAAAAGAGAAAGTGGAAGATTGGGAAATTGAAATGGATGACAAAGAGGTTTCTGAGAGGAAAAGAAGGAGAAAAACTGGAATCAAACATCTTAAAAGAAAATGCTTCTGACAAAAAGGAGACTAAAATGAGAAAGTGGAGAATCTGGAAATTGAAATGGAAGAGAAAAAAAGAACAAAGTGAAAAAGGAGCAAGTGGCAGAGATAAAGAAATAATGGCTGAGAACATAAAAGAGATATGTACTTTCAAGAAAGACAAAATACGTAGAATTATTATGAGTATATTTTGTCTTCGATGATCAAGCATAAGAAGCTGAGCAAGACATATGAAAACACGTGCAATATCTCCTATTCTAGTACCATTAACTGCCAGACAAGTTATATAAGCGACAACTATTTCTAGATCCAATCTGTGAATCAAATTTATTCATCTCTACTTTTTATAACAGTTTTTTTTAATAAAATATCTTTTCATACTGTGAGGCTTCTTAGTGTCTATTTTGAAAAAGATTCCAGCTTTTCCTTGTTTGTTAAAGTTTGTATAAATCTATATATGTATTATATAAAGTACCCCCTGTTGCGAAATATGAGGAGGCGTCACCCAGGCATTCCTTGAACTTTAGCAAAACTCTGCCTTAATGCTTGTGCTTTTATCTGGTCATACGCCTTGGTAACTTAAAATATCCTTGCATTTTACAAGAGGGGGTACATTATTCACTATATATATCATGTAATTGAAGCAAGTAATTTCAAAATGAACACCTAAAACACAATTGTTTCAACCTGACCTTTGTCAGGGTGACAATATATATATATATATATATATATATATAATAATCAAGAAGTGAAAGTATATATATATATATATATATATATCTCAAATGCATCTTTCTTCAGTGCAGCCACATAATCCATGGTGTATATTTATATATATATATATATATATATATATATATATATATATATATATATATATATATATATCACCTTTTAATAGTATGATGTAAAGAGGGATATCCTGAGACAGTTTGCAATTGGATTTCATTTTTTATTATTTGTGGTTTTTGAATTTTTTGCCTAGAAGATGTATTAGAGCTCACTCTATTAAAATCACCAGAAATCTTTCTACGTGCAATTTAAGCATTTGTGCAAAAGGCAGTTATTTTGTTTGTACTGGAATCAATTATTTGAGAGAGCTCTAATACATCTGCTAGAAAAGGGAGCCCCCCTATAAGATATAGTGGATCTAACTGACTCCCAACTGCTGCATGAAGACAGAATGAGGAGAAACAGTTACTGAGAGAGGAATAGTGAACATAAACTTGATTATTTCAGAAACGATGCAGAATATTCAATTGATTGTATTTACAAAGTTTCTTTTTTCAGTATGATGAAGCTTATATTACATTTTCGCGATAGATCGCCTTTAAGATAAAGTATTATGTAACAAAGTTGCAAACAAAACTAGTTTTTATAACCAACCAGTGAATTACAAGTGTGTGTGTTTGAGAAAGGTAACTGTTAGTAACCATAGTAACTGTAAACAAGCCTTAGTGGATGTGTGGTCTCATTGTAACATCATAATGAAGCCATAAATTACATCATAATGAAGCCATGAGATTACATCATAATCAACAGTCTGTTAGTCAGTTGAAAAGGGACATCATTCCTTAGTGTCACTGAGCTAACAGCTACAATGCAGACACATCTTTTCTTATTTATTTTATTTTTCATCTTATTTGAAATGTCTTATTCTAAAACTACAGGTATGAAAATTTGCTTATATATATATTAAAATTAATGTTGCGGTAGGTCACCTAGTATATATTATTAGGGATGGGCAAATTGTTTCGCCTCGTTTCGCCGAAAAAATGACGCCCATCGACTTGTATCGTGGCGTGCGTCAAAAAAAAAAGCTGCGTCAAAACAGTTTCGCCGCGCGACAACATTTTTTTGACGCCCATAGACTTTAATGGGCGTTTGCAACATTTCGCCGGTGGCGAATTTTTGGCGAAGCGAAACGGGTCAGATATGCCCATCCCTATATATTATTATCAGTCATATATATTAGTCATACATATCTTAACTATATTTAATATATATATATATATATATATATATATATATATATATATTATTGTTGTAGTTGTTATTATTTATAGAGTTGTAAACACTCACCTAACTGTAGTATATTTTTAAACTGGTTTATTGATCTTCATCTTATTTGCATCTAATTATTCTAAAACTACAGGTACCAAGATAATCTTACATTTATGGCAATTATATAAACAATGAATGGTGTTCTAGGTCACCTATTGTTATATATCATTATTATTATTAGTGATATATATTAGTCATATCTATATGTATTATATATAATGGCATGTTGTTATTCTAGCTTTAATTTGCTTTTGTTTGTTTTTTATTATTGTTAAAGGATAATTATTTAAATAATTAGGTTAATGTGCACCCAATAATTGTATTTCTCTTTGGTACAGACACTGAACAGAACAAGTGCCAAGTTTATTGCGTGAAATCTCTGCTATGCGCTGCCATATTACTCCTGGAACTTCTTTTATTGCTATGTTATTTTCTTCGGTAAGTTCTTCTGAACCCAGTTATGTCCAGACATCATAATCCCTTGCTTTTCTTTTGCAATAATATACATGTAAATGAAATATGTTGTAAAGAAAATGTTTATATCATTGTATTAATTTAAAATAAAGAGAGAATAAAGGGGAGAATTTTATACTAAATTAAATTATTGGAGATGAAGGGGATGGGAGGCATGTATGTAGACGAATTGATTAAAGGTGTTTGAGTGCCCAAGAGCTAATGCCTTATGCAGATTAAAAGATTTAGAGGCCTTATCAAGTCTTAAATAAGGCAAAGTGCATGATCAATTTATTCAGATGTGTGCTCATATCATGGCCAGATGTTAGGGATGCATCTAATCCAGGATTCAGTTTGGGATTCGGGCAGGATTCCGCCTTTTTCAGCAGGAATCAGGCAAATCCTTTTGCTTGGCCAAACCGAATCCTAATTTGCATATGCAATCTGAAATCGTGTGACTTTTTGTTACAAAACAAGGAAGTAAAAATAGTTTTTCCACATTTTCCTTTCCCGCCCCTAATTTGCCTTAATGTTTATATGCAAATTAGGATTCGGTTCAGTATTCGGACGAATCTTACAAAAAGGGATTCAGCCGAATCCTAAATAATGAATTTGGTGTATCCCTTCCAGATATAATTCCACACAATGGAATAATTAATAGATCCTAACAATTTGATATCACTGTGTCCCAGTCAGTTTATAAAAAACATTTTTTTAATATCTTTTTATCTTAGCAAAAAATATAAGGAGTGTAAAAAGGATATTGAGGCTCCTGAAATTTCAGATAATACTGCACTTCATGGAACACAAAAAGGAGGTAAGTATAAATATTATCATGCATGAACAGATATTAAGTCTTGATTCTAGAGTTCAGTAGCTTTGGTTGACTTGCACTGTACTTCTTATGAGAGAGGTAGATGTGTATAGAGGTGAGGCTCAAGTCTGTATTTTTAAAAGAACCATTTAGTCGTATCTCTCTGTAATGTCCACAATATAGCCCAAACAACAGACACCGTAGAGGGAAAACACACCATAACCCCTCTCATAAGAAGTGCACAGTGCAAGTTTATGTGATAATTTGATGAAATGGGCGCATATGACAATAGGTTGCATTATGGGATATAGGAGTTTTAACATAGAGTTCACTAAGCAGTTGCAATGGTTTGTTTTAGAAAGCAAAACACCTATTAAAGCAGAAGTGAAGTATGAGAATGAAACTGGCAAAGATGTCACTGAGACGAAAGATGACAAAACAGAAGCTGAGAAAGAGGTCTCTGAGAATAATAATGAAGTCAAAATGGATAGTGATAAAGACGTCTCTGAGAGGAAGGAAGAAGAAAAACTGGAATCAAACATCTTAGAAGAAAATGCTTCTGACAAAAAAGAGACAAAAAAGAGAAAGTGGAAGATTGGGAAATTGAAATGGATGACAAAGAGGTTTCTGAGAGGAAAAGAAGGAGAAAAACTGGAATCAAACATCTTAAAAGAAAATGCTTCTGACAAAAAGGAGACTAAAATGAGAAAGTGGAGAATCTGGAAATTGAAATGGAAGAGAAAAAAAGAACAAAGTGAAAAAGGAGCAAGTGGCAGAGATAAAGAAATAATGGCTGAGAACATAAAAGAGATATGTACTTTCAAGAAAGACAAAATACGTAGAATTATTATGAGTATATTTTGTCTTCGATGATCAAGCATAAGAAGCTGAGCAAGACATATGAAAACACGTGCAATATCTCCTATTCTAGTACCATTAACTGCCAGACAAATTATATAAGCGACAACTATTTCTAGATCCAATCTGTGAATCAAATTTATTCATCTCTACTTTTTATAACAGTTTTTTTTAATAAAATATCTTTTCATACTGTGAGGCTTCTTAGTGTCTATTTTGAAAAAGATTCCAGCTTTTCCTTGTTTGTTAAAGTTTGTATAAATCTATATATGTATTATATAAAGTACCCCCTGTTGCGAAATATGAGGAGGCGTCACCCAGGCATTCCTTGAACTTTAGCAAAACACTCTGCCTTAATGCTTGTGCTTTTATCTGGTCATACGCCTTGGTAACTTAAAATATCCTTGCATTTTACAAGAGGGGGTACATTATTCACTATATATATCATGTAATTGAAGCAAGTAATTTCAAAATGAACACCTAAAACTCAATTGTTTCAACCTGACCTTTGTCAGGGTGACAAAAAAAAAAAAAAATATATATATATATATATAATAATCAAGAAGTGAAAGTATATATATATTTATATATATCTCAAATGCATCTTTCTTCAGTGCAGCCACATAATCCATGGTGTATATTTATATATATATATATATATATATATATATATTGATCACCTTTTAATAGTATGATGTAAAGAGGGATATTCTGAGACAGTTTGCAATTGGTTTTCATTTTTTATTATTTGTGGTTTTTGAATTTTTAGCCTAGAAGATGTATTAGAGCTCACTCTATTAAAATCACCAGAAATCCTGTCTTTCTACGTGCAATTTAAGCATTTGTGCAAAAGGCAGTTATTTTGTTTGTACTGGAATCAATTATTTGAGAGAGCTCTAATACATCTGCAAGGAAAGGGAGCCCCCTATAAGATATAGTGGATCATTCGCCTGACACCCAACTGCTGCATGAAGACAGAATGAGGAGAAACAGTTACTGAGAGAGGAATAGTGAGTATAAACTTGATTATTTCAGAAACGATGCAGAATATTCAATTGTTTGTATTTACAAAGTTTCTTTTTTCAGTATGATGAAGCTTATATTACATTTTCGCGATAGATCGCCTTTAAGATAAAGTATTATGTAACAGAGTTGCAAACAAAACTAGTTTTTATAACCAACCAGTGAATTACAACTGTGTGTGTGTTTGAGAAAGGTAACTGTTAGTAACCATAGTAACTGTAAACAAGCCTTAGTGGATGTGTGGTCTCATTGTAACATCATAATGAAGCCATAAGGTCACATCATAATGAAGCCATGAGATTACATCATAATGAAGCCATGCGATTACATCATAATGAACAGTCTGTTAGTCAGTTGAAAAGGGACATCATTCCTTAGTGTCACTGAGCTAACAGCTACAATGCAGACACATCTTTTCTTATTTATTTTATATTTTTTCATCTTATTTGAAATGTCTTATTCTAAAACTACAGGTATGAAAATTTGGTTACATATATATATATATATATATATATATATATATATATATATATATATATAATATTAAAATTAATGTTATGGTAGGTCACCTAGTATATATTATTGTCAGTCATATATATTAGTCATACATATCTTAACTATATATATATATATATATATTATTGTTGTAGTTATTATTTAAAGAGTTGTAAACACTCACCTAACTGTAGTAAATTTTTCAACTGGTTTATTGATCTTCATCTTATTTGCATCTACTTATTCTAAAACTACAGGTACCAATATAATCTTACATTTATGGCATTTATATAAACAATGAATGTTGTGCTAGGTCGCCTATTGTTATATATTATTATTATTAGTGATATATATTAATCATATCTATATGTATTATATATAATGGTTTGTTTTTATACTAGCTTTAATTTGCTTTTGTTTGTTTTTTATTATTGTTAAGGAATAATTATTTAAATAATTAGTATAATGTGCACCCAATAATTGTATTTCTCTTTGGTACAGACACTGAACAGAACAAGTGCCAAGTTTATTGCGTGAAATCTCTGCTATGCACTGCCATATTAGTCCTGGAACTTCTTTTATTGCTATATTATTTTCTTCGGTAAGTTCTTCTGAACCCAGTTATGTCCAGACATCATAATCCCTTGCTTTTCTTTTGCAATAATATACATGTAAATTAAATATGTTGTAAAGAAAATGTTTATATCATTGTATTAATTTAAAATAAAGAGAGAATAAAGGGGAGAATATTATACAAAATTTAATTATTGGAGATGAAGGGGAAGGGAAGGATGTATGTAGACGAATTGATTAAAGGTGTTTGAGTGCCCAAGAGCTAATGCCTTATGCAGATTAAAAGATTTAGAGGCCTTATCAAGTCTTAAATAAGGCAAAGTGCATGATCAATTTATTCAGATGTGTGCTCATATCATGGCCAGATGTTAGGGATGCATCTAATCCAGGATTCAGTTTGGGATTCCGCCTTTTTCAGCAGGAATCGGGCAAATCCTTTTGCCTGGCCGAACCGAATCCTAATTTGCATATGCAATCTGAAATCGTGTGACTTTTTGTTACAAAACAAGGAAGTAAAAATAGTTTTTCCACATTTTCCTTTCCCGCCCCTAATTTGCCTTAATGTTTATATGCAAATTAGGATTCGGTTCAGTATTCGGACGAATCTTTCAAAAAGGATTGGGCTGAATCCTAAATAATGAATTTGGTGTATCCCTACCAGATATAATTCCACACAGTGGAATAGTTACTAGATTCCAACAATTTAATATCACTGTGTCCCAGAGTCATTTTCTAAAAACATTTTTTTAATACATCTTAATATCTTTTTATCTTAGCAAAAAATATAAGGAGTGTAAAAAGGATATTGAGGCTCCTGAAATTTCAGATAATACTGTACTTCATGGAACACAAAAAGGAGGTAAGTATAAATATTATCATGCATGAGCAGATGTTAAGTCTTTATTGTAGAGTTTAGTAGCTCTGGTTGACTTGCACTGTACTTCTTATGAGAGAGGTAGTTGTGTATAGAGGTGAGGCTCAAGTCTGTATTTTTAAAAGAACCATTTAGGCGTATCTCTCTGTAATGTCTGCAATATAGCCCCAACAACAGACACCGTAGAGGGAAACACGCCATAACCCCTCTCATAAGAAGTGCACAGTGCAAGTTTATGTGATAATTTGATGAAAAATTGCATTATGGGATATGGGAGTTTTAACATAGAGTTCACTAAGCAGTTGCAATGGTTTGTTTTAGGAAGCAAAACACCTATTAAAGCAGAAGTGAAGTATGAGAATGAAACTGGCAAAGAGGTCACTGAGACGAAAGAAGACAAAACAGAAGCTGAGAAAGAGGTCTCTGAGAATAATCATGAAGTCAAAATGGATAGTGAAAAAGAGGTCTCTGAGAGGAAAGAAGAAGAAAAACTGGAATCAAACATCTTAGAAGAAAATGCTTCTGACAAAAAAGAGACAAAAAAGAGAAAGTGGAAGATTGGGAAATTGAAATGGATGACAAAGAGGTTTCTGAGAGGAAAAGAAGGAGAAAAACTGGAATCAAACATCTTAAAAGAAAATGCTTCTGACAAAAAGGAGACTAAAATGAGAAAGTGGAGAATCTGGAAATTGAAATGGAAGAGAAAAAAAGAACAAAGTGAAAAAGGAGCAAGTGGCAGAGATAAAGAAATAATGGCTGAGAACATAAAAGAGATATGTACTTTCAAGAAAGACAAAATACGTAGAATTATGATGAGTATATTTTGTCTTCGATGATCAAGCATAAGAAGCTGAGCAAGACATATGAAAACACGTGCAACATCTCCTATTCTAGTACCATTAACTGCCAGACAAATTATATAAGCAGCAACTATTTCTAGATCCAATCTGTGAATCAAATTTATTCATCTCTACTTTTATAACAATTTTTTTAATAAAATAGCTTTTCAAAATGTGAGGCTTCTTAGTGTATATTTTGAAGGAGATTCCTTGTCATTTTGTTCCTTCAAAGTATGTCAGCTACTAACAGAAGTATGGTAAATCAAATCTGTTTTTTTGTGTTTAAACACAAACTAATACAGTAATTAGGTTTTGTGGTACTTAATATTATTCCATGACAAAAAAATGCACAAATTATTCTGACATGTCTCCTCAGAGAAGACAGTAACTTAAAGGGGAACTCCGGCTTCCAAACCAAAATTTGATAGAGGCCCACATGACACAGAAACTCCTAATATATCCATCACAGTGACCTGTTTCGTCAAATAGTATGAATAATGACATTTTCTATGCTGCAATCCAGTTGGTTAACAGTTCGTCTCATTCTGCATCATTTGAAATCCTGGCAGGGAAGGAGGGACTAAACACTGATGTTACAAATTGTAACAACTTCTCAACAGATTACAGATTTGTAGAAATGCCACCTAGGCTTGGGCCTAGGGCGGCAGGATTTTAGGGGGGTGGCATGCTGCCCAACCACACCCACATTGGTTCAAAAACACTGGGGATGCGCTGGAGATAAACTCATTTTTTAAATCCCTGTTGCTCCAGATTTGCACAAATAAAGGGGAGGGGACAGGGGCGACAAACAGCAGTGTGCCTAGGGGTGCACACTATGTAAATCTGGCTCTGATTGCACTGTGATGTTCTTTTTCTTATTGAAATCATGTGTGCGGGGAATTGTAGGGTTTGGAGGACAGATGGCTGTTGATACAAAGTAACAGTAGTCAGCCAGCTCAGCAAAGTAGTCAGACAGATCAGAAGGAGAGCAGGGTGCTAGACTTAGGGAACTGTCAGAAACCATTAAAAATCATGAAAAGTCTGCATATTTTTTTTAAATGATGTATATTGCAAAGTTGCTTGAAATTATGTTTACTTTTCAAAGGAGTTCCCCTTTGATTGAAATGTGTAGGCAATGACCAAATACAAGATTAGTCTGTATTCTGGCTCTACATTCAAGGTTTTGATTTGGCCAGATCATGAGTGTTTAACCAAATACAAACCCTTACAGGAGAGCAAAAGTTAAAACATTTGGGGGGCGATGGTACAGATTACTTGGGTTTTGATATTACCATTCTAACCCAAAGGCAATTTTGTGGCCTGTGTGAGATTGCACAGGACAATTGCATTGAGACAAAATACTCCCCCACCAAATCATTAAAATCTAGGAAATTAACCCCCTTGAGTCTGCATTTATAATGTATAATAAGCCCAATAGGATTGTATTGCCACCAATATGGAGTCATGCAGTCGAGTAACCATCAATTAAAATCTATTGCTTTATTATTAGAGAGAGAAAGAAAATAAGTAGAAATAGACTCTACGGGATGTGCTAAAGTGAAACTGCTGTTATATTCTTGTTTAGTGCCAGAAATAAACTAAGATATTTCATGATTAAAAGGATAGGCAAAAAAGTATGCTCAGCACAAGCCCTATTCATTGATCCATGTTGAAAACACTGTGGAATTATTTTAAAATCTGTGGTCCAAGTTGGTAGCTGGTCTATTTGTCTTTCTAGAGACCTGCACTGTTATAGCATAATGGGTCCCTTTTTAGAAACTTGCACTGCTAAATCACAACAAACCCCTGTGCTGAAGAATTCCAACTTCAAAAAGGTTTAAATATATCCCCATGCTTGCCAGGGCCGGCCTTAAGCCGATTGGACCGTTTGGGTCCAATTGGGCCCCGCGCTCTTGGGGGCCCCGCACTAGCCATCATACACAGAAATCAGAATCTTTCCTTCAGAAGTCACGATGTATTCCCACCCTATACGCGTAACACAGCAGTAATTAATCATCACAACTGCACAGATGAAATTGAACTGAAAAAGTTACTAAATCTTCTGATTCACTTCTAGTTCACTACGATTATTTTTGCCCTCTCTTATATGTCTAAGAAGAGTTAAAGCCCCAGTTCGCTCTCGAGAATATGATGTAGAGGCTGCAGAGTGAACTATGACCTTTCCTCCAGCCAATCGCATTCTGGCACAGAAGAACCGGGAGATGGGAGACCAGGAATTGATAGCAATACGCCAGCAGCTGCTGCACCACTCCTTCTCCACTTAATTTTTGCGCAGAAGATCATAAGAAGAGGGGCAAGATAGCTAAGGAGGAGGAAAACATGTAAGAAACAGTCATAAAAGAACATAAAGATAACGATTTAAAAGCACAGTTGAAGAGTAAAGTAAAGTGAAAGTAAGTGGGTAAAAGTTAAAAAGGGGATTGAGTAATATAAAAAGTGAGTAATATAAAAATTGAGTAATATGATAAAAGAGAAAAAGCCACAGAATTACAGCAAAGGAAACAAAGCACAAGGTGTTTTTTCAATTCACTAAAAATCAATCCTGCACCAGAATCAACTGGGCTTTTGTGCTGTGATATTATAGAAAATAATAAAATATCTTCCATTCACCCAAGAGAAGCTACTTTATATAATATTGGCAAAGAACAGAACTGAAGCCCAGTGTTGAGGCAGTTCACATCACATCCTCCCCTGTGGATAGCATAGCAAACACCAGCACATGATTAAATACCTTGGGGAGCCCCTAACAAGAATTTCCAATGCTAACGTACCCCCACCAGGTTCATTTCCGCAGGCAGAGTATGGCACACACAGACAGACTATAGCACACACAGGGAGCATAGGGCAGACAGAGTATGATACACAAAGGGAACATGTGGAAGGCAGAATACAGCACGAGACAGGGAAACTTATCAGGACTTTGTACCCCTTCAGTAGTTTGTCTGAAGTGTGAACAGTTGAACAATGTAGGCACTTATAGTCTTGGTCTGAGATGTGAACAGTACATATCTTTAAGGGTGTAAATAATGCAGGATCTTATAGTCTGAATTTTAGGTGTAAACAATGCAGGGGCAGTTAATCTGTCTAATGAAACCTTTTATAGGTTACACAAGTCATAGCAGGCATACTTTCATGTGGGGGGCCACACAGGGGGGTTGCTGGTTGGATGCTCACAGGCTGCCAGTTGGACATCACTGTAAATATGGAGAATAAGGGAGCAGGAGAGACTGGGAGAGAAAATCTAACAATAGAGAACAATAAAAGAGAAAGTGAGCAACACTTGCACATTTTGTTCATGTTTATCTATAATGTATATGATTGAGGGTCTATGCCCTGCATTGCTTGTGTTCATCACAATGCCCTGTTGGCAGTGCAGTTGTGATATAACTGTGTTTTGTGTATAATCTGACAACATTGTGCTTATCTAGTAGTTACAGTGTTCAGCATGTGCTCAGTGTAACATGTATTTGGTTTTCTAGTACACACTGCATTTCACTGTTTAATATGCCTGTAGTACCCAGGGATGTAACTACCGGGGGAGCAGGGGGTGCAACTAGGCCAGGGCCCGCACCCCCGCAGGGCCCCCAGGTAGATTGCTCGGGCTCTACCGGCTGGAGTTGGCTGCAGCGTCAGAAAAAAATCACGCAGACGAGGGTGGGGGCCGCTTCACGGCCCGCACCAGGGCCCGCCCCCACCAAGTTCCGTTACTGGTAGTACCAGAAGCTCTCAGTATATAATCTGCTTTCAATAGAGGACCCACACTACTCTTATTGTATAAGTTTATCAATGTGCTGACAAGACAATGGACAAAATGTTGGATGAAAAGGAGGAGAGACTTATAGAACAAAAGGGGCAGAATAACTGGGAGTGGTGATGGGGGGCAGAATAAGCAATGCAAGGAGAGGAAAACACTGAAACAGAAGAAAAGCTAGATGATGATGATGATGAAAGGTGGAAGGAATGAGAATTTCAAGAAAAAACGAAAATAGTATAGACATCCTGCTATCTTTTTCTATAACCCTTTTGGCAGGGGGCTGTCACTATGTCTGACATGAAATACATGTGTATTGCCATGGCCAAATTGTGCCATGAAGTGCAGGGGGCAATGGAACAAAGGAGAGAGGTAAAAAAGGCAGGGTTACAACAGCAGTCAGCAGGAGAAAAAGCCAGTGTTGTGCCAGCCAGCCACCCAGTCTAGGGTGCCCCACCACAATGGTCAAAATAGGGCCCCGCACTTCATAAGACCGGCCCTGATGCTTGCCATAAATTCACACCATAATCTAGAGTGGAACAAATGAGCTATATAAGCCATATTAAATACCCCACACCCACATGCTATACTTTAGCTTTCTATTGATGCCATTGGACACACAAACAGGGACTGACTGGCCTGCTGGGGTCCCAGGAAAAAACCTGGTGTCCCCCAGCCTTGATGGGCCCCTAGCCTTGGCCCTTTACTTAATGCAACTAGTGACAGCGTAATAAAATAATTTATTATGTACCATGCGGTGCGACTGGTGTTGAAACAGAACACATATGCAGGCAGAGTCACTAAAATCAGAATCACACTGGTGATTGGCAGTGGGCCCACTGACTCCCGCTGCTCGCGTCCGCCATTGGTAGCAGCTAGTGTCCATCACTAGCTGCTTCACTTCTGCCCATAGTGCCTGCCAGTACTGGTTGGAGGCTGCTGCTGCGTGCTGGGGGCACTGTTGTCACATGAGGTGCTATCACTTGCTATTCTCTGCACTCACTGTCTGTGCCTGCACTGTCAAAGCATGGAGACTACTCGTGGTGCGCAGCTTTCATTACTAGTACTGCCTGCCAGTTACAGTGTTCAGTGCTAACTCTATGCATTCTGGGGGTATTTATATATTAAATTGCCTCTGTGCCATTATGCTATTTATTCTGGGGGTGTTTATACATGGTATTGCTATTGTACCATTCTGCAAATAATTCTGGGGGTATTTATAAATTAAGTTGTTATTATGCCATTATGATATGAATTCTGGGGGTATTTTTAAATTAAGTTGTTATTATGCCATTATGATATGAATTCTGGGGGATTTATAAATTAAGTTGCCATTCCACTATGAGTTCTAGGGGTCTTTATACATAGGATTTCTACTGTGCCATCCTGCTTTCTGGGGGGGAGGGTATAAAGAAAATACAGGTTTAAAGATCAAAATACAAAGTTTTTTTTTAAATTTCTTTATTTTCAGTTTTCCAACAAGGGTACAAAACAAAAAAAAGAAGGGATATGAGAGGGTGATATAGTTACACTTACAATTATCCACGCATATGGTTCATACATTGCAAATACAACATTTTGTTCCTTTAATTTGCCTTTTAATCTATCCTATAAAAGTCTTTTATGTATCTATGCCAGGGGGCCCAAATTTTCCAATATTTCTTACTGGTATTATGATATATATGGGTTAGCTCCTCTAATAGGCTGATTTCTTTCACAGCTCTCACCCAGTCCTCGTATGACGGAGGTTTATCAGATTTCCAATTCCTCGGGATTAGCGATTTTGCGGTCTGAACTAATTGAAAGGTAAGGGGGTCTTCGAGCATAGTTTGTTTGTCTTTATTTATATTAAATACTATCAATGTACTGTCCCCCCTCTGGATTCTTATCCCAGTGATTTTGTATATACTTTCCAGTATCTGACTCCAAAAATCATCCAATAGTGGACATGATACCCATATATGTGTATGGTTCCCTACCCCTTCTTTACATCTCCAACATCTATCTGATATTTGAGGGAACATTTTATTAATTTTACTAGGGGTATAGTGTCATTTTGTTATCAGTTTATATATAGCGTTTTTGAAACCTTTGTCATCCTGTTATTATACTTAAGTATCTTAACCCACTCTTGCTCTGTAATTATTAATCCCAGTTCCTTCTCCCATTCTCGGCTGAGCGAAGAGAAATTATGTTCTTCTCTGGTTGTTAGGATATTATAAATTTTTGATAGGGGTTTCTCGATCTCCCCTTCCATCTCCATAACCTGTTCCCATTGAGTTAAGGGTCTTTCCCAATTATACTTATCTGTCTTCCTAATATAATGTGATAGTTGATTATATCTCCATTGATCTCCCAAGTGGGGCTCCCACCGTTCTTGTATTTCAAGAAGTGAAACCATTTTTCCCGATCTAATAAATTCTCTCATTCTAGTAAATTTTATATCTCTTCTACCCAACCTCTCAAAGGCTCCCTTTTCCATACTTGGAGGGAAGTTCAGGTTGCCTATTAATGGTTGCAGCACATATGGTGTCTCTGTCAATTTCAAAGCCTGTTTGTTTTTATGCCATGTTTTAAGGGTCGGTGTAATTAATGTATGTTGTTCCTGTTCAAACTTCCTCTTTGCTCCCCTGTCCTCCCAAAGTGCACATTCCAATGGGAATTTCCCCCATCCCTGTTCTAGACCACACCAATCTTTTTTTACGCTCTTCCTTATCCAGCCTAGAATCCTTACCAGATGTATCGCCACATAGTACATATATGGATCCGGAACTCTCAAAACCCCCCTTTTCTTTTGGAGCTGTTAATAGGTTATATTTTAACCTCGGATTCTTACCATATAAATCTGGAAAACATTAATTTAATTGAAATAAAAAAGGAGTTTGGGATTTCCACCGGAAGTACCTGGAGTAGGTACAGAGCCTTTGGCATTAATACCATTTTTATGGCTTGGATTCTGCCAAACCATGATATATTAATTCTTTTCCAGTTATCTATTGTTTTTTGTAGGGTGGCTAGTAAAGGTATAAAATTGTCTGTGTAAGCTCTATTTAATTCTCCACACAGATTTACTCCCAAGTATTTTATTGTTGATCTAGCCCAATTAAATGGAAAGTTTTGTTTAATCTGTTGTATTGTTTTTTTGTCTAGATTAACATTTAATATCTGTGATTTAGAATAGTTTATCTTAAAATTTGATAAATCTCCAAAGGTTTTCAACAGTTTCATAAGGTTTGGTAGTGTTATTAAAGGGTTTGTTACATAAATTAGAATATCAAAGCTGCACTTTTGTATTCATTGCCCTTTATATTTATCCCATTTATGTCCGGGTTATTTCTTATATGTGATCATAATATTTCCATAACTAGCAGAAATAGTGTTGGAGATAGCGGGCACCCCTGTCTCATCCCGTTAAATATCTGAACACTTTGTGATAATGTACCATTAATTTTAATTTTCGCTGTAGGTGTATCATATAAAGCGAGAATCCTCTCCTTCATTTTATTTTTTATCCCGAAGTTTGTTAATGTCTTATCTAAGAAGGCCCATGAAATTCTATCGAATGTTTTTTCAGCATCCCTGGTTAACAGACAGGTGGGGTATTGTAATTTACGTGCGTAATGAATTATTGAAATCGTTTTGGCAATGTTATCTTTTGCTTCTCTTTTAGGGACAAAGCTGGTTTGATCTTCATGAATGATAAAAGGTAAGTATTGTTTAATTCTTTTCCCTAGTATATTTGCATACATTTTCATATCTATATTTATTAACGATATCGGTCTATAACTTGAGCATAGAGCGGGATCTTTGTCCGTTTTTGGTATTATTGTAATATGGGCTTCCTGTGCCTGCCTGTGAAATCCCTCTTTATCTGATATGTTATTATAGTACAGATGTAGTATCGGGGCTAACTCAACTTTAAATGTTTTATAGAATGTAGCTGTATATCCATCTGGGCCTGGGCTTTTCCCCAGTTGCAACTCGTCTATCCCCTCCTCTATTTCTTTTAATTTGATCCATCCCTTGGGCTTGTTCTACAGTAAGTGAGTTCACTTTAGCCTCTTTTTGTTCGGATGTTTTATCTTTTTGTATTTTGTATAACGCTTGATAATAATCTTTAAAAGCTTCCGCTATCCCTTTAGTATCATAATGTATATCATTTTGACCGTTTTTGATTGCAATGATATTATTTTGACCTTGTATCTTTTTTAATAGTCTCGCAAAATATTTATTTCCCTTATCCCCTAGTTCATAGGCGTTCTGTTTGGTTCTTAGATAAGCTTTATGTATTTTATGATCTAGTACTTTCTTGAACTGATCTCTTTTATTCTCCAATATCTGGAAAGTTTTTATAGCTAATGTTTCTTTGTGTGCCTGTTCTAATTGTGAAATATCTTCCATTAAATTATTAATTTCCTTTTCTCTCTTTTTTTTAGACTTGTGCCCAAGGCGATTAATCTTCCTCTCAAAACACACTTAAGTGTCTCCCATAGTGTTTTTGGGGCTATATCTGTCGTATTGTTCTCCTTTATTATTTGTGTTATCCATTCCCGTATCATATCTTTGTTTCCCCCACTATGTAATACATATTCATTCAGTCTCCACTTAAATTGTGCTTTACTCACCACCGGAATAAAATATTTTGCTGATACTGGTGCGTGATCTGAAACTGTTGCTGTGCCTATCTTTGCCTGATGGAACAGATGTGCCCACTGTTGTGATACCATTATATTGTCTATTCTTGAATAAATTTGATATTGTTTCAAAAAGTGTGTGGTCTTTTTTCTCTGGATTCAAAGCCCTCCAAATATCTACCATATGTACTTCTGCTAGTTTTCTCTTTATACCTTTCAAATTTTTATAATATAAGTATGTTTTACCTGTAGATGAGTCTATTAGTGGGTTTAAAGTTACATTGAAATCACCTCCAATTATTATTAGACCTTCGCTATACAGTTCTAACTCATGTAAGAAATGTTGGAAGAATTTATTCTGATTTGTGTTCGGGGCATATACATTCGCTATTGTACAGTTCTGGTTGGCTAGTTTACCTTTCACTAATATATAACGACCCTCTTTAACTATTTTATGGTCCACCGTAGCGAATGGCAAATCTTTATGGATTAAAATCATAACACCCATTTCTTTCTTGATTGGATTATTACTCATAAATACTTGGGGGTACTCTTTAAGCTAGGAACATGGTCTTGTTTGAAATGGGTCTCTTGTAGCATAACTATTTGCGCTTTATTTTTCCTACATTCGTAGAACACTTTTGCTCTTTTTACTGGCTCATTGATCCCGTTTACATTAAATGATAATATATTACACTCCATTACTTATTTTATTACTCTTTCCCTTAATAACTTTCTTTTATCCTTAAATCTCAAACTGATATATTCAGTGTATGCATGAAACCCTTGTTTTACCCAGTCTTTAAATTCACCCTTCTCATAAACATATAATTTTACACACAAAAAATACAGGGGGTACAACACATCACGGACTGCGTAAAGGATCCATTCCGTGACCACAAAAAAACAAAAATAGCAAAAAAAAAGAAAAAAAAACAAGAAAATATATCAGCCATCTCAGCTTCTTAAGGGATCCACCCTGGGTCTGAGAGATGTTAACTACGGCAAAAGTGGCCTTACCACTTTTTTGGGGGTATGGGTGTGGAGTTAACAACATGGACAAAAATATTCCAGGTCTTCTTATGGGCAACTTCTAGTGCCACCCAACCCTTAAGTTATCTTCTCAATTATGCTTATTCCCCCTTTTTTTTTTCCATCTCCACCTGAACATACAAATGTTTCCTTATAACAAAAATAACCTTTAGTTATACAAAGACTTTGCTTAAACCAAAATAATACTTATACGTTACCCATCTTTGGGTTAGTGTCCTCTATTACAGACTTCTGCTGGCCCAAGTCCCCAAGGTCTCTTATTTTGCTTATAATCCACCTTGTATCATAGGATCTTTAGTCTCCTTTGCTTTTCCTTTCTTCGCATTTATCTTTTTTGGGGCTCCACTTTCTGACCACTCCTGTTCTTGATCCACCAATAAATCCGCTTTTATTCTATGCTCGTCTGGCCAGTCTGGTATCTCTATCATTGGTAGGTGTAACTTCTTTAGGAAATTTCCTAGGTCTTTCTCTGATCGCAGTATTGCTGATATTCCGTCTTTATGGACAGAGAGTGAAAATGGAAAACCCCATCTATATAGAATCTTTTTCTCCCTCAGCAGGTCTGTCAGAGGCCTCAACGCTTTCCTTTTCCTCAAAGTCGTTCTTGAAAGGTCCTGGAAAAAGGACAAAGTATTGTCTTCATATATTATGTTATCTACTTCTTTGGCTTTTTGCAAAATCTCCTCTTTCACCGCAAAGCTGTGTAGTCGGCACAATATATCTCTAGGTGCCTCTGGCGGGACCATCTTTGGCTTCTGTAGCCGATGTGCTCTTTCAATCTGGATTTCCATAATCTTCTCTTTCCCTTTTTCTTTGTTTAAGATATTGTTAAATATTTGTTGAAGAAAGGTTTTTATATCCTCTTTTAGTATGGTTTCTGGGACTCCTCTAATTCTTATATTTTTCCTTCTGCTCCGATTCTCTTGGTCTTCCATCTGTCTCATTAAGTCTGAAATCAGATTTTCCTGCTGTTGTAATTTCCCATAAATAACTTTTTGATTTTGCTGTAGGTTACTTGTTTGTCGCTCCACTTCCTCCGTTCGCGTCACCATATCTGCAAACTCTTTTTTAAGGCCCAGGATATCTTCTCTTACAGATGTAGTTACTTCTTGAAGCATTTCTTTTATTTCCACTTTTGAGGGTAGTTTTGCTAATTGAGCATAGAAAGCTGCGTTCTCCCCTCCTTCTTCTCCCTCACTTTCGGAACCCTCAGAATCTCTTTCCAACGTCTCCCTTCTTGCCCCTCTTCCCAGCAATTTCTTAGAGACTTTGTCTCTGCCCGTACTATTTCTCCGAAACATTGGTGCTATGTCTCGTGGGGTTGACTGTATATTGCGCAAGGAGGTGTTCTCTTTTTCTTTATTTCTGTCTTTTGTTTTCTCTTTTGTACCGGTCTCACTGCCACCTTTTTGGGGTCTCCCCATATTTTCCACTCAGAAAAACAATTATAATACAGGCAGCGTCTGCTTCTAGTTAGTCTCTTTAAATAGACAGGTGCTTGCAGTATTAAACTTGATATATATTGGGTCTGGTCCAGAGGTCAGTATATGCAGTATATGTGGGGATTAAATATTGGTATTAACCAGCTTCCACTTCTAAGCGCTCTTCCCAGATCCTATACAGTAGTGGATGCTATAGCAGTATTGTGTAAGCCAGTATTGTATTAGAAGCTTCTGGCTGTATCCTGCCAGTCCCCCTTGGACGCGCTTCTCTCCCACTGCTTGCTTTCACTGGCCCCTTAAATCCCAGTCACAGCTGCTTCCACCTCTCCAGCCACTTTCCCCTCTGTCCAGCTGATGATAGGGGTTTATTAATCCCTACTGTCTCTCCCTCCAGGCCGTCTCACCCCCTTCGTTTTTTGTCCTCCAGCCGCCTTATTGTTTTAGTGGGGCCTCCTCACCTTATTGCTCTTATTGAGCGTATGCCTGGCTGCCACAACCGTGGCTCTCCGCGGCGTCAGCTTTCACCCTGACCGCCACGTCCTTTCAATCTCAGGCTGCCCCTGTCGGCTTCCGTATCACTCACCGTCTCCTTCCCAGTCGTGCGCTGCCAGTTCACTAGCGGCTTTGGATGTTGGCGTATGATGGCGGGTGGCTGCTCAAAAAAATGGCGGCTCAGAGAAATGCTGTGTGGCCACTTATTCCAGCGCTTATAAAGGGAACTTTGCATCCGGTAGGTGCGCTTAATTTCGCTTAACCCAGCAGGGTCGGGTGTATTGCCCGGACCTCCAGTCTCAGAGCTCCGCCATGCTGCTTACTCCATCAAAATACAAAGTTAATCCAGAATCTGCACACTCTGACTGCAATTTTATACTTATGTGTCTGTAGGTGGTAAGTCTTCCTATAATGTTTTCAGTGGGGATCACCTGCTACCCCCCAGTATGAGTAGTTGAAGGAAGAGACATCTAGATGGTTGTCTGTGAGCCCCTGGGTTTAAAGAGATACTGACACCAGAAATGAAACCTTTTTTATATGTATCATAATATATGTAATATAATTTTACCATAAAAGTATTTACAGATGCAAATATATTACCCGTCACCCATGTTCCTCTCTGAAGGGGCTTCCATAATTGAGCTTCAGCAGTCTGTTAGCATTAGAAACTGTAACTGACATGTTGGGAAAGCCCGACCCGCACATCACTACCGTACTGCTAGAAATGTGCGCTCTTGCCTGCTGATGTTTGTGGCTCTGGGTAGGATCTTATTGTTGCTGGCTATGGTGGATTTACGTTACCAGGGGCAATGTTAGGACTTTTGCAGTCATTTATTTACATTCCACTTTAAGAACATACAGTATGTGAAGAGGCCAGGGCAACAAAAATATGGAAAGCTTTGCCAAAAGATTCAGGCAGGAGCTGCATTCTGAAGAAAAATGGGATAATGAGACATAAAATGGGTATTGAAGAATATGAAAAGTTAGAACAATATCTAAAAATAGAAAGAAATGCTGGAAAATTGCTTGTGCTTGGGTGTAACTATTTACACCCAACTATTTAGCCTTTCTAACCGTATATATAATATACTTGCGGTGCCATTTGCTACCTACAATATTACTGACTACTGTGTATCATGTGTGGGGACTCTATTTACTGCAGTGATTTCTGGCATTTTTACTGGTTATCTAGTTTCTATGGTGATTATTGGCATTTCTGGGGTTAATTACTTATCCATTTCTACAGTGACTACTAACATTTGATTTCATTATTTTTTCATTTGATTTAATTAGATTTGTTGCCCACATTATTGCCCATTCATTCCAAAAATCCTAATTTCCCAATCATCCGGTATGGGTGTGGGGGAGAGGGTGCGGGCCCTTGACATAAGGTTTCCTGCTGGGCCCCAGCCACCCCAGTCCAACACTGAACAGATCTGCTTGGTAAACGATTCCAAAACAGCAACATTTATTTCCTTTGTTTGGAATACATACACTATAGACTTTTTACCAGTTTTAAGTTACATAAATAATGTAAAACTTATATAAGTTACAGGGGTTAAATAAATTACTGAAAAAAGCAAAACAGTGATTACAGTCCTATAAATAAGAGGCATTCTTGTATTTAAGAATATCTGCTTAGACTGAGGTAGCAGAACAATACCTTCAAGGATGTGCAATAAACAAAGTCAAATGGTGTTTTTTTTTACACCTTACATAATAATAAATATGAGAAGGCAAGTCAACTTTCAAGTAACTGATTCACAGTGCTCGTATTTCCCTCCGCTGCACTCTTAGTTCTTCCTGCGCTTTATATATCAACTAATATTCGCATCTGGGACCGGAAAAATGGAAGAAGGTCCTTAATGACTGAAGTGAGATCTTTCTATTCAGCGTTGTTAATGCTGCATTCCATCTGCAACAAAATGAAATACATAAAGAAGTGTCCCATCCAATGATGAAAGTCTTGTACTTTATATTTCTAATAAACACAACTGCATACAGGTATAGGGATCTTTTATACAGAATGCTTGGGCCTTGGGTTTTCCAGATCTTTGAGACTTTTTAATTTTTAATCAGTATGGCTTTAAACAGGACTCAATGGGAAATGGTTTGCCTGTATTTCAAAGCTTTTTGGATAACAGATTTCCCTACCTGTGCTTAGTTCTTATATACTCAATTTAAAGCTTGCATTAGCTATGGCTCAGTGGCACACCTCAATCCATTCCTATGAGAACATAAAATCACCCCAGCAGAGGTCTAATGCCTGTCCATCAGCAGCAAGACTAATAATGGCTAAAGTCTACATTTTAAAAACTAGGAGCGTTGAGACCATAAAACTTACCATAATGATTTCACCATGGCTCATTGCCCAATTGTTGTTGGAACTTTAGAAGACATGCGTTACACAAAAGCTACCAATAACCAGTAAAATGTAACTTTAGGGTAATGTAAAATATAACAGTTATTAATGAACTGTTCTTATTACATTACAGTAAAATATTCTTTACTGGCACCACAAAAGTGGTGTGTGTCCTTTATTAACCATTTTGTTGATTTGCCATTTATTATAAGATGAACATCTTATCTAAAAATGACAAGAATTTAATCGTTTACCATTATAGTATGGGGAACATTATAATATGCAAGTTAAAAGCAACTCACAACCCACTTTCTACTTTCAGAAATGTATTTATCAATGGGTCAAAATTAGAGTTCACCATTTCATAAATAGGCTTCTAAAAATCCCAGAGGAATGAATAAAAAGTGGGTGGGGTTTTTTGTGGTAAACTCTAATCTAACTATCTAATTTGAACTAATTATTCCAGATTTAACATACAGATTGGCTGTTTTGATTCTCCACCTCAACATCACTAATAGCACTTTACAAACTGTGGCATTGTAATTGAAAAAACAAGGGTTGGGGCTGCAGGTATTATCAACTAAAAATAAATGCCCCGCTCTTTGATTGGATAGCCCTTTTTTTAAAATGAAATAAATCATTGCAGTAAATCTGCCTTTTTAAGTTATTAGCTTGTTGTATTGCCTCAGCACCTCCCTTACAACTAGGGTTGCCACCCGGCCGGTATTTTACCGGCCTAGCTGGTAAAACACCTGCCAAGGCCGGGGCCGGTATTACAAATTTACCGGCAATGTAGCTGCCGGTAAATTTGTAATACCCTTAAAAAGACCCCCAATCCCCTTTAAATGTACCTTGTCCTTCGGTTCTTCTCCTGCTCGCGCAGTGGCCACGCCCCTTTATGGCATAAACCCACCCCCTTTGACATCACACCACACCCCCTTTTTGTACCTGCCCCCACCAACCGGAAATTTTTGGGGGGAAAAGGTGGCAACTCTACTTACAACCCCTCCCTCCACTGCTTGCAAAGACTTACAGTACTGAGAATCTGTTGAGATGCCCAAGCAAGTCCCCTTCCCCTGCCCTTTGTACTGACTGTGTGGAGCAGTGAAACAGATCTTTATGTAGCCGTGATGTCTCCTGTACTTCTCCTAACAATCAGCTCTCGGCTGGCAGGCTGCAAACGGCAGACATGATCAGTGGATTGCAGAATGAGCACCACATTGCAACCGACTTTTAAAGCCCCAGCGCAGTGCGATTGGGGGCTGCATGTTATAAAGCTATTACGCTGGCCTTGCCCCACCCCTCCTTCCATCCCTGGGTGACTGGTCTGTAGCAGTAGCAGTAGATCAGCTGCGGTGGAGCAGCTAGGGTTGCCATCCGGCCTGTATTTTACCGGCCGGTATAAAAAATTTACCGGCAATGTAGCTGCCAGTAATTTGTAATACACTTAACAAAAGGCCTTGCCCTAGGGTGGAAATTTACCTTTACGTCTTCATCTTCCTCTTGCGCGGTGTGGCTCTGCCCCTTTTTCGTCACGCCCGCCCCTTTGGTTCCCACCCCCCGCTGGCCGGTAATTTTTTTTGGCAAACCCTAGGAGCAGCGCATGGGCGGATTATTTACCCTTCCCACACAGTAGACCAGGAGCGGCCCACTTAATAAAAAATAGAGCAGCCCCTCTGGAATCTGCCTGTATGGACAGATTGCCAGTTCGGGCCTGATTATAAGGTTATATTATGAAGGTTGGGATTGTTTTCTCTGGAGAGAAGATGCTTTTGAGGGGACATGATTGCTCTAAGTACATTAGAAGACATTATAGACAGCAGTAGATCTATTTTTCTATAAAATAGATCATTGGACCAGAGGCCACCCCTTTAGACTAGAGGAAAATAACTTTTATTTTTAAGCAAAGTAGGTGGTTCTTCACAGTGAGGTTGGGGCATGTCCTGCCGGGTGTTGTGATGACTGATTCTGTTAATGCCTTTAAAGGGCACCAATCATAACGTTTGTTTGTATAATGTAAATCATCAGCTCACTATACCATCTGCAAAATCTCCCCTATCTCCACTGCAGTTCTAGTTGAGGCAGGCATCTTGGATTTCACTGCCTCCTCCTCCTACCTATATCTTCACAGCTCTGAGATGCGCAGTTGAAATTCCTTGGTTGCCTAGCAACCCTTATAAGCTATTTTCAAATTAGCCAAACTTCTGTGTTAACTGCTGTTCAGTAGTGCTGCCACCCAGGGTCGGACTGAGCCGGTGGGACACCGGGAAAAAACCCGTGTTCCCCCGGCTCTTGTGGGCCCCGCCGGGCCAGATCCACACCCGGATACGCCATTTGGAGGCTTCTTAATGGCGTGGCAAAAGCAGCTGATAAGCAGTGGGCCCTGGTAGATAGAGGAGCAGATCTAGGATGGAGCACAAGGCGGGTGTGAGGGCTGTGTTGTTACTTCTTGTTTTCAACAGTTCGCGCTCAATTCCCCCGGCCCTGTGTGACTGTGGAGGCTCTAACTTCTATGCGCTGCTGCCTTGCTGTGGGCTCTGATCCAAAAAACGTGTGCGGCTTCCTGGGGGGTAGGAGCCAGTCAGGGTCGGACTGGGCCCAGACCCAATCCTGCACTCTGCGATGCTGTGGCGGTATAACGTGCACATGCATGTGTTCTCGGGGGTGACTACGGCGGCGCAGATATTTTGTGGCTGGAGGCCTCCCAGTCTGACACTGCTGCCACCTGTATGGAAGTTAGTGAGTGCCCTTCATTTGCATAATGACATCACCAGCAGGGGACAAGATAAGGAATTCTCGTGATACTTCTAGTGGAGGAGTTACTAAAGCTAGGCATTCTGGGTAGAATACTTAGGGCAGTGCAACAATCTGAGCATGCTCGTCAATTCATTTGCATGTTATAGTCACAGTATGGCCTCCCTAAGTCAAAGCAACCATTTGACAAATTAAGGGATGTTTAAAAAACTGTTTTTCTCATATATACATATTTGTAGTTTGAATAAACGTGTTTAGGTTTTACTGGTTAACATGTGTTTGATTTTGGCTGTGATGGGTGCCCTTTAAGGCTTGGATTTTCTTGGACAAGCAAAATATATGGCGGCTATAGTGATATTAAAATCTACAATTAATATAGATATTGGTATATAATATATATATAATTTCAGTGGGTGTGTGTAAGCATGTGCACTGCGTTTCATTTGGAGGGTTGAACTTGATGGACTTTGAAACCTCTATAAATACAGCTACTGCACATACTTTAAGTTAACATGTAAATAGATATAGGTAATAAATATTGCATTCTGGCAGGAGTGGATCACTAAGCTCTGTAGCAGTACACAATAAAAAGCACAAATGTCGCTGGAGTTAATACACAATACTTACACTTTTTGGGAACAATGTAGCAAGTAACACTTTAAGCTTGTGCAGCTTTTTTCTTTCACTCACACAGACTTGTTTTAGGGACTGGAAAGTTCTGCATGAAATTTTGGAAACAGAAGCCTTCTGTAAGGAGAAGGCCAGGGAGATAAGTAAGCCGACCAATCAATGAACAGACAGTATGCAAATATATATATATATATATATACTGTATATATACATACCTAAACGATATACATATGTTTGTATCTATCACTTTATTTTTAAAGCCCTACTTTGATACACAGTGCTGTACAATTTTACAGTGTAGTAAAGAGACACAATAAATCAATAATATATATAGGGATATATGATAGGGACATGGCACAGCTACAGCGGGAATCTTGATGGATCCAATACCTGTATCCCCTAGATGCCTTAATGAGACCTATCTACCCCTCGGTTGTTTCATTTAATATTACTTCTTCATCTTATGTCCTTGAGACTATATACAGACAAAGACTTATGAATTCATCCCAGTGGAACAAGTCATTCTCTCAATGGACCATATGAGTTTTCATTATGCAAAGTAATTTGCTGTTTCTGTTACAGCTGACAGTGCTTGTTTGCTGCGTCTAGTGCTCTATGAACTAGTATGCCTTGTATTCTCTACTGATTTTGATGCTAAATTCTGTGACATTTCAATCTTTCTCTCCCTCTGTCTCTTCTTTTCCTCTTTACCTTCACCTGTGTGTGTTGCACTGCTGCCAATTTTGCCTGTTGGGTCTGTTAACAAACTGTAAGTGAGCAAGAGCCTAAATAACTACCTTCCTCTGCACGGTAGCCTTAAAGTATTCAGACTGCCTCTGAAGGCCACAATAAGCCTGGCCATCAAGTACATTTAGGTGCTTCTAACCATTGTTTATATTAGCTGGCAGTCATTAATAGTTCTGACGTACCTATCACAACTTTTATCCTGCTATGCACTGTTTTACCTTGCTAAAACTGTCCGTTTAAAAGCCGTCAGTATGCTGGTATACATTATAAAGGACAGCAAAGGTGTGGTCTATCTGGAGACCATGCTTGCTATGGGGGCAGCACCTAGCAATGGTACCCGTTGGGGTAGATTATGGAGGCTTGGTGCTCTAGTCCGCTCACCTCTGCAGTATAAACAGATAATTGGCCAGATACTGGTGATCCCTCTCATTTTGATGGACTCGAGCGCTTCATATCAGCAGGTTCTGCTGCGTATACCACCCATTCTATTTGCTCTATATGCATTCTCCTTGCACTCTTGGCTAACCTTACTCTTCCAAAAAAGTGTCACTTTGGATCATAACAGTGACAAACTAAAGCTTTTTTGTATAGCCGTCTCCCATAGACTCCATCTAAATAATGCAAATTTTAAAAAAAACTATTTCCTTTTTCTGAGTAATAATAAAACAGTAGCTTGTACTTGATCCAAACTAAGATATAAATAATCCTTATAGGAGGCAAAATACCCTTTGGGTTTATTTAAGTAGACTTCTGTTATCCAGAAGACCCCAGGTCCCGAGCATTCTGGATAACGGGTCCTATACCTGTGTAGATATATGTATATATTTTATTAATGCTAGCAAGAAATGCCATTGGCAGGAGTGGGATCAACTAAGGCCTTATTCCAAGAAGAAGGCCAGCCTCAATCATGAGAATAATCGGAAACCATGTTAATAAGACTTGCATGACTAGTATATTTTCCAATTTTTGTTTGTGTGTTTTATGGTACTTTCTGCCTTGGGCATCTCCCAGAAGCCCAATTGCTCTTGCTTTACTAGTGTTCTTTGCTGATCTCTTACTAAACAGATCCTGTACTGCAATGCATGCAGACTAGGCTTAAAGGGTGGTTCACCTTTACGTTAACTTTTAATACCAATTCTAAGAAACTTTTCATAATCGATTTTTTTTATAGTTTTTCTTTTTAAATTATTTGCCTTCTCTTTTTGACTCTTTCCAGCTTTCAAATGGGGGTCATTGATCCCATCTAAAAACAAATGAATTGTTATTGGTACTTTTTATTATTCATTTTTATATTCAGGCCCTCTGCTATTCATATTCCAGCATCTTATTCACATCAGTGCATGGTTGCTAGGGTACTTTGGAACCTAGCAACAAGATTGCTGAAATTGCAAACTGGAGAGCTGCTGAATAAAAAGCAAATTGTCTCAATATTATACTAAAAGTTTATTTAAAGGTAAACAACTCCTTTAAAAGTTTCTCATTAGAGCCCACAAATAATTCTGATTCAGCTGCTAACACGGGATAATTGTATAGTTTGGTTCAGCTAAAACACACCATATGGCGCCTCCTGCAGGATAGCACAGTGCTTAGTTTATACACTCTTGTATTTAAAGAACATTTTTCGATGCAGCCCTAAGCAACGTGTACTTCATAGTAGATTTCTTCATTACTTACCACTTTCCTTACCTCTTTATTGTCATAGGGAATCGGTATAAAACATGGCTCATCTGTAATCTGCAAGGAAATGGTTTTTTTTTTAAAATTAATAAAATGATAAATACTATTTTATTGATTTCATTACTTTATAGACCATGGATCAAGAGCAGGGTAGATTACTAGAGCACACTGGGATCCTCCTCTATTGGCCAAACAGAGGTCCAGCCATGTCTCTTAAAAAATATTACCAAAGCACGCATGTAATTAAAAAAGTACAAGTTTATTCCATATTATAAAAAATCAAACATTCCCCCTATGGCACGTAACACGTTACATGCTTACCTAGCACTCAGTCATAGGCAATCTCTAGCAAGTCAGTTACTTCTCATCCTTAAATACTGGCTCTCATAGACCCTCCCCACAATAAAACCAATCACAATTTAACACACACGTTGCATAGAACATCCATTAGAACTCGGACTATTGGCTCAGTTTGTCAGTTGGTTAACATCATGTGATCTGTATATTACACAATCCATATTACAGGGTATTGTAAATAAATATACAATATACAGTACAAAGTCATAAAGATAATTATATATAGCAAGTTACATCAAAAGTGGCAGCCTAGTTTGTAAATGGAATATCTAGTATACTTCCCTTTTACGCAATTTTGTCAAAAAGTCTCCTCCTCTAGTACCTATTCTAATCTGTTCTATCCCTTGTATGGAAAAATATTTCAAGTCTCATTGCAAAGTGTCTAGTGATATTGGTTTTGTTACTCAGCTTAATATTTTTTATCTGATTAATGTGTTCTCTAATGCGTTCTTTAAGTGATCGGGTGGTACACCCCACATATTGTTTGCCACCTTTGGTGCAAGTAATGAGGCAAACAATCCCTTTACGACAGCAATTAATATATTGTTTGATCCTATATGTACTATTAGTCACTGTCGATCTTTAAGTAATTGCAAGTAACACAACAGCTACATCAACACTTTAAGCAACCTATACATTTTAAAAAATCACCTTGTTTTTCGTGTTGTTTTTCTGTGTATAGGCCTGGAGACAAGAGGTCACCCAAAGTATGTGCCCGTCTTGCCACATGGCTCATCCCCTGGGCCAGTGCATCACAAAAATCTCCATCCGCATACAGAATCGGCAAAACCCTCTTTATCACCTTAAATATACTTTTGTATTGCCTGCTATATCTTGTGATAAAAGATATTTTATCTCTATCGTATGGTTTTTGTTATTCAAAAGGGTGTCCCTATCTGTATTTTCAGCTTTTTTACATTCCTTATGGATGATCTCACCACTTCTATGTCCTCTTTCTTTGAACCTGCCCTTCATGTCTTCATAACTGTAACTGTTTTATATTCCCCTATGGTTGTACAGTTCCTCCGAAGATTGTGGGGATTCCAGCTATCTGGCTCCTTGGGGGGCAAGAATGTGTGTGTAATAATGTGTTTCCACTGCAGAGATTACGATAGATTGTTGAGTTTATGTTATTTGATTTAGCTCTGAGTTTTATATCTAAAATACACAGGGATATAGACCTGCAAGTAATGACGCTTTCCTAGAGATACAGTATACACTTTATTGGCCATTCTGTGTACAGAACCACCATTGGCATTTATCCCCTTGTAGTTTAAAGAGTGTTGTCTACCTGAAAGATGATATTTCAGTTTATATGAGCAGATCAACAGCACAGTTACTCCCATATTTACAGAGTTTGCAGATACAGCCACTTCTGAGCATATTTTAAATTAATGAATTTGGTATTTATACAGGCGTTTCATCATATCCAGGTATTTTTTTTCACCCCATTACCACATGACATTATGCAGCTTACACCATGTTATATTTTACAGGCATGGGACCTGTTCTCCAGAATGCTATAGACCTGTTTTTTTTGGATAATGGATCTTCCCTTAATTTGGATCTTCATGCCTTAACGGGCAGATTTATCAAAGGTCGAAGTGAAAATTTGAATTTAAAAAATTCTAATTTCTAGCTAATTTTTGTGTACTTTAACTAGTGAAAAAATATCTAATTTTGAAATTTATCATTTACTGTCTCTTTAAAAATTCGACTTCGACTTTTCACCATCTAAAACCTGCCTCCAACCTATTTGGAGTCAATTGGTGAAAAATGCAAAGTTTTTATTTTTGGAAAAATTTCAAATCAAATTTGATTCAATGCGCTATTACTTTGATTCATGTGATTCAAATTTGATCAAAAACTGACCTATTCAATAGAAAACAGACCTCTTTGGCCAAAAAAATCTTCAATTTAATTTCGGTAGGTCTTTTTGAATTTAAAATTCAACCCTTGATAAATCTGCCCCTAAGTCTACTAGAAATTCATTTAAACATTTAGGGGCTGATTCACTAACTTCGAGTGAAGGATTGGAAGTAAAAAAAAACTTTGAATTTTGAAGTGTTTTTTGGGCTACTTCGACCATCGAATGGGCTACTTCGACCTTCGCCTTGGAATCAAAGGATTCAAACTAAAAATCGTTCGACTATTCGACCATTCGATAGTCGAAGTACTATCTCTTTAAGAAAACACTTCAACCCCCTAGTTCGCCATCTAAAACCTACCGAACTCAATGTTATCCTATGGGGAAGGTCCCCATAGGCTTGCCTAATTTTTTTGATCGAAGGATAATCCTTCGATCGTTGGATTAAAATCCTTCGAATCTTTCGATTCGAAGGATTTAATCATTCGATTGAAGGATTATTCCTTCGATCGAACGATCGAACTACTTGCACTAAAATCCTTCGACTTCGATAATCGAAGTCGAAGGATTTTAATTCCCAGTCGAATATCGAGGGTTAATTAACCCTCGATATTCGACCTTTGGTGAATCGGCCCCTAGATAAAGCCAAGAGGCTGGTTTTGCTTCCAATATGGATTAATTATATCTTAGTTGGGATCAAGTACAAGCTACTGTTTTATTATTACAGAGAAAAAGGGAATCATTTTTATAATGGATAAAATTAAGTCTATGGGACATGGACTCTCCGTAATTCAGAGCTTTCTGGATAATGGATCCCATACCTGTACTTACATTGTAAAGCAAGAGCTATCTCGGAAAAACAATTATCATGTATTATTCAGATTTTATAAACTGTATGTATATGAGTGTATAGAACATATATTTACATACAAATTATAGCCCATTCATACTGTATATGATGGCCCTGGTGCTACCATGAAAAGAATCATAAATAAATAAATGCATTGGACTAAAAAATTGGTTTTTGAAGTGGTCAACATTTCAATTCCTCAGATGAAAAAAATAAATAATATATACATTCTCTTTTTTTTGGTAATTATATAGTTATAATATGTAAAAACATTCTAAAAATAGCTAACGTAGCTCACTACTGGTGGGGTTACATTTCTATTACATGCTGTATTTATATGTAAACTTATACAATGTAGAACATTTTTAAAAAATCTCTTCTTTGCATGGGGTAGTTTTCATTCTTACCTTATCCTTCAACTGATCCAGCTCAATGATGATCTCTTCTAAAACTTTTTCATTTAAAGATGGCACAGGGTTTGCACCAAGGAGGTGAAATAGACCAAGTACAGTCATAAATATCCTCACTTGGTTACTCATAGTGTAGGTTTGCACCGATGGAAGCTGAGGCACGGTGAGTTATAGGATGCCTGGATAAGCCTAATCTTACTTTCCAAATCATTTTGTAGTGAGCTTTATAGTAATTTGAAAGGGGAGAGTGATGTAATTTTCCGAAAAAGTTGCTGCTGACAGTTTAATATAGAATATATCTGATATATTAGATAAAAGAGGCTTAAAATATCTCTTTCACCAAAAAAAAAAAAATCCATTAGTGGTGCATAGGACAATGTCTAATTAAAATATACTGAAAATGCACCATCATCAGAATTATGTGTTTCTTAGAAATACGAATGGAAGACCCATGATGTACATGGTTAAAATAACAGAGAATCATGTACACTTTTGATTCCGCTGCAGATAAACATGCTCACTTGTCACGTATCTGTGTGTCATTTACATTTACAGCATTATTATTTCCCTAAAAGCCGTATGTAATGGATGGCCTTTCAGTACACACAATAAATAATGATACAGTAGAACCCCCATTTTATGTTTTTCAGGGGACCAGAAAAAGAATGATGTAAAATCCAGGAAAATGTAAAATCAATCAGAGAAATGTATTATGCATAATACGTATATAGGTGGGTCCACAAAACAACAATGTAAAATGAGGGAAAACTTAAAATCAGGGCATGTAAAATGGAGGTTCTACTGTAATACCTTTCAGCATTCAGATGCTTGTATAAGGTCAGTGAACCCCATGTGCCAGAACAACACAATTCCCATGCAGTGGAAAAGAAAGTGTTTGGCAGTGGGCAATTCAGGCATTTTGGTTTCCTTTCCCTAAGGAGGCTGTAGTAAACACATTAGCACCTTCTTTATCTTGATGGAAAGTCAATTGTAACATTTGTACAAAGATTGTATGTGATCCACTCTGGGTTTCATTTGTGATATTGACAAGGTTGGTGATAGCCAGTTCAGCTGCTAGAAGTTGGGATAGTTTGTTCTGTAATTTAGTTAGTTTCCTAGAAGGAAGGCAGAGTAGGGCAATTTCCGCATCTGGGAAGAGCTGTATATTAAAAATCTAGAGTGAGCTTTTTTTTTTTTTTTTCCCAACTTTTTATTTATTTCTTCCACAATCTAGTCATATAATTCAACAATCAGGTCACAAGAGAAAATAGAGATTTACAAGTCAGAGAATATCTCAGGGACTCTCACCAATTGACATCTTACAGCAATCAGATATATGAAAAATACACCACTTCAAGTTGTACCGAAAACCTTATAGGTACTAGTGAACATCATAAAAGACATTATAAGAAGACAGTCACGCCACGTTTGCTGGCAAGTTTGATGGAACTCGTAAGTTCGTCTCAGTCCAGAGCATCCATGGGTTCCAGATAGTAGTATAATTATCCATGTTATGTTGGATCAGTACTGTAAGCTTTTCCATAGAGGACACCCACCATATTTTGCGTTTAATTTCCGAGATTGTGGGTATACCTTCTTTCCATTTACAGGCAATAGCACATCTGGTAGCCAAGCATATATGGGAGCAGAGCTTAAATTCTTTCTTAGAGAGAGACATGGACGGAAAGGTAAGAAGGGCAAGCCAAGGATCCGGTGCGATCTGTTTGTTAAAGATATCACTCAAGAGAGCAAATATGTCTTTCCAAAGAGTAGAAATTAGTGGGCATTCCCACCACATGTGCAGTTCATCTCCCAGTGCTTCACAGCCTCTAAAGCAAGTAGGTTCAGAGTGGTATATTCGGTTTAGCTTTACTGGGGTAAGGTACCAGTCGTATAGAAGCTTATAGGCATTTTCCTTGATAATGGTGCTAATGGATGCTTTCCTAATATTGTCAAAGGCCAGTTCCCATTGCACCTTCTCTTGTACCTTATTAAGTCCCGTTTCCCATCTTTCCATATATTTATTTTTATCCGGAGTGGCAGAGGAGCGAAAGTGAGCATAAATCAAGGAAATTTGACCCTTAGTATGTGGGTGGGCGCAGAGAAATTCAAAAAAAGTTTTCGGGTTTGAAGTTTTACCTCTGTGCGTTTGGAGAAAGTAGCTGAGTTGCAGGTAGTGATAATGTTCACGCAGAGGAATAGAGTATTTGGATCTCAAGTCCTCCCAAGTAATAATTTTGCCAAATGGAGTAAGGCTATTGATATCAAGAAAGCCATTGTCCATCCACCACCTGAAAGAAAGCAAATTCTGTAGAGTGAGCTTTTTAATGGAATAATAGCTCCAACTGATAACAGAAAGTGGAGGGAGGTGGAAAATAAGGTAATGTAACCATCATCAAAATGTAGTTGGTTGTTGCTACGATTAGTTTGGAAGGGCTTAGGAAGAAGAAAGAGAGGAGAGTGAAAGAATGGGTACAGAAAAAGGGAAATAGGCAGGTTATGGAAAAGACATATGAAGAAGATATGAAAGAAATGGAAAAAATAACTGGTTCGTGAAAATCAAAAGGCAAAAATCAAATGACAAAATAGGTCATAGGTTGAGTAAAAGACAGAACCAATAGAAAGGGGCATAAGGAACTTCCAAAAAAGGGAAATAGTTTATGGAAAAGAGATAGGATAAAAAAAAGGATAAAACAATCGGTTCATGGAAATCAAGAGAACAAAAGTGATAGGATGGGTTCAAGACAGAACCAACGAGAAAGGGGCATAAGGAACTTCCAAAAAGAAAAAGGATATAAATGAGATGCATTTGAAAGGTAGAAATCCAAGGCATGATTCACAATGTTAAAACAATGTTCATCTTTTACCACCCCTTTTGAGAATTTTGTCTGTAAATTTGGAAATTGTGGTTGTAAATGTAACTCTAGGGTGCCCAGTAGGGTTGGCACCTTTTCTGGAAAAAAATACCGGCCTTCCTATATATTTATCTTTTTTCCCCAATTAATAACATTGGGACCAACCATTATTTTTACCGGCCAGGTGGCAACCCTAGTCCCCAGCCCTTTGTCCCCCCACCCCCGTGCATACCTTCCTTTTCTCGCTGCCGCAATTGGGGCCAGGCAGGAAGTAGGGGCGGAGCATAAGGCTTGGGAGAGGGTCTGGGTCACCGGGGTACAGTGTTCCACTGGCCCAGTCCAACACTGACAATGCTTGTTAATGAATGATTTGGTGGGGTGTTCAAGGGTTTTGTCACCTGCCCATGAGCACAATTCACATAGGCCACAAAATTGCCTTTGGGGTTAGTAAGGTATGGCAATATCAACCTGAGAAATTGGCAACCCTGGTGCTTTAACTTTTGCTCTCCTTTAAGATTTTTGATTTGTCATTTTTATGGTTGGGCTTTTTGGGGAAAACTTTTTTCATGCGTATTTCATTATACACGATGCTGCAAAAAGACAATCTGAAAATCTGCCGTCTCAGACCTGTTGAGGTCATGTATAAGTCAAAGAGAGATGTTCGTACTTTTTATTACTGATCCTTCTATTCAGGCCTCTCCTATTCATATTCCAGTCTCTTATTCAAATCAATGCATGGTTGCTAGGGTCATTTGGACCCTAGTTACCTGATTGCTTAAGATGCAAATTGAAGAGCTGCTGAATAAAAAGCTAAAAAAACCACAAATAATACAAAATGAAAACCAATTACAAATTGTCTCAGAATATCACACGCTACAGCATACTAAAAGTGAACAACCCCTTTAATGCTCTCTATTGATTACATTCCCGTCGCCATCAACATAAGGGTGATGGTACCAGTGATGAGCTAGCTAATTAGTCAATGACTTGTGAATTATTTTATATAGTGTGAAATATTCCAAGACCTTCTTAATTACCAGTTTGTCTAAAAGAGTATATTCAGCTAGGGTTGCCACCTTTTCTAAAAAATATTACCAGCCGGTGGGGGAACCGGAAAACAAAAAGGGGCGGGCTGTGATGTAAAAGGGGATGGAGTCACGCACAGTGATGCAAAAGGGGCAGAGCAACACTGCGATGGACAGAAACCTGAAAAAAAAAAGTTAAGTACTGAGCTAATTGGGAGTGAGCCAAGGGCCAAGGGTATTACAAATTTTGTACTACTGGCCCCGGCAGGTGTTTTACCAGCTGGTGGCAACCCTACTCGGGACCTGGGGTTTTGGATAATGGATCTTCTCATAATTTGGATCTTCTTACCTTAAGTCTACTAGAAAATCATGTAAATAGATAAACCCAATACAGTGGCGGAACTGCCGGGGGGGCAGGGGGTGCGAGCGGACCAGGGCCCGCACCCCCGGCAGCCCGTGCGCCACTGAAAATGCGGGCCTTACGGAGGGGACGGGGCCCAGCTGCGCGTTACGCACCAGGGCCCGTCCCCCTCTAGTTACGCTACTGACCCAATAGGCTGGTTTTGTTTCCAATAAGGATTGACTATATCTTAGTTTCATTATTACAGAGAAAAAGGAAACCAATTTTTTAAATTTGCATTATATGGATACAATGGAATCTATGGCAGATGGGTTTTCCATAATTCAGAGCTTTCTGGATTATGGGATTCTGCATAACGGATCATATACCTGTTATATATTTTAAATCTCTTTACATTTCTTTGCTGGTGAAGAGGGGCTCAGCCGAATACTAAAAACACACTTTTTTCTGGAGTTTACTTTTCACCAGCCTAATGCTGGTGAAATACACACAATATTGCGCCCTTCTTACAGTGCATAAAAATTGGATAAAAGGCAGTACTATCATGAAACATTAGGTATAGCATAAATAATAGCATTTAGAGATTAATTAGAGATAACCACTTTAGAATTCCGACAGTCTCTATTCATACCTATAGGATATAGGAATTTTCTGATTTGGGATGCTTCCATTTCTGGTGCTTAGGGTGAGCATATGTGCACAATAGGTTAAAAGCCAGCCTGTTGCACACACATTGATACAGGCTGCGGAGTTACAATCAGCCTGAAATAGTGGTAACTTCAGTGTTCCCCTGCTTTAATACAGGTGTGTGAGTTCAATTCAGAACAGTAGACAGAATGGACGCACTGAGGTTGAGTACAGATGGAGCTCCATGGAGTGGTTTTGGTCACAAGCACCTTAAATAAAAGGCATGAAATCACTGTTCCCATTTTTGAGTGTCAAAACAATTTATAAAGTTTAAAAAAAAAGTCCGGTACAAGAGAAGTGCACAATAGGAGTCCAGTAGGAAACAATAAATAAACACAATTACAGAGTAAGGTTAAATGGCAAATAGGTAGAACCACCATATGAGGCTTATTTTGACATGTTGTGGCAATTGCACGATCATATAAATGTAAATAAACCCCCCACCCCCGTTTTTGAAAATATGGAAATGTGTAAACTTGCAGACAATACGTTACTAATAAAACATGGGGAACACCAGGGAATGTGTGCTGAATATGATTATTATTAATATTTAGGTATTTGTTTCATTATTAGGAGTTCTGTACACAAATGAGTCTTAATACATCTGCACCAAATTCTTGACAGCTCAGAATAATCCATTTTATTTATTCTTTTTTTTTTTTTTTTTTTTTGCATATTGGATGTAATATTAACTATAATGGTCACTGATGGCTTCTTGCATTGTTTTAGAACCATATTTTATGCTTGTTAAGAGGCGAACTAGAGAAATACAATGGTAACATTCATGATGGGTTATTGCATGGTGGGTACATGGAGCATCATGTGCATGTTTTCTGTCTTACTGGAAAAACAATAACTAAAAAGCACCATTGTTACTGCTCTTGAAAGAAAAATTAATGATCTTATTAACAGCCATTTATGTGTTATTGCTGCATTTTCCTGCCTAGAGAAGGAATATGTAATATTCATTTAGGAGTACAATATTGAACCCAGTATCAGAAACTTGGGTCTCCTTTGCAGAATTAAGCTGGCCATAGACGCAAAGATCTGATGGTACGAATCGAGGATTCGTAAGATTTTCGGAACGTGTGTGGAGAGTCCCGACATTTTTCGTCCGGCGGAAATCGGTCATTTGGTCGATCGGACAGGTTAGAAAATTTCTGTCGGCTGCCGATAATATCTCTGCGTGTATTGCCGATCGTACGATTTTCAGTGGGAGACTAGCTAGCTTTGGTTGGACATAGATATCGTACGATTGTTGTCAGGGGCAGAACATTGCTGATCTGTTCTTTTACTAATCTGACTGGTAAGACTTTGATCTGAATGGTTAGTGGCGGGTCAGGAGATGGGAAAGTCCAATCGTACGATGATTCGTATGATCGGATCTTTGCATCTATGGCCAGTTTAAGGGTCTTCCGGCATGTCAATGACCCAACTCAAGTATTTGCGACTATGACGATATTTTTTCAACCTATGTGTACCACAGCAGGAATGTTCTATATACATTATTAAAACTTTATTCATTAAAATTCAATCAAAACTATACAATGTTGAAATTCTTATAAAAGGGGAAGTTAGCCTTTAAATCAACTTTTGGTATGTTGTCGACTAATCTTTTCTAAGTAAATTTTAAACTTTTCATTATTTACTTGCTATGGTTTTTAAATAAAAATGAATGTGTCATTCTGACTTCTTAACCAGTGGCTGGTTGTTATGGGGGGAAAGCTTAATGTCGCAGAGCTAAAATGTCAATCAAGAAACACGAAAAATAATTAAAACTGTAATTTTTAAGTGAACACAAAGACATTTAGTATCCCACAATGGATCCCCAACATATTGTCAGAAAAGGGCACATATTTCTGGAAATATATTTGCTACTTCAGGCATTTAGTTGAACACACATAGGGGCAGATTTACTAAAGGGCGAAGTGGCTATTGCTAGTGAAAAATCGCTAGAAATCCAATCCGCAGGGGCATTGCCAATTCACTAACAGGCACAGATGACAATTCGCTAATAAAATGGCATTTGCACCATCTCTAATAAAGACGTCCATACAACTTTAAATGTACCCGCCCTATTAAATTGACCTAAGCGTAAGATCACTAGCGAATTTTCCCTAGGCATAAACTAACGCGAATGAATCTTCGCTATGAAATGCTCTCACTGAAGAAGTATCACTAGCGAAAAGTCACCAGCGCTCGGCGCCCAGTATGCAACTTCGAATTTTAGTGCATTAGCATAGTGGTAACGAACTTGCGCCTGGTGAAGTGTGCGAAGCAGTAGCTGGCGACAATTTGCCCTTTAGTAAATCTGCCTCATAGTCTCAGTCACTCCAAACCCCTCATACTAGTGTGACGAGCATTAGTATATGCATATGCCTCAATATATATGCAGGGCCTCAAAATTCATGTTATTTCAACACTGTGTTGTGTGCTCATTTAGGTGCAGAAAATCTGCAGGGTCTGCTTCCTCTGTAGTTACTACCCTGAGTAGTATATTCCCCTCTCCTTAAAATGTATAGTGCTACTGTTAAACAAAAGCCTTTAAAAACATTTTATCTGCTGAAAATGACATTATGTCAGAACTGCTGAAAGATCCTTGCAACTCTGTGTCTAGGTCAGAATAAGGCCCCCTCCATACTTGGAGAAACGTAATTTGTTTGTGTTTACCGGCTCCTGATACTGTAGGTGCTATTGCATATTGCAAAGGATATTCCTCATGTGGAGTGGGCCTTATCTGGAACAAAGCTACATCTGGTTAATAGGACAGCAGCTGGTTTGTGCAGCTGTTATAAGGAGGGCCTCCAGCAGTCATATAAATGTATTATTATTGAATACCTGGAGTGCCAACCTACTCACATAAACAGAGTTATCCCTCCAGCTGTCAGAGATTGAGGGACACAATGAATAAGTGATTCAAACCATAATAAGGTAGGGGACCTTATTTTAGTTTGGCTATTCTCACATGCAGGTCCGGAACTAGGGGTAGGCAGAGTAGGCAGAGTAGGCACGTGCCTAGGGCACAAAGATGGGGGGGCACCAGACACGTACCTTCTCTATCGCCTAACCCTGGTCCGGTCTCCTCTCTGGATTGCTTATTTGTGAATCGGTTTGCAATTGCACTTCCTCGCCTATTCGTGACACGCGCACCAGCATCCATTTGCACATGCACGCACCCAGTTGCCGCTGCGGCCGACCAGGTTGCTAGGGTGCCTGGGCCAGCTCTGCTCACATGCAACTGTTTCTGTGGGATAATATTTAATTGAACAGTTTTAGTAAGTAAAATAGAACTATTCTAATTTGTATTTTTGCCAACTTTTCCAGTGCTACTGGGATGCCAGATAATATGGCTTCTCTGCTCTGCCCTTAAATGCTCAAAAAGTAGGGTTGTTATTTTGGAAAGAAATTCACTATAAACAAGGGATCCACCGAATCCACTATTTCGGATTCGGCCGAATCCCTGAATCCTTTGTGAAAGATTCGGCCAAATACTGAACTGAATCCTAATGTGCATATGCAAATTAGGGAAGGGAATGCTTCCTTGTTTTCCGGCGAAAAGTCACATGATTTCCCTTCCCACCCATAATTTACATATGCAAATTAGGATTCGTTTCAGCCAGGCACAAGAATTTGGCCGAATCCTGCTGATTCCATATGCAAATTAGGATTTGGTCGGCCAGGCACAAGGATTCGGCTGAATCCAAATCCTGCTGAAAAAGGCTGAATCCAGAACCAAATCCTGGATTTGTTGCATCCCTGCTATAAACGAAAATTAAGCACAATTTAGTAATCAGCACCAAAGGTTATTTCAGGCATTGTGATTTCGAAGAGAGGTATAATTGTCTGGACTTCTGATGGTTAGCCATGTCCCACACTGCTGCCTAAACATCAATGTATGTAACACATTCATAACAGGAGACTAAAGCCTGTAGTGCAGTTGTGCTATCTAATAAGAATGGTAAATATTTGGGAGCTTTATCTTTGGCAGAACAATATGCATAAAGCAAAATGCAGTGGAATTCTAAATGGATCAAAAAGTATTTGTAGAACTGGCCAGAATGGTATGATTTGATAGAGATCCCCAGCTCAAATATATAGTTAATTAAAAATATTGCAATTTCTCCTTAAAAACAAGCCCTAAGTAAAAGTAGGGAGCATACTAATTTACTAGATTTTTGCACAAATGTACTTATGTGGGTGAGCTGAGAGAATCTATTTTTCTATATGTATGTGGCCATACCCATGATGTCATCCTGCTTTATTTAACTTTTTTTCAAGGTTTAATTACCTATAATTGAAATTAAACTGCATAAACAAAAGAATTAAGAGTCATAACATACTAGGGGTCATTTACATGAAAGAACACAGTTTGCAGAGTGCAAAAAGAGGCATGCTTTTGTACCCAGGAATCTGTAAATGACCCCTGTATTATGTCCACTGATTTTAGGTTATTTGACCTGCCTGGCCTTGTCCTTACAGAAGGCTTCTTTTTTTGGAAATCTGATCGTGATTTAAGTCCCTGAAACAATGAAAAGAATCATCTGCACAATCTTACAATTTTTTTATAGTGTATCCAAAAGGTGTGGGTGTTACTAATCCCCTTGGGCGGTAGCACCTTTTTGACACATCTCTGAGGCTTAGGTCTTCGCTTGTAAAGTTTAAATAGGATTGAATGACTTGGTGCAATCTCAGATAGAACAGACAAATGCTGTTGTAACACACAGTGAGAAGCACAGATGCTGGGGAAGGCATCCCCTGCCTCCTTACGCAAATATAAGAGCTCATTTACAAGCGTAAAAAAACCACCAACATTGCACAAAATGCTGCCGTTTATTAACGTTACTTGCATCCAGGTATTTCAGTATTTGCAGCTAGACTTATATTGAAAGAATCGTGCAGTCATAACTTTGACGGTAAGCACTGGAAATGATGGCACCCCAAATATACAGTGTGATTGCTCCCGATTTGCGGCAAAACTGCATTGCACATTTTGACACAAAAGCATATTGTATCCAAAGTTGCATATTCTACATGCTGCACTTGTTTATGTAAATGACCTTTAGATACTTCTTGCAGGCTAGGTGCTCTGGCACCCCGGATAAACCTTAGAAATGGTGACATCCCCCAACCACCTCACAAGTTTATGTAGCATGCTCTGAACAATTACTTGTGGTCCATATGAACAAACACCCTTGATAGAAGATGTCAGAGTGCACGCTGCTGTTAAAGGAACAGTTCAGTGTGAAAATAAAAACTGGGTAAATAGATAGGCTGTGCAAAATAAAAAAATGTTTCTAATATAGTTAGTTAGGCAAAAATGTAATGTATAAAGGCTGGAGTGAACAGATGTCTAATAAAACAGCCAGAATCCAACTTCCTGCTTTTCAGCTCTATAACTCTGAGTTAGTCAGCGACTTGAAGGGGGGCCACATGGGACATTTCTGTTCAGTGAGTTTGTAATTGATCCTCAGCATTCAGCTCAGATTCAAAAGCAACAGATATGACCCATGTGGCCCCCCTCAAGTCTCTGATTGGTTTCTGCCTGGTAACCAGGGTAACCAGTCAGTGTAAACCAAGAGAGCTGAAAAGCAGGAAGTAGTGTTGTGACTGACATATACATCAAATCATTCCAGCCTTTATACATTACATTTCTGGCTAACTAACTATATTAGAAACATTTTTTTATTTTGCACAGCCTGTCTATTTACCTTTAAAACCGTGAGACATAGAGACCTGCAGTGTGGCATACACAGGCACACCCTACATAAAAGCACCCAAGGCAGAGGCCTACCCCTAGTTCTGTACATGGCAGGGAATTCTACACACATACTGCACATGGCCAAACAGCAAAAGCAGGTTGATATAACCTATAAATAATTATGGCTAAGCACATTCACAAAATTAAATATCTACTATTGGCCACAAATGGTTCAACATAAAGCCTATTTAGCATGCGAGGGCCCCAAGAAACTCTTTCTGAGTTTTGCTACCTGGAATGTAAATATATACCATGCCATGATGCCAATGTTAATAATACCAAAGAAATATAGCTCAACTGGACTGTATTTTTTTTTCCAGAAAATATTATGTGACATTACAGTTAGATTTTGCCACCACAGCCCAGGTTGACAGAATTAGATCTATAGAGGCCACATCATACTGCTCATTCGGGGTGCTTTTATGCAGGATGCAGATAGGTGTAGGTGCATGTCATTTGATATACAGGTATTGGACCTGTTATCCAGAATGTTTGGAACCTGGGGTTTTCCTGATAATGAATCTTTCCGTAATTTGGATCTTCATACCGTAAGTCTACTAGAAAATCATGTAAACATTAAATAAAGCCAATAGGCTGGTTTTGCTTCCAATAAGGATCAATTCTATATTAGTTGGGATCAAGTAAAAGGTGCTGTTTTATTATTACAGGTATGGGGACCTGTTATCCAGAGTGCTCGGGACCTGGGGTTTTCCGGATAGCGGATCTTTCCGTAATTTGGGTCTTCATGCCTTACGTCTACTAGAAATAAATTTAAACATTAAATAAAGCCAATAGGCTGGTTTTGCTTCCAATAAGGATTGATTATATCTTAGTTGGGATCAAGTACAAGCTACTGTTTTATTATAGAGAAAAAGGAAATAATTTTATCAAAATTTGGATTATTTGGATAAATGGAGTCTATGGGAGACAGCCATTCTGTAATTCGGAGCTTTCTGGATATCGGGTTCCGGATAAGGGCTCCTATACCTGTACAAAGAAAAATGAAATCATTTTAAAAAATTTGGATTATTTTGATAAAATGGAGTCTATGGGAGATGGCCTTTCCGTAATTTGGAGATTTCACTATAACAGGTTTCCATATAATGGATCCTATACCTGTATAATACAGTTACAAAATACAGCTCTCGTGCAGTGTTATTAATTTGGGATCTGGGTTTGTTAGGGAGGTAGGGGATGGGATGACAATGTAGAAAGGTAGGGGAGAGGTAAATAAGAAATGATACCAATTTTCTGTTGGATAGGTTCTGCAATGAGCTCCTTATATAGCATATATGAATCAAACTAGTGGCAAAAAACAAATACATTTGTGAATAAAGGTTTAAAGCCTTTGAGGGTATGCCAGCATTGGAATGCTATGATTTGTTACTTATGTTGGATGGATTATTGGGTTGTTCACACTCAATTTAATGATTTGTCTTCATGCTGTCTATTAATAGCAGGGGGGAACTGCATCCTCCAAAACAGCATCAACCCAAAGTCACAAAGCTGTTGAATATATTATTAAACATAATACAATTTTATGTAATATTCCAATTGCTACATGAAAAGAAGGCAAAGTACCAGTATGAGGATATTAGAAGTCACCTCAGAGTTCCATGACCTGTATAAAAACATTCTGCCTTTGGCCTTGTGCCTTTATATGGTCATGAATCTCCTCTGTAACTTATAATATCCTTATACTTTATAGTAGGCAGTACTTTATTCACTATATTTCTCCCAGCAAATGAGGAGAATGATAGAGTCTGTGTCTAATCAGGTTGAAGTGGCCAGTGCAGGTGCTGGGAGGTACCAATCAACGGCTGGGGCAGGGGAGCTCTCTGCCATGGAAGTAGGAAGTAAGTGGCTGTTACTTGTGTCTGTTTCTGTAATAGGATTTGTGTAGCCTCGAGGAGAGCCAAGTCAGTGTTTAAAAACTATAGAGGTCTGGAGTAAACTGCATTAGGAGTGGCTGATATTATGCTAAGGAGCAAACCCAGTACTGGCAGCTTGTAACAGCTACCCCTAACCGGTATTCCTGTCTTTATATCAAACATAGAGCTTTTTGCAATCTCCAGATCTGTTTACTACTTTAGTCATGAAGTGTACATTTACTGTAAACGCAGGAAAGCTATACTCAATCGCTCGAGTTATAAATTGTGCCGTAAACATGTGGCAAAGCTCCAGTTTCTCAAAAGTCTTACATCACTTCAGTTTCTCTATAAGTTGCATAATGGGAAATCTGTGGTTGGGCTAGGGTCCTCATTGCCAGTACATAACCAGTCATGTAGCTGACTAGTGAAAAAGTGGAGAGAACCAGGCCTTCTTTGTCAATGGGAGTGAGATAACTAGGACAAATTAGGTGACTCGTTAGACCCTATAAAGGGTATTGCAATGAAACTTTTAAATTATGCCCTTTAAACAGCTACTTTGACAAGTGTATATTTTTTTTAAAAACTGCCCATAGTGTATTAAATGTACAATGCTCAACCATATGACAGCATCTTTCAGTTATCCTGTTAGGGGTTTAATGTTGTTCTCCACAGAGAGATTATGGGAAATTATTATTGCAAAATACTTTACTGAAATGTGTTGACCCCCTGATTGATAATAAGGTGTAAAGCAAATAGCACTGATTTATATTATTATATATTATATTGCTGACATCAAGTAGAAAATAATGGGGGAGGGGAGCAAGAGGTCATCACGGGCCCAGTTTGTCCTCTATAGGAATCATTTTGAAGCCCATGATTTTGCGGTGCCTGCTACAAAGGCTGAGGGTCTCAATAGCCCAAGTTTAACTTGACATAGTAAAATGAAGGAAATTAAGAAAATGCAAACTAATAAAGTATACGCTAATCATATTTCTGTTTTGAAAACACTTTATTTTATACACAAGATTGGAAGCGAGGAGAGATTATGTAGCATTTACTAGTGCTTCAAACATAATAGGGAGGGAACCTCATGTAAGTAGTTCTTAAAGCAACACGTCAGTTTGCAAAGGTCCAAGTTTTTACATTTTTCTAAGTTCTATGAAAAGACCATTGTTTTTGTGAGATGAAATAGCCTTTGCTATTGAAGGCCACTTCGCCCTTTAGTAAATCTGTCCCATAATCCCTCGCACAGCTCTTGGAAAAGGGTTCCTTAAAGGAAAACTATACCCCCAAAATGAATATTTAAGCAACAGATAGTTTATATCCTATTAAGTAACATATCAAAGAATCTTACTAAACTGGTGTATATATACAGTACTTAAGTAAATATTGTCCTTTTACATCTCTTGCCTTGACCCACCATTTTGTGTGCTGCCTCAGAGATCACCTGATCACAAATACTACAACTCGGGGAGGCCCATTTACTAAGGGTCGAATATCGAGGGTTAATTAACCCTCGATATTCGACTATCGAAGTTAAATCCTTCGACTTTGAATATCGAAGTCGAAGGATTTACTGCAATTCGTTCGATCGAAGGAAAAATCGTTCGATCGAAGGATTTTAATCCATCAATCGAACGATTTTTTAGAAAAAGCTAGGAAAGCCTATGGGGACCTTCCCCATAGGCTAACATTGGTGCTCGGTAGGTTTAGGCGGTTGAAGTTTTTTTTAAAGAGACAGTACTTCAACTATCAAATGGTCGAATAGTCGAACGATTTTTAGTTCGAATCGCTCGATTCAAAGTTGTAGTCGAAGAACGAAGTAGCCAAAAAAATACTTCGAAATTCGAAGTATTTTTTATTCTAATCCTTCACTCGAGCTTAGTAAATGTGCCCCTAACTGTAACAGGAAGAAGTTTTGAAGCAAAAGACACAACTCTTTCTGTTAATTGGCTCATGTGACCTAACAAGTATAGTTTGTTTGGCATGTTTGTGTGCACCATGAATCGTATGATCCCAGGCGACGACCCTTATTTTTTAAAATGGCCAATTTCTATTTATGACAATGGCACATACTACTAGAAAAGTATATTATTATGAAAATGGTTTATTTACATGAAGCAGGGTTTTACATATGAGCTGTTTTATGCAAAATCTTTTAATAGAGACCTACATTGTTTGGGGGGTATAGTTTTCCTTTAATAACCAAACAATGCATATTCTTCCTTTTTTACAATTAGGAACCAAGTAAAATACAATTAAAGTGTGGGGGTGCACTGAGCAGAGCTGTATATACTGCCACTATAGGGGTGCAGCGAGACAGCAGACTGAGAGGTAGACAATAACTAAGCTACTTTGTTAGCAGATATTAAAATGTACAAGTAGAACATCAGATGAACAATCACGACCACTGCAACTTCTTTATTGAAGATTCTGCTAACCCTGTGCAGTAAACACTGCATGTATTTCCTTTCTCACTGCTGTACTAAGAACAAGAATGTAACACACGGCAACATATCAGCAAGGGAAAAAGATAAATAGCGAGATAAGATACCGATCTGAAGTTGCTTTTTTTTTCATATTAATAGAATGCAATCTTTTTTTTTCTGTACAGATAAGTCAATAGCTGGTCTGCATTTGAAATGCTCTGCAATTGTTGTAATCTACTTCCTAGACTGCATCTATTGGTAATATAATCTGACGGGCCCCTCCTAACAACACCAAGTATGGCCCACCCTTTCCATAAATAACAAACCGACTACACCGGATATCTTGGGTGAAAAAGGCCACAGCTTATTTATTAAATCACATGAATAACGACCAACATAAACCAAAAGCATTGAGTGTAGGGCAATATACCATCACATTTATCAAATATTTAACTATTAACTAATAAAATTGTACCCAATAGCGAGTGATGTCCTTCCTAGGCACGGCTTTCCTCTGTAACTCATGCCCCTTCCAACACTTTGGACCCAGGCCTAACACCTGTTAAGCCCTACACTTGTTACTACTCTCACCGGCCCCCCCCTTAGGGAACTCCCTTCTGCTGCGACATTATATTAACACTCCCCCCCTTACCCAACTACCCCTTTATTCTGGGGAGGGCAGGCTGGAGCTGTTCAAGCTAAAAGAGCATGCTCCCTTCACTTCCTTCCTTTAAGCCCTTGTGTCTCCACCCACCCCGATAGCAACCCAGGAACTACAACCCCCATAATCCTTAATCTCCTTTTCTGGTTCCCTCATTCATAGCCTTGTGGTGGGCCTGTCATTCCCAGTTCCTGGCTCACTCCCCCGGGCATTCTGGATACCATCTTTATCACCAGAAGACTTTACCCAGCCATGTCTGGTAATTTTTTTTTTTTTCCTTTTTGAATTTCTTTCCTTTACTAAAATCAACACTTTTGGGCAGATTTAAGACTGAGAATGAGGTGTGGTCAACTAAATGCCCAAATTGCAAATATATTTCCAGAAATACTTGCCCTTTTCTGAAAATAGTTTGGGAATCCATTGCACAGTGGGCTATTAAGGGGCAGATGTATTAAGGTCCGAGTTGTGCCCAAATCTATGCTCTGCAGGGCAGCCCTTAAGCAGATAAAATTAGCTTTTTTAAAATTTGCTTTTCATGGTTTTTGTTTTCCCGATGTATATGTGTTTTTTTGCACCAGACATTAAATGATATAACATTATGGTCGCTATTACCCAGGGGTTCAATGACTTGCACATTCGCTACACGTTCTGGGTCATTAGAGATTACTAGATCCTGTATAACATTTTTTCTGGTTGGCTCCTCAATAGGGATGAGCGAATATTTTCACTGCGGAAATGATGCCCATAGACTTCAATGGGAGAAAAAATGTCCCGCATCAAAAAAAAAAATAGACTTTTTTCATCCATAGACTTTAATGCATTTTGGAGAATCTTCAACGAAGTGAAATGGGTAAAATTCGCCCTTCTCTACTCCTCAACAACCTGTGCCATAAAATTGTCATGCGACAAGTTTATAAACTTGTTCCCATTAACTGATCTAGCAGTACTGTTCCTCCAGTCAATATCTGGGTAATTAAAATCCCCCATTATCATTACTTTACCCAAACTAGCAGCCTTTTCTATTTGCATCAGGAGCTTCGCCTCCTCCTCGTCACTTACATTAGGGGGTCTATAGCATACGCCTACAATTAATTTCCTGGAATCTATACAATTGGTGAAGAACTCCACCCATAAGACTTCTGCCCCCTCATTTTCTAACCTCATCTCATCCTTTATATTAGCGTTTAAATCCTGTAACAGACATACCCTTCCTCCTTTTTTATTGCCTCTGCCCCTCCGAAACAAAGTATAGCCGCTGATATTAACTGCCCAGTCATGCGACTCATTCAGCCATGTTTCAGCCACACCAATAACATCATATTTTCCTTCCATCACCAGCAGCTCCAGCTCTCCCATTTTACCAGTCAGACTTCTTGCATTTGCAAACATACATTTAATACTTGTACCATATTGAACAAATGACATGTGGTCATCCCTATCCTTAAAAGTACCATGAACAAAATCTCCTCCCCCATTTTCCCTTCCTATGCCTACTATCTCATCTTCCACAGAAACCTTTATTTCACCCTCCCCCCCACATCTAGTTTAAAATCTACTCCAACCGTCTAGCCATCTTCTCCCCCAAAACAGCTGCATCATCATCATTGAGGTGCAGCCCATCCCTAGCAAAGAGCCACTAGCCAACTGAGAAATCAGCCCAGTTCTCCCAAAACCCTCCTTCCTACACCAATCTCTCAGCCACGCATTAATCTCCCTAAGCTCCCACTGTCTTCTTAGTGTTGCTCGTGGCACAAGTTATATCTAAGAAAATTACCTTGGAAGTCCTCACCCTCAACTTTTGACCTAGTTTTTTAAAATAATTTTGTAGGAATTCCTCCTCTATATTTGTCATTGGTACCAAGACAGCCGTTGTGAGTTCATTTGAGGTATTAAATCTCTAAAATTTGACCTTTGATAAATGAACCCTTTCTGTTCAACCTATTATTAAAAAAGATGCTTAATTTAAAAATTGTTTATTTTCTAAGAAACTTTGCTTGGGGTGAGCATGGGAAAGGGTCCTTATTTCCTTAAAGCAGTCATTACACATGGCATATACGTAATTTCAGGCGCTTTCGACGGCGCCAATCCCTCTTGTTCTTGATAGCGCAAGGCAATATATATTTATATTTCTGCGCTCCTCTCTCTTTCTTATCATCAGTACTTGTCTCTGCCATTATTTCTTCATTTTTCTCAACATCCTCCTCTTTACTATTGGGTTCTATTTTACTTTTGTTTTCCTCTTTCATTTCCTTATCCTTTAGGACAACACCCTTTTCTGTTATATTGTTCGGGGTTGTTATTTCTGCTTCTTCTTTCCCATGCTCCTCTTTGCATTTTGGTTTTATTTTATCTTGTTCTGCTTTTTTCTCTTCCGGTATCTTATCAGGACCATGTTCTTCTTTCTTTTTAGGAACCTCTTTGCCAGTTTCTTCCTCAATTGTTATTCCTGCTTTCACAGGTGTTTTGGTTCCTAAAGCAAAACATTGCAACAGCTCAAGTGAACTCTGTCTTTATAATATTACTACTGTATCCCGCAATGCATTGCATTGTCATATACTTGCGTTACTAGCTCTTTCTCTCTTTCTTTACCTCTATATACTGTAACTACAATACTGATCCACAGAAATATATATTTCTATATTTGCCCACTTTATTGTAAAGCAACCTCTGTACACACCTTCCAACCACCCCTGTTCCTATGAATTACAGTGCAAGTCTAACAGAGCTACTGCACTGGGCAAATAGTCTAATAACACTCTAAAATGAAGGCTCACTATCTGTTCATGCAGCAAATCATAATATTTACACTTACCGTCTGTTTGTGCCCCATTAACTGCTGCTTCTTCTTCTTCTGATGCTTCAATATCTTCTTTGCGCTTCTTACATTTTTTGCTAGGGTAAAATAATAAAATACCATGAAACAAATATTTTACATTATAAAATTAACACATTCCATTACAAAGTATGCCAAAAAAAGAGGAATCATATTAAGAATTTCTCTAGTGACAAATGGGAACATGGTGATAGCGCTCCCCCAAATGCCTTTTCATTTATTTTAGATATTAAATACATTATTTTCTTTACATGTATATTTATACACAAGCACGGGAATGTGATGTCTACATGATTTAGTTTCAAAGAACTTACCAGAGGAAGTAACATACAAGGGCAATTAATGCCACGACAATCAAGCCTACGGTTATGAAGACTTTCCAGAAGAGATCTAGCTGAATATTGTGTCCTGCACCTGCACAGAGGATAAATACAGTCATTAGAAGCACAATATCTTAATCCTAATAACGACAAAATATTATAGGGCCCATTCAATGATACAACTTTCTGGCAAACTAAAACAAGTATTACCAAATAGTGGTGAGCACAACTTTCCCTTGTTTGTTATAGTTATACAGGAGCAGTGACCAGCTCCATGTTGTAGCTCCCACCCTTCCCAGCTATAGTCAGGTGATCCCACTGGTGTCTAATAAAAGGGCAGCCAATTTTGGGAGTTTTACTTTAAAAGCAGCTAGTAAATGGAGGTAAAACTTAGTCCCTTTGTAAAATGTATAATGAAGCAATAGAATTCTTAATGAATCAGATGAAAATTGAGTGTAGGACTGGCCAGATATGGGATGACTTTCAGTAGCAGTATGCACAAATGTCGCTGTCTGGGTTGAGTGCAGAGGACTCTTGTATTTGTCTATATATATATATATATATATATATATATATATATATATATACGAATGCAAGGATTGACAGCACTCTGAGGAAATACAGCGATGCAATAGCTCAAATAAAATGGAGATTTATTGGTGATCCAATGTTTCGGCTCCACACAAGGGCCTTCATCTTTCCCTGATGAAGGCCCCTGTGTGGAGCCGAAACGTTGGATCGCCAATAAATCTCCACTTTAATTGAACTATTGCATTGCTGTATTTCCTCGGAGTGCTGTCAATCCTTGCATTCATTTACATACTTTTTGGACTAGCACCCAGGCATCTGAATACTAATGGTTGTACATTCCATTTGGTTTGATATATATATATATATATTCAAACCATATATATATATATATATATATATATATAAATGATGAGTACATGCAAGAACATACACACAATAGAAATTATACCTTTCAGTATATTATCTTCTTTATCAGTAGTAACTCCTGCAGAAGAAAAACAAAAATCATTACACACACACACACACACACATATATATATATATATATATATATATATATATATATATATATATAAACACACAGACACATATATAAGTTAAACACATCTGGGTTTTCAAATAAAGTACTCTGTTATCTGTAGTAGATGTGTCTTCAGCAGTAGTTGTTGGAATTATTTGCTTTATTAGGATTTACAAATACAGCATATAATTAACAGAGACAAGCAATTGCTACTTGCTCTCTTCTAAAGCTAATATTCCATTTACATAATGATATTAATACACTAAAGTATGCTTTTAATTAGTGATTTCTGACAATAAAGCAAATTATCAAAAGTGTTTTTTGAATTAAAATGGGGGAGCATTTGCAAAAGCTATTGGTAAGCTGATGGAAACCTTATCATTTGATACTTGGTTAGCTATAGTATTACTAATTTCTGTTTTTCTGTAGGCTCAAGTGCTCCTGCATTAGTAACACACAAATCAATGGGTACATCAAACAACTCTGGGTGTTCAACTGCTACAGCATAAATGTAGTTGGGTATAAAATATTTCTCTATGGAACAAGATAATTCAGCTTCCTTGAGCCCCAGAGCAAAACCCTAACTATTGGTGTCTAATTGCAAGACTGTATTAACCAATACAATTGTGGTATTGAAAAGGGGAATGCAGATTGGTAACTGCAAGTATGGGACCTGTTATCCAGAATGCTTGAGACATGGGGTTTTCCAGATAATGAATCTTTCAGTAATTTGAATCTTTATACATCAAGGCTACTAGAAAATCATGAAAAACATTAAATAAACCCAACAGACTGGTTTTGCTTCCAATAAGGATTAACTGTATCTTATTTGGGATCAAGTACAACATACTGTTTTTTATTACAGAGAAAAAAGCTAATTCGTTTTAAAAATCTAGATTATTTCAATAAAATGGATCTCCCATAATTTAGAGCTTTCTGGATCATAGGTCTCCGGAAAATCGGAACCCATACCTGGGAAGATTATCTATAACGCAATAATATGTGCAGTTCAAATCTTAACCAATGCATTGCCATCATCTTTACCTTCATTGCTTCTAAATTTTGTATTAAAAAATATATCATTTAATGTCTAAAGGTATCAATACACTATGCTTAATATAGAATACTTAAAAGATCTCATTGAAAGAAAATCTATTAACAGAGATGAAATGTAACTCCTACCGTTTGACATGTCATTACTTGGGGTCGAGCTCTCTATTTTATTTCCCCCTTGAATTTCAAATCCTCCTGCATAAGAAAAAAAATGTAAAATGAAGTCAGTAATGAAATTAAAAAAGTAAAATTAGCAGAAAAAAGCAAACCGTAACACCTGTGATATCACCTGTCAAAATATATATTGTAATAATAAAGAGCAATATCTGTAATATTATTTATATCTTTCCAAAAAACACACTTTACTGTTTCTCCAATGTTTTGTGCTTTTAAAATCAAACATGCATATTAATTAAGGAGGTAACGATACTGATACACTATAGTATGTATGATTCAGTTGCTGTATATAGAACAATAACACTAAGAAGATCCCATTAAAAAAAAACTATTAAGTGAACAAGGTAAATCTCACCGCTCGGCACATCATCGCTCTCTATTTGTTTCCCGCTTTGAATTTCAAGTGCGCCTGCATTAGAAAAATAAATAAATAAATAATGTACAAATGTCGGAGTTTTTAACAACAATAGAATTTTTCTTTTTGGATAAGGGCAATTCTTTATAAGCCAATCAGAACACTAGCCCTCGTCATTCTGTTAACCAATGAAGGGCCTTGACTAAGCAATACAATAATGGGATTAAAGTAGAACATTTAGTAGGAAGCCCAAGCCACGTAGATAATTAACCCTTCAATATAAATAAATTCACCTTGAATTTCTGGTACCATGTATCCATTTATATTAGTTTTGTTTCCCTTCAAAGGCTCCCTTTGGGCTTATGTGGTATAACCACAGAACAACATTGATCTCTGTTCTGTATTAACAATAAAATATAATCATTGATGCCATTTCAACTTACCAGAAAGGTAGTCGGGATATTCTGCATTTGTATAAATGTTTTTTGAATCTGCATAAAAAAAGAAACAGAGTAACAGAATTAGTAGTGTATGGGAATATAACATATGTACTTGTATATCTCATATCCTATCTCATTTCTTCATAATAAACACCTTCCTTCTAATTAGAATATAACTACTGTACTCCCAGTTCATGAAACTGTTGGACATCCCAATGGGATCCCCTGTGTTGGCCTCTGATAGGAAATAAATCCTAGGTTACATCCAGGACAAGTAAATAATCCTACTATAAAGATGTTACAACACAAACAAGTTGGCAGCAGCAGAGGAATAATGTTACATGCATAGAGATTACTGATATAACATTACATTCCTTGTAAAATAAAACACAAAAAAATTATTTATAGTCAGTGAAGCACATTTATAAATATCCACTACAGCTGGAAAGAAGTGTGTAACCATAGCAATCCCCTATATATACGTAAAGGCTGCTGTCCATCTAATCTAATAATGTTGTTTATATTAAAATCACATTTGTGACCAATAGCATCCGCCTAGAAATAAAATTGGACATTTAGTATTATAATGCTAATATAATAGAAAACTGTTACCTGTAGATTTTGATGAAATGTATAAAAAAAAGAATAAAAAGAGTAAAATCCGCCAAGAGATTTTCCTCTCCATCTTCACAGTCGCTCTTCTCTAGAGTAACTGACACTGTGAGGTGGTTTCCCTAGTTAAATCCCTTTGCATTGTGATGTCATTGCATATTATGATGATGTCATAATGTGACACCTGCATGTACACCTGCTACTATCTATGTAACATGCAGGTGTGTAACTAACTATGTAACTGTCCGATACTTTGCATATGAGTCGGTACCTGTAGATTTAAAAAAAGTAGTTGTAAATAAGAAAAAAAATGAATAAAATAATCTTCATCTTCACTCTAGCTCTGAGTTAGACAAAACAACTCTGAAAGTCTGTTTACTTTCATCTGCCTTGTCATTATGATGTAATTGCATGACTATCATTATGATGTCACAATGCAAGGAAGTTTGCAAGATTTTGCTGGCTGTGTAAAATCATGGCTACTTGTGCTGGTAATTGAGATTTTTTTTGTATGCGATTTTGAGAATATTTATAATTAATCTCAAGTGACTATGAAGATTTTATTTTTATAATTACTTATATTAGATATTAATCTCAAGTGGTTAAATCGCAAATCACATTACACTTTTATTCATTTCCAAGAAAGTCAACTATGAGGTGTGCAAAACCAAGGGGAAAACCCCCATCATTTTTAATTTGCTTTAAGCTAAAAGCTACACATCACCTTTAAAGGGGGTTGTGCTCCTTTGAATTAACTTTTAGTATGATGTAGAGAGAGAGAGAGGCAATTTGCAATTGGTTTTTATTATTTGTGCCATTTGAGTTATTTAACTTTTTGCTCAGCAGCTCTCTAGTAGCAATTGGGTTGCTAATGTCTAATGACCCTAGCAACCAAGCATTGATTTCAATGAGAGACTGGAATATGAATAGGAGAAACCTGAATAGAAAGATAAGGCATATGAAGTAGCAATAATAATAAATGTGTGGCCTTACAGAGCATTTGTTTTTAGATGGGGTCAGTGATCCCTGTTTGAAAGATGGAAAGAGTCAGAAGGTAACAAATAATTCATTCCTAGAATTGGCCATTCTAGAACATAATACAAGTTAACCTAAAGGTAAACCACCCCATTCATTTTTATTTCTTGACCTGCAAAAATGTAAATGGATGCTACTTATTTTTTAAATAAATGATGGAAAAAAAGGCAATTACTAGAAAAATTACAATTTATTGTGGAATTTGCTGAATGGTGAGCAAGTTTGGGGCAGGAGGGGAGGGTGTACTTCCCCTTACCCACCTCGTTTGAATCAATTCTAAGCACATTCTGCAGTTATTCGCACATTACCCTGCTCTTTGGCCAAAAGTATAAAAACTGGCCAATTGCTGCCTCCAATATAAATAAATATATATTGTTTGGGAAGACACATTCTTCTTGGTAACAATGGAAATAAAACACAGAAATCAGCTGAGGAATTCAACTTAAATTTATTTAAAGGCCCAGGAAAAGGCATACATGACATGGGTATTGTACAACTGATGTATGAAGGTGCTGGGATTATATGGATATAAAACAGTACATGATTCCTAACGAGATCAATAACACCCATCTATTATATATATATATCCATAGACAACTGTCCAGTCATTAGTCGGAGCATGACGTCCATTTAGCTCAGTAAGTGCTCAGGGTAGGCTGGAGTAGGGAGGGGAATGCACCGAATCCAGGATTCAGTCAAGAACTCTGCCTTTGTCAGCAGGATTCGAATTCGGCTGAATCCTTCTGCCCCGCCGAACCGAATCCTAATTTGTATATGCAAATTAGGGAGGGAAATTGCATGACTTTTTGTCACAAAACAAGGAGGTAAAACATTTTTTCTCTTCCCATCCCTAATTTGCATATGCAAATTAGGATTTGGAATTCAGCAAAATCTTTCGCAATGGATTCGGGGGTTTGGCTGAATCCAAAATAGTGGAGTAGTAGAGACATGGCTGTGTTATTTAAAATAAAATGTTTATTTTCTTTACTGACATCAACACTTTGGGGCAGATTTATTAAGGTTCAAGTTTTTTCTTTTAGATCAAAAATGTATTTGACCTGTTAAAAAAAAATAGCTTGAATCCGAAAATACACCATCTAAGACCCCTCTAGGTCATATAGGAATCAAAGGCAGAGATCCAATTGAAGATATTAATAGCCTTCATGATGTTCGAGTTTTTTTTCCGCTGAAAACTCAATTCATTGTTAACCCCAAACTCGCTGATTCGAGTAATTTCTTAAATTAGAAACCATTCGAGTTGTGAGTTCATTCAAGGTATAAAAAAACTCTATAATTGACCTTTGAGAAATAACCCCTTTATATTCAACCTATAATTAAATAAAGATGCTTAATTACAAAATTGTTTATTTTATAAAAAAAACTTTGCTTGGGGTGAGCATGGGAAAGGGTCCTTATTTCCTTCAAGCAGTCATTACACATGACATATACGTAATTTCAGGCGCTTTCGACGGCGCCAATCCCTCTTGCTCTTGATAGCGCAAGGCAATATATATTTATATTTCTGCGCTCCTCTCTCTTTCTTATCATCAGTACTTGTCTCTGCCATTATTTCTTCATTTTTCTCAACTTCCTCCTCTTTATTATTGGATTCTATTTTACTTTTGTTTTCCTTTTTCATTTCCTTATCCACACCCTCTTCTGATATATTGTTCGGGGTTGTTATTTCTGCTTCTTCTTTCCCATGCTCCTCTTTGCATTTTGGTTTTATTTTATCTTGTTCTGCTTTTTTCTCTTCCGGTATCTTATCAGGACCATGTTCTTCTTTCTTTTTAGGAACCTCTTTGCCAGTTTCTTCCTCAATTGTTATTCCTGCTTTCACAGGTGTTTTGGTTCCTAAAGCAAAACATTGCAACAGCTCAAGTGAACTCTGTCTTTATAATATTACTACTGTATCCCATAATGCACTGCATTGTCATATACTTGCGTTTCTACAAATCGTACTCTCACTCTTACCCAGCTCTATCTCTATTTCTTTAGCTCTATATACTGTAACTACAATACTGAGCCACAGAAATATATATTTCTATATTTGCCCACTTTATTGTAAAGCAACCTCTGTACACACCTTCCAACCACCCCTGTTCCTATGAATTACAGTGCAAGTCTAACAGAGCTACTGCACTGGGCAAATAGTCTAATAACACTCTAAAATGAAGGCTCACTATCTGTTCATGCAGCAAATCATAATATTTACACTTACCGTCTGTTTGTGCCCCATTAACTGCTGCTTCTTCTTCTTCTGATGCTTCAATATCCTCTTTGCGCTTCTTACATTTTTTGCTAGGGTAAAATAATAAAATACCATGAAACAAATATTTTACATTATAAAATTAACACATTCCATTACAAAGTATGCCAAAAAAAGAGGAATCATTTTAAGAATGTGACCCTGGCACAGGGATATTAAAACTTTCATTCTCTAGTGACAAATGGGAACATGGTGATAGCGCTCCCCCAAATGCCTTTTCATTTATTTTAGATATTAAATACATTATTTTCTTTACATGTATATTTACACACAAGAAAGGGAATGTGATGGCTACATGATAAGAACTTACCAGAGGAAATAACACACAAGGGCAATTAATGCCACGACAATCAAGCCTACGGTTATGAAGACTTTCCAGAAGAGATCTAGCTGAATATTGTGTCCTGCACCTGCACAGAGGATAAATACAGTCATTAGAAGCACAATATCTTAATCCTAATAACGACAAAATATTATATATATATATATATATATATATATATATATATATATATATATATATATACGAATGCATGGATTGACAGCACTCCGGGGAAATACAGCAATGCAATAGTTCAAATAAAGTGGAGATGTATTGCTGATCCAACATTTCGGCTCCACACAGGGGCCTTCATCTTTCCCTGACGAAGGCCCCGGTGTGGAGCTGAAACGTTGGATCACCAATAAATCTCCACTTTATTTGAACTATTGCATTGCTGTATTTCCTCGGAGTGCTGTCAATCCTTGCATTCATTTACATACTTTTTGGACTAGCACCCAGGCATCTGAATATATTTAAGCTGGCCAACTACGTCAAAGTCATCCCATATGACTCATCATTTTATTTATGTATATATATATATATATATATATATATATATATATACATAAATAAAATGATGAGTCATATGGGATGACTTTGACGTAGTTGGCCAGCTTAAATATATTGCAATATATGGACAAACAATCCCTGTTTTGTTTAAAGGGTAAGGCATTTTTCAGTAGCAGTATGCACAAATGTCTCTGTCTTAAACATATTGATAATGGGTTGAGTGCAGAGGACTCTTGCATTTATCTATATGTATTTTGTAGTCACAGCCTCATTGCACCCCCGCCTAATGGTTTTAAAAAATAGTGGTGAGCACAACTTTCCCTTGTTTGTTACATATATATATATATATATATATATATATATATATATATATATATATATAAAATGATGAGTACATGCAAGAACATACACACAATAGAAACTGTACCTTTCATTATATTGTTAATCGTATTGTCTTCTTTATCAGTAGTAACTCCTGCAGAAGAAAAACAAAAATCATTACACATATATATATATAAACACACAGACGCATATATAAATTAAACACATCTGGTTTTTCAAATAAAGTACTCTGTTATCTGTAGTAGATGTGTCTTCAGCAGTAGTTGTTGGAATTATTTGCTTTATTTGGATTTACAAATACAGCATATAATTAACAGAGACAAGTAAATGCCACTTGCTCTCTTCTAAAGCTAATATTCCATTTAGATAATGATATTAATACACTAAAGTATGCTTTTAGTTAGTGATTTCTGACAATAAAGCAAATTATTAAAAGTGTTTTTTTGAATTAAAATGGGAGCATTTGCAAAAGCTATTGGTAAGCTGATAGAAACCTTATCGTTTGATACTTGATTATGTGTGGTATTACTAATTTCTGTTTTCTGTAGGCTCAAGTGCTCCTGCATTAGTAACACACAAATCAATGGGTACATCAAACAACTCTGGGTGTTCAACTGCTACAGCATAAATGTAGTTGGGTATAAAATATTTCTCTATGGAACAAGATAATTCAGCTTCCTTGAGCCCCAGAGCAAAACCCTAACTCTTAGTGGCTGATTGCCAGACTGAATTAACCAATAAAATTGTGGTATTGAAGAGGGGAATGCAGATTGGTAACTACCAGTATGGGACCTGTTATCCAGAATGCTCAAAACATGGGGGTTTCCAGGTAATCAATCTTTTAGTAATTTTAATCTTTATACCGCAATCATATAAACATTAAATAATCCTAATAGACTGGTTTTGCTTCCAATAAGGATTAACTGTATCTTATTTGGGATCAAGTACAACATACTGTTTCTTTATTACAGACAAAAAAGCAAATTAGTTCTAAAAATTTAGATTATTTGAATAAAATGGATCTTATGTGAGATGGCCCTCCCATAATTTAGAGCTTTCTGGATCATAGGTCTCTGTAAAATCGGATTCTATACCTGGGAAGATTATATATAACGCAATAATATGTGCAGTTGAAATCTTAACCAATGCATTGCCATCATCTTTACCTTCATTGCTTCTAAATTTTGTATTAAAAAATATATAATTTAATGTCTAAAGGTATCAATACACTATGCTTAATATAGAATACTTAAAAGATCTCATTGAAAATAAATCTATTAACTGAGATGAAATGTAACTCCTACCGTTTGACATGTCATTACTTGGGGTCGAGCTCTCTATTTTATTTCCCCCTTGAATTTCAAATCCTCCTGCATAAGAAAAAAAATGTAAAATGAAGTCAGTAATGAAATTAAAAAAAATAAAATTAGCAGAAAAAAGCAAACCGTAACACCTGTGATATCACCTGTCAAAATATATATTGTAATAATAAAGAGCAATATCTGTAATATTATTTATATCTTTCCAAAAAACACACTTTACTGTTTTTCCAATGTTTTGCGCTTTTAAAATCAAACATGCATATTAATTAAGGGGGTAATGGTACTGATACACTATAGTATGTATGATTCAGTTGCTGTATATAGAACAATAACACTAAGAAGATCCCATTAAAAAAAAACTATTAAGTGAACAAGGTAAATCTCACCGTTCGGCACATCATCGCTCTCTATTTGTTTCCCGCTTTGAATTTCAAGTGCGCCTGCATTAGAAAAATAAATAAATAAATAACGTACAAATGTCGGAGTTTTTAACAACAATAGAATTTTTCTTTTTGGATAAGGGCAATTCTTTATAAGCCAATCAGAACACTAGCCCTCGTCATTCTGTTAACCAATGAAGGGCCTTGACTAAGCAATACAATAATGGGATTAAAGTAGAACATTTAGTAGGAAGCCCAAGCCACGTAGATAATTAACCCTTCTATGTAAATAACTTCACCTTGAATTTCTGGTACCATGTATCCATATATATTAGTTTTGTTTCCCTTCAAAGGCTCCCTTTGGGCTTATGTGGTATAACCACAGAACAACATTGATCTCTGTTCTGTATTATCATTAAAATATAATCATTGATGCCATTTCAACTTACCAGAAAGGTAGTCGGGATATTCTGCATTTGTATAAATGTTTTTTGAATCTGCATAAAAAAAGAAACAGAGTAACAGAATTAGTAGTGTATGGGAATATAACATATGTACTTGTATATCTCATATTCTATCTCATTTCTTCATAATAAACACCTTCCTTCTAATCAGAATATAACTACTGTACTCCCAGTTCATGAAACTGTTGGACATCCCAATGGGATCCCCTGTGTTGGCCTCTGATAGGAAATAAATCCTAGGTTACATCCAGGACAAGTAAATAATCCTACTATAAAGATGTTACAACACAAACAAGTTGGCAGCAGCAGAGGAATAATGTTACATGCATAGAGATTACTGATATAACATTACATTCCTTGTAAAATATAACACAAAAAATTATTTATAGTCGTGAAGCACATTTATAAATATCCACTACAGCTGGAAAGAAGTGTATAACCATAGCAATCCCCTATATATACGTAAAGGCTGCTGTCCATCTAATCTAATAATGTTGTTTATATTAAAATCACATTTGTGACCAATAGCATCAGCCTAGAAATAAAATTGGACATTTAGTATTATAATACTAATATAATAGAAAACTGTTACCTGTAGATTTTGATGAAATGTATAGAAAATAGAATAAAAAGAGTAAAATCCGCCAAGAGATTTTCCTCTCCATCTTCACAGTCGCTCTTCTCTAGAGTAACTGACACTGTGAGGTGGTTTCCCTAGTAACCTCCCTTTACATTGTGATGGCATTGCATATTATTATGATGTCATAATGTGACACCTGCAAGAAGACTTGCAATTTGTTCCTAGTTATAACATACAACTCTAAGACAACTAGTATGCACCCTTATATGACATCCTAAAAATAGAATTCACTGTCTGATACTTTGCATTTAATGTGTCTCTGCAACAATAATATTGTGTAATTGCATTTCTGATATATAAATGCCTCTGCTAGTATAATGTAAAATAAGTCTCTAATATAAATGCAAATGCTAGTATCATGTAAAAATAAATAAAATATGACATTTAGGAGGTTATTTACTAAACTCCGAATGCAAAAATCAAGAAAAAATAGTTTTTTGGGTTTTTTTTAATATAAAATTGGAAAATCACCAATTTTTTCGGAATTGATTTAACCCTGAGGATGGAAAAGTCAGAATCTGAAAATCCGGCATATCAGACCTGTCGAGGTTGCATATAAGTCAATGGGAGAAGTCACAATGATTTTTTGATGTACCCTGGGTTTCATGCAATACCCCGAAGTTTTAGGATGAAAATTCAGAAAATCCCAAAAAATTGTGAAAATCAGATAAAAAAAAATCCCCAAAAAGCTGTGAAAATCGGAAATTCGCAAGTTTTATGAAAAATGTAATAATAAATAAGCATAAAAACCCGAGCGGATTTGATCGGAGTTTATAGCAAGAAATATTGAGATAAATTCGGACTTCGATAAATAACCCTCTTAGTATTATAAAGCTAGTATAAATAGTAAACAGTTACCTGTAGATTTTGATGAAATGTATAGAAAATAGAATAAAAAGAGTAAAATCAGCCAAGAGATTTTCCTCTCCATCTTCACAGTCGCTCTTCTCTAGAGTAACTGACACTGTGAGGTGGTTTCTCTAGTTAAATCCCTTTGCATTGTGATGTCATTGCATATTATGATGATGTCATAATGTGACACCTGCATGTACACCTGCTACTAACTATGTAACATGCATGTGTGTAACTAACTATGTAACTGTCCGATACTTTGCATATAAGTCGGTACCTGTAGATTTAAAAAAAGTAGTTGTAAATAAGAAAAAAAAATGAATAAAATAATCTTCATCTTCACTCTAGCTCTGAGTTAGACAAAACAACTCTGAAAGTCTGTTTACTTTCATCTGCCTTGTCATTATGATGTAATTGCATGACTATCATTATGATGTCACAATGCAAGGAAGTTTGCAAGATTTTGCTGGCTGTGTAAAATCATGGCTACTTGCTGGCAATTGAGATTTTTTTTGTATGCGATTGAGAATATTTATAATTAATCTCAAGTGACTATGAAGATTTTATTTTTATAATTACTTATATTAGATATTAATCTCAAGTGGTTAAATCACAATCACATTACACTTTTATTCATTTCCAAGAAAGTCAACTATGAGGTGTGCAAAACCAAGGGGAAAACCCCCATCATTTTTAATTTGCTTTAAGATAAAAGCTACACATCACCTTTAAAGGGGGTTGTGCTCCTTTGAATTAACTTTTAGTATGATGTAGAGAGAGAGAGAGGCAATTTGCAATTGGTTTTTATTATTTGTGCCATTTGAGTTATTTAACTTTTTACTCAGCAGCTCTCTAGTAGCAATTGGGTTGCTAATGTCTAAATGACCCTAGCAACCATGTATTGATTTCAATGAGAGACTGGAATATGAATAGGAGAAACCTGAATAGAAAGATAAGGAATATGAAGTAGCAATAATAATAAATGTGTGGCCTTACAGAGCATTTGTTTTTAGATGGGGTCAGTGATCCCTGTTTGAAAGCTGGAAAGAGTCAGAAGGTAACAAATAATTCATTCCTAGAATTGGCCATTCTAGAACATAATACAAGTTAACCTAAAGGTAAACCACCCCATTCATTTTTATTTCTTGACCTGCAAAAATGTAAATTGATGCTACTTATTTTTTAAATAAATGATGGAAAAAAAGGCAATTACTAGAAAAATTACAATTCATTGTGGAATTTGCTGAATGGTGAGCAAGTTTGAGGCAGGAGGGGAGGGTGTACTTCCCCTTACCCACCTTGTCTGAATCAATTCTAAGCACATTCTGTAGTTATTCAGAATGTGGCCAAAGAGCCCTGCTCTTTGGCCAAAGTATAAAAACTGGCCAATTGCTGCCTCCAATATAAATAAATATATATTGTTTGGGAAGACACATTCTGCTTGGTAACAATGGAAATAAAACACACAAATCAGCTGAGGAATTCAACTTAAATGTATTTAAAGGCCCAGGAAAAGGCATACATGACATGGGTATTGTACAACTGATGTATGAAGGTGCTGGGATTATATGGATATAAAACAGTACATGATTCCTAACGAGATCAATAACACCCATCTATTATATATATATATCCATAGACAATTGTCCAGTCATTAGCCGGAGCATGACGTCCATTTAGCTCAGTAAGTGCTCAGGGCAGGCTGGAGTAGGGAGGGGAATGCACCGAATCCAGGATTCAGTCAAGAACTCTGCCTTTGTCAGCAGGATTCGAATTCGGCTGAATCCTTCTGCCCAGCCGAACCGAATCCTAATTTGTATATGCAAATTAGGGAGGGAAATTGCATGACTTTTTGTCACAAAACAAGGAGGTAAAACATTTTTTCTCTTCCCATCCCTAATTTGCATATGCAAATTAGGATTTGGAATTCGGCAAAATCTTTCGCAATGGATTCAGGGTTTTGGCTGAATCCAAAATAGTGGAGTAGTAGAGACATGGCTGTGTTATTTAAAATAAAATGTTTATTTTCTTTACTGACATCAACGCTTTGGGGCAGATTTATTAAGGTTCAAGTTTTTTCTTTTAGATCAAAAATGTATTTGCCCTGTTTAAAAAAAACTAATTTTTTGAGATTTTTTTTTACCTGTCGAGGTCATGTAGGAGTCAAAGGCAGAGATCCAATTGAAGATGTTAATAGCCTTAATGATGTTCGAATTTTTTTTCCGCTGAAAACTCAATTCATTTGAGTTTTGGGAGTTGTTAACCCCAAACATGCTGATTCAAGTTTTTTCTTAAATTAGAAACCATTCGAGTTGTGAGTTCATTCAAGGTATAAAAAAACTCTATAATTGACCTTTGAGAAATAACCCCTTTATGTTCAACCTGTAATTAAATAAAGACGCTTAATTACAAAATTGTTTATTTTATAAAAAAAACTTTGCTTGGGGTGAGCATGGGAAAGGGTCCTTATTTCCTTCAAGCAGTCATTACACATGGCATATACGTAATTTCAGGCGCTTTCGACGGCGCCAATCCCTCTTGCTCTTGATAGCGCAAGGCAATATATATTTATATTTCTGCGCTCCTCTTTCTTTCTTATCATCAGTACTTGTCTCTGCCATTATTTCTTCATTTTTCTCAACTTCCTCCTCTTTGCTATTGGATTCTATTTTACTTTTGTTTTCCTCTTTCATTTCCTTATCCTTTAGGACAACACCCTTTTCTGATATATTGTTCGGGGTTGTTATTTCTGCTTCTTCTTTCCCATGCTCCTCTTTGCATTTTGGTTTTATTTTATCTTGTTCTGCTTTTTTCTCTTCCGGTATCTTATCAGGACCATGTTCTTCTTTCTTTTTAGGAACCTCTTTGCCAGTTTCTTCCTCAATTGTTATTCCTGCTTTCACAGGTGTTTTGGTTCCTAAACAAAACATTGCAACAGCTCAAGTGAACTCTGTCTTTATAATATTACTACTGTATCCCGCAATGCATTGCATTGTCATATACTTGCGTTTCTACAAATCGCCCTCTCACTCTTACCCAGCTCTATCTCTCTTTCTTTACCTCTATATACTTTAACTACAATACTGATCCACAGAAATATATATTTCCATATTTGCCCACTTTATTGTAAAGCAACCTCTGTACACACCTTCCAACCACCCCTGTTCCTATGAATTACAGTGCAAGTCTAACAGAGCTACTGCACTGGGCAAATAGTTTAATAACACTCTAAAATGAAGGCTCACTATCTGTTCATGCAGCAAATCATAATATTTACACTTACCGTCTGTTTGTGCCCCATTAACTGCTGCTTCTTCTTCTTCTGATGCTTCAATATCCTCTTTGCGCTTCTTACATTTTTTGCTAGGGTAAAATAATAAAATACCATGAAACAAATATTTTACAGTATAAAATTAACACATTCCATTACAAAGTATGCCAAAAAAAAGAGGAATTGTTTTAAGAATGTGACCCTGGCACAGGGATATTAAAACTTTCATTCTCTAGTGACAAATGGGAAACATGGTGATAGCGCTCCCCCAAATGCCTTTTCATTTATTTTAGATATTAAATACATTATTTTCTTTACATGTATATTTATACACAAGCACGGGAATGTGATGGCTACATGATTTAGTTTCAAAGAACTTACCAGAGGAAGTAACATACAAGGGCAATTAATGCCACGACAATCAAGCCTACGGTTATGAAGACTTTCCAGAAGAGATCTAGCTGAATATTGTGTCCTGCACCTGCACAGAGGATAAATACAGTCATTAGAAGCACAATATCTTAATTCTAATAAAGGCAAAATATTATATATATATATATATATATATATATATATATATATATCTATCTATATATAAGAATGCAAGGATTGACAGCACTCCGAGGAAATACAGCAATGCAATAGTTCAAATAAAGTGGAGATGTATTGCTGATCCAACATTTTGGCTTCACACAGGGGCCTTCATCTTTCCCTGACGAAGGCCCCTGTGTGGAGCCGAAACGTTGGATCACCAATAAATCTCCACTTTATTTGAACTATTGTATAGCTGTATTTCTTCGGACTGCTGTCAATCCTTGCATTCGTTTACATACTTTTTGGACTAGCACCCAGGGATCTGAATACTAATGGTTGTGCATTCCATTCGCTTCGAAAATATATATATATATATATATATATATATATATATATATATGTATACATAAATAAAATGATGAGTCATATGGGATGACTTTGACGTAGTTGGCCAGCTTAAATATATTGCAATATATGGACAAACAATCCCTGTTTTGTTTAAAGGGTAAGGCATTTTTCAGTAGCAGTATGCACAAATGTCTCTGTCTTAAACATATTGATAATGGGTTGAGTGCAGAGGACTCTTGCATTTATCTATATGTATTTTGTAGTCACAGCCTCATTGCACCCCCGCCTAATGGTTTTAAAAAATAGTGGTGAGCACAACTTTCCCTTGTTTGTTACATATATATATATATATATATATATATAAAATGATGAGTACATGCAAGAACATACACACAATGGAAATTGTACCTTTCATTATATTGTTAATCGTATTGTCTTCTTTATCACTAGTAACTCCTGCAGAAGAAAAACAAAAATCATTACACATATATATATATATATATATATATATATATAAAAACACACAGACGCATATAAACACACAGACGCATATATAAATTAAACACATCTGGTTTTTCAAATAAAGTACTCTGTTATCTGTAGTAGATGTGTCTTCAGCAGTAGTTGTCGGAATTATTTGCTTTATTTGGATTTACAAATACAGCATATAATGGACAGAGACAAGTAAATGCCACTTGCTCTCTTCTAAAGCTAATATTCCATTTAGATAATGATATTAATACACTAAAGTATGCTTTTAGTTAGTGATTTCTGACAATAAAGCAAATTATTAAAAGTGTTTTTTTGAATTAAAATGGGGGAGCATTTGCAAAAGCTATTGGTAAGCTGATGGAAACCTTATCATTCGATACTTGATTATGTGTGGTATTACTAATTTCTGTTTTCTGTAGGGCTCAAGTGCTCCTGCATTAGTAACACACAAATCAATGGGTACATCAAACAACTCTGGGTGTTCAACTGCTACAGCATAAATGTAGTTGGGTATAAAATATTTCTCTATGGAACAAGATAATTCAGCTTCCTTGAGCCCCAGAGCAAAACCCTAACTCTTAGTGGCTGATTGCCAGACTGAATTAACCAATAAAATTGTGGTATTGAAGAGGGGAATGCAGATTGGTAACTACCGGTATGGGACCTGTTATCCAGAATGCTCAAAACATGGGGGTTTCCAGGTAATCGATCTTTTAGTAATTTTAATCTTTTTACCGCAACCATATAAACATTAAATAATCCTAATAGACTGGTTTTGCTTCCAATAAGGATTAACTGTATCTTATTTGGGATCAAGTACTGTTTCTTTATTACAGAGAAAAAAGCAAATTAGTTCTAAAAATTTAGATTATTTGATTTAATTTAGATTATTTGAATAAAATGGATCTTATGGGAGATGGCCCTCCCATAATTTAGAGCTTTCTGGATCATAGGTCTCTGTAAAATCGGATTCTATACCTGGGAAGATTATATATAACGCAATAATATGTGCAGTTCAAATCTTAACCAATGCATTGCCATCATCTTTACCTTCATTGCTTCCAAATTTTGTATTCAAAAAATATAATTTAATTTCTAAAGGTATCAATACACTATGCTTAATATAGAATACTTAAAAGATCTCAATGAAAGAAAATCTATTAACAGAGATGAAATGTAACTCCTACCGTTTGACATGTCATTACTTGGGGTCGAGCTCTCTATTTTATTTCCCCCTTGAATTTCAAATGCTCCTGCATAAGAAAAAAATGTAAAATGAAGTCAGTAATGAAATTAAAAAAAATAAAATTAGCGGAAAAAAGCAAACCGTAACACCTGTGATATCACCTGTCAAAATATATATTGTAATAATAAAGAGGAATATCTGTAATATTATTTATATCTTTCCAAAAAACACACTTTACTGTTTTTCCAATGTTTTGCGCTTTTAAAATCAAACATGCATATTAATTAAGGGGGTAATGGTACTGATACACTATAGTATGTATGATTCAGTTGCTGTATATAGAACAATAACACTAAGAAGATCCCATTAAAAAAAAACTATTAAGTGAACTAGGTAAATCTCTCCCGCTTTGAATTTCAAGTGCGCCTGCATTAGAAAAATAAATAAATAACGTACAAATGTCGGAGTTTTTCTTTTTGGATAAGGGCAATTCTTTATAAGCCAATCAGAACACTAGCCCTCGTCATTCTGTTAACCAATGAAGGGCCTTGACTAAGCAATACAATAATGGGATTAAAGTAGAACATTTAGTAGGAAGCCCAAGCCACGTAGATAATTAACCCTTCTATGTAAATAACTTCACCTTGAATTTCTGGTACCATGTATCCATATATATTAGTTTTGTTTCCCTTCAAAGGCTCCCTTTGGGCTTATGTGGTATAACCACAGAACAACATTGATCTCTGTTCTGTATTAACAATAAAATATTGATGCCATTTCAACTTACCAGAAAGGTAGTCGGGATATTCTGCATTTGTATAAATGTTTTTTGAATCTGCATAAAAAAAGAAACAGAGTAACAGAATTAGTAGTGTATGGGAATATAACATATGTACTTGTATATCTCATATCCTATCTCATTTCTTTATAATAAACACCTTCCTTCTAATCAGAATATAACTACTGTACTCCCAGTTCATGAAACTGTTGGACATCCCAATGGGATCCCCTGTGTTGGCCTCTGATAGGAAATAAATCCTAGGTTACATCCAGGACAAGTAAATAATCCTACTATAAAGATGTTACAACACAAACAAGTTGGCAGCAGCAGAGGAATATTGTTACATGCATAGAGATTACTGATATAACATTACATTCCTTGTAAAATATAACACAAAAAATGATTTATAGTCAGTGAAGCACATTTATAAATATCCACTACAGCTGGAAAGAAGTGTGTAACCATAGCAATCCCCTATATATACGTAAAGGCTGCTGTCCATCTAATCTAATAATGTTGTTTATATTAAAATCACATTTGTGACCAATAGCATCAGCCTAGAAATAAAATTGGACATTTAGTATTATAATGCTAATATAATAGAAAACTGTTACCTGTAGATTTTGATGAAATGTATAGAAAATAGAATAAAAAGAGTAAAATCCGCCAAGAGATTTTCCTCTCCATCTTCACAGTCGCTCTTCTCTAGAGTAACTGATGCTGTGAGGTGGTTTCCCTAGTAACCTCCCTTTGCATTGTGATGTCATTGCATATTATGATGATGTCATAATGTGACACCTGCATGTACACCTGCTACTAACTATGTAACATGCATGTGTGTAACTAACTATGTAACTGTCCGATACTTTGCATATAAGTCGGTACCTGTAGATTTAAAAAATGTAGTTGTAAATAAGAAAAAAATGAATAAAATAATCTTCATCTTCACTCTAGCTCTGAGTTAGACAAAATGACTCTGAAAGTCTGTTTACTTTCATCTGCCTTGTCATTATGATGTAATTGCATGACTATCATTATGATGTCACAATGCAAGGAAGTTTGCAAGATTTTGCTGGCTGTGTAAAATCATGTCTACTTGCTGGCAATTGAGATTTTTTTTTTCTGCAATTTTGAGAATATTTATAATTAATCTGAAGATTTTATTTTTATGATTACTTATATTAGATATTAATCTCAAGTGGTTAAATCGCAATCACATTACACTTTTATTCATTTCCAAGAAAGTCAACTATGAGGTGTGCAAAACCAAGGGGAAAACCCCCATCATTTTTAATTTGCTTTAAACTAGAAGTTACACATCACCTTTAAAGGGGGTTGTGCTCCTTTGAATTAACTTTTAGTATGATGTAGAGAGAGAGGCAATTTGCAATTGGTTTTTATTATTTGTGGCATTTGAGTTATTTAACTTTTTACTCAGCAGCTCTCTAGTTGCAATTGGGTTGCTAATGTCTAAATGACCCTAGCAACCATGCATTGATTTCAATGAGAGACTGGAATATGAATAGGAGAAACCTGAATAGAAAGATAAGGAATATGAAGTAGCAATAATAATAAATGTGTGGCCTTACAGAGCATTTGTTTTTAGGTGGGGTCAGTGATCCCTGTTTGAAAGCTGGAAAGAGTCAGAAGGTAACAAATAATTCATTCCTAGAATTGGCCATTCTAGAACATAATACAAGTTAACCTAAAGGTAAACCACCCCATTCATTTTTATATCTTGACCTGCAAAAATGTAAATTGATTCTACTTATTTTTTTAATAAATGATGGAAAAAAAGGCAATTACTAGAAAAATTACAATTTATTGTGGAATTTGCTGAATGGTGAGCAAGATTGGGGCAGGAGGGGAGGGTGTACTTCCCCTTACCCACCTCGTTTGAATCAGTTCTAAGCACATTCTGCAGTTATTCACACATTACCCTGCTCTTTGGCCAAAAGTATAAAAACTGGCTCCATAGACAATTGTCCAGTCATGAGCCGGAGCATGACGTCCATTTAGCTCAGTAAGTGCTCAGGGCAGGCTGGAGTAGGGAGGGGAATATTCAGAGTAGAGACTGGGGATGCACCGAATTCAGGATTCAGTTCAGGACTCTGCCTTTTTCAGCAGTATTCGAATTCGGCCGAATTCTTCTGCCCAGCCGGACCGAATCCTAATTTGTATATGCAAATTAGGGACGGGGAGGGAAATTGCATGACTTTTTATCACAAAACAAGGAGGTAAAACATTTTTTCTCTTCCCATCCCTAATTTGCATATGCAAATTAGGATTTGGAATTCGGCAAAATCTTTCGCAATGGATTCGGGGTTTGGCTGAATCCAAAATAGTGGAGTAGTAGAGACATGGCTGTGTTATTTAAAATTAGTTATTTTCGTTACTGACATCAACACTTTGGGGCAAATTTATTGAGGTTCAAGTTTTTTCTTTTAGATCAAAAATGTATTTGCCCTGTTTAAAAAAAATTTTTTTTTTGAGATTTATTATACCCTGACCCTGGAAATAGCTTGAATCCGAAAATACACCATCTAAGACCTGTCGAGGTCATGTAGGAGTCAAAGGCAGAGATCCAATTGAAGATGTTAATAGCCTTCATGATGTTCGAATTTTTTTTCCACTGAAAACTCAATTCATTTGAGTTTTGGGGGTTGTTAACCCCAAACACGCTGATTCAAGTTTTTTCTTAAATTAGAAACCATTTGAGTTGTGAGTTCATTCAAGGTATAAAAAAAACTCTATAGTGGTGTGCAAAACTATTTGCCCCCTTCCTGATTTCTTATTCTTTTGCATGTTTGTCACACAAAATGTTTCTGATCATCAAACACATTTAACTATTAGTCAAAGATAACACAAGTAAACACAAAATGCAGTTTTTAAATGAGGGTTTTTATTATTTAGGGAGAAAAGAAATCCAAATCTACATTTTCATGTGTGAAAAAGTAATTGCCCCCTGAACCTAATAACTGGTTGGGCCACCCTTAGCAGCAATAACTGCAATCAAGCGTTTGCGATAACTTGCAACGAGTCTTTTACAGCGCTCTGGAGGAATTTTGGCCCACTCATCTTTGCAGAATTGTTGTAATTCAGCTTTATTTGAGGGTTTTCTAGCATGAACCGCCTTTTTAAGGTCATGCCACAACATCTCAATAGGATTCAGGTCAGGACTTTGACTAGGCCACTCCAAAGTCTTCATTTTGTTTTTCTTCAGCCATTCAGAGGTGGATTTGCTGGTGTGTTTTGGGTCATTGTCCTGCTGCAGCACCCAAGATCGCTTCAGCTTGAGTTGACGAACAGATGGCCGGACATTCTCCTTCAGGATTTTTTGGTAGACAGTAGAATTCATGGTTCCATCTATCACAGCAAGTTACAATAATACTGTAGATGTCCAAAAATGCTCTGCCTGTTCAGTGCAGGATATTAGTGCAACTTTCCTCTTACAGGTCACCACTTTCCTGATATTTATGCTTTTAGTATACAAGAAATGAGGAGAGCACTCAATAAGCATAAATGCTGTGGTTACTTTATTCAATGTCGACCACCAGTACACGACATGTTTCGGGCTTCCTTGCCCTTTATCAAGTCACTTGATAAAGGGCAAGGAAGCCCGAAACATGTCGTGTACTGGTGGTCGGCATTGAATAAAGTAACCACAGCATTTATGCTTATTGAGTGCTCTCCTCATTTCTTGTATACTATCACAGCAAGTCTTCCAGGTCCTGAAGCAGCAAAACAACCCCAGACCATCACACTACCACCACCATATTTTACTGTTGGTATGATGTTCTTTTTCTGAAATGCTGTGTTACTTTTACGCCAGATGCAACGGGATGCGCACCTTCCAAAAAGTTCAACTTTTGTCTCGTCGGTCCACAAGGTATTTTCCCAAAAGTCTTGGCAATCATTGAGATGTTTTTTAGCAAAATTGAGACGAGCCTTAATGTTCTTTTTGCTTAAAAGTGGTTTGCACCTTGGAAATCTGCCATGCAGGCCGTTTTTGCCCAGTCTCTTTCTTATGGTGGAGTCGTGAACACTGACCTTAATTGAGGCAAGTGAGGCCTGCAGTTCTTTAGATGTTGTCCTGCGGTCTTTTGTGGCCTCTCGGATGAGTTGTCTCTGCGCTCTTGGGGTAATTTTGGTCGGCCGGCCACTCCTGGGAAGGTTCACCACTGTTCCATGTTTTTGCCATTTGTGGATAATGGCTCTCACTGTGGTTCGCTGGAGTCCCAAAGCTTTAGAAATGGCTTTATAACCTTTGAAATTGAACTCAGGTGTGATAAACCACAGTTAAGTTATTTTTTAACAAGGGGGGCAATCACTTTTTCACACAGGCCCATGTAGATTTGGAGTTTTTTTTCTCCCTTAATAACGTAAACCTTCATTTAAAAACTGCATTTTGTGTTCAATTATGTTATCTTTGACTTATAGTTAACGGGTTTTGATGAGCAGAAACATTTAAGTGTGACAAACATGCAAAAGAATAAGAAATCAGGAAGGGGCAAATAGTTTTTCGCACCACTGTAATTCGACCTTTGAGAAATAACCCCTTTATGTTCAACCTATAATTAAATAAAGACGCTTAATTATAAAATTGTTTATTTTATAAGAAAATTTGCTTTGGGTGAGCATGGGAAAGGGTCCTTATTTCCTTCATGCAGTCATTACACATGGCATATACGTAATTTCAGGCGCTTTCGACGGCGCCAATCCCTCTTGTTCTTGATAGCGCAAGGCAATATATATTTATATTTCTGCGCTCCTCTCTCTTTCTTATCATCAGTACTTGTCTCTGCCATTATTTCTTCATTTTTCTCAACATCTTCCTCTTTGCTGCTATTGGGTTCTATTTTACTTTTGTTTTCCTCTTTCATTTCCTTATCCTTTAGGACAACACCCTTTTCTGTTATATTGTTCGGGGTTGTTATTTCTGCTTCTTCTTTCCCATGCTCCTCTTTGCATTTTGGTTTTATTTTATCTTGTTCTGCTTTTTTCTCTTCCGGTATCTTATCAGGACCATGTTCTTCTTTCTTTTTAGGAACCTCTTTGCCAGTTTCTTCCTCAATTGTTATTTCTGCTTTCACAGGTGTTTTGGTTCCTAAAGCAAAAAATTGCAACAGCTCAAGTGAACTCTGTCTTTATAATATTACTACTGTATCCCATAATGCACTGCATTGTCATATACTTGCGTTTCTACAAATCGTACTCTCACTCTTACCCAGCTCTATCTCTATTTCTTTAGCTCTATATACTGTAACTACAATACTGACCCACAGAAATATATATTTCTATATTTGCCCACTTTATTGTAAAGCAACCTCTGTACACACCTTCCAACCACCCCTGTTCCTATGAATTACAGTGCAAGTCTAACAGAGCTACTGCACTGGGCAAATAGTCCAATAACACTCTAAAATGAAGGCTCACTATCTGTTCATGCAGCAAATCATAATATTTACACTTACCGTCTGTTTGTGCCCCGTTAACTGCTGCTTCTTCTTCTTCTGATGCTTCAATATCCTCTTTGCGCTTCTTACATTTTTTGCTAGGGTAAAACAATAAAATACCATGAAACAAATATTTTACATTATAAAATTAACACATTCCATTACAAAGTATGCCAAAAAAAAGAGGAATCGTTTTAAGAATGTGACCCTGGCACAGGGATATTAAAACTTTCATTCTCTAGTAGCAAATGGGAAACATGGTGATAGCGCTCCCCCAAATACCTTTTCGTTTATTTTAGATATTAAATACATTATTTTCTTTACATGTATATTTATACACAAGCACGGGAATGTGATGGCTACATGATTTCGTTTCAAAGAACTTACCAGAGGAAATAACATACAAGGGCAATTAATGCCACGACAATCAAGCCTACGGTTATGAAGACTTTCCAGAAGAGAGCTAGCTGAATATTGTGTCCTGCACCTGCACAGAGGATAAATACAGTCATTAGAAGTACAATATCTTAATCCTAATAACGGCAAAATATTATACAGTATATATATATATATATATATATATATATATATATATATATATATATATATATACGAATGCAAGGATTGACAGCACTCCAAGGAAATACAGCAATGCAATAGTTCAAATAAAGTGGAGATGTATTGCTGATCCAACATTTCGGCTCCACACAGGGGCCTTCATCTTTCCCTGACGAAGGCCCCTGTGTGGAGCTGAAACGTTGGATCACCAATAAATCTCCACTTTATTTGAACTATTGTATTGCTGTATTTCCTCGGAGTGCTGTCAATCCTTGCATTCATTTACATACTTTTTGGACTAGCACCCAGGCATCTGAATACTAATGGTTGTGCAGTCCATTCGCTTTGAATATATATATATATATATATATATGTATACATAAATAAAATGATGAGTCATATTGGATGACTTTGACGTAGTTGGCCAACTTAAATATATTGCAATATATGGACAAACAATCCCTGTTTTGTTTAAAGGTTAAGGCATTTGTTAGTAGCAGTATGCACAAAATGTCTTAAATATATTAATAATGGGTTGAGTGCACAGGACTCTTGTATTTGTCTATATGTATTTTGTGGTCACAGCCTTATTGCATCCCCGCCTAATGGTTTTAAAAATTAGTGGTGAGCAGAACTTTCCCTTGTTTGTTATAGTTATAGTTATACAGGAGCAGTGACCAGCTCCATGTTGTAGCTCACACCCTTCCCAGCTATAGTCAGGTGATCCCACTGGTGTCTAATAAAAGGGCAGCCCAGTTTGGGAGTTTTACTTTGAAAGCAGCTAATAAGTTGCAGGTAAAACCTAGTCCCTTTTATAAAATGTACAATTAAGCAATTGAATTCTTAATGAATCAGATGAAAATTAAGCGTAGGACTGGCCAGATATGGGATGACTTTGACGTAGTTGGCCAGCTTAAATATATTGCAATATATGGACAAACAATCCCTGTTTTGTTTAAAGGGTAATTCATTTTTCAGTAGCAGTATGCACAAATGTCGCTGTCTTAAATATATTGATAATGGGTTGAGTGCAGAGGACTCTTGTATTTGTCTATATGTATTTTGTAGTCACAGTCTCATTGCACCCCCGCCTAATGGTTTTAAAAAATAGTGGTGAGCACAACTTTCCCTTGTTTGAGATAGATATATATATATATATATATATATATATATATATAAAAATGATGAGTACATGCAAGAACATACACACAATAGAAATTGTACCTTTCATTATATTGTTAATCGTATTGTCTTCTTTATCAGTAGTAACTCCTGCAGAAGAAAAACAAAAATCATTACACACACATATATATATATATATATATATATATATATATATATATATATATATATATATATATATATATATATATAAACACACAGACGCATATATAAATTAAACACATCTGGTTTTTCAAATAAAGTACTCTGTTATCTGTAGTAGATGTGTCTTCAGCAGTAGTTGTCGGAATTATTTGCTTTATTTGGATTTACAAATACAGCATATAATTGACAGAGACAAGTAAATGCCACTTGCTCTCTTCTAAAGCTAATATTCCATTTAGATAATGATATTAATACACTAAAGTATGCTTTTAGTTAGTGATTTCTGACAATAAAGCAAATTATCAAAAGTGTTTTTTTGAATTTAAATGGGAGCATTTGCAAAAGCTATTGGTAAGCTGATGGAAACCTTATCGTTTGATACTTGATTATGTGTGGTATTACTAATTTCTGTTTTCTGTAGGCTCAAGCGCTCCTGCATTAGTAACACACAAATCAATGGGTACATCAAACAACTCTGGGTGTTCAACTGCTACAGCATAAATATAGTTGGGTATAAAATATTTCTCTATGGAACAAGATAATTCAGCTTCCTTGAGCCCCAGAGCAAAACCCTAACTCTTAGTGGCTGATTGCCAGACTGAATTAACCAATAAAATTGTGGTATTGAAGAGGGGAATGCAGATTGGTAACTACCAGTATGGGACCTGTTATCCAGAATGCTCAAAACATGGGGGTTTACAGGTAATCAATCTTTTAGTAATTTTAATCTTTATACCGCAATCATATAAACATTAAATAATCCTAATAGACTGGTTTTGCTTCCAATAAGGATTAACTGTATCTTATTTGGGATCAAGTACAACATACTGTTTCTTTATTACAGAGAAAAAAGCAAATTAGTTCTAAAAATTTAGATTATTTGAATAAAATGGATCTTATGTGAGATGGCCCTCCCATAATTTAGAGCTTTCTGGATCATAGGTCTCTGTAAAATTGGATTCTATACCTGGGAAGATTATATATAACGCAATAATATGTGCAGTTCAAATCTTAACCAATGCACTGCCATCATCTTTACCTTCATTGCTTCTAAATTTTGTATTAAAAAATATATAATTTAATGTCTAAAGGTATCAATACACTATGCTTAATATAGAATATTTAAAAGATCTCATTGAAAGAAAATCTATTACAAGAGATGAAATGTAACTCCTACCGTTTGACATGTCATTACTTGGGGTCGAGCTCTCTATTTTATTTCCCCCTTGAATTTCAAATGCTCCTGCATAAGAAAAAAATGTAAAATGAAGTCAGTAATGAAATTAAAAAAAATAAAATTAGCGGAAAAAAGCAAACCGTAACACCTGTGATATCACCTGTCAAAATATATATTGTAATAATAAAGAGGAATATCTGTAATATTATTTATATCTTTCCAAAAAACACACTTTACTGTTTATCCAATGTTTTGCGCTTTTAAAATCAAACATGCATATTAATTAAGGGGGTAATGGTACTGATACACTATAGTATGTATGATTCAGTTGCTGTATATAGAACAATAACACTAAGAAGATCCCATTAAAAAAAAACTATTAAGTGAACTAGGTAAATCTCTCCCGCTTTGAATTTCAAGTGCGCCTGCATTAGAAAAATAAATAAATAAAGTACAAATGTCGGAGTTTTTGACAACAAAAGAATTTTTCTTTTTGGATAAGGGCAGTTCTTTATAAGCCAATCAGAACACTAGCCCTCGACATTCTGTTAACCAATGAAGGGCCTTGACTAAGCAATACAATAATGGGATTAAAGTAGAACATTTAGTAGGAAGCCCAAGCCACGTAGATAATTAACCCTTCAATGTAAATAAATTCACCTTGAATTTCTGGTGCCATGTATCCATTTATATTAGTTTTGTTTCCCTTCAAAGGCTCCCTTTGGGCTTATGTGGTATAACCACAGAACAACATTGATCTCTGTTCTGTATTAACAATAAAATATAATCATTGATGCCATTTCAACTTACCAGAAAGGTAGTCGGGATATTCTGCATTTGTATAAATGTTTTTTGAATCTGCATAAAAAAAGAAACAGAGTAACAGAATTAGTAGTGTATGGGAATATAACATATGTACTTGTATATCTCATATTCTATCTCATTTCTTCATAATAAACACCTTCCTTCTAATCAGAATATACCTACTGTACTCCCAGTTCATGAAACTGTTGGACATCCCAATGGGATCCCCTGTGTTGGCCTCTGATAGGAAATAAATCCTAGGTTACATCCAGGACAAATAAATAATCCTACTATAAAGATGTTACAACACAAACAAGTTGGCAGCAGCAGAGGAATAATGTTACATGCATAGAGATTACTGATATAACATTACATTCCTTGTAAAATAAAACACAAAAAATTATTTATAGTCGTGAAGCACATTTATAAATATCCACTACAGCTGGAAAGAAGTGTGTAACCATAGCAATCCCCTATATATACGTAAAGGCTGCTGTCCATCTAATCTAATAATGTTGTTTATATTAAAATCACATTTGTGACCAATAGCATCCGCCTAGAAATAAAATTGGACATTTAGTATTATAATGCTAATATAATAGAAAACTGTTACCTGTAGATTTTGATGAAATGTATAGAAAATAGAATAAAAAGAGTAAAATCCGCCAAGAGATTTTCCTCTCCATCTTCACAGTCGCTCTTCTCTAGAGTAATTGACACTGTGAGGTGGTTTCCCTAGTTAAATCCCTTTGCATTGTGATGTCATTGCATATTATGATGATGTCATAATGTGACACCTGCATGTACACCTGCTACTAACTATGTAACATGCAGGTGTGTAACTAACTATGTAACTGTCCAATACTTTGTATATAAGTCGGTACCTGTAGATTTAAAAAAAAAAAGTAGTTGTAAATAAGAAAAAAATGAATAAAATAATCTTCATCTTCACTCTAGCTCTGAATTAGACAAAACGACTCTGAAAGTCTGTTTACTTTCATCTGCCTTGTTATTATGATGTAATTGCATGACTATCATTATGATGTCACAATGCAAGGAAGTTTGCAAGATTTTCTGGCTGTGTAAAATCATGGCTACTTGTGCTGGCAATTGAGATTTTTTTTTCTGCAATTTTGAGAATATTTATAATTAATCTCAAGTGACTATGAAGATTTTATTTTTATAATTACTTATATTAGATATTAATCTCAAGTGGTTAAATAGCAATCACATTACACTTATTTTCATTTCCAAGAAAGTCAACTATGAGGTGTGCAAAACCAAGGGGAAAACTCCCATCATTTTTAATTTGCTTTAAATTAGAAGCTACACATCACCTTTAAAGGGGGTTGTGCTCCTTTGAATTAACTTTTAGTATGATGTAGAGAGAGAGAGAGGCAATTTGCAATTGGTTTTTATTATTTATGGCATTTGAGTTATTTAACTTTTTACTCAGCAGCTCTCTAGTAGCAATTGGGTTGCTAATGTCTAAATGACCCTAGCAACCATGCATTGATTTCAATGAGAGACTGGAATATGAATAGGAGAAACCTGAATAGAAATGTAAGGAATATGAAGTAGCAATAATAATAAATGTGTGGCCTTACAGAGCATTTGTTTTTAGATGGGGTCAGTGATCCCTGTTTGAAAGCTGGAAAGAGTCAGAAGGTAACAAATAATTCATTCCTAGAATTGGCCATTCTAGAACATAATACAAGTTAACCTAAAGGTAAACCACCCCATTCATTTTTATATCTTGACCTGCAAAAATGTAAATTGATTCTTCTTATTTTTTTAAGAAATGATGGAAAAAAAGGCAATTACTAGAAAAATTACAATTTATTGTGGAATTTGCTGAATGGTGAGCAAGTTTGGGGCAGGAGGGGAGGGTGTACTTCCCCTTACCCACCTCGTTTGAAATAAATTCTAAGCACATTCTGCAGTTATTCGCACATTACCCTGCTCTTTGGCCAAAAGTATAAAAACTGGCTCCATAGACAATTGTCCAGTCATGAGCAGGAGCATGACGTCCATTTAGCTCAGTAAGTGCTCAGGGCAGGCCGGAGTAGGGAGGGGAATATTCAGAGTAGAGACTGGGGATGCACCGAATCCAGGATTCAGTTCAAGACTCTGCCTTTTTCAGCAGTATTTGAATTCGCCCGAATTCTTCTGCCCAGCCGGACCGAATCCTAAAACATTTTTTCTCTTCCCATCCCTAATTTGCATATGCAAATTAGGATTTGGAATTCGGCAAAGTCTTTCGCAATGGATTCGGGGGTTTGGCTGAATCCAAAATAGTGGAGTACTAGAGACATGGCTGTGTTATTTAAAATAAAATGTTTATTTTCTTTACTGACATCAACACTTTGGGGCCAATTTATTGAGGTTCAAGTTTTTTCTTTTAGATCAAAAATGTATTTGCCCTGTTTAAAAAAAACAAATTTTTTGAGATTTATTATACCCTGACCCTGGAAATAGCTTGAATCTGAAAATAAACCATCTAAGACCAGTCGAGGTCATGTAGGAGTCAAAGGCAGAGATCCAATTGAAGATGTTAATAGCCTTCATGATGTTCGAGTTTTTTATCCGCTGAAAACTGAATTCATTTGAGTTTTGGGGGTTGTTAACCCCAAACACGCTGATTCAAGTTTTTTCTTAAATTAGAAACCATTTGAGTAGTGAGTTCATTCAAGGTATAAAAAAAAACTCTATAGTGGTGTGCAAAACTATTTGCCCCCTTCCTGATTTCTTATTGTTTTGCATGTTTGTCACACAAAATGTTTCTGATCATCAAACACATTTAACTATTACCGTATATACTCGCGTATAAGCCGAGTTTTTCAGCACCCAAAATGTGCTGAAAAACTCAAACTCGGCTTATACGCGGGTCATACCTCTGTCACCTCTGCCCCAGCAGGACTGCCTGTGACTGCCTGTGTCGCCGCCCGGAGCAGGTCCAGGAGCTCCGGGCGGCGCGTCCTTCCCTGCCGGCGTTCGCTTTCAAAATGGCGGCGCCCATGGCCGCCACGTGGGTAGCGGCGCCGGCCGCTACCCACGTGGCGGCCATGGGCGCCGCCATTTTGAAAGCGAACGCCGGCAGGGAAGGACGCGCCGCCCGGAGCTCCTGGACCTGCTCCGGGCGGCGACACAGGCAGTCACAGGCAGTCCTGCTGGGGCAGAGGTGACAGAGGGAAGGACAGAGGGAAGAGCAGAGGTGACAGAGGGAAGGACAGAGGGAAGAGCAGCCAGGGTGGGGAGAGCGATGCTGGGGCAGAGGTGACAGAGGGAAGAGCAGAGGTGACAGAGGGAAGGACAGAGGGAAGAGCAGCCAGGGTGGGGAGAGCGACAGATGGGGGGGGAAGTGGCAGAGGGAAGCAAACATGAAATAGGGGTGGCAGAGGGAAGCAAACATGAAATCCGGGCGGCGACACAGTCAGTCACAGACAGTAACAGGTACCTGCCCAGTGTCCCCCAATTGTTGCGGCTGGGTCACATTCACATTTTGAAATCTGACATGGGGCCCCTAGGCTTATACACGAGTCAATACATTTTTCCAGTTTTCTTAGGTAAATTAGGTACCTCGGCTTATACACGGGTCGGCTTATACACGAGTATATACGGTAGTCAAAGATAACACAAGTAAACACAAAATGCAGTTTTTAAATGATTTAAGTTTTTAAATGGTTTTTATTATTTAGGGAGAAAAGAAATCCAAATCTCCATTTTCATGTGTGAAAAAGTAATTGCCCCCTGAACCTAATAACTGGTTGGGCCACCCTTAGCAGCAATAACTGCAATCAAGCGTTTGCGATAACTTGCAATGAGTCTTTTACAGCGCTCTGGAGGAATTTTGGCCCACTCATCTTTGCAGAATTGTTGTAATTCAGCTTTATTTGAGGGTTTTCTAGCATGAACCGCCTTTTTAAGGTCATGCCACAACATCTCAATAGGATTCAGGTCAGGACTTTGACTAGGCCACTCCAAAGTCTTCATTTTGTTTTTCTTCAGCCATTCAGAGGTGGATTTGCTGGTGTGTTTTGGGTCATTGTCCTGCTGCAGCACCAGAGATCGCTTCAGCTTCAGTTGACGAACAGATGGCCGGACATTCTCCTTCAGGATTTTTTGGTAGACAGTAGAATTCATGGTTCCATCTATCACAGCAAGTCTTCCAGGTCCTGAAGCAGCAAAACAACCCCAGACCATCACACTACCACCACCATATTTTACTGTTGGTATGAATGTTCTTTTTCTGAAATGCTGTGTTACTTTTACGCCAGATGTAACGGGACGCGCACCTTCCAAAAAGTTCAACTTTTGTCTCGTCGGTCCACAAGGTATTTTCCCAAAAGTCTTGGCAATCATTGAGATGTTTTTTAGCAAAATTGAGACGAGCCTTAATGTTCTTTTTGCTTAAAAGTGGTTTGCGCTTTGGAAATCTGCCATGCAGGCCGTTTTTGCCCAATCTCTTTCTTATGGTGGAGTCGTGAACACTGACCTTAATTGAGGCAAGTGAGGCCTGCAGTTCTTTAGATGTTGTCCTGGGGTCTTTTGTGGCCTCTCGGATGAGTTGTCTCTGCGCTCTTGGGGTAATTTTGGTTGGCCGGCCACTCCTGGCCTATGATTAAATAAAGACGCTTAATTATAAAATTGTTTATTTTATAAAAAACTTTGCTTGGGGTGAGCATGGGAAAGGGTCCTTATTTCCTTCAAGCAGTCATTACACATGGCATATACGTAATTTCAGGCGCTTTCGACGGCGCCAATCCCTCTTGTTCTTGATAGCGCAAGGCAATATATATTTATATTTCTGCGCTCCTCTCTCTTTCTTATCATCAGTACTTGTCTCTGCCATTATTTCTTCATTTTTCTCAACTTCCTCCTCTTTACTATTGGATTCTATTTTACTTTTGTTTTCCTCTTTCATTTCCTTATCCTTCAGGACAACACCCTCTTCTGTTATATTGTTCGGGGTTGTTATTTCTGCTTCTTCTTTCCCATGCTCCTCTTTGCATTTTGGTTTTATTTTATCTTGTTCTGCTTTTTTCTCTTCCGGTATCTTATCAGGACCATGTTCTTCTTTCTTTTTAGGAACCTCTTTGCCAGTTTCTTCCTCAATTGTTATTCCTGCTTTCACAGGTGTTTTGGTTCCTAAAGCAAAACATTGCAACAGCTCAAGTGAACTCTGTCTTTATAATATTACAACTGTATCCCGCAATGTATTGCATTGTCATATACTTGCGTTTCTACAAATCGCCCTCTCACTCTTACTCAGCTCTTTCTCTCTTTCTTTACCTCTATATACTGTAACTACAATACTGATCCACAGAAATATATATTTCTATATTTGCCCACTTTATTGTAAAGCAACCTCTGTACACACCTTCCAACCACCCCTGTTCCTATGAATTACAGTGCAAGTCTAACAGAGCTACTGCACTGGGCAAATAGTCTAATAACACTCTAAAATGAAGGCTCACTATCTGTTCATGCAGCAAATCATAATATTTACACTTACCGTCTGTTTGTGCTCCATTAACTGCTGCTTCTTCTTCTTCTGATGCTTCAATATCCTCTTTGCGCTTCTTACATTTTTTGCTAGGGTAAAATAATTAAATAACATGAAACAAATATTTTACAATATAAAATGAACACATTCCATTACAAAGTATGCCAAAAAAAGAGGAATCATATTAAGAATGTGACCCTGGCACAGGGATATTAAAACTTTCTTTCTCTAGTGACAAATGGGAACACGGTGATAGCGCTCCCCCAAATGCCTTTTCATTTATTTTAGATATTAAATACATTATTTTCTTATATTTATACACAAGCACGGGAATGTGATGGCTACATGATTTAATTTCAAAGAACTTACCAGAGGAAATAACATACAAGGGCAATTAATGCCACGACAATCAAGCCTACGGTTATGAAGACTTTCCAGAAGAGATCTAGCTGAATATTGTGTCCTGCACCTGCACAGAGGATAAATACAGTCATTAGAAGCACAATATCTTAATCCTAATAACGACAAAATATTATAGGGCCCATTCAATGATACAACTTTCTGTAGTAGTGAGCAAAACTTTCCCTTGTTTGTTATAGTTATACAGGAGCAGTGACCAGCTCCATGTTGTAGCTCCCACCCTCTCCAACTATAGTCAGGTGATCCCACTGGTGTCTAATAAAAGGGCAGCCAAGTTTGGGAGTTTTACTTTGAAAGCAGCAAGTAAGTTGCAGGTAAAACTTGGTCCCTTTGTAAAATGTATAATGAAGCAATAGAATTCTTAATGAATCAGATAAAATTAAGCATAGGACTGGCCAGATATGGGATGACTTTGACGTAGTTGGCCAGCTTAAATATATTGCAATATATGGACAAACAATCCCTGTTTTGTTTAAAGGGTAAGGCCTTTTTCAGTAGCAGAATGCACAAAATGTCTCTGTCTTAAATATATTGATAATGGGTTGAGTGCAGAGGACTCTTGTATTTGTCTATATATATATATATAAAGTGGATTTACTGGTGATCCAACGTTTCGGCTCCACACAGGTGCCTTCATCTTTCCCTGACGAAGGTCCCTGTGTGGAGCAGAAATGTTGGATCACCAATAAATCTCCACTTTATTTGAACTATTATTGCATGACTGTATTTCCTCGGAGTGCTGTCAATCCTTGCATTCATTTACATACTTTTTGGACTAGCACCCAGGCTTTTGAATACTAATGGTTGTGCATTCAATTCGTTTCGATTATATACACACAATAGAAATGGTACCTTTCATTATATTGTTAATCGTATTGTCTTCTTGATCAGTAGTAACTCCTGCAGAAGAAAAACAAAAATCATTACACACACATATAAATAAATATATATATATATATATAAACATACAGACGCATATATACATTAAACACATCTGGTTTTTTCAAATAAAGTACTCTGTTATCTGTAGTAGATGTGTCTTCAGCAGTAGTTGTCGGAATTGTTTGCTTTATTTGGGTTTACAAATACAGCATATAATTGACAGAGACAAGCAAATGCCACTTGCTCTCTTCTAAAGCTAATATTCCATTTAGATAATGATATTAATACACTAAAGTATGCTTTTAATTAGTGATTTCTGACAATAAAGCAAATTATTAAAAGTGTTTTTTTGAATTAAAATGGGAGCATTTGCAAAAGCTATTGGTAAGCTGATGGAAACCTTATGGTTTGATACTTGGTTAGCTATAGTATTACTAATTTCTGTTTTTCTGTAGGCTCAAGTGCTCCTGCATTAGTAACACACAAATCAATGGGTACATCAAACAACTCTGGGTGTTCAACTGCTACAGCATAAATGTAGTTGGGTATAAAATATTTCTCTATGGAACAAGATAATTCAGCTTCCTTGAGCCCCAGAGCAAAACCCTAACTCTTAGTGGCTGATTGCCAGACTGAATTAACCAATAAAATTACGGTATCAAAGAGGCAAATGCAGATTGGTAACTACCGGTATGGGACCTGTTATCCAGAATGCTTGAAACATGGGGGTTTCCAGGTAATCTATCTTTTAGTAATTTTAATCTTTATACCGCAATCATATAAACATTAAATAATCCTAATAGACTGGTTTTGCTTCCAATAAGGATTAACTGTATCTTATTTGGGATCAAGTACAACATACTGTTTCTTTATTATAGAGAAAAAAGCAAATTAGTTTTAAAAATTTAGATTATGGATCTTATACCTGGTAAGATTATCTATAACGCAATAATATGTGCAGTTCAAATCTTAACCAATGCATTGCCATCAACTTTACCTTCATTGCTTCCAAATTTTGTATTAAAAAAATATAAATTAATGTCTCAAGGTATCAATACACTATGCCTAATATAGAATACTTAAAAGATCTCATTGAAAGAAAATCTATTAACAGAGATGAAATGTAACTCCTACCGTTTGACATGTCATTACTTGGGGTCGAGCTCTCTATTTTATTTCCCCCTTGAATTTCAAATCCTCCTGCATAAGAAAAAAATGTAAAATGAAGTCAGTAATGAAATTAAAAAAAATAAAATTAGCAGAAAAAAGCAAACCGTAACACCTGTGATATCACTTGTCAAAATATATATTGTAATAATAAAGAGGAATATCTGTAATATTATTTATATCTTTCCAAAAAACACACTTTACTGTTTTTCCGATGTTTTGTGCTTTTAAAATCAAACATGCATATTAATTAAGGAGGTAACGATACTGATACACTATAGTATGTATGATTCAGTTGCTGTATATAGAACAATAAAACTAAGAAGATCCCATTAAAAAAACTATTAAGTGAACAAGGTAAATCTCACCGTTCGGCACATCATCGCTCTCTATTTGTTTCCCGCTTTGAATTTCAAGTGCGCCTGCATTAGAAAAATAAATAAATAAATAACGTACAAATGTCGGAGTTTTTGACAACAAAAGAATTTTTCTTTTTGGATAAGGGCAATTCTTTATAAGCCAATCAGAACACTAGCCCTTGACATTCTGTTAACCAATGAAGGGCCTTGACTAAGCAATACAATAATGGGATTAAAGTAGAACATTTAGTAGGAAGCCCAAGCCACGTAGATAATTAACCCCTCTATGTAAATAACTTCACCTTGAATTTCTGGTACCATGTATCCATATATATTAGTTTTGTTTCCCTTCAAAGGCTCCCTTTGGGCTTATGTGGTATAACCACAGAACAACATTGATCTCTGTTCTGTATTAACAATAAAATATAATCATTGATGCCATTTCAACTTACCAGAAAGGTAGTCGGGATATTCTGCATTTGTATAAATGTTTTTTGAATCTGCATAAAAAAAGAAACAGAGTAACAGAATTAGTAGTGTATGGGAATATAACATATGCACTTGTATATCTCATATCTTATCTCATTTCTTCATAATAAACACCTTCCTTCTAATCAGAATATACCTACTGTACTCCCAGTTCATGAAACTGTTGGACATCCCAATGGGATCCCCTGTGTTGGCCTCTGATAGGAAATAAATCCTAGGTTACATCCAGGACAAGTAAATAATCCTACTATAAAGATGTTACAACACAAACAAGTTGGCAGCAGCAGAGGAATAATGTTACATGCATAGAGATTACTGATATAACATTACATTCCTTGTAAAATATAACACAAAAAATGATTTATAGTCAGTAAAGCACATTTATAAATATCCACTACAGCTGGAAAGAAGTGTGTAACCATAGCAATCCCCTATATATACATAAAGGCTGCTGTCCATCTAATCTAATAATGTTGTTTATATTAAAATCACATTTGTGACCAATAGCATCAGCCTAGAAATAAAATTGGACATTTAGTATTATAATGCTAATATAATAGAAAACTGTTACCTGTAGATTTTGATGAAATGTATAGAAAATAGAATAAAAAGAGTAAAATCCGCCAAGAGATTTTCCTCTCCATCTTCACAGTCGCTCTTCTCTAGAGTAATTGACACTGTGAGGTGGTTTCTCTAGTTAAATCCCTTTGCATTGTGATGTCATTGCATATTATGATGATGTCATAATGTGACACCTGCATGTACACCTGCTACTAACTATGTAACATGCATGTGTGTAACTAACTACGTAGCTGTCCGATACTTTGCATATAAGTCGGTACCTGTAGATTTAAAAAAAAAGTAGTTGTAAATAAGAAAAAAAATTAATAAAATAATCTTCATCTTCACTCTAGCTCTGAGTTAGACAAAACGACTCTGAAAGTCTGTTTACTTTCATCTGCCTAGTCATTATGATGTAATTGCATGACTATCATTATGATGTCACAATGCAAGGAAGTTGGCAAGATTTTGCTGGCTGTGTAAAATCATGGCTACTTGTGCTGGTAATTGAGATTTTTTTTCTGCAATTTTGAGAATATTTATAATTAATCTCAAGTGACTATGAAGATTTTATTTTTATAATTACTTATATTAGATATTAATCTCAAGTGGTTAAATCGCAATCACATTACACTTTTATTCATTTCCAAGAAAGTCAACTATGAGGTGTGCAAAACCAAGGGGAAAACCCCCATCATTTTTAATTTGCTTTAAACTAGAAGCTACACATCACCTTTAAAGGGGGTTGTGCTCCTTTGAATTAACTTTTAGTATGATGTAGAGAGAGAGAGGCAATTTGCAATTGGTTTTTATTATTTGTGGCATTAGAGTTATTTAACTTTTTACTAATGTCTAAATGACCCTAGCAACCATGCATTGATTTCAATGAGAGACTGGAATATGAATAGGAGAAACCTGAATCGAAAGATAACGAATATGAAGTAGCAATAATAATAAATGTGTGGCCTTACAGAGCATTTGTTTTTAGATGGGGTCAGTGATCCCTGTTTGAAAGCTGGAAAGAGTCAGAAGGTAACAAATAATTCATTCCTAGAATTGGCCATTCTAGAACATAATACAAGTTAACCTAAAGGTAAACCACCCCATTCATTTTTATATCTTGACCTGCAAAAATGTAAATTGATGCTCCTTATTTTTTTGATGAAAAAAAAAATGATGGAAAAAAGGCAATTACTAGAAAAATTACAATTTATTGTGGAATTTGCTGAATGGTGAGCAAGTTTGGGGCAGGAGGGGAGGGTGTACTTCCCCTTACCCACCTTGTTTGAATCAATTCTAAGCACATTCTGTAGTTATTCACACAGTGCCCTGCTCTTTGGCCAAAAGTATAAAAACTGGCTCCATAGACAATTGTCCAGTCATGAGCCGGAGCATGACGTCCATTAGCTCAGTAAGTGCTCAGGGCAGGCTGGAGTAGGGAGGGGAATATTCAGAGTAGAGACTGGGGATGCACCGAATCCACGATTCAGTTCAGGACTCTTTTCAGCAGTATTCGAATTCGGCCGAATTCTTCTGCCCAGCCGGACCGAATCCTAATTTGTATATGCAAATTAGGGACGGGGAGGGAAATTGCATGACTTTTTGTCACAAAACAAGGTAGTAAAACATTTTTTCTCTTCCCATCCATAATTTGCATATGCAAACTAGGATTTGGAATTCGGCAAAATCTTTCGCAATGGATTCGGGGGTTTGGCTGAATCCAAAATAGTGGAGTACTAGAGACATGGCTGTGTTATTTAAAATAAAATGTTTATTTTCTTTACTGACATCAACACTTTGGGGCAGATTTATTAAGGTTCAAGTTTTTTCTTTTAGATCAAAAATGTATTTGCCCTGTTTAAAAAAAACTATTTTTTTGAGATTTATTATACCCTGACCCTGGAAATAGCTTGAATCCGAAAATACACCATCTAAGACCTGTCGAGGTCATGTAGGAGTCAAAGGCAGAGATCCAATTGAAGATGTTAATAGCCTTCATGATGTTCGAATTTTTTTTCCGCTGAAAACTCAATTCATTTGAGTTTTGGGGGTTGTTAACCCCAAACACGCTGATTCAAGTTTTTTCTTAAATTAGAAACCATTTGAGTTGTGAGTTCATTCAAGGTATAAAAAAACTCTATAATTCGACCTTTGATAAATAACCCCTTTATGTTCAACCTATAATTAAATAAAGATGCTTAATTATAAAATTGTTTATTTTATAAAAAAACTTTGCTTGGGGTGAGCATGGGAAAGGGTCCTTATTTCCTTCAAACAGTCATTACACATGGCATATACGTAATTTCAGGCGCTTTCGACGGCGCCAATCCCTCTTGCTCTTGATAGCGCAAGGCAATATATATTTATATTTCTGCGCTCCTCTCTCTTTCTTATCATCAGTACTTGTCTCTGCCATTATTTCTTCATTTTTCTCAACTTCCTCCTCTTTGCTATTGGGTTCTATTTTACTTTTGTTTTCCTCTTTCATTTCCTTATCCTTTAGGACAACACCCTTTTCTGATATATTGTTCGGGGTTGTTATTTCTGCTTCTTCTTTCCCATGCTCCTCTTTGCATTTTGGTTTTATTTTATCTTGTTCTGCTTTTTTCTCTTCCGGTATCTTATCAGGACCATGTTCTTCTTTCTTTTTAGGAACCTCTTTGCCAGTTTCTTCCTCAATTGTTATTCCTGCTTTCACAGGTGTTTTGGTTCCTAAAGCAAAACATTGCAACAGCTCAAGTGAACTCTGTCTTTATAATATTACTACTGTATCCCATAATGCATTGCATTGTCATATACTTGCGTTTCTACAAATCGCCCTCTCACTCTTACCCAGCTCTATCTCTCTTTCTTTAGCTCTATATAATGTAACTACAATACTGATCCACAGAAATATATATTTCTATATTTGCCCACTTTATTGTAAAGCAACCTCTGTACACACCTTCCAACCACCCCTGTTCCTATGAATTACAGTGCAAGTCTAACAGAGCTACTGCACTGGGCAAATAGTCTAATAACACTCTAAAATGAAGGCTCACTATCTGTTCATGCAGCAAATCATAATATTTACACTTACCGTCTGTTTGTGCTCCATTAACTGCTGCTTCTTCTTCTTCTGATGCTTCAATATCCTCTTTGCGCTTCTTACATTTTTTGCTAGGGTAAAATAATAAAATACCATGAAACAAATATTTTACAATATAAAATTAACACATTCCATTACAAAGTATGCCAAAAAAAGAGGAATCATATTAAGAATGTGACCCTGGCACAGGGATATTAAAACTTTCATTCTCTAGTGACAAATGGGAACACGGTGATAGCGCTCCCCCAAATGCCTTTTCATTTATTTTAGATATTAAATACATTATTTTCTTTACATGTATATTTATACACAAGCACGGGAATGTGATGTCTACATGATTTAGTTTCAAAGAACTTACCAGAGGAAATAACATACAAGGGCAATTAATGCCACGACAATCAAGCCTACGGTTATGAAGACTTTCCAGAAGAGATCTAGCTGAATATTGTGTCCTGCACCTGCACAGAGGATAAATACAGTCATTAGAAGCACAATATCTTAATCCTAATAACGACAAAATATTATAGGGCCCATTCAATGATACAACTTTCTGGCAAACTAAAACAAGTATTCCCAAATGCAGTATATATATATATATATATATATATATATATATAAATATATATATAAATAGATAGATAGATATATATATATATAGATATAAAAATAGTGGTGAGCACAACTTTCCCTTGTTTGTTATAGTTATACAGGAGCAGTGACCAGCTCCATGTTGTAGCTCCCACCCTTCCCAGCTATAGTCAGGTGATCCCACTGGTGTCTAATAAAAGGGCAGCCAAGTTTGGGAGTTTTACTTTGAAAGCAGCAAGTAACTTGCAGGTAAAACTTAGTCCCTTTGTAAAATGTATAATGAAGCAATAGAATTCTTAAATGAATCAGCTAAAATTAAGCGTAGGACTGGCCAGATATGGGATGACTTTGACGTAGTTGGCCAGCTTAAATATATTCCAATATATGGACAAACAATCCCTGTGTTGTTTAAAGGGCAAGGCATTTTTCAGTAGCAGAATGCACAAAATGTCTCTGTCTTAAATATATTGATAATGGGTTGAGTGCAGAGGACTCTTGCATTTGTCTATATATATATATATATATATCCTTGATAAAGGCCCAATCATAGGCCGAAACGTTGGATGCACAAGTTGAAATAAAAATCTTTTCTTCACGCAACATTGGAGTGCGGGTCCCTATCTAATCATTGTATGCTAAAGCTTTGGCCCAGCACCCACAGCAACTTCAAGACTGGATTAGAATGCGAGCATTTGTGTATATATATATATATATATATATATATATATATATATATATTTCCCTGACGAAGGTCCCTGTGTGGAGAAGAAACGTTGGATCACCAATAAATCTCCACTTTATTTGAACTATTGCATTGCTGTATTTCCTCGGAGTGCTGTCAATCCTTGCATTCGTTTACATACTTTTTGGACTAGCACCCAGGCATCTGAATACTAATGGTTGTGCATTCCATTCGGTTCGATTATATAAATAAATATATAAATATATATAAATATATATATATATATATATAAATAAAATGATGAGTACATGCAAGAACATACACACAATAGAAATGGTACCTTTCATTATATTGTTAATCGTATTGTCTTCTTGATCAGTAGTAACTCCTGCAGAAGAAAAACAAAAATCATTAAATAAATAAATATAAATATATATATATATATATATATATATATATATATATATATATATATATATAAACACACAGACACATATATAAATTAAACACATCTGGTTTTTCAAATAAAGTACTCTGTTATCTGTAGTAGATGTGTCTTCAGCAGTAGTTGTCGGAATTATTTGCTTTATTAGGATTTACAAATACAGCATATAATTGACAGAGACAAGTAAATGCCACTTGCTCTCTTCTAAAGCTAATATTCCATTTAGATAATGATATTAATACACTAAAATATGCTTTTAATTAGTAATTTCTGACAATAAAGCAAATTATTAAAAGTGTTTTTTTGAATTAAAATGGGGGAGCATTTGCAAAAGCTATTGGTAAGCTGATGGAAACCTTATCATTTGATGCTTGATTATGTGTGGTATTACTAATTTCTGTTTTCTGTAGGCTCAAGTGCTCCTGCATTAGTAACACACAAATCAATGGGTACATCAAACAACTCTGGGTGTTCAACTGCTACAGCATAAATGTAGTTGGGTATAAAATATTTCTCTATAGAACAAGATAATTCAGCTTCCTTGAGCCCCAGAGCAAAACCCCAACTCTTAGTGGCTGATTGCCAGACTGAATTAACCAATAAAATTGTGGTATTGAAGAGGGGAATGCAGATTGGTAACTACCGGTATGGGACCTGTTATCCAGAATGCTCGAAACATGGGGGTTTCCAGGTAATCGATCTTTTAGTAATTTTAATCTTTTTACCGCAATCATATAAACATTAATTAATCCTAATAGACTGGTTTTGCTTCCAATAAGGATTAACTGTATCTTATTTGGGATCAAGTACAACATACGGTTTCTTTATTACAGAGAAAAAAGCAAATTAGCTCTAAAAATTTAGATCATTTGAATAAAATGGATCTTATGGGAGATGGCCCTCCCATAATTTAGAGCTTTCTGGATCATAGGTCTCTGTAAAATCGGATTCTATACCTGGGAAGATTATATATAACGCAATAATATGTGCAGTTCAAATCTTAACCAATGCACTGCCATCATCTTTACCTTCATTGCTCCCAAATTTTGTATTAAAAATATATAATTTAATGTCTAAAGGTATCAATACACTATGCTTAATATAGAATACTTAAAAGATCTCATTGAAAGAAAATCTATTAACAGAGATGAAATGTAACTCCTACCGTTTGACATGTCATTACTTGGGGTCGAGCTCTCTATTTTATTTCCCCCTTGAATTTCAAATGCTCCTGCATAAGAAAAAAATGTAAAATGAAGTCAGTAATGAAATTTAAAAAAATAAAATTAGCAGAAAAAAGCAAACCGTAACACCTGTGATATCACCTGTCAAAATATATATATTGTAATAATAAAGAGCAATATCTGTAATATTATTTATATCTTTCCAAAAAACACACTTTACTGTTTTTCCAATGTTTTGCGCTTTTAAAATCAAACATGCATATTAATTAAGGGGGTAATGGTACTGATACACTATAGTATGTATGATTCAGTTGCTGTATATAGAACAATAACACTAAGAAGATCCCATTAAAAAAAATCGGCACATCATCACTCTCTATTCGTTTCCTGCTTTGAATTTCAAGTGCGCCTGCATTAGAAAAATACATAAATAAATAACGTACAAATGTCCGAGTTTTTGACAACAAAAGAATTTTTCTTTTTGGATAAGGGCAATTCTTTATAAGCCAATCAGAACACTAGCCCTTGACATTCTGTTAACCAATGAAGGGCCTTGACTAAGCAATACAATAATGGGATTAAAGTAGAACATTTAGTAGGAAGCCCAAGCCACGTAGATAATTAACCCTTCTATGTAAATAACTTCACCTTGAATTTCTGGTACCATGTATCCATTTATATTAGTTTTGTTTCCCTTGAAAGGCTCCCTTTGGGCTTATGTGGTATAACCACAGAACAACATTGATCTCCGTTCTGTATTAACAATAAAATATAATCATTGATGCCATTTCAACTTACCAGAAAGGTAGTCGGGATATTCTGCATTTGTATAAATGTTTTTTGAATCTGCATAAAAAAAGAAACAGAGTAACAGAATTAGTAGTGTATGGGAATATAACATATGTACTTGTATATCTCATATCCTATCTCATTTCTTTATAATAAACACCTTCCTTCTAATCAGAATATACCTACTGTACTCCCAGTTCATGAAACTGTTGGACATCCCAATGGGATCCCCTGTGTTGGCCTCTGATAGGAAATAAATCCTAGGTTACATCCAGGACAAGTAAATAATCCTACTATAAAGATGTTACAACACAAACAAGTTGGCAGCAGCAGAGGAATAATGTTACATGCATAGAGATTACTGATATAACATTACATTCCTTGTAAAATATAACACAAAAAATGATTTATAGTCAGTAAAGCACATTTATAAATATCCACTACAGCTGGAAAGAAGTGTGTAACCATAGCAATCCCCTATATATACGTAAAGGCTGCTGTCCATCAGCCTAGAAATCAAATTTGACATTTAGGGGGTTATTTACTAAACTCCGAATGCAAAAATCAAGAATAATTTGTGATTTATTTTTTTTTATATAAAATTGGAAAATCACGAAATTTTTCAGAATGTATTAAACTCTGAGGATGCAAAAGTCAGAATCTGAAAATCTGGCGTCTCAGACCTCAGAAGTCAATGGGACAAGTCCGAATGATTTTTTGACGTACCCTGGGTTTTCGGGTGAAAATTCCGAAAAAATCATGAAAATTGGATGAAAAATCCAAAAAAACAGGAAACCAGGATAAAAAAAAAAATCCAAAAAACTGTGAAAATCTGAACTAAATGGCAAATTTTATGGAAAATGTAATAATAAATAAGCATAAATAACCTGAGCAGATTTGATCAGAGTTTGTAGCAGGAAATATTGAGATACATTCGGACTTTGATAAATAACCCCCTTAGTATTATAATGCTAGTATAAATAGAAAATCGTTACCAGTAGATTTTGATGAAATGTATAGAAAATAGAATAAAAAGAGTAAAATCCGCCAAGAGATTTTCCTCTCCATCTTCACAGTCGCTCTTCTCTAGAGTAACTGACACTGTGAGCTGGTTTCCCTAGTAACCTCCCTTTGCATTGTGATGGCATTGCATATTATTATGATGTCATAATGTGACACCTGCATGTACACCTGCATGTAACTATGTAATTGTCCGATACTTTGCATTTAATCTCTAACATATATGTCTCTGCAACAATAATATTGTGTAATTTCTGATATATAAATGCCTGTGCTAGTATAATGTAAAATATGTCTCCTATATAAATGCAAATGCTAGTATCATGTAAGAATAAATAAAATTTGACATTTAGGGGGTTATTTACTAAACTCCGAATGCAAAAATCAAGAAAAATATTTTTGTTTTTAATATAAAATTGGAAAATCACTAATTTTTCGGAATTTATTTAACCCTGAGGATGGAAAAGTCCCAATTAGAAAATCTGGCATCTCAGACCTGTCGAGGTTGCATATAAGTCAATGGGAGAAGTCCCAATGATTTTTTTATTTACTCTGGGTTTCATGCAATACCCCAAAGTTTTCTGAGTTTTAGGGTGAAAATTCAGAAAAAATCATGAAAATTGCATGAGAAATCCAAAAAATAGTGAAAATCGGATAAAAAATCCCAAAAAACCTGCGAAAATAGGAACTTCGCAAATTTTATGGAAAATGTACTAATAAATAAGCATAAAAACCCGAGCGGATTTGATCTGAGTTTATAGCAGGAAATATTGAGATAAATTCGGACTTTGATAAATAACCCCCTTAGTATTATAATGCTAACATAAATAGAAAACAGTTACCTGTAAATTTTGATGAAATGTATAAAAAATAGAATAAAAAGAGTAAAATCCACCAAGAGATTTTCCTCTCCATCTTCACAGTTGCTCTTCTCTAGAGTAACTGACACTGTGAGGTGGTTTCTCTAGTTAAATCCCTTTGCATTGTGATGTCATTGCATATTATGATGATGTCATAATGTGACACCTGCATGTACACCTGCTACTAACTATGTAACATGCATGTGTGTAACTAACTATGTAACTGTCCGATACTTTGCATATAAGTCGGTACCTGTAGATTTAAAAAAAAAAAAAGTAGTTGTAAATGAATAAAATAATCTTCATCTTCACTCTAGCTCTGAGTTAGACAAAACGACTCTGAAAGTCTGTTTACTTTCATCTGCCTTGTCATTATGATGTAATTGCATGACTATCATTATGATGTCACAATGCAAGGAAGTTTGCAAGATTTTGCTGGCTGTGTAAAATCATGTCTACTTGTGCTGGTAATTGAGATTTTTTTTGTATGCGATTTTGAGACTATTTATAATTAATCTCAAATGACTATGAAGATTTTATTTTTATAATTACTTATATTAGATATTAATCTCAAGTGGTTAAATCACAATCACATTACACTTTTATTCATTTCCAAGAAAGTCAACTATGAGGTGTGCAAAACCAAGGGGAAAACCCCCATCATTTTTAATTTGCTTTAAACTAGAAGCTACACATCACCTTTAAAGGGGGTTGTGCTCCTTTGAATTAACTTTTAGTATGATGTAGAGAGAGAAAGGCAATTTGCAATTGGTTTTTATTATTTGTGACATTTGAGTTATTTAACTTTTTACTCAGCAGCTCTCTAGTAGCAATTGGGTTGCTAATGTCTAAATGACCCTAGCAACCATGTATTGATTTCAATGAGAGACTGGAATATGAATAGGAGAAACCTGAATAGAAAGATAAGGAATATGAAGTAGCAATAATAATAAATGTGTGGCCTTACAGAGCATTTGTTTTTAGATGGGGTCAGTGATCCCTGTTTGAAAGCTGGAAAGAGTCAGAAGGTAACAAATAATTCATTCCTAGAATTGGCCATTCTAGAACATAATACAAGTTAACCTAAAGGTAAACCACCCCATTCATTTTTATTTCTTGACCTGCAAAAATGTAAATTGATGCTACTTATTTTTTAAATAAATGATGGAAAAAAAGGCAATTACTAGAAAAATTACAATTCATTGTGGAATTTGCTGAATGGTGAGCAAGTTTGAGGCAGGAGGGGAGGGTGTACTTCCCCTTACCCACCTTGTCTGAATCAATTCTAAGCACATTCTGTAGTTATTCAGAATGTGGCCAAAGAGCCCTGCTCTTTGGCCAAAGTATAAAAACTGGCCAATTGCTGCCTCCAATATAAATAAATATATATTGTTTGGGAAGACACATTCTGCTTGGTAACAATGGAAATAAAACACACAAATCAGCTGAGGAATTCAACTTAAATTTATTTAAAGGCCCAGGAAAAGGCATACATGACATGGGTATTGTACAACTGATGTATGAAGGTGCTGGGATTATATGGATATAAAACAGTACTGGATTCCTAACGAGATCAATAACACCCATCTATTATATATATATATATATATATCCATAGACAATTGTCCAGTCATGAGCCTGATTCTCAGTGCAAACAGAATGTACCAGTGCTAAAGTTTCAGGGTCAGAGGGGTGAGCGCATGGCTGCAAAGTGTATTGAAATCACTTTTTGATGCTCGGAAATTATAAATAAAACACTACATGTGCCCATTAGGAATAGTTAAATGTGGGGTGGCATAATTTTTCTCTTGACAGTATATATATATATATATATATATATATATATATATATATATATATATATATATATTTCGTTGGTTGGGATACAAATAACTGCATATCAATAAACAGCTTCCAAAGGTGTTATATTGGTGCCAGGTTTAGACTGCAAGCAATGAAACCTCACACTGAAAGTTAGACCATTTGCAATGTGCAATATTTGGAGGCACGTTTATCAAGGGTCAAATTTCGAATTCATGCAAGTTTTTTTTTTACTCTAATAAAGTCAATTGGGTGGTTATTTATTAAAAAAAATCGAATTTTACCAAAAACGAATTTGACCAAACTCTAATCGTGTCTAATCGAGGTCCAGTGACCAATTTGAAGATGTTAATAGCCTTCCTGACATTTTCCATTGACTTATACATGAATTCGGCAGGTTTTAGGTGGCGAATAGTCAAATTCAAATTCTTAAAGGGCCAGAGTTTGATAAATCTCGAAAAATCGAATTCTAATTTTTTTTTTTTAAAAACAAACGAATCGAGTTTAGATAATTCTCCAGTCGAATTTGACAGTTCAGAGTAGAATATAAAAAAAGTTAGAAAAATTTAATTTTCAATTCAACCCTTAAAAAATTTGCCCCTAAAACATGCAGGTGCTTGGGTCAGTGACCTTACCCCTAAGCTAATAGCCCCACCCAGAGACTACATTTTTCTTTTTCTCAATTATCTTTATTTTCCTATTCAAACCCTCTCCTAATTCTCATTCCTGGCTGCCAGACTCTGTGCAGACATCCCTCAGAAGAGTTACTAAACAAAATATAGCATAATTCTTAACTATAAAGACCAGTGGAGACTGGATGATTCTGTTGGTTTCCTTGGTCAGTAATTGGCTGCAGTATTTCCCACTTAAAGCAGATTTGCTATGCCCACATACGTTACTAAGAGAAATAAAAATGAAAGCTAACTTGAGATATATTGTCTTTTATTTAAGTAAACAGAGAAACAATTCAGTGTAGGAACATGTAAATCTCTAGAATATTGTGAGGGGTTACAAAGCTTGGCTTACCTCTAGTGCTTGTAGTAATTCATCTGAAATCTAACAATTATTTAGCTTTCTCATAGTATGGCAATCATGTAGTGGAACGTCACACAATCATGGCTTCACGGGATATTTTCAGCGCTTATGCAACAAAATGGAGACAAAACAGCAAATGTCCAACAGCGGACACTTTATACAAACATCAAAGTGTAAATATAAAAATTAAATATACAAGGACAAACCATCTCACATATTTTAAAGTGCATGCTGAACTTGTCCTCTCTGTCGCCTGAAAGAACATTGTGTTGAAACTGTAAATACGAACTCATGTGTGTAAATCTCTTGAACAATCAAGATGGCTCCACCTACTGTTTTATAACTGAATGAGCTTCACTGTTCTGCCTTGTCTTTTGTCAAAGTTTCTGCTTGTTTAGCTTGGAAAAACAATAAAAATAATTTAAAACTGAAACTGTAAATACCATATACAAGAATTAGGGGGTTATCTTTCTGATACTTCAAAAAAAAAAAAAAAAGTCACACCAAACGTGAATCCACGATTTAACCTTATTTATTATTTAAAAAGCACAATTTCATAGGATCAGGGGAAACTCTATAAAATTGAGCGAAAACTAGAATCGTACACGCTTTTTCCCCCCGAAAGGCTCGATTTTATTTCTGCCTTTTTCCCAGAAAAGACTGAATTTTTCTGATTTTAGTCCAAAATTGTTGGCTTTTCGGGCTAATTCCAGTGCTGACCCGAGAAACTTCCAAATAGGATAGGGACCTTTCCCATTGACCTAGGCAGGTCTGAGATGGCAGATTTTGGGATCCAGACTTTTTCTACCCTCGGGGTATAATGATTCTCGAAAAATTCAAGTTTTTTTTTTTTTTTGGCACTAAAAATTCGCATTTTATAGTTTAAAAAAACTAAAAAAAAAAAAATCTTCAGCCAGAACAGGCAACGAAGACCTGCACAGACTTACAGCATCTGTATTATTCTGCCTTGTGAAAACATAGGTTTAGGTTCATATTAATCTATATACAGTCAGGCAGCTGTGTTTCGCATACACTGCATACTGTATATAAACAAGTATGGGACCTATTATCCAGAATGCTCGGGACCTAAAGTTTTCTGGATAAGGGATATTTCTGTAATTTTGAACTTCATACCTTAAGTCTACCAAAAAATCATATAAACATTAAATAAACCCAATAGGCTGGTTTTGCTTCCAATAAGGATTAATTATATCTTAGTTGGGATTAAGTAGGGATGCACCGAATCCAGGATTCGGTTCGGGATTCGGCCTTTTTCAGTAGGATTCGGCCGAATACTTGTTCCTGGCTGAACCGATTCCGAATCCTAGTTTGCATATGTAAATTAGGGGCGAGTAGGGAAATCAGGTGACTTTTTGTCACAAAAGAAGGATTGTTTCCACTTTTTCCTTTCCTGGCCCTAATTTGCATATGCAAATTAAGATTCCGATTCAGTTCGGTTTCACCACGGATTTGGGGATTCGGCCGAATCCCAAATAGTGGATTCGGTGCATCCCTAGGATTAAGTACAAAGTACTGTTTTTATTATTACAGAGAAAAATTTAATTATTTCGGCTGAATCCAAAATAGTGGATTCGGTGCATCCCTAGGATTAAGTACAAAGTACTGTTTTTATTATTACAGAGAAAAATGAAATTATTTCGGCTGAATCCAAAATAGTGGATTCGGTGCATCCCTACTAAAGAGAGAGGAAATGTGTTCGGGTTTCAGATTATGAAAGTTACAACCCAGTGAAGACAATTAAAATTTTTTTAGCCTATTTACAAAAAAGCAGACAATCCTGAGCTGCCAGTGTCCCCCTGCTGGCCATAGACTAGTACTGCTAATTTGCTAATAAGCAATAGGCAGCACAGCTTGATAGCTGATATACTGACAGTTCCTTATCACAGCAAACCATGGTATAAATAGTGTCATTTTTAGGTACGGGGGTTAGAGGCAGAAACCAAACAAACAGTTGTGTGGTGCTGTAAGTCTGTGCTGGTCTCCTTAAATAACTAGCTGAAATAAACACAGCCTAAAGCATAGACAAATGAAAACACAATGGGAACAACTGCATTACATGTAACACAACATCAAAATAAAAAGCGCATAAAAACAATGAAATGTAAAGGTGTAAACAAAAAAAACACACAGAGCTGTAGTGTAAAGGTTATGTCTCCAAGTCAATACAAGACAAGGATGCAACCAAATCATCTATCTCATGGCAGAAACCTTTTTTTCCACCTAGAGGACAAGTTCAATTCCCCCCACAGCTGTGCATGAAATATAAAGGGAATCTGCCACTAAATCCTTCACTCACCCCTAGATTCACAGGCCCACCCCAGGACTATGCAAGCACCTCAGCAGAGGTCTAACAGAAAGGCCTGAGGAAAAAAGACCAGTATACAGTGCAAAGTGGATAATGCAGGGATCAATTGTGTGTGTTCCTTTATCTGTCTGGATAATGAATAACTCTCAGCTGATCGTACAGCACAATAACTATCCCCATTATTTTTGGGTTTACCAATGAGTCCATTCATTAAAATGAAGCTACATTATACAAGTATAGGCTCTATTATCAGAATGTTTGGGACCTGGGGTTTTCCAGATAAGGGATCTTGCCATAATTTGGATCACCAATCATTTGCTAAAAATCATGTAAAGTTTGAATAAACCCAATAGGATTGTTTTGCCGCCAATATGGATCCATGCAGCTTAGTTACCATCCAGTACAGGATAGTGTTTTATCACTACAGAGAAAAAAATAATTGTTTTTTTTTTAATATTACAATTAATTGTTTAAAATGGAGTCTATGGGATATGGCCCATCCATAATTTGGAGCTTTCTGGATATCCAGTTTCCGGATATGGGATCCCATACCTGTGTTTGCCAGTTTGAGAAACTGATAAGTGTTAGCACTTTTCAGCACTTTGGGCTGGGGGGTATAGTGGGCCGGTGACAAATCTCCTCTTCTTCGGGGTGAGTAATCTCCTGAACTGCCTTCCCGCCTGCTAGAATGTAAATCTCCGGCGGGATGGCATTTGGAGCGCTTTGTTTTCCAAAGTCGCCTGAAAGTTTCCTCGTAACTTCGGAAAACGAAGCACCACGAGTGCCATGCTGCAGGCGTTTTTTCATTGTAGCAGGCGGAAGACACGGAGAAGCAGTTTGGGGAGATTAGTCACCCCAAAGAAGAGGCGATTAGTCGCCGGGCCACTAAATCTCCCGAATCCCACAGCATGTCCTCAACCTAAAGAATCAGGCATTAATGCACGAGAAAGTAGCTCACAATACTGTCACATTTCCTGCAGCAAAATGTTACAAGAATACTCCTATACAACTGGGAAAATCCTCAGCTCCTTATATGCACTGATGGCATATGGACAGTGCTGCACAATGGGATAGATACAGTATTAAATCAGGAGCAGCCAATCACAGGAGCTCACCTAGCAACATACTCCCTTGCTTGTTCCAGTCTGCTCTTAAAACTATCTCATATCTAGAAAAAAATATCTAGTCTCAGGAGCTGCTTATATAGGATAGGAACACGATAGTATGTTAACCAACACTGTTGCCCAGTCTAAAGGATTAGCACTTCTGCTACTGTTACCATCAATACACAAATATGGTTTCTAGTATTATCCCTTATATCTGTAATTAAAGAATAAAATGTAAGTCATTTTTCATGGAAGAATAACACAAAAAGCATACTATTTAAATGGTTAGTAAAAAAAAATATATAAAAAAAGACAAAATCTCAATAAAAAGTGCATGTGCTTGAGAACAGAGTCATAGTTCCCTTTGCTGCCAACATGGGGGATGTATTTTTAAAGGGATTCTGACATGATTTTTATGGTGTAGTTTTTATTTCTAAATTACACTGCAAATAATTCACTCTACCATATCAAATTGAACCAATAAGTGTACTTTTTTTGTTGTGATATCGGTGTGTAGCAGCCATCTGACACTTTGCCTGGCCATGTGCTTTCAGAAAGAGCCAGCGCTTTAGGGTGGAACTGCTTTCTGGTAGTCTGTTGTTTCTCCTACTCAATGTCGCAATGGGACCTGGATTTTACTATTGAGTGCTGTTCTTATATCTACCAGGGAGCTGTTATCCTGTGTTAGGGAGCCGTTATCTGGTTACCTTCTCATTGTTCTGTTGTTAAGCTGCTGGGGGGGTTGATATAATTCAAACTTGCAATATAGCAGTAAAGAGTGACTGAACTTGCACAGAGCACATGACTGGGGGCAGCTGGGAAACGGAGAATATAACTAGCTCCATGTCAGATTTCAAAATTAAATATAAAAAAATCTATTTGCTCTTTTTAAAAACGGATTTCAGTGGAGAATTCTGCTGGAGCAGCACTATTAACTGCTGCGTTTTGGAAAAAAAAACAGTATCCCTTTAAGGTAAGCACTATAGCTGGGACCCTACATACAGAATCACTATCACAGCAATAGTCTCTGCAGCCAGATAAATAATCCTCTATCTGAATCGCTTGACTTACACTTTAACCACAGTAGCCTGAATAGATGTTAGTAGAAGAGTGGGTAGGATATAAGAAGGGTTTGTGTAAACAGAGACAACCAAAACCATTATTGGGTTATGCAATCTCCCTATAAGTCAAAGGTACGGCTGAATTTCCCACTCAGTAGAAGAGAGTTAACCATACATACGGAGGGAACTCCACCTAAACGAATTTTACTGCAAAAGCAGCTGGCACTTGCATGGGGAACAGGAGGCAGGTATTCAAAGGGTAAAATGGTTCTAGAACACAAAGGAAGCCGACACAATGCCTTGGAATCTAACAAATGGCAATTTATATCACACCAACAATTGTTAGCTGGTCACCAGCACACAAACGTCCTCATTCTTATTGAGTGGGGGGGGGAACAGTTCATTCACTGCAACAAGGAGTTGATCACAGCTTCGGGCTTTGCAGAGCGCTTTCTGTTGAGAAACAAGAAAGCATAAACATTATTGATTGACTGGATTGTTATAAAGGCCTGTTGTATTGTGAATAATGGACCTACCAATTCAGCAATGGATACTATTACAAACAGAATCAGGATATAGGATCAGAAAATAAAGCTGGTTGTACATGTTACAGGGGTCGTTTACCTTTAAGTTAACTTTTAGTATGTTATAATTTTAATTCTAATTTTAAACAATTTTCAGTTGGTCTTTGTATATTTTTTTATTTTTTTATAGTTTTTGCATTATTTGCCTCCTTCTTCTGACTCTTTCCAGCTTTCAAATGAGGGTCACTGACCCCATCTAAGTAACAAATGCTCTGTAAGGCTACAAATGTATAGTTATTGCTACCTTTTATTTCTCAGCTTTCTGTTCAGGGCCTTTCCTATTCATATTCCAGTCTCTGATCCAAATCAATGAATGGTTCCTACGGCAATTTGGACCCTAGCAACCACATTGATGCAATTAGAAACGGGAGAACTGCTGAACAAAAAGCTAAAATAGCTCAAAAACCATATATAATAAAAAATTAAAACCAATTGCAAATTGTCTTAGAGTAGCACTCTCTACATCATACTAAAAGTTAATATAAGGGTGATCAACCCTACTGATTTGGTGAGGTTTCCAAATGAGTAAAACTTTGCCCAGTGTGTCCAGGCAGACACATCAGGACAGGACTAGGGATGGGCGAATTTGACCCGTTTCGTCAAAAACGTCGCAGACGCCCATTAAAGTCTATGGGCGTCAAAAACATTTTGTCGCGCGGTGCCACACAAGTCTATGGGCGTCATTTTTTTGGCAAAACGAGGCGAAAAAATTCGCCCATCCCTAGACAGGACCTCATTAATACGCTGGTGCAGACCTTGCCGAAGAGATTTTTCAAACTGAAAAATTCCAGAACGTATGCGATTTGAATATATTTTATATGAGTGGCTACATTAAACGTTGCATTTTGTTTCCAGGTGTAGATACATACCTTCTACCTGTCTTAGGTCGTGTTTTTCCCTTTGAGGTCCTTGGCCTCTCCAGCTTCATTAAGGACTGACGGAGACTCTCCTCTGTGTACGCCAAATACACGTGAGACAAGTCAACTTCAAAGGGCTGATGAGGGGGAAAAAAAAGAAACCGTAGATCTCTTTTCAGTTTAAAGCAGTGATTATATTATTAGATATTTAGTTATTATTGCTTACATAGTGTCTGTATTATAGTATAATGTATTATAACATATTTGATTTATATTGGGAATAATAAATCCATCCCATATTGTAAAATATATAGACACTAGGGGGCATATTTATCAAGGGTCGGATTTAGAGTTTGTGGGAGTTTATAAAAACTCCCACAAACTCGAAATTCAAAAAAAACCCAAAAAAAAAACCGAACAATCGAAATTTATTAAAAATTTTGAATTCTTTAAATTCGGGTGAATAGGATCAAGCCGCAAACTCGAATGAATTTCAATCTAATTCAATTCGAGTTTTTTTCCCCCAAAATATTCCACCAAACAACTCCAAATTGATTTTGTGAGTCCTACATAGGCTAAAACACCAATTGGGCAGGTTTTATATGGTGAATAGTCTAATTTGAATTTTTAAAGGGACAGTACATGATAACATTTTGAATGATCAGGACCTGGGGTTTTCCGAATAACATCTTTCTGTAATTTGGATCTTCATACCTTAAGTCTACTAGAAAATCATGTAAACATTAAATAAAACCAATAGGCTGATTTTGCTTCCAATAAGGATTAGATCATTTAACCGGAGCATTCTGGATAACCGTTCCCATACCTGTAATCTATCCTAAATCTTTTAACTAAAGCAACCATAAGGCAATGAAGATTTACTTTAAGATCCCAGCCTTATGCGACAACCTATGCAGGACTGCTTAAAGCTATGGACATTAATATGTGCTTTGGGGGGGGGGGGGGTTATTGTGCTGAAACGGTTAACGACCCTGCATCTTATTTACATTTAATAAAATGCAATCTATACCTCCTGTACATGAATCAGAAATTCAGTAACCGACGTTGTATATAAGGATTCTAAAAATGTGGAGGTATCATTTATTAACTGAAAAACCAAACCTTATCTGAGATTTGCAAAACTGCATTAGTCACCCGAAGTTTTTTTTTATAACGGGAACTTCCTATGGTCTCCACTTGTATCCCCACATAAAACTTCATTCACCGAGATAAGAATCATCTTACATCTTTTTCTTTTTTGTCTGGTACTGGAGTCTGTTTTCTCATGTTGTTTCCTGTGTAAGCCACACATTTCTTAGAAAGAAAGACAAAATAAATGTTAGATTTAGTTAACAGATATTCCAAGTGATTTTTAGAAATGTGTTCTAGGCCCAGACACGTACCAGTTGCCATTCTCCAATATCTTCATTCCAGTGAACATAATTTTCAATCATTTCCTAAAAAAACACACAGAATAAACTTAAAGGGGTTTTTCACCTTTGAGTTAACTTTAGTATGATATTCTGAGACAATTTGTAATTGGGTTTAATTTTTTATGATTTGTGGTTTTTGAGTTATTTAGCTTTTTATTCAGCAACTCTCCAGTTTGCAATTTCAGCAGTCTGGTTGCTAGGGTCCAAATTACCCTAGCAACCATGCATTGAATAAGGAACTGGAATATGAATAGGAGAGGCCTGAATAGAAAGATGAGTAATAAAAAGTAGCAATATCAATACATTTGTAGCATTACGGAGCATTTGTTTTTTAGATGGGGTCAGTGACCCCCATTTGAAAGCTGAAAAGAGTCAGAAGAAGAAGGTAAACAATAAATAAATAATGAAGACCAAATGAAACTTTGCTTAGAATTGGTCATTCTATAACATTCTAAAAGTTCACGTAAGGATGAACCCCCCTTTAACATGGGAGTGCTGCAGATCATGGGCACAGCTATAAAATTATAGATAGTTATGCTTTCTGTCTGGCCAAGGAAATTTCCTGAAATTTGATCTCACAAAGATTATTTTTTTTTTTTTTATTTTTTAATAAGATTTAATTTTTTTTTATATTTTTTCCAACAAATAGCACAGATTACAAATGTTAAGGATAAGGAATATTTCAGAAACATTTTGTAAGTCCTTTTTGGCACAGCAAAGCAGCTGTAAATAGTAGGGATGCACCAAATCCACTATTTGAGATTCGGCTGAATCCCCGAATCCTACATGAAAGATTTGGCCGAATACTGAACAAAATCCTAATTTGCATATGCAAAGGAAGGGGAAAAAGTGGAGAAAACATTTTTTTTTTTTTACACAATTTCCCTTTCCGCCTCCTAATTTACATATACAAGTTAGGATTCGGTTCAGCCAGGCATAAGGATTCTGCTGAATCCTGCTGAAAAAGGCAGAATCCTGAACCGAATTCTGGATTTGGTGCATCTCTAGTAAATAGTATAGTCTGGAGTAGGACCAGAGTTTAGAGCGGTTAAGTCAGGTCTTGTCTGTCGAGGTAGGTCTCAAGGGTAGTTTTAGCTAAGCTAATTGAAAGCATAACACAGCTGTAGGAACCTAAGAAGCATGCTCGGGGGGGGGTGCACTTCTTGCTTCAATAAATCATTGGTTTTACATTCACCATCTGGCAATATCTGGAAGCCCATGAAAGTGAGGGAGATGACTATTGCCCCAGAGTGGAGTCCAGAGAGATCAATGTACACCCCCCTCCCACCCACATGACTTTAAAAGTCATCAAAGAGTTAATAATGATATAAAAGACAAAGTCTTAGGCTGTGATGCAGTGGCAAAATAATAAATTCCATCTGATTCGCATAAGGTTTCTCTAATAGCTGTAGGCACTGGATACAGATTGTGCCAAAGGAGAGATGTTAAAGGACCAGTAACATTAAAAATTTTTATCTAAAAAATCGATTCTATAAGCTACAAATAACAGTCATGCCCCAATACATTTATATGACATAGTTTACATTTTTTTAAAAAAATTCCAAAAAACCTTCTCTGGAGAACGGCGAATTGGCGACAGCGCGCTCCCAACGCTGATCCTCCACACAGCACTTCCGCTGTAAGGAACCGGAAGTTGGAGAGAGAGACTGGAGAGAGGCGGAAGGAGTTAAGGCTTTGCGAGCGAACAGTTTGTCAAGGGGGGCTATGTGGAGGGAAAGGCTGCACTGCGGGTAAGACAAAGATGCGGATGGGACGTAACGGACCGGAGCGGCTGGGCAAGGGAGATGTTAAAAAATGCGGGGGAGGGAAAGGCTGCGGGGAAGAGACAGACACGGTGAGGGGAATGGCTGGGCAAGGGAGGCTGCGGGGAGAGAGAACTGTGGTGGGAGAGGGAAAATGGATGGGCAAACCAGGCTGCAGGAAGAATGAGAGGGGAGAGGAACAGCTGGGGAAGAGTGGCTGGGGGACAGAGGGATCTGACGCTGGCGACTTGGTTGCTAAGTAACAGTGACGCCAAGAAACAGGAAGCCAGGTCAAGACCCGGAAGAGGCTCACAGCAGCGCGCACGTAGGGAAGAACAAGGGAGAAGAAGCTAGAAGATGGCGGGGACCCCTTGGACGCCGTGGGACAGTGCCGGTTTGAGTTTCTTCTGATGTCTTACTCAAACAGCAGGAAAGAGCAGCATATTGGAGGTAAGTAATGTTTATCCATTATTTTTGATTATGAATTTAAAATGGTGTTACTGGTCCTTTAAGTCAGAGTGAATGTCATATAAAGGAAAGTACGCAGGTTAAACAAATGATTAAGGTTGCTTTGCAGCATTTTAGGTTGTCTGCTGCCACCGTGTGGTTGATCTAAACCTTAAGTATGAAATACTGAACTCATGCTTAGACCTACTAAAAATCACTAAATCACAAGCAGCTCATTTCAGCTAGTTCCATGTATAGTGTGTAGCTCCACTCCCTTTTCTGAGATCACCTCTCTGACTGTGAAGACAGATAAAAGAGGTGGGGCTTCATGCTAGACCAGGAACTGGCTGAAATGAGCTACTTATGATTTAGAAATTACACAAGGCCGAATGCAGAACAAGGTTATTCTGGGGAGATATTTTTAATTTAAAAAAGAGTTTACTTGTTCTTTAATACCGCAGAAGGGTTGACAAGTGAGCATCACTATAAAAAGGAATTACATTGAAATGACATTAAATCAGTTGGTTACCTGATATTCCTGTGGAATAAAGCTATCAATTATGTTCATCTGAAGTCGCAGTTCTCGACTGAGCTGCCTGATGTTCTCCAGCAAACCCTCTATCTCTCTTTGGTGCTCTTGTTGCAGATCTGCCATCTAAAAGTAAAAGAAGTTCTAAATATTTAATACACGTTATAAGTATGAGAATCCATATGTCCACTTGTGCCCCTTTCCCATTTAAATGTCATTAAGAACTTGTACAATGCTTCCAGTGCATTCTGTATTTAATAAGTTGCAAATACATTAAAAGACTATATACCGTTGAGAAAAAAGACACCAGTTACTCACCTCTGACTTTGCAGCCATCAACATGGTCCATACTTTCTTCAGTTTTTTGGTTTTACCTTGGGCCTCCTCCTGTAAACTTGTATATTTCTCTTCAATATCCAAACGCTCTTGCTGTCAACAGTAAAGATATTTCATAGTATTAAAGTACTGGTGCAAAATTTGGAATCACAGATTCAATACAATGTCCAATACAAACAGCTTGTCTCAAGTTTCTTGGCCCCAGAATATCACACAGTAAACATGTAAATGGTATCTACGAAAAAAAAATCAAGCTGTCCATTCCCTGCCTTTTCTTTGATTTGTTTTGTATTTTTTAACCCCTGATGAAGACCTTTGTGGTCGAAACGCGTATGGCCTATGCTTTGGGGCCACTTTGTGATTTAGCTTTTTGATGTAATAAATCATTTTTTTTCATTTATTTTGAGTGTGCAATCTTTGTATTTTCTACAACATTCCTGTTATCTTGGTGACTCTCCTGGGGAGTCCCGTATGTATATATTGTTTGGGTGTGCGCCTTCTAATTTTCTTTTTCTGCAATGTCTGTAGATCCAGGTTGCTGCAATTGGATCATATGGCAGAGCCATGCAGAGCCGCTGAGAGGACACCACATCCATTGCCCAATCTTGAACTGTTTATCAATCATGTTTTGGTCCCATACATGGACTCTCTCAAAAACGGAGTAAAAGAAAAACCACAAGAAGGGGCAACAACTTCTATTTCAGGCTATAAGCGCACGTCCAGGGTATAGAATGATTCTTAGCTGCGTGGGTGGCTCTGGAAAGTAAACTCTGGCCCCCTTTTTCTGGCATGGCACCCATGGTTCCTGTGTCCCCCAATCTAGGTAAGAGAAAATTAAAAAATAAAGAAAAACTACAAGAAAGGGCAACAACATCTCTTGTGTCCTCATCTCCAAGTTTAGAGAGGGTTCCCTTAGGTTAAAAGGAGAGAAATGGTCTTAGATGATTATAATGTACAATTTATGAAAATGTAATTGAGAAGATAAGCTTCCTTGTCTACATGTTTTTTTTTATTTTAAAGAAAATCAAGCCTGTAATATTTCCCATTTGTGTTCTTTTAAACAAGACAAAACTGTTGCTTGGGAAAGAATGATTTGCCTGTTCTGAATACCTCTTTTTCCTCTAACTCTCTCCGCAGTTTCTCTGCTCGCTTTCTCCGCTCTTCAAGTTCAAAATTTGATTCTTCTAGAAGTTTCTCTTGTTCCTCTGCTTTGGCCAGCAAATCTACTCCTCCAACAATGACCTTCTTCTCCAAAGCAGATAATTTCTCAAGCAGCGATTGATGTTCTTGTCTGAAAATAAGAGAGGCTTTTGTCTTAAGCTCAATAGGAAGCATGGTAAGTGGGGCTGTTAAATATTACTAGAATCTATACAGAAATCTCCCTTTTCACATTACCCGAAAACAAGTTAAGTGCCTGCCATGCAAAAAGTGCACATTTAGTGATGTTTGCAGCCTAAAAGTCGAGTTTTTTTCTCCTAACATTTGAGGTTTTTTTCTCCTGACAATCGAGTTTTTTTAAATTCGAATCAAGTTTTTCTAATTGGAATCAAATTCGATTAGAGTTTTCGGGTCGATTCAATTTGTCCGAGCTGAGAAAATTTGACTTTATTAATAAATTTAGATTGGTCCAATTTCAAATTTATGGGAGTTTTAAAAAACTCACATGAATTCGAAATACAACCCTTGATAAATATGCCTCCCCGTACTTTAATGTCCCTTTTATCTAGTAAGCATAGCCACTTTGCTTCCTTCCATAGGAAAGGAAGCAATGTGGATCCTGCTTAACTATATCTGTCTGTGCCAGCCAAATATCCTGCTGCCCAATCTCCCCCAGTGTGATCATCTTCTATGCTGAGTTGTAATACTTACTGTGCCTTAAACAGATCCTTTTCTCTTCTTTCCAGCTCTGCTCTAGCCTTGTTCCTTTCCTCTTCTTCCATATCAAGTTTTGCTTCGAGAGCTTTCCTTTCCTCGTCAATTCTAGCTTGCATTTCTGCCATCTTATCTGGGGAGCCTTTCTTTTTGCCTATGAGATATCAGCAACCATTCATTCAGTAGTCTGATACATGTTAAACCATAAAGTGATGGTGTCAAGCAATTATTTCACACTCATAAATAAGATTATCAGCTCCTTTATTTACACTTTGGAAAAAAAATATGCTCAGAAATTGCAACCCAATAAAAAAGCAGATCCTGTAGTCATGGAAAAGAAATTTCAGCGTGTGCATGCCACTAGGATGCATAAAAGGAAGTGAAAAAAACATTAGTAAGCAGTTAATAAGCACATAATATTAGAAGAAATATATAGAAGCACTGAGACAGAAGAGCAAAGAAATGTTATCTATAAAGCTCTCGTTGCTTACAGTGAGTGAGAGAAAACCCTTCACACAAACCTGCTTGCTCTTGCATTAAATGGATGATGCAATTAAATTCACAGGTAGGCAGCATTGGCACAAAAACAGGGGAAAAAAAGAAAATGACATCACTCTATTATCGTATTAAAAAGGTAAGTATTACGGTGTGTTCAAGGCAAAAGGTTAAGGTTACAAATATTTTTCTATTTAAGAGCACATATATCCCATTGATAAAAACAGGTACTGGATACGTAACCCAGCATCCTGCTATCTGGAATACTCCAAAGCCTAGGGCAGCAGGGGGACCAACAAATCTGAGATAATGCACTCCAGTGCCAGGAGTTTGCCAGGTCTGTGAGCAGGTTGTTAGTTCTAGCTAAAACTCCTGCACGATGGGTCAGCACTATGCTGAAAAATATCGACCAGCATTTAGAATTTCATCCACTGCAAGGACAGAACCCTTTGGAAATAACAATTCAAATGTATTAATGAATAAGCACTACTAGATTTGCTTTCAGCATATATCTCTACACCAGATTAATTAAGGGGTGCAGTACCATGCCGGTCTTTATTAGTAAGATACGGCAGATGGATACCTTAATGTTATCCCACAACAGACAAATGTAGCTGTAGAATTCTCTACCTCTACCTGTTGTACAGGCTGATACATTAGATAGCTTTAAGCGGGGTTGGATGGCTTTTTAGCAAGTGAAGGAAAACAGGGTTATGGAAGATAGCTCATAGTACAAGTTGATCCAAGGACTAGTCAGATTGCCATTGTGGAGTCAGGAAGGAATGTTTCCCCCCTCTGAGGCAAATTGTAGAGGCTTCAAATTGGGTTTTTCTACCTTCCTCTGGAATATATATCTTAATCGGTTGGACCAAACTTCAACCAAACTTATTTTGTAGCTGGAGATGCCAATCCTTATAGCAGCATTTTTGTAAAATGTTTTTAAAAATATAGCTCAAAAAGACTCACCGACTTTAAGACATATTTTCAGAAGGCCGCTAGCCAGCCTGTAACAGATTTATCCGCTACCCCCACAGTTGCAAAACATGCAAGTGACATCATTAGAAAATGATAATAGGCAGAAGGCTGGATGGAACATGGAAGAGATGGTTTCAGGAAATGTGCCAGCTAAGTATCCTCCCAATATGGATGGCCCCAAGTACCTGTCCCCGTGCAGAACATTGCAATTATGCACTCTCCCTGAATTTAAGTCAGTTAGGAGCAACTGCAAAACAATTTAATACATTGGTTGCTGCAATTGCTCATTAAAACTTACAGCCGGCTTAACATGTCAAGAACATCCTTCACTGACCATAGAGGTAGCAGTAAGAACGCTCTATGTATGCTTGTTGTGTAGTTAAATCAATACAATTCAGCAGTCAATTGAAAAGCTCCTTATATAATGAGCTGCTCCTTATCAAAGACCCTAACTGGCTGCAGCCTGGGGCAAAAGGGGTTTGTTTATACAGTGGGCTTTTCAGTGCACAATGAATTACTTTGATTGTGCTTGTAAAAATAAAAAAGTAGATTGTACTTTAGGGTTCGGATTTTGTCTTATCTAGTGCCAGATCATTATTTTATTAGTTGAGGTTCATTGACCTAACAATTGTTCCTTGCTTCAGACAATAGCAGGGGTCACTGGTTTGCTAGGTGAAAATTGTTAAATTGAGTAAAACATATCAGTCGTTTTCCTGGGTGTGCCAAACAAATTCCAGCATGAATCAGAGATCGAGAATGTTCAAGTGCCAACCAACTTGACTTGCACGCTATTAACACATTGAAAGGAAAGCATAATTAAAATGGATTATGTCTTGGTTTTTATGGTGTAATTTTTATTTCTAAAATTACACTGTTTGCAAATCATTTTTACCAAATAAAATTTCATTCTTGAACCAGCAAGTGTATTTTTTTTTTACTTGTAATATTGGTGTGTAGGCAGTGATCTCAGGTCATTTTGCCTGGTCATGTGCTTACAGAAAGAGCCAGCACTTCATGATGGAACTGTTTTTAGATAAGCTATTGCTTCTCCGACATGAACTGAAGGAGTTGCAGTGGGACTTTTACTATTGAGTGATGTTCTACCAGGGAGCTGTTATTTTGTATCAGGGAGCTGTTATCTGGTTCCCTTCTCATTGTTCTGCTGATGGGCTGCTAGGGGGAAGGGAGGGGGTGATATCGCTACAACTTGCAGTACAGCAGTAAAGAGTGACTGAAGTTTATCAAAGCACAAGTCACATGACTGGGGGCACCGGGGAAACTGACACTATGTCTAGCCCCATGTCAGATTTCAAAATTAAATAAAAACAAAATCTGTTAGCTCTTTTGAAAAACAGATTTCAACACAGAAGTCTGCTGGAGCAGCACTATTAACTGATGCATTTTGAAAAAAACATGTTTTGTACAGTATCCCTTTAAGCACATCTACTGTTTAGCATAACTTATTTTTTTTTTAAATAGGTCCTGTAAAAAAAAAATTTCTGAGAAAGGCAGATTTTTTTTATAAGTCACTGCAAGGAGAGCTATTGATGGGTAAAATCAAGAGCTCTTGATGCAGTAATCCTCTCCATTCAGAAGCCTCCTGCATAAAGAGTTCATCTTAGTGCACTACTTTTATTGACCTGGGTTATGAAGCAACTGAGCAAAATTCCTGAGCCAAGAGCAGTATTTGCTGCTGCAGACTCCATGCCAATATCCTCTTACTATTAGCAATATGATATGGGTATGGTATGCTCTATTTTGTACCCAAAGTACATTTTTGCTCACTACATATATTTAGGTGGGGCTTCTTAGGATTCTGTTCCTTGTATCCTTGTGAACAGGAGCATCAGCCTCAGGGAAATGTTTATAGTCACTGGGGAGTGCCTAACAAATTGGCACATCCAGAAATTATATCTTTCCTTCTCCTTTAAGTTCGTTGTTTTATAGATAATTAGCTAAACAGCTCAACCACTTCTGTTGCAGTAGGATTAATTATTCTAGAGAAGTGATTGCCACGTGTAGTGATAGTTACTATAAAAAGAATACAAAGAAAAGACATATGCTTTAGGCAAAGTAAAAGAGACAAGTAAAATGTGCAGAACACAGCAAAAAATATCCCATTAAAAAAAAAACTTTAAAAAATGTAATTAGTTAGGTGGAAATATGAAGAGATTGGGAGAATTATAACAGCAAAAAAGAAAGTGCTCTGAAAATACACATGCAAAAAACAGGAATATTATCTTTGGAGGAGTTTAATATTAAGCACATCCCATTACAGTTGCCAAGCCATGCTCCTCAGACAAACCAAAATAGAGGACCTCTCTCAAGTTACCACTGTGCATTGAATACTAAAATATACAGATGGTATTGCTAGCAAATTATTTCATTTCCCAGGAGCTACCTAATAGCCAAACTGACATTTTTATTTATTTTCCCCAAAAAGAAATCTAGTGAATTCCTAGCCACTTGATAATTCCATGCAAAAATAAAAATGACATTTCAGAACATTGAACAAAATGTGTCCAATCTGGCAGTTTCACACCAGCACCAAGTGAGGGGTGCTGCAAATTGTGGCATAACAGTGTTCCATCAAGCATGTACAATATCATGTTCCTAAACCAAACGGCATTGCTGCATGAAAGGAAAACTATACCCCCAAAGTGAATACTTGAGCAACAAAACAGCTTATATCAAATAAGGTTGCATATTAAAGAATCTTACCAAACTGGAATATATATTTAAGTAAATATTGGCCTTTTACATCTCTTGCCTTGAACCACTATTTTGTGATGGTCTGTGTGTCCCTCAGAGATCACCTGACCAGAAATACTGAAACTCTAACTTTAACAGGAAGAAGTATGGAAGTAAAAGACAGAACTCTTGTCTGTTAATTGGCTCATGTGACCTAACAAGTATAGTTTGTCTGGTATGTTTGTGTGCACCGTGAATCATACGATCCCAGGGAGCTGCCGTATTTTTTAAAATAGCTCTTTTCTATTTATGATTACCCAATGGCACATACTACTAAAAAAATATATTATTATGAAAATGGTTTATTCACATGAAGCAGGGTTTTACCCTGAGCTGTGCAATATCTTTTTATAGAGACCTATATTGTTGAGGGGTATAGTTTTCCTTTAAACAAATTTCCATAATGGAAAATGTTGATAGCAGTCCCTCATCTGCGGCAGCAAATAAGTCGTGGGGGGTCAGTGTGAAAGGAAAACATGCAACGGGATATTCCTCCAGCCACATGGTTCACATTGCAGGCAAAAAAGCGCAGCAACCAAAAGGGGAGCATAGGAGGTAGTTTCTTACGCAGCCTATGAGATGCCACTCACTAGGTAAGCATTTATCCACTGGTCTCTCTATCACTGTGGAGTCTGAACTGCTACTGCTGCTGCCTGGAAAAAGAGACGTCCCCAGAAAATAGCATGGAAAACACAAGTCATGAGAAGAGAGACAAGATGGGAAAACTAATGTTGTACCTTTTGTACAGCATCCAATCGAAACATACTATTTAAAGGATCAGTTCGGTGTAAAAATAAAAAGTGGGTAAATAGATAGGCTAAGCAAAATAAAAATTGTTTCTAATATAGTTAAACTTAATGTATAAAGGCTGGAGTGACTGGATGTCTAACATAATAGCCAGAACACTACTTCCTGCTTTTCAGCTCTAACTTTGAGTTAGTCAGCGACTTTAAGGGGGCTCACATGGGACATAACTGTTCAGTAAGTTTGCAATTGATCCTTAGCATGTAACTCATATTCAAAAGCAAACACTTAGGGTAAGGACACACTGGCAGAATCGGGGAGATTAGTTGCCTAATAACTTCCTGCTTTTCAGCTCTATAACTCTGAGCTAGTCAGCGACTTGGAGGGCCACATGGTACATTTATGTTCAGTGAGTTTGTATTTGATCCACAGCATTCAGCTCAGATTCAAAAGCAGCAGATATGACCCATGTGGCCCCCCTCAAGTCTCTGATTGGTTACTGCCTGGTAACCAGTCTGCGTAAACCAAGAGAGCTGAAAAGCAGGAAGTAGTGTTCTGGCTATTATATTAGACATTCAGTCATTCCAGCCTTTATACATTACATTTTTGGCTAACTAACTATATCAGAAACATTTTTTATTTTGCACAGCCTGTCTATTTACCCAGTTTTTATTTTTACACTGAACAATTCCTTTAAAGCCAACTTTTAGTAAGTATTCTTGGTTAATATTGATTTCCACTACTAAATTCTGTTTCTCCAAAGATTGGGGAGAGCTGAAGTATTAATTTGAATGCCAGACAAGAAACCCGAAAGCAGAGTGACTTTCTAATTACTAAGTTTATTGTCCCTAGTAGTTTGGAAAGAGGCAGTACAAAGAGGAAAATCCCAAAGTGTTAAATAATAATGAATTTCAATGTTCGCTTAAATCTTCCTATTATTTCGCCTCAGACGAAGGTCACAAAAACATAAGTCCTAGCTGTTTCCATGGTATATGGCAGAATAAAACGCAGTCTTATCCTTCTATAGCGATTTCCTTCCGATGAACCGGAGAAAAGGCTTTGGCAGACACTACATCCTCAATCTGGGAAACTGCAACAAGGGTCAGTTTCTAATTCCTCAAATGTTTTTTTTTTTTACTGAATTCAAATTACTAATAAATGCAAGGCCTAGAAATATTTCTCCATGAGGATTTGCAGTTTTTATTTTACTTAACAGCCAAATACAACTGCAATGGCAATGTAGATTTAGCAGTACAGCTCACAACATTTAGCCTTGTTTCGTATGTGTGGCTTTTAATTCTTTACACTAGCAAAAAAAAAAAATTGTTTCTAGTTTACCCCTTCGCTTTTTTTTCTTTTCTCCATGTTCTCCAATTTCTCCATCTTCATCATCATCATCCTCTGTGCCACTGTCATCAGAACCGGAAACATCTTCTCCTAGAAGAGATCACAGGTACATATAAAGTTTGCTTCTAGTGTATCTACTCTCATGTTGTCATGTATTAGGAACTCCCTCAGTCCAATGACTATGACATGTAAGTGACTCTTTTATCTCAATTGCGGAGAAGCAGTGATCAGAACACCATGGGATCACCACAGGTTGCATCTCACTAACAGAAAGAGCTGCCGTAAAACTCACCCCACAAGCAGTGATCAAGATACATTTATGTGCCACAGCAATGTAAGCAGTTCCACATTACCTTCCTCCAACTTCTTTTTCAGATCTTCAATTTCTTTTTGAAACTCTCGTAATAACGCATCCTTGGGGTCTTCATTAATTCTAGCTTTATTTTTGATATTTTTGGCTCTGTTTGCATATCTCAGAGTACTTATTGTCTCATCGTAGTTGTAATCTGCAGGGCCGATATTTGCACACTGAAATAAGAACACATAAAAACAGATATCTATTTAAAATGAATTATACTAATACATTTAATTACACATAAATGACTTGTATACAATTGGGGCTTATCTACCATATCATTTACCCTTAGTAAAGTTAAAGGTGCATTTTGAAACTTTTTTTCCCTAAGAAAAAAACAAAAAGACTACAGGAACGGTCTAATCTTGCTTTTCATTATAAACAGAGGGACAGCTGCACTGCGTAGCTTGCTAAGATATTATTGTTTCAATATTTTACTACAAAAATAAAGACAAACTGTACACATACAGTGCATTAATAAAGTATTCAGGCCCTTTACAATGCAGAAATCCGTGTTCCACTTGTCCAGTGGCAAACACTTTTTTTCCAAGGTCCCTGACACTAATTATCTCATTAAGACATAAAAGCTATTTCAACTGTAGAGCTTCATAAAATATCTGATAATAATAATAATTAATAACAATCATCTCTACAACAAGAACGGAAAGACAAAAGGCATACACAACTTGATATGTATTAACTAGGTACTAGGGCTCCCTCACTTTTGCACATGCCCCAATTACGATTATCTCTGTTCCGATGTTTTAAAGTTGGTGAAATAAAATGTAACTGTGCATTAACATTTTAAAATACTCACTGCTGATTCCTGCATTAATTGTTTCCTACGTTTCAGAAAATTAACTAACTATTTGGCAAGGGATGCCCAAACTTTTGTGTGCCTTTCAAAGCACCCAAACTCCAAATTATTTTTACGTGACATTGTTTTTTTTCTGTTAGAACAATAACAATTAAAATGCTTTTTACAAAATATTTAATGCACGCAATGTAATATTTTGCAGATCCACCTTTAAGTCTTCTGGAGTAATTACCCGCTCACATTGTTTTGTGTTTAAACAAGACTGAAACAGGTTCTCATGCCATAATTCCCAGTATGCTGAACCACCCATTCTTCCTTCAATAAGATGCCCAGTGTCTGCTGATGTAGAGCATAGACTGGAAGCTCTGTGGGGCAGGGATCTCCTTCCTACTGTTTCATATGCAGATATTGGATCCGTTATTCAGAAAACCGTTATCCATAAAGCTCCCATCGACTCATTACCTTGTACTTGATCCAAACTAAGATATAATTAATCCTTATTGGAGGCAAAACCAGTTTATTGGGTTTATTTAAAGGGAATCTGTCGTCATTTTAAACTTTTTTTTTTTTTTTTTTTTGCATTTTTATAAAAAAAAAACACACATCCATAAACACTGTCTGGCAAATAAAATGTTAATCCACAAATCCATGCATGAGTTGTGTGCTTGGAGGCAGCCACTCTGTAATGAAAAGCCAAGTCGCACTACGACACGAGAATCTAGCTGTACACTCCCCCCTCCCCTCTCTGCCCATGCGTGTGATGTTTGGAGGAGAGAGGTCACATGGTTTGCAGGGAAGCAATTACTTTCACTTTCCTACGTTCTGCTCTACAGCTGCACTAGCAGCCCCTCCTCCCACAGACACTATCAAAGCTCCTGCCGTTCTGTAAGTTTGATCTCTGCATTACTTTGGAGGGGGGACTTTCCCTCCTTGCTGCCTTCCTAGTTTGTTTTACTGGTTACTAGATGAGGTAAAGGAGCTGTGAGTTCCCTCTGCTATCCACCTCACACAGACCTTGCTCCTTTTCTGCCTGCAATACTTCTTTTTTCATTAACTACTTACTGCCTCCTTTCTCCTGAGCTACTTTAACCCTTCCTAGACTTCCCAAAATGAATTGTGTGTGTATGTATGTATATATATATATATATATATATATATATATATATATATATATATATATATATATATACTGTGTTTATTTTTGAAACATAAGTGGGGGCAGTGATCACAGGACTATCTTATTTCAGTCCTTCTGAAGTGGTGTCAGTGGGAGCTTATCTTGATTCCTGCCTATTGTTCAATTGACAGGCTCAGCAGACAAGGCTCTATTTACATTACAGCAGCTTGTAGGAGGGAGGGGTAATGACATCACTCCAACTTGCAGTGCAGCAGTAAAGTGTGACTGAAGTTTATCAGAGCACAAGTCACATGACCTGAGGGCAGCTGGGAAATGTCAAAATGTCTAGCCCAATAGCAAATTTTAAAATTAGATATAAAAAAATCCAAACGGATTTCAATGCAGGATTCTGCTGTAGTAGCACTATTAACTGATACATTTTGTAAAAAACATGTTTTTTAACGACAGTATCCCTTTAAGGTTCCCTGGACTTGTGTAATGTAATGTAATTGCTGCAACATATACGTCCATGCAACTTGATCATTTCCCACCGTATGCAAATTAGGCAACGCTAGCGCATCTTCGATTTGATTGCCGAAGTAACGCTAGCAAAAATTCAACAACGTTCAGCGCCCTGGATGCAATTTCGCACTTTAGTGAATTGGCGTTGTCATATCAAATTTATGTCTGGTGAAGCATGGCGATGGGTGTGAAGCCGTCGCTGGCGAATTTTTGCCGCTTAGGAAATTTGCCCTCAAGATTGTACAGCGCTCTGTCACCTGTAGAGCTTTATAAATAAAGTTATACATACATGGATACTTCACTGTAGGTGTGGCCCAAGCTTGTCAATAGCTCTGCTAACATTGGAATATATGGGACGATGTTTTTTACAAAGATACATATACTTTATAAGCCTCTAGGGATTATGGCTCAGCAAGCAACTCTTACCATCATGGTCTTAGAGTTCCCACCCAGTGAATCCTGCAGCAGCCGAGTTAGTTTGGAATTCCTGTAGGGCACATGAGTACTCTTCCCATCGACTAAAGCAGAGATGACATTACCCAGGGTTGAAAGTGACAGATTTATCTTTGTGGCTTCCTTAAGTCTCTGTCCAGTTGCCCCTGTTTTTGCTTGTCGCTCTGAGCCCTGCAAATAACAGGGGAAGAAGAATATTGTACAACAGTCATTTGAAGTCGTAATTGTGTACACCTAAGGCCAATCCTCACACCACTGGTATCTCCAATTGTGCATAGCGGTGCAAACTAGGGTGATGTACAGTGAAAACTGGACACCAATCAATCACACTGCTCAAGCTATATTTGGGCTTCTTTAAAAGGATGAGATTTTGTTAAAAACGTAATTTATGTAATCTAAGCAAGGGGGTCCATCTATGTTTTGCAAGGGGGTCTAGGTTTTTAAATTATTACAGAATTGTAACGGATATGATAACAGACTTATCAATCACAAACTACTGTTTTATTTAGCTAGGAATGCACCAAATCCATGATTCGGTCAAATCTTCAGAGCAGTTTACACTTGGCATTTTTGAAACTGTGAAAATACAATATCAGTGTTTCAGCCAAGTGTTCAGCTTAACACATTTCAGGTTGTTAATGTGATTTTACAGCTCTGAGCAAATGGAAGCAATACATTTTCAATTTCATTCTCAGAAAATACTTACTGCCAAATCTACAAGGTGAAGCTTTCCCATGCGAACGTGAATGTTTCCATCTGCTCCTTTCTCGCTGCATTCAATAGTAATTGTAAAGATAGCATGGGAACGAGAACTGTGTTCATTCATATTAGTGGCCCCAACGGACCCTTGGGAGAAAAAATGAGAATCCTTCATTATTGAACAGTCACAATATTACAATTCTTGTAACTTATTGATATGCCTAATACTAGACAGCAGTACATCTCATACACATGATTCAAAGTGACAACTCCAGCCATAAAAGGGAAATCTTGCAATGCAATACTGGAAACAGTGGTATATAATGAACATCCTGGGGCAAATTACATTTTTTATGGTCAAAACAAATTGACTAGGGAGTTATCCAAATTCTATTCGATTTTCAAGATTTATCATTCTCTGGCCCTTTAAGAATTTGAATTTGACTATTCACCACCTATAATCTGTTGAATTGCTGTTTTAGTCAATGGGATATCAATTTGGAGATGTTTGCAGCCTTCCTGACATTCAAGATTTTTTGCGGAAAAACTTGAATTAAGTTTCATCCAATTTGATTAGACTTTTCAGGTTGCTTATAATTCATCCGAGTTTAAAATTTTTTATTTTCTTTAGGGATGCACCGAATCCACTATTTTGGATTGGGCTGAACCCCCGAATCCTTCACGAAAGATTCGGCCGAATACTGAACCGAATCCGAATTTGCATATGCAAATAGGGGTGGGAAGGGGAAAAGCTTTTTTACTTCCAAGAATCCAAATCCTGCTGAAAAAGGCTGAATCCTGAACCGAATCCTGGATTCGGTGCATCCCTAATTTTCTTAATGAATTTCGACTTGTCGAATTTTGAATTTATGGGTGCTTAGGGGAGTTTAAAAAAATTCACACGAGTTCGAAATTCAACCCTTGATAAATGTGCCTCCCAGTAAACATGCCAGCTAACAAGCTGTAAATCCCTCTACAGACCCACTATGATGCCTGCAAATGCCAACCTAACAACTGGAATGGAACACAGTGGCTGCTCATACAGTTCTGACGGATGTTCTTACTGTTCAGAGTAAGGGACAGAAAAGCCTCTGCTCAGATTTTGCCCCCAAACAAGTCCAGTCAGCAGGTAAGTTGCAGCTGCTACCAATACGAGGCTCTGAATGAATGGAAACGGATTATGGATACATTTCTGTGACCAGTGTCCGACTGGGGGGGCCCAAGCGCGGGTATACAAAAAGAGGGCAGGAGCAGGCCTGGGCCGGGTGCGGTTCAGGAGGGGGTGGGTTAGGGTCGGTTGCAGGTCGAGAAATTCTCGACCCACACATCACTACTGGCCGGGACAAAAAAAGAGCCAGGGCCCACCGGATCTTTTTCCAGTGTCCTGCCGGCCCAGTCAGACCCTGTCTGGGACAGTGGACAGCATTTTGTTATTCATCTTAGCAGTAAGAAATCATTAAAAACTACAGCAAGAATATGCAGCTAGGGAAAGTAGGCGCAGTGATGTTGGACAGCTTGAGGATCAGCCAGAAATTTGATAATGGCAGAAAATGTACATTACATTCCAGTGCACTGGTAGGAGCAATCACTTCAACTCTGCTTTTCCCAGAACCCTAGAAATAAGATGCATATATGCCCCATAGTATTATAATATTAGGTTTCCGTTGGCCAGTAGACAGTGGCAGCAGAACTTACGATTTTTGTGTCCCAAGGTCATGATTCTATCCATGTCATCTGCATTGTTTACAACATAACCAGACAAGTCCTTAATGTAAACTCCAACATCAGGTCTCTCTTTCACCTGGAATACAATAAGTTTTAGTAACATTATTACTTTTTTTTTATTTTTTATAATCCTGTAAAAAGAGTAGAATTGGAACAGCAGTTAATCTTCCAGGTGTGGCTGGCCTGACAATTATGTGCAAAGGGAACAGCAACAACTTATTCAGGAAGTCATAAAACATTCCAATAATAGCAATAAGAAAACCGAGATTTATGGGGTAGTAACAAGGTTGAAATGACTGCTATCCAATGAAAACACCACTGCTCATTTTCTGCAAAAATAAAACATCTTGATCATCCCGAGCCTTCTGAGGAACTGAAATCAGTATCAGTCTGGCTGTTTATATTCTCTAGTCCAAATAATATGGGCTACACAGACCTTTTTGGAGAGAATAGCATCAATGTACTGCTTTGGTTCTGGCCCAATGGGATTTTAAAACCCGCCTGATTTTGGGGCAGATATCAGTCAGACAGACCAATGAAAGCGCCCATAAACTAGTCAATAAGATGCAGCATATAGTGCTCCATGTTTCAGTTTATTTTCTCTCTCTCCCTGTCGAGTGGTAGTTCAGCAAGCACTCACAGGACTTGCTTAAAAAATAAAAAAATGATTTTTAATTTGCAAAGTCAACGTTTCGATCACATAGTCAGACTTTTGTCTGATCTTGATTTATTTGCACAATAAGGATTTTTTCAATCAAGTCTTGTTAGTGCCGAGTTATTGCTGTGGACATATATAGAATATATCATTTTATTTATTTATTTGTATGCGTCAAAAAAAATCTTTATGGGGCTGATTCACTAAGGGTCGAATATAGAGGGTTAATTAACCCTCGATATTCGACTGGGAATTGAAATCCTACGACTTTGAATATCGAAGTCGAAGGACTTAGCGCAGATAGTACGATCGAAGGATTATTCCTTCGAATCGAACGATAAAATCCTTCGAATCCAACGATTCAAATCCAACGATCGAAGGAATATCCTTTGATCAAAAAAAGTTAGGCAAGCCTATGGGGACCTTCCCCATAGGCTAACATTGACTTCGGTAGCTTTTAGATGGCGAACTAGGGGGTCGAAGTTTTTTTTAAAGAGACAGTACTTTGACTATCGAATGGTCGAATAGTCTAACGATTTTTACTACGAATCCTTCGATTCGAAGTAGCCCATTCGATGGTCGAAGTAGCCAAAAAAAAACTTTGAAATTCGACGTTTTTTTACTTCGAATCCTTCACTCGAAGTTAGTGAATCGGCCCCTAAAAGTTGTGCTACACAATACTGCAATAGTGAAAACTGGTACAAAAGCTTCCTACCTCCAGCCTCTGGTTCTGATCCTTCCCAAGCAAGTCCCGCACTTCTTCATTATAAATCTCCAGATAAGAGACGCGCACCAAAAATCTGTATATATGTAAATGACAAGGTCATTAAAAAGAACTACAATAAGCCTTTTGATGATTATAAGAACAGGTTTGCTATTGCTTTTCCTGTGCCCAACCAGGACATAGTCCACATGTTTGCATAGGTTTTTCCCCTGTAATGGTTTTGCAGCATTTGAAGTGATCACTTTAGGGTCTGTAAAGTAAAGTGTCTGTATATGAAAAAAAAAATTTGGTCCCTGACTTACCGTGTATCCCCTTCAGCTTTAGCTATATGTCCAAATACATGAGCAAAGGAATTAGGAATGATCCCTCGGAGTTCTGGAACTGTTCGAACTCCTTCCATAGTAAAAGTTTTGCCTGTTCCAGTCTGTCCATATGCGAATATAGTGCCTGGAAAAAGAATGCAGAATTAAAGGAAAACTTTAAGCATACAACGATCAGTGAAAAAGAAAGGTGGTTGTTTACATAAAATATGATAAAGTAATACAAGCTTGATCATGTCTTACTGTATATGTAATAGCATAATGTATTGAAAGAGAGAAACTCTAAAATTAAAAGTATAAAGCTTTACTTGATATTTAGTTTCTTTGTGAATACTACTGATAGAGAGATTAAAATCAACCTCTGTGGCCAGCTAGAAATTTGCAGAAAATCCCATGACACATGCAGTGGAACCTCACTGCATGCATACACAGAGGAGTGTCTTCTCAAGCTAGATACTTAAAGGTGAACTATCGCGAAAATGAAAACTTAATATAAGCTTCCTCATACTGAAGTTTGAAACTTTCTAAATACAATCAATTAAATATTCTGCATTGTTTGCCTGCCAAATGCAGGCAGCAATGTTTTTGTGGGGAAGTGCACAAAAATTGCAAATCTGTGTCCATCTTTGGACTTTAAACACTGCCTTCCTAACAGTCCCAGACAGATATAGAGTTCACCTTTTAGGTAACTTTTACTATGTTAAAGAATGGGCAACTTTTCAATTGGTTTTCATTATTTATTTTTATAGTTTCATCGTTATTTGCCTTTGTCTTCTGATTCTTTGCAGTTTTCAAATGGGCGTCACTGACCCCTTCTAAAAAACAAATGCTCAGTAAGGATACAGATTAATGGTTATTGCTACTTTTTATTACTCAACTTTCTATTCAGGCCTCTTCTATACATATTCCAGTCTCTTAGTCAAAATCAATGCATGGTTGCTAGGGTAATTGGGACCCTAGCTACCAGACTGCTTTAAATGCAAACAAATCCTCTCCTCCTGTTCATCTTAATGTGGGGGTGCCTCAGGGTTCTGTACTTGGTCCTCTGTTGTTCTCCTTGTACACTCTCTCTTTAGGAGACCTTATATCTTCATTTGGCCTTAAATATCCCGATGCCGATGACATTCAGATATATTTAGACACTCCCTCACTAACCCCTGATGTTCAAACCCAGATAGCAGACTGCCTAGGAGCTATCTCCTTCTGGATGAACCAACACCACCTCAAGCTCAACTTGGCCAAGACTGAGCTCATGGTCTTTCCACCCAAACCGAGCCCTTCTCTTCCTTTCACCATTACTATTGATGGCATGACTATTGACCCGGTTAACTCAGCACGCTGCTTAGGGGCAGGGACCTCCTTCCCACAATGTCTCTTACCACACAGCACTTTAGCTCTTTGTCATATGATTCTGTATATATTTATTATGTGATTTGTCTCCCCCATGGATACTTTTATATATATTGTACTGTTATGCACTGTACATCGCTGCGGCTCCTTAACAGCGCTTTACAAATAAAGTTATACATACAAATTGAAGTGCTGCTGAATAAAAAGTTAAATAACTCAAAAACATTAAATAATGAAGTGAACAACCCCTTTAATTTCACTACTACATATATGCAAAGCAGATCATCCTCCAGAGGTCTGAAGGACAACAGGTTTTTATGAGCAAAGTCAAAACAAATTAGCAGTCAAATGAGAAGCCCTCTGTATAAGCAAACCCCTCCCTTCTCCCAACTACAGCTGGTTAGGCTTTCAGCAGATCACTTTACGGGTTGTATTTTGCTAGCATGAGCAGGAAGTAAAATGTGATAACGTTCATATTATTAGACATAATTAAAGGAAAACTATGCCCCCAATATATTGCATACAACAGCTCATGTGTAAAACCCTGCTTCATGTATATAAACCATTTTCATATTATACTTTTTAGTAGTATGTGCCATTGTAAAATCATAATTAGAAAATTGCCATTTTAAAAAATAAGGGCCGCCCCCTGGGATCCTACGATTCATGATGCACACAAACAAACTATAAATGTCAGGTCACATGAGCCAATAAACAGACAGAGTTCTGTCTTTTGCTTCCACACTTCTTCCTGTTACAGTTAGAGTTGTAGTATTTCTGGTCAGGTGATCTCTGAGGCAGCACACAGACCATCACAAAATGGTGGCTCAAGGCAAGAGATGTAAAAGGGCAATATTTACTTAAATATATATTCCAGTTTGATTCTTTAATATGCCACTTAATTTGATATAAACAGTTGCTTGAGTATTCATTTTGGGGGTATAGTTTTCCTTTAAACTGGAACTTTCATGCCAGATGAAATACTTCAAACAGACACATTTGATTCTCATCAAAACTGTTTACTTTGTTTATTCCCCCCCCCCTCACTTTTGGTTCTAAGTCCCACAGCGCTTTTATTTCTATCTTTCATTTCCTGTTATTGCATTGAATTCAGAAGCCACTTGTGAATTTAAAAAAAAAACAAAAAAACAACAAAGAACAGAAACGTCCCGGTGGTTCATCATTTTTCGCACACCTATAACTGCCAACTGCTGTGTGCAATACAAATTTTCAAGTTTTTTCATACTCTGGCCCTTTAAAGGGGTGGTTCACCTTTAAGGTACTTTTTATTATGTTATAGAACAACCAATTCTAAGCAACTTTTCAATTGGTTTTCATTATATATTTCTTATAGTTTTTATATTTGTCTTTTTCTTCTGATTCTTTGCCGCTTTCAAATGGGCATCGCTGTCCCCTTCTAAAAAACAAATGCTCTGTAAGGCTACAAGTGTATTGTTATTGCTACTTGTTACTACTAGGGTTGCCACGGCCGGTAAAAATGATGGCTGATCCCAATGTTATTAATAGGGAAAAAAGTTAAATATATAGGAAGGCTGGTATTTTTTTCCAGAAAAGGTGGAAACCCTAGTTACTACTGATCTTTCTATTCAAACTCTCTCCTATTCATATTCCAGTCTCTTATTCAAATCAATGCATGGTTGCTAGGGTAATTTGGGCCCTAGTTACCAGATTGCTTGAAATGCAAATTGAATGCTGCTGAATAAAAAGCGAAATAACTCAAAAGCCTTCAATAATAAAAAATTAAAACAAATTGCAAATTGTCTCAGAATATCCCTCTCTACATCATACTAAAAGTTATCTCGAAGGTGAACAGCCCCTTTAAGAACTCAAATTCGACTATTCGCCACCTTAAACCTGCTGAATTGCTGTTTAAGTCAATGGACGTCCACAGATCAATTTGGAATTAGTTTGCAGCCTTCCTGACATTTGAGGTTTTTTTTCTGAGAAAATTTCAATTCGAGTTTTCAGGGTGGATTTAATTGATTTTTAAAAAGTTCGATTTTTTTATTTATTTTTTTAAAGGGATCCTGTCATCGGAAAAAATGTTTTCCAAAATGCATCAGTTAATAGTGCTACTCCAGCAGAATTCTGTACTGAATCCATTTCTCAAAAGAGCAAACAGATTTTTTTATATTCAATTTTGAAATCTGACATGGGGCTAGACATGTTGTCAATTTCCCAGCTGCCCTGGTCATGTGACTTGTGCCTGCACTTTAGAAGAGAAATGCTTTCTGGCAGGCTGCTGTTTTTCCTTCTCAATGTAACTGAAGGAGTCTCAGTGGGACATGGGTTTTTACTATTGGGTGTTGTTCTTAGATCTACCAGGGAGCTGTTAGGGAGCTGTTATCTGGTTACCTTCCCATTGTTCTTTTGTTTGGCTGCTGGGGGGGGGGAGGGGGTGATATCACTCCAACTTGCAGTACAGCAGTAAAGAGTGGTTGAAGTTTATCAGAGCACAAGTCACATGACTTGGGGCAGCTGGGAAATTGACAATATGTCTAGCCCCATGTCAGATTTCAAAATCCATTAAGAAATGGATTTTTTTGGAGCAGCACTATTAATGATTCATTTGGATTTTTTTTTCCCCATGACAGTATCCCTTTAAATAAATTTCAATTTGAATTTAAGGGAGTTTACGGGAGTTTTTAAAAACTCACATGAATACAAAATTCAACCTTTGATAAATGTGCCTCCAAGAATCCTAAGTCACCAGATTCACCAACAAAAGTAGTAAAACAAATCCTTACAGGGGCAGAAATCCATAATGAATTAACACAAAGCAGGAAGGATGACAACCCATTTAAAGACAAGCTTGGGGGGAAATCCAGCTACTACAAAGAGAGTCATTGTGCTAATGGCCTTGGCCTCTGAAAGGCTTGTGCTGTGAATGTGTGTCATACCAGCATTATGATTATGAATGCAGAGTTGATACCAGACACAGTAAAATATGTACTTCAGTAGAAATAAAGGGCAATGCTTATACAACTGCACATTAACATTTTAGAATCATTTTATCTTTATCATACATAGCTATGGTTGCCGTCTGGACACTCAAAATGAGACTTGATGCCAATATTTTTAATTTTGGCCTGAAAATGCACAGTTGCTAGTTTATGGGTCAAATTCCTGCCCGTGTGATGAAAGTAGATTCACAGAAATACACCAGAAGGGAAAAAAAAAACAGGTGTGAAAAATACGCCAGTGGAGAAAATACCACTTGTGATATTAGCTGTCCACAATTTCATATACAGTTAGAAACTGAACTATGAAAGAAAAGGGAATAATGAAGACCAATTCAAAAGGGAGGGGCAAGCTGGCCAAACCTTCTCAGTGAAACTTGCTTGCCACCACGTAAAGGAACAGTAACATCAATAAATGAAATTGTTTTAAAGTAATAAAATTATAATGCAGTGTTGCATTACCAGTAAAACTGCTGTGTTTGCTTCAGAAACACTACTATTGTTTATATAAATAAGCTGCTGTGTAGCAATGGCGGCAGCCACTCAAAGGAGAAAGGGCTCAAGTTACACAGCAGATAAGCTCTGTAGAACATAATGGTGTTATCCTTTATCCACTATTTATCCTGTGCCATATAGACTTTTTTTTTTCAATTTCCACCATTGCTACACAGCAGCTTATTTATATGAACTATAGTAGTGTTTCTGAAGCAAACACATCAGTTTTACCAGTGCAGGGCAACACAACATGATATTTTCATTGCTTTTAAAACACTCATTTTTTTGGTGTTACTATTCCTTTAAGGCACAACTAAGATTATAATGCAGTATTTGCAACAAAACCCCAAAGAAAGCTTTGAATACAGCCGGACGCCAAGGAATAAAATACATACCATTGTAGCCTTCGAGCACAGAATCAATGATTGGTCGAGCAGTCAAGTTGTAGACATCCAGTTGGTTACTGTCTGGCCCAAAAACAGTGTCGAATGTGAATGTCTTGGGGGGCTCGTTCATAGAGTCCACTTTGTGTACACTGATAGTCCCTCGAATTTCATCCACGCCAACGGCCATCTTGCTGCTCATGGCTCTCTCTCGCTCGTTGAGAGGACGACATCGTACCACAACCTTGACGTTATCACAGGACTCGGGCTTGTCTGCTCTGTTGATCTGTAAGACACAATCACAATTTGAAACTATACTATAGCCGAATCGTCCCAAACCACTGAGCAACACCTGTAAACGCATAAATCTGGATATGTGTACATTGTCAAGAGACACTTATATTAATACAAGTCTAAACCACAAAGGTGAGAATTAAATTCTACAACCTGATAATGTACTGCTAACCTAGACTAACCATACAGTTCTCAATTTCCCAGCATCACCAGCATGTTAGCACTGCAGGGAGTGTTTGATAAAGGAAGATTCCTATGTAAGGAAATAACATCCCATGCAATAACTGCTAATATTAGTACATGCAACCTTGAAATCACACAACAATGAAGATTAAAGGGGTGGTTCACCTTTAAGGTAACTTTTATTATGTTATAGAACGTCCAATTCTAAGCAACTTTTCAATTGGTTTTCAATGTTTTTTTTTTTTTTATCGTTTTATAAAAATATAGTTATATTCTTATATAACTCTTTGCAGATTTCAAATGAGCGTCGCTGACCCCTTCAAAAAACAAAAAAACAAATGCTCTGTAAGGCTACAAATGTATTGTTACTGCTACTTTTTATTACCAATCCTTCTATTCAGGACCTCTCCTATTCATATTCCAATCTCTTATTCAAATCAATGCATGGTTGCTAGGGTAATTTGGACCCTAGTTACCAAAATGCAAATTGAAGAGCTGCTGAATAAAAAGCTAGATAACTCAAAACCCACAAATTATAAAAAATGAAAACCAACTGCAAATTGTCTCAGAATATCACTGTCTACATCATACTAAAAGTTATCACAAAGGTGAACAAGCCCTTTAAAACGAACGTGACCAATGACCACTCCTCTTTATTGCCTTACCTGAAGCATTCTCCCAAAAGATCAGCAGTGGCAAAGGGCCATGGTACTGTTCTATTGTGCTCCTTGCTGATGGATAAAATGAGGCTGCTAATACATGTCTAAAAACGGGTATAGGACCTGTCATCCAGAATGCTCGGGACTTTGGGTTTTCCGGATGACGGCTATTTCAGTAATTTGGATCTTCATACCTGTCTACTAGACAATCATTTAAACATACACCCCCATATGTAATAAAAGGCACTAAGTTCATGCTCCCAACGAGCAGTAAAATGTAAGGGAACCCTCTCACTATTATACAAACAAATGATATTGATGGGTTCAGAAGACCCTTTGAAACATATGATTGACTGGGAGGCAGATATAGGACAAGTAATATCTCAACAAGAATGGAACATAAACTGGAATACTGTCTCAAAAATCTCTCCAAATACCGCAATAAAAGAATCAGCATACAAGGTGATAATGCAATGGCACATCACCCCTGCAAGGAAAAACAGATACGATCCTTCAACCCCCAGCCCCTGCAAGGAAAAACAGATACGAACCTTCAACCCCCAGCTCCTGGTTTTCGAGGGTGTACAGAAATTGGTGATTATAAACATATATATGGTGGACATGTCCCAAAGCGGTGACATACTGGAAAGAATTTTCCAAATAATAGGGAAAGTTCTTAAGAAACCCATCACCCTGGACGCTCGGACTGCATTATTACCTCTCCCTTCCAAAGAGCTCACAAAAACACAAAATATACTAATGGGATAAATATTAGCTGTGGCAAGACTAAACTTGGCAAAACAATGGTTACAAAACATTCGATAGAAACTCATGGAATAGAAGAAAAAATCAGCCGGACACAAAACCTGTTATATTTGACAGCTTTATTAGCGGACAAAGTAGACAAGCATACGGGAATTTGGACACTCTGGACCATATACAAAGAATCATAAGAGACTGACAGTAAGAATGACAAAAAGCATTCGGTAAAATGTGTAGATATTTACAAATCTGCTATTTCTTTTCTTTTTGTGTATTTCCCCATACTAATTTACCCTTCCCCAAAAAGGTTTAATATGCCAAAACAATGACAACATTGATTGTTTGAAAAACAAGGAATAAAAGAGAATAAAAAAAAAAAAAGGCACTAAGTTTGCCATGGGGCAGTTACCCAAACAACCAATTGTGTACAATAAGTTAAGGCTTCCGGTTTTCATTTTTTATTATTTGTAGTTTTTGAGTTATTTAGCTTTTTATTCAGCAGTTTAGTTGCTAGGTTCCCAATTACCATAGCAACTATGAATTGATTTGAACAAGAGACTGGAAAATTATTAGGAGAGGGCCCAAATAGAAAGACGAGTAATATAAAGTAGCAATAACAATAAATTTGTAGCCTTTCAAAGCTTTTGTTTTCAGATGGGCTCAGTGACCCCTGTGTGAAAGCTGGAGAGTGTCAGAAGAAGAAGGCAAATAATTAAAAAAGTATAGGAAATCGGATAATGCCAAGAAACACACTGTGCAGCACTCCGAATCCTGAGAAAAGTGATTTATTGTGCCAACAAACTTGTTAGTACAATAAATCACTTTTCACAGGATTCGGAGTGCTGCAGTGTGTGTTTCTTGGAGTTATAAGTGGGTCCCTGGCAGGGGGACCAGCAGCTTGCACCCGACGCTACAACAAACGGCGAGTTATAGTTGAGCATCCCCCACATTTGATTGAAAAATGAATAATGAATTAGCCATTTTACAACATACTAAAAGTTAACCACCCCTTTAAAGTAACTACAATTCCAGTGCTCTAGAATTGTCCAGTCACACACAGGGGAATGTATCTTACTAGCATGAGATGATATTCTTATTGCTAATAACATCATTACACATTACAGTACATACTGGCCAAAACCACATTTCCACCATCATCATAGGGCTCATTTAATAAGAACAACAGCAGTTGTGCAACTTTAGCCACAGTAATTGCACAGATCAGTGCCATTCATTACAGGCAATTACAGGTTTCAAAGCCACTCCCTGTACTTATACATAGTTGTGCTCAGTGTCTCTGTGTCGATCCCTCCTGTCTCAAAGTGAGTGCACATGTATCTATTTGAATGATCCGTGGTCCCCACAGCAACCTGTGTCGATAGGTGCACTTCTGCCTTAAAGGGATCAGGGATACACCAAATCCACTACTTTGGGAATCCAATCAGAACCCTAACTTGCATAAGTAAATCAGGGACAGTGGGAGGAAAGAGAACCGTGGGCATAAAACATTTTTTTGGATTCCTTGTTTGTGGGATTAAAAAGTTACATGCTTTTTCAGATTCGGTTCAGCCAGGCATCGTGAACCGAATCCCTAAAAGTGATACTGACACATTAAAAAACTTACCTATAGGTCATGTTGATTGTTTTTAGTAGGGATGCACCGAATCCACTTTTTTGGATTCGGCCGAACCCCCGAATCCTTCACGAAAGATTCAGCCGAATACCGAACCGAATCCGAGCCCTAATTTGTATATGCAAATTAGGTGTGGGAAGGGGAAAACATTTTTTACTTCCTTGTTTTCTGACAAAAAGTCACACAATTTCCCTCCCGCCCCTAATTTGCATATGCAAATTAGGATTCGGATTTGGTTCGGCAAAGCAGAAGGATTCGGCCGAATCCGAATCCTGCTGAAAAAGGCCGAATCCTGAACCAAATCCTGGATTCGGTGCATCCCTAGTTTTTAGCTAATAGGTCTGCTTTTTGTTACTTTAAATTCCTAAACCTGACTGTTTTGCCAACCTGACTGTCCCTCTCAACCTATCAGAATTGCATAAATATGGCAGCCCCCTTATAGAGGAATATGAGGGGATCAGATACATAAAAGTATTGCGAATAAACTTCTATGGTTTAATTTCTGGTGTGAGTGCTGGTTCTCGGGGGTCGGGTGTGGGTAGATGTTTTTTCCAGAAATAATTAATCCCGACACTTCAAAAACGTTTCAACATCCAATGCAGAGAGAAACACAATGGTGCACTTTCTGACACAGCAGCTGCAATTGCTTCAATTATATCTCCCCCTCATCGCAGAAATTATTGTTTAAAAAATGCTGCAATGTGGTTAGAAGATATGGCTATTTGTGTTTAAAATTGCACTTGCCACAATGCACTTCCAGTTGTAAATGACCCCTCATGTGTGTAAGGGCAGACACACGCGAAGATTCGGGGAGATTTAGTCGCCGAGATTCTTCAGACGACTAATCTCCCCAAAAAGCCTTCCCGCCGACTAGAATCTAAATCGCCGGCGGGATGGCACTCGGAGTGCTTCGTTTTTCGAAGTCGTCCGAGGTTTCCTTGTAAGGAAGCTGGAACACCATATTAGCTTAACAGGCTTTTTACATATCATGCAATTCTTTAAGATCTCCCAGATATTTTCTATAGTCTTACAGAGATGACTTAAAGGGGGTTTTCACCTTTAAATCAGCTTTTAGTTTGACGTAGAGAGAATTTACAATTGGTTTTAATGTTTTATTAATTGAACTTTTTGAGGTGATTTAGCTTTTTATTCAGCAGCTCTCCAGTTTGCTGTTTCAAATAACAACCATGTACTGATTTGCATAAGAGACTGGAATATGAATAGGAGAAGGCCTGAATAGAAAGAGGAGTAATAAAATGTAGCAATAACAATAAATGTGTAGCCTTACAGAGCATGTGTTGTTAGATGGAGTTAGAAACCCCCATTTGAAAGCTGGAAAGAGTCAGAAGAAGAAGAAGGCAAATAATTCAAATACTATAAAAAAAAAAAAGCCACGCACTTAAAGTTAACTTAAAGGTGAGCCACTCCTTTAAAGCTCAAGAGATTGAAACATTGCTGATCAACCTAAGCGACTTGTGTATAGTCAAATCCTTTAGGCCAGTGATCCCCAACCAGTAACTCATGAGCAACATGTTGCTCCCCAACCCCTTGGATGTTGCTCCCAGTGGCCTCAAAGCAGGTGATTATTTTTGAATTCCTGGCTTGGAGGCAAGTTTTGGTTGTATAAAAACCAGGTGCACTGCCAAACAGAGCCTCAATGTAGTTTGACATTCCACATAAGGGCTACCAAATAGCCAATCACAGCACTTATTTGGCAGCCCAAGAACGATTTTCATGCTTGTGTTGCTCCCCAACTACTTTTACGTCTGAATGTTGCTCACAGGTTCAAAAGTTGGGGATCCCTGCTTTAGGGTAGGACTACATGAACATTTTCGATGCGATCCGACAAGTCACATGGTGTAGCAGCGTTGATCCGACGCGACATGACTGTCGTTTTGGCGTTTTGTCGCAGCGCGTCGGATCGCGCCAAAAACGTTCATGTAGGCCTACACTTAGGCACATTAGGCAGATGGTCATTTCTTCTCCACCTGTGTTTTGCTTGTTGCCGGGGAAATTTTGTAGCTCCACTGACAGGCAGCGTCAGACTATGTGCAGGCCTGTGTGAGTGGATTTTGCGGCAAAAAACACAAACGTGCATTTTCAGGCTCAATGTAACTGCACACAGCCCAACACCGTGCCTTTCAGTGGAGCTATACGAGGGAGCGGCTCATCAGTCACATGTGCCCCTAGCCTTAACTGCGGGGACTGCTTATATCTTTTTATTTAACAGCTCAGGCTCTGACTCCAGGATCCCAGCACTTTTTGAAGGATCTGAATTCAAAGTCAAGTGATTGTCAACAGCTCAATGCATCAATTTTTGTTTATTTGGTGCATCCTTATTATTACATGTGCTGTATGTCAGGGTTTGGAAGGGACAGATAGCAGGAGGGCTGCCCCATGTTACACAGCAAAGCTCCAATCAATAGTGTTTGTAGCCTTAGTGAGTACATTATATAGTGAATAAAGTACCCCCCTCTTGTAAATTATAAAGATATTAGAAGTTGCCGAGGAGTTTCATGACCTTATACAGATCATGGAACTCCGAGGTAACGTCTAATATCCTCATATTTTGCAACGGGGGGTACTTTATTTATTATAATACACAAATTTCTGTTAGTCATGTGACAGAAATGACATCAGAATGCACCGTTTATAACTGATGACATCAGAACACACCGTTTATAAATGATGACATCAGAACGCACCGTTTATAAGGACATCATTTACAAGATATTCATGGTTTTTGTGTATTATAGTTATGTGTGTGTACTGGAGTGGAGGAAGAGGAGGAGCAAAGTGAAAAAATAGAGCTCTATTAGCCCTATACACACACATTTCCATGAGGAGGCAGAGAACAATATAAGGCAGCCATTATGCCGGACAGCGGCCTGTATTATAATGACAAAAAGACAATCACTCAATGAAAGAAGCAGCAAAGAAGGAATGGAGAATGGATATCTTGGGCTGTGACTGACCCAACAATACGGTACTCTTTCCCCGCCCCTAGCAACCAAGCTGTACCAAGCACAGAGTACACACGCGAGAGCCTCTCCTTACCGGCATTGTTCACACGCTGCAGCACCGTGACTCGTAGTGACCTCAGAACCGGGCCTCCCGGGAGTGCCTTACAGAACGAGACACACCGTAAAGACCCGCCTGCTGACAGAGCAGCTTCAACACAGCCAGTGGCACAGGCACTGCTGACGCGCATGAGCAGTACAAAGGACGACAATTAATTCCAATGACAACCTAGTTGACTAATAGTCAAGTGCGGTGCCCACTTGAGGTTCTCAGACATCCAATGAGCGCGCGATATAGTGGCACAGTATCGTGTAGGCGGTACCTAATGCTTTATATGGCCAATGGCAACATTGATATTGGGCACCCAGGGCTTGGATTCTTGAAGAGTCGCTGCTACTAGCGGGTTGGCATGGGAACGGATATAAAGAATTGCTGTGTTGTGTTGCCTGTAAATATTTCAGCGTGCCCGCTGTCTATTAACTGTTCTTGGAACGCTGGCATCCATTGACTTTCCCTGCTGTGATGCTATTGGGGTGCCGCAGTATTTGGTCACCAGTCGCCTTTGGTTGAAGTTCTGCCACTGGTTGGAAATAGAGTTGCCACTTTTGCTGATGGCTAAACGCTGATGGTTAATGCAGTCGGGGAGTATCCCCTTTTATTCAGCCACCAAACATTCAATGTTTTTTGGGGGGGGCACCCTTCATCCTGATGAAGGCCCCCCCCGAAACGTTGCATTGCTAAGGGACCCGGCTGGGTCAACGGAAGAAACGCACCACCAGTTGCAGGATTGGTGAACTACTGGTGTGCGGTAGGAGAAATTACATTGTAACCCTTGTTGAAAACCCCATTAAATCTACATTCATTGTATGGTGTTTATAGAGCAAGAGCTTTTAATTGTGGGATAGTGTGTATAATAGGAAAAAAAACATGTCTACTTGTTGAACTGCCCAATAGTGGTATCTGGGGCATATTATTTGGATATTTTTCTCAGAGCACCAATCCAGAAAAATAGCCATGATTATTTATATGTTATTTATATGGTGCCATATATGGTGCCAACACATTTCTGCAGCACTTTTAGTGAGATTATACCACCACTCAAGTATGGAGTACTCATTCTGTGAAATACGCTATGTGGGTAAGGTGCAGGACAGTGAGTAGATCCAACCTGCCATGGGTCAAACAATATACCAAAAAGCAATATTCACTGTAGCAAGCTACATCAAGAAATTAGTGCTTTAAAGGTGTTGGCAGGGGCGGAACTACTGGGGTGCCATTGCACCCTGGCCCGCACCCTCTTGCAGTCCTCCAGATGCTTGCAATGTTAATGCCAATGTTTTTCGGCGGGGGTCGGGGGAGGGGTCGGCAGGGGTCAGCAGCACATTTGGACGCGCCTCGTTTTTTGCGCACTGGGCTCTGCCAGAGCGACAAGAGGGAACCAGACTAGGGTATAAGGCACAGAAGGTATGTGCCTGGTGCCTCCCAGCTTTGCGCCCTAGGCACGTGCCTACTCTGCCTACCCCAAGTTCCCGCCTTGGCTTATGAGTTGGCCCTCACACCCAGAAATATTTGTTAAAATGTGTCCAGCTGCATGCCACCCTATGTGTTAACTTGTACTATTGATTCTTCACATAGGGCCAGAGATGGACACGGAACATAGAAACAGTCTGAATGGAAGAAACAATGCTATATTTATCAAGAGAAAAGTTTGTAGTAGAAGTCCAACAACACTATCCCACCAGACTTTCTTCTGGTTTTGAAATAACATTTTTTTAGCGTTCATTCTGAGTCTATACTGTATAATTACTGGTCTATAAAGACATACAATTATGTCAAGGGGGGCAAAGACAGTTCTCAACCAGGTAATCAATAAACAATATTTGAAGATTGGTTGCTATGAGTTACTGGTAGTCCTGGTTCCAATTTTGTGCCTCAACGAATTGGCTCCTGAAATAAAATATGTTTGAACTAGATAGCTTCACAGGGGCAAGGACTGGTGAATGATGTCAAATCTCTGCAAAGCGCTGCAGAAATGTGTTGGCGCTATGTAAATAACAAATTCAACTTGTATTACACTATCTCTGCAGACAATTGTCAATAAACGTTGTTTTCTAAAAAACTGTCAATAGAAATGTTATTGACAGTTCCCTTAGCTGCCTTATTATTCCCCATACAGCCTCCACTTTTATTGCTTTCAATTCAAAACCCGACTTTTTTCACGGGGATACAAGGTTACATTTCCGATCGAGGAAACGGATTGGAATTAGTGGGTGTTTTTGCTTAGGCAGTGGAGTGGAGCGCAAAGCTTATAACAGAACAGCCCCTACGCTTCCGGGGCAGAGCTCGGGTGTCTGCCTTAACTTGGCAGAGCAGGTTTGCCAGGCTGGCGGTTTTCCAGCCAAATTGGGCTACTAATTGAAAGCCCAGGCGGGTTTTGAAAGTACAAACTAGCCATGGTGCAGATTTGGACTACTTTTTGAGCTTTTGGCTGGTTTGTAGTTTTTTCTTGCCCTACTTTGCCAAGCCTGTCTCCCAATGCATGTTGGGTAATGTAGTTTTTGCTTAACAATTTGCCAACTGCCAAGTTTTAATGTAAGACTACAATACCCAGCATGCAACGAGACTGACTTTTTTAGAAGTCTGGAGATTTTGGGCTCTGTACCTCTGTGCCTGTTCCATTTTCAGCTGACTCTCCTCAATTTCAGAGAATTTTGGGGCAAAAATCTGCTGGTCACCAAAATGTCTAGACTCTAGGGGGTATATTTATCAAAGAGTGAAGTTAATAGTGAAGTTCCGCCACTAGAGTGAAATTCTGCCACTTTCCATTCATTTCTATGGGATTTTTAAAGGCGTATTTATCAAAGGGTGAACTTTCACTTTCACCCATTGATAAATATGCCTTTCAAAATCCCATAGAAATGAATTGCGAGCTGCGGAATTTCACTCTAGTGGCGGAACTTCACTCTTTGATAAATTTACCCCTAGAGGTTGACCTGCTTTCCCAATATTTATTGAAATTGTATCTGTATTAGGGACTTGTGGGGCCCCTGTACCTCCTGGGACTTGCTCTGTAGTTACACCTCCAGTGACTGACAAATCTGCATACCTCCCAACATTTTGAAAGTAAGAAGAGGGACAAAAAAATTTTTTCCGAATGTAGCGCAGCAATTTGTTTACCACACCCCTTTCTGTGGCCACACCCCCTAATTACCATGTTTGTTTTACAAAATTTGGCAGGTTATGAAAGTTTGAAAATATTTCTCCTGATCTAAACTGTGTTTTTGTGTCTCAAAATTGTTACAAAGTATCTTATTTGCACCTGTTAGGTGTTCTGGGCTCTCTGCTAAAAGCCAATTAAGTGAGAAACTTTGTTTCTTTTTCTGGCTGTTCAGTGCAGAGAAAAGGGGGACTTTCCACTACAAATGAGGGACTGCGGGTTGAGCTGTCAAAAGAGGGACTGTCCCTCCGAAAAAGGGACAGTTGGGAGGTATATCTGTCACATTTTGCTTCATGGAACGATATGAGAAACAGTGGGACATTTGAAAGAGGTATATTTCCACCTATAGTCATTTATTTTTTTTTTTAGACTTTTTTCACTGCACATATTGTGCTATTTCTGGGCTACTTTTGAAGTGATTGTTGGCTACTTTTGGGCTGGTTTCCAAAATTAGACCTGGCAACCATTGGGCAGAGCTTTGCCAGTCACGTCCCTACTCTGCGGGGCGGAGTCAGTTTGTGTGTATAGCCGACTCCTCCCAGTCATAGTTTATACGTCGGGGGCGGGGACGGGTTGCGTCACTCCCGTTGTGAAGCCCATATGTCCGTACATCGTAGTTCTAGTTGTTCCAACTGCTGGCCCCGCCCCATGATTTCCCTGGACGTCCAGGCACGCCCTGGGAGGAGCCTGTGTTTCAAACAACTGAGAGACGTATTTGCACTTAGTACGTTTTGTAAACAATAGAAGCCAGTTGTTCCTGCTGTACAGCTTAGGGTTCAGTATCCACCCAAAAACATCCTCTTCTGTTGCCCTGGTGGCGGCTGGACTCTGATGACCCCCTGTAGTCGGCACCCTGACTGGCACAAGCCTAATATGATCCAGGATTGTGACGCTTTGCGCTGGACCCAGGCACAACAGACGCCGCGTCTTTACGGTTTTGGGGCGCCGGCTGAAGCCGAGGAAATCATGGAGTAATGCAGCGTTAGACGGGGGAAGACTCGGAGAGGTAAAGGCATCATTCTATTGTACCGGGTGCTGCTGCAACGGGATTTCACTTCCATCCCGCCCAAATAGACCCGGATCTCAACGTGGGTGGGACCCTGTATCAGCCCCGCTTACACTTTCCCCCTCTCTCACGGTTATGTCATACGGTACAACTCCCAGCATCCCCTGACAGACACAGACGGAGAACTTAATTCACTGTTCCTTATCACTCAAGCTTCTCATTTTTCTAAAGGGGTTGTTCACCTTTGAATTAACTTTTAAGGATAAAGGCACGCAAAGATTCGGGTGCCTGGCGACAAATCGCCTCTTCTTCGGGCGACTAATCTCCCCAATTGCCTCACAAGGCAATTTCGGAACGAAGGGCTCTGAGTGCCATCCCGCCGGAGATTTAGATTGTAGCCAGCGGGAATGCTTTTCGGGGAGATTAGTCGGCAGGCGACTAAATCCCCCCGAATCTTAAGCTGGCTATAGACGCAAAGATCTGATCATACGAATCGAGGATTCGTACGATTTTTGGACCGTGTGTGCAGAGTCCCGACATTTTTCGCCTGGCGTTTGGTCGATCGGACAGGTTAAAAGATTTCTGTCGGCTGCCGATAATATCTCTGCATGTATTGCGGATCGTATGGTTTTACGAGGGAGACTGACTAGCTTTGGTCACACATAACTTTCGTACGATTTCTGTCAGGGGCAGAACATCGGCTGATCTTTTCTACTTTATTTGATCTGAATGGTTAGTGGCAGGTCGGGAGATGGGAAAGGCCGATCGTACGATGATTCGTACAATCGGAGCTTTGCGTCTATGGACAGTTTAAGCGTGTGCCCTTTAGAAAAATGAGAAGCTTGGGTGATAAGGAAAAGTGAGGCAGTGAGATAAGGTCTGTATCTATGGCTGTTAGGGGATGCTGGGAGTTGTACCGTATCACAAAGCAGTGCAAGTATGGGAAAGCAGGGCTGTTACAGGGCCCCCACCCACTTTGAGATCCGGGTCTATTTGGGCGGGATGGAAGTGAAGGGAATCCCGATGCGACTAAATCTCCCCAAATCTTAGCGTGTGCCCTTACCCTTAGGGTGGTGGTGGCTACTTGGGGAGATTAGTCGCCCATCGACAAATTGGCTTTTCTTTTGGTGACTTATCTCCCGAAATGCCTTCCCAACAGCAGGATACCACACGGAACGCTTCGTTTTCCAAAGTCACCTCACAGAAACTTCAGAAAGCTGAATCGATCCAAGTGCCATCCTGTTGGCGATTTACATTTTAGCCGGGGGGAAGGCATTTACGGAAGATTAGTCGCCGGAAGAGGAGGCTATTGTTGCTGGGCGACTAATCTCCCCTAGTAGCCATGTCTCCTACCACCACCAGGGTGAGGGCACACGCTAAGATTCCGGACAATTGAGTCGCCAAGCGAAAAATCTCCTCTCTTCGCGCGACTAATCTCCCCGATTGTCTCACAAGGAAACTTCGGGCAACTTCGGAAAACAAAGTGCTCCGAGAGCCATCCTGCCGGAAATCTTATCTAGGCAGCAGGAAGGCTTTTCGGGGAGATTAGTCGCCTGAAGAAGAGCCGATTTGTCGCTGGGCGACTAAATCTCCCCACATCTTAGCTACCCGGGGAGATAAGTCGTCCATTTATAAGTCGTCCATTTATAAGTCGTCCATTTATAAGTCGCCTCTTCTTTCAGCGACTAATCTCCCTGAAATGCCTTCCCTCCGGCGGAATAGCACTTGGAACTCTTTGTTTTCCGGAGTCGCCTCACAAAGAAACTTTGGAAAGCTGAAGTGGTCCGAGTGCCATACCGCTGGCCATTTACATTCTAGCTGGCAGGAATCTGGTTGCTAGGGTCCAGATTTCCTTAGCAACCATGCACCGATTTGAATAAGAGACTAGACTATGATTAGAAGCCTGAAAAGACAGATGAATAATAAAAAGTAGCAATAACAATATATTTGTAGCCTTACGAGGGGTTCTCAAGCGGGATCTCCACCCACAAACTCTGTTCTAGAATGAAAAAACGTAATTCTAAGCAACTTTTCAATATACGGTAATGTACAGAAATGCATTTCAGTTTACAAATACTTCTTTCAGTAGCAGTTCCATGTAGCAATGGAACAGTTTCAACAATTATTGTGTACAGGTATGGGATCCGTTATCCAGAAAGCTACGAAGTACTGGAGGACCATCTCCCATAGACTCCATTTTATCCAAATAATTCACTTTTAAAAAATTATTTCATTTTTCTCTGTAATAAGAAACCAGTGTCTTGTACTTGATCCCAACTAAGATATAATTAATCCTTATTGGAAGCAAAACCAGCCTATTGGGTTTATTTAATGTTCACATGATTTTCTAGTAGAAGATATGAAGATCGAAATTACTAAAAGATCCATTATCCAGAAAACCCTAGCTCCAGATCATTCTGGATAACAGGTCCCATATCTGTCTATGAATGTTGCATAGAGTGTCCCATTCTGTCATTATGCAAAACAAAAACTGTCCTTGGGTGATGTTCCCCTTTAAAACTGAAGCTGCATGGCAATAGTCACGTCTGATTTACATTTATTACGTGACTCATCTTATTTATGAGATTGATATTTATGTGGCTTAATGTGACAGAGAAGTTTCATTCCGATTTCAGTGACATCCGGGTGTCTTGCTGGGAGTTGTGGCTTGCGGGATATAATATACCTGAGAATACCTATAATCAGAAAACTCGCCTGCTTCAATCACGTAATTGTGTTACAATGTCTGTGGCATATACAGTATGTGTGAAGGAAATATGTCACACAGGCTGCAAAACTCCCCAACTTCTACCCCCGTTACGTTAACTGCTAGTTCAGGTACACTTATGAGATCTGTTATCCAGAATGGCCGGGACCTGGGGTTTTCCGGATAAGGGGTCTTTATGTAATTTGGATATTCTTACCCTAAGGGGCAGATTTATCAAGGGTCGAATTTTGAAGTGATAAATACTTTGAAATTCGACCCTCGAGTTGAAATACTTCGACGTCAAAGTATTTTTCACAGAATTTGGCCATTGAACGATCTAAGTAAAATGATTAAATCGCTCGAAACGAACGATTTTACTTCGATGTGTGAAGACTTAGAAAAATGGTCTAGAAGGTCCCCATAGGCTAACATAGACCTTCGGCAGGTTTAATTTGGCGAAGTATTGAAGTCAAAGTTTTTTTTTAAAAAGACAGTACTTTGATTATCGAATGGTTGTATATTTGAACTATTTTACTTCGAATCGAATTCGAAGCAAATTCGAAGACGTAGTATCCTATTCGATGGTCAAAGTATCCAAAAAATTACTTTGAATTTTTTTACTTCAAAAATTCCCTCGAATTCATTTCGACCCTTGATAAATCTGCCCCTAAGTCTACTAAAAACATCATTAAATAAACCCAACATGATTATTTGGCCTCTAGTAAGGCTTAATTACATTTTAGCTAGGATCACGTCAGGGGAGTGAGCACCTTGCCTCAGGTGGCAGTTCCCCAGAAGAGGAACAAAGCAAAAAGCTGCTCCTAGTAGCTTCAAGAGCCAAATCTCAGGTTAATAAACCGGTAATTCGTGGGGGGGGGGGTTTCATCGCGAACGCAGCTTCAGGCAACTTTAATTCAATGGATCGCCCCTGGATTAAGAAAAAGGTAGTTTTATTATTACAGAGGAAACAAGAAATAAGTTTTTAAGAATTCGAATAAATAGAATGAAATGGAGTCTATGGGAAATGGCCTTCCCATAATACTGGATCAAGGGTTTCCAGATAACGCATCAGATACCTGTATAGAAATCATGGCGATGGATTGTGAACAGCATCACATTTACAAGAGATTATAAAGGATTCTATCATCGTTACCCTACATTTTAGCCCCCACCCTGTAGTTAGCACCAATGAAATTATATATAACTATGTTTAACTTTGTTCAAAGTTTGGCTACCATGGTCACATATACATATATATAAATATATATGTATATATCTGTACATATACACACAGTAACCCCCATTTTACATTTTTCAGGGGACCAGAAAAAAATGGTGTCAAATCCAGCAAAATGTAAAATCAGGGAAATGTATTGTGTGTGTGTGTGTGTGTGTATATATATATATACATATCATTGTGCATCTGCAGCCTTTCTTGTTTGTTTTTGTTTTGTTTTTTTTGTATCAGGGACTTTTTTTAAAAAAAAATTTTTGCCTGACCATAGTCTATCAGTTAGGTTGCCAAAGTAACTTCCCTCATGAAAAAGTCCCTTTGGGGAAAGTACTAAGAAGGCCAGCGTTAGAAAGGGAAGTGACTTCACTGCTGCCCTAAATATTTTGAATCATGAATGCTGCAGATTATCTTGATTGATCACCCTGCATAATTAGCCTAAAACGGTGTCGGAGTCACTACTGAACCTGCACAGGGATTGGAGTGCACTTCCAAAATGGGGTCACTTGGGATTAGTGTGGCAGCTTAGTATGGATTCATATGGCTTTATTTATATAGAACTGTTACATTTATGTATTATAAATGAAAACTTCCCCACTGCTAACCTGTATTAGCCTGCAATGATCCACAGAAATGAAAATATCAATCACCAATTTATTTCGACAGTCTAGCTAGAATATAACATGAATATATTGAGACATACTTTAAGGGGCAGATTTCAAATGAAGGTGAAAATTAAAATTTTCGAGTTTTTTTATGGCCAAAACTGTGAAATTCGACTAGGGAATTCGATTTTCAAAATTTATCATACACTGGTCCTTTAAGAATTTGAATTTGACTATTCGCCACCTTAAACCTGGCAAATTGCTGTTTTAGCCTATGGAGGACGTCCTGGGATAAATTTTCTAGTTTCTTTTTAACTAGATTGCAGTTGGTCGAATTTCGAGTTCATGGGAGTTTTAAGTAACTCCCATGAACTCAAAATACGACCCTTGATAAATCTGCCCCTAACAATCCGCAAAACACAAAAAAGTATTCTTGGATGTAAAGGGGCTCCTTCCACAACATAACATAACAATTTGTGGTTTCCATCAAAAATGCATGTGGCTTAATGCATATATTTAAAAAAAAAAAAAAAATCGAACCATTGATGTGCAATGCAGGTGTACACATGTGCTATAAGTAAAGTATCTGCAATTATATATATATATATATATACACACACACATATATACACACGCTAGGGATGCACCGAATCCATTTTGATTCGGCCAAACCTCTGAATCCTTTGTGAAAGATTTGGCCAAATCCTGGATCCGGAGCATCCCTAATGAATATATAGTGACTAAAGTACCCCCTCTTGTAAAATATAAGAATATTATAAGTTACCGAGGAGTTTCATGACCATATAAAAACACTAGGCTGAAACACAAATTTCAGTGAGTCATGTGACAGAAATGACATCAGAACTCAACGTTTATAACTGATGACTTCAGAACTTACCATTAGGGATGGGCGAATTTGACCCGTTTCGTTTCGCTAAAAATTCGCCGGTGGCAAATTGTCGCAGTGCCCATTAAAGTCTATGGGCGTCAAAAAAAATTTTTGTGGTGCGGCGGAATTCTTTTTGCCGCACGTCTTTTTTTTTTTTTTTTTTTTGACGCACACAGCCATACAAGTCTATGGCGTCATTTTTTTGGCAAATGGAGGCGAAAAATTTTGCCCATCCCTACTCATTGATAAGGATATAATTTACAAGATATTCATGGCTCTTGTGTATGGTCCCCAGGTGGGACCGAAACGTCGGATAAGAATCTTTTGTTTAAAATAAACACTACTACTTCGCTTTATAACCGTGTGTGCTGATCCTTCGCAGAAATATACATGCTTTATTGATCGTGCACAACAAATAGAAATGTAATTAAAACCACATTTGTGTAACTAAGGTGCCGGTGACATATCTTCGGGGGTTAATTTTGTTGTGGACCATTAATAAAATCTTTATTTATTCCCTAGATATCTGTGCCTGCAGTGAAACTGGACAAACCGCCAGCAGCCATGAAGTGCCCTGGACTTTCAGACATCCAGCGTCTAATGATAAGCCTGGAGAACAGCCTGCAGTTAGAAGACACCAAGTGGAAGGTGCCTGTTTTTGAAGGCGGTACTCTCAAGGTATAAATAAAGGTCTAAAATGGGTGTGATCTTTTAGCATTGCTAATGATCGGTGACACTAATCGATTTCTACACCTCAACTATAAATGTCAATGAACAAAGTAGATCTGGATTCTTAATATTGAGAATCCGATATATAAGTGGATTGTAGCATCTCAATGGTGAACATTTTCTCTTGTAGGAGTTACATTTGGTGTAAAAAAAACTGCACTCCATAATACATTTTGGTGTTTACAGTGTGAGGTGCTTGGCATTTTATTAATGCACACATATAGTTGTGGAGAGTTCAAAACCTCTGGGAAAATGACCTTTTTGCAGTGTCAGGTGCCCGGTCAATAATTGACCTACTTTCAGGCAGACCAGTCGGAGGGCCACCTTAATCCTGTCATTCGGGAAGTAGGAGACAGAGAATGATGCCAGTTGCTAATCCTGTTTAGCCTGGGGGTCAGACTGTGCATACGAAGTTTGCTTATAAATTCAGATTTTATTGCATATTGTTTTGTTGTCCTGACAGGGCACAGATATCTCTCTGACACATTATGAGCAGGCAGTCCTGTGGATGGAAGAAGTGACGTTGCGCTTTCATTTTTATCCAGAAACATTTGGTCTGGCTGTCAGTATTCTTAACCGCATTTTGGCATCAGTAAAGGTAAGTGATCTCTTGGTGGCTTTACATTTTTTCTTTTGTTAAAAATGATGTCACCAGATTTACAATTCATCACTTTATCATCTTTGTTCTCTGTTTATTCCTTTGTCTCCCTCTCCTATTTCTGCCTTGTGCTTTTTGCCATTACAGACTTCTATTTAGGCTTGTAAATAGGTGCAACATGGAGAGCTGATAGCAGGGCTTCATCCCTGTATTGTATGAAATCTTACTAAAGTTTACAACTAACAATGAACCATAAAACAAAGTGCATCCAGTATTGCTTTTTTTTTAGTTAGTGATTCCGTCATGATTTTTATGATGTGGTATTTATTTCTAAATTACACTGTTTACACTGCAAATAATTCACTCTACAATATAAATTTTCATTCCTGAACCAGCAAGTGTATTTTGTGTAGGTGTAATATTGGTGTGTATGCAGCCATCTCAGGTCATTTAGCCTGGTCATGTGCTTTCAGAAAGAGCCAGCACTTTAGGATGGAACTGCTTTCTGGCAGGCTGATGTTTCTCCTTCTCAATGTAACTGAATGTGTCTCAGTGGGACCTGGATTTTACTATTGAGGGCTGTTCTTAGTTCTACGAGGCAGCTGTTATCTTGTGTTAGGGAGCTGCTATCTGGTTACCTTCCCATTGTTCTGTTGTTAGGCTGCTGGGGGGGAAAGGGAGGGGGTGATATCACTCCAACTTGCAGTACAGCAGTAAAGCCTGACTGAAGTTTACCAAAGCACAAGTCACATGACTGGGGGCAGCTGGGAATCTGATAATATGTCTAGCCCCATGTCAGATTTCGAAATTTAATATAAAATAATCTGGTTTCTCTTTCGAGAAATGGATTTTAGTGCAGAATTCTGCTGGGGCAGCACTATTAACTGATGCGTTTTGGGAAAAGAAACATTTTTCACATGACAGTATCCCTTTAAGTTTTAACAAGTGATGGCATGGTTTAAAGGGGCGGCAATGAAAAATCTATATATAAGCTGTGCCTTAGACAGAATTCCCTTATATTTTATAAAAGAGACTAGTCTTTTATTACAAGTTTGCCCAGTAGCAATAACTTATAACAACCAATACAATGTTTGCTTTAAAACAGGTAACCACTAAATGCTACCTGCTGATTGGTTGCTATGGGTTACTGCTCCCGGGCAAACGTAGTGCCTTTTATTACATAACCCCCAATGTCTGTTCTATGCACTCAGGTAGCTAATCTGGCTACTGCTCCATTTGAGTTGGGGGTAATTAGATTTTTCTTTTTTTTTCTCTTCTGTAGGCCCAGGTGAAGTACTTGCGTTGCATTACAGTCGCATGCTTGTTCCTTGCAGCAAAAACCAGTGAAGAAGATGAGGTAGGTTATTAAGCCCAGCTACTTGGTCATGTGAGAAAAAGCACAGCTGTTTTATTATGGTGTGACACAACTGACATTTCCGCTTTCTCATGACTTGCATGAGGAGGTACAATAATTCTGCATGTGTCGATATTCCTCTATACTAAGTTCTGCAGGAAAGTGGCTCTCCAATTTGATCAGTGTTTATAAAATGTATAGGATCACATGCAGATCAGCGCTCTGCAAGAAAGTTGCAAAAATGCATTCCAAATGATTAAATCCTTTTCTGGAAACTGGGTCCCAATACTACAATTAAAAAGAATGCTATAAGAATGAAGTAGCTCAGAGACTGTCTCTTTTTCTGAGCAAAATCAAATGATTATCATTGTATGTATTAAAGGGTTCATTTAAATCATCATCATTTTGCATGTCATTAAGCCAGCTAGCGTGTGAGGCTTCTCTTTTAAGAGGAAACAGGCTTTGTATCTGCATTTATTTATGTAGGAAGTGGTCAGATGAGATTAGACGGCTGTTTAAAGAGATACTTTCCTTTTTAATGTGCCAATGCTGCTAACCACATTGTTTTGTTTTGTAATACTGAGTTTTGCTCCTCGCAACATCCCATGCTGTCCTCAGGCCTTCTTAACCGTACTGGTGCCATGAATTCTTTTATGGTGGGAGAGTTGTTATATGCCCAGCAAAAAGGAATAAAGTAAAGCACTGGCCCAGTGCTGGCAGCAAAAGACAGTCATGTTTTACAGTTGGTGCTTAGTAACAATGATAATGGCCCCCACATTGTTCAATACGGGGATTTAAGAAAACGACTCCAAATTTCAAGACTTGGTGGCCTTGTGTTGTGTAATTAGTTAGGATCGCTCAAAATGTGCTTTCATATTGGTGCTTAAGATATATTTTCCTTTCATGGGACCAGTCCATGCTTTATGCTTTTAAAGGAGAAGGTAAAGTAAAATCAACAGGGGTTGCAAAGATGGTAGGTTCCTTACCTGCTGCCTCAGTCTGGCATTCATCTTCTTAAAGGAGAATGAAAGTCTTCGTGCACTTGGGGTGCCAAATGTTAGGCACCCCAAGTGATTGTATTGACTTACCTGAAACCCCGGGTCAGTGCTCGGGGTCCGGCCCGGGGTTATACCAGTGAGCACCACGGAGCGACCTTCTTTTGTCTTCCTCTTTCTTCTCGCAGCTGTGCATGCGCAGTAGAATGAAAAGCCGAACTTTAACTAAATAGTCGGCTATTTCATTCAACTGTGCATGCGTCTGCCCTGGGAAATTTGAAGAAAGAAGAAGCCGGAAGAGGATCGCTCCATGGTACTCACTGGTATAACCCCGGGCCGGTGCAGTTTTCTGCTGATAGGAGCACCGGCCCAGGGTTTCAGGTAAGTCAATACAATCACTTGGGGGTGCCTAACATTTGGCACCCCCAAGTGCAAGATGACTTTCCATCTCCTTTAAAAAAAAAACACCAGCCCCTTGTACTGTTTATTGAGGATTGTGCTTTATTTTGTCCTCCCAGGTGTCCCCTGCACTAATTCTATTAGGGAAAGGTATAGATGCTGTTACCTTCAAACCAATGGCAGGAAAATAATTAGCCAAATTTCTTGTATTGCACCTCCGATGTGGATGCTGCAATGGTATCCAAAATGTAGAAAATTCACAAGAATAGGCCAGAATGCAGGATTAACTGCTCAAACTTCAGTGTTTATTGTCAACACAACATGTTTCGAGCCCTAAGAGACTGTGTTGACAATAAACACTAAAGTTTGAGCAGTTCCTGCATTCTGGTCTATTCTTGTGAATTTTCTACATTTTTAATTCTAGTAGGGCACTTGCACAGTACACAAATCTTAGAAAAATGTTTGCTCTGCGACCCAGGCTGGTGAGATTTTGAAGAAGAGCATCAGCCCAAGGTAGCAGTAAAGCCAGTAGAATCACTGGGGGATGCCTAACAACTTGATTTCACCTTTCCTCCATTGAATCACGGATCATCTATGCAGAGTCACAGGAGGCAGGGGTAGTAAATGATTTCAATACATTTGGATACATAAAGCCAGATTTTTTTTCTCTCATTAGAAAGAACTGCTTTTATTTTCATAATTGCCAATAAAGGCACAGTCATGTGAAAATCTTTACTCAATTTACTTTTGTTTGATATATTGCAGGTAATACCTTCCGTCAAGAAACTGGCAGTGCAGAGTGGATGCATGTGTTCCTCCGCTGAGATTCTGAGAATGGAAAGGATTGTGCTGGACAAGCTGCAGTGGGATCTATACACTGCCACACCTGTGGACTTTCTGAACACAGTAAGAATATTTACTGATAGGCACATATTGTTATATTAAAGGAGAAGTAAAGCTTAACTACAGAATTAGGCTAGAAACGTTGTACATTGTTTTGTGCTTCTGTACCAGCCTAAGGCAACCAACTTCAGCAGTTAAGATCTGTGTCTCCAAAGATGCCCCAGTAGCTCCCCGTCTTATTTTCTGCTGATTCACTGCACATGCTCTGTGCTGCTGTCACTTACTGAGCTTAGGGACCGACATAGAATATACATGTCACAGTATAAGGCTGATAAGTTATTAATACAGATAATTACTACATGGCAGCTCAGAAACCAGTGCAACTAGCATCAGAATTTAATAATCAGCCTTGTAGCATCAGCTTATATTACAGACCAACCTCATTTTCTGCTGGATAATTTGAGACAACCCCTAAGCTTAGCTTCTTAACAGCTGCTCAGAGCCCACTGAGCATGTGAGTGTCACAGACACTTTCCAAGATGGTGACCCCCTGTGACAAGTTTGAAGTCCGGGATCATTACTGCTATTGACAAGCTGAAACTTTAGGCTGGTGCAATAAGTTCAGAATATAAAACATGCCATTTTTAGCCCTATTCATTTTTGTGGTTTAGTTATCCTTTAAGGTTTAAAACGATACATATACAGATATGGGACGTGGGGTTTTCTGGATAACGGATCTTTCCATAATTTGGATCTTCATACCTTTTAGTCTGCTAGAAAATCATGTAAATATTGAATAAACCCAATAGGCTGGTTTTACCAATTATATCTTAGTTGGGATCAAGAACAAGCTGCTGTTTTATTATTAAATGGGAGATGGCCTTTCTGTAATTCAGTGCTTTCCGGATAACGGATCCCATATCCGTACAACTGAAAGCCAGCTTTCATTGCCATGATCTCATTCTAAAACCGGGGGGTATTAATTAGATGTTGGCACATTGTGAAAAAGGAGTTGCTACATTTCAGGCTTCCTGTGACTATATTTGGTCCACAAAAGTGAAAAGATGGGTACAACAAAATCAAGTATATTGATGATTGTTCTCTTCCTGCAGTTCCATGCCATGTTGATGTCCAACTTGCCTCACCTCTTCCACAGTCTTTCTCAGATGAATCCGTCCCACCACTTGGCGCTTTTGACTAGACAGCTCCAGCAATGCATGGCATGTCACCACTTAGTGCAGTTCAGAGGCTCCACATTGGCTCTGGTCATTATTACCTTGGAGTTGGAGAAGCTGACTGCCGATTGGTTCCCTGCCATTACTGAGCTGTTGAAGAAAGCAAAGGTAGGCGTGCGAAATGGCAGCCATGATTTTACTTCCGTGATCTTTGTAAGCAAATATATGCAGTGATGAGAACACACCATGTGTTAGCAAGGGTCAAGATACTGAATAGCTTCCCGTTAATAAAGTATGACCATGCAGCTTGTGCTCAGTACCTTCATTCTGTACATTCTGTATTCATGAGAGATACCATATTGCTTGTCTGCATCTTATTGCTAATACAACCGTTTGTGGGGTATTTTGGAACATATACTTCAGACTTGTATTATGTTTATGGGGTTGGAACAAATAGCTTTCATTTTTTCATGTTTAGTTGTTTACAGCCCAGGGGACTAAATGCAGTCCCCCCCCCCCCCATAAGATATATTGGATCTAACTGTCAATGATTATCTGACACCCAACTGTTGCATAAAGAGAGAATGGCCAGTGGACGAAATGTAGTCTTAAAGGGGAACTATAGCGAAAATGAAATTTTCATAACATATTTACAAGATGGCAGTCTTCCTGTATGGCCATGATTAGATTTGGCAGCCTTTAATCATCCACATTGAGTCTTGTCATGTTTTTGTGCTTCTAAAATTATTGGATTCTTTTTATGTAGCCTTACTTTAAGTTGTGTTGGCGGCATCAGTTATGTAAAGAACAGCAACGTTATATGGTATTGTTAAATGCGGGGGAATCCTTTAAATGATGCACTGAACTTAATTTCTTTGTTGCAGGTTGACAGTGCCAAGTTTATTCTTTGTAAAGAACTGGTTGACCAGCAACTGGGAATGCTTTCTCCGCCCAACCATGTCTATGTTTTCATCTCTGCCAAAAGGGACCCTCCGGCCTATCGCAAGGAGAAATCCTCTGCCTGTTCCCCCATGGGGTGTTTTCCACAGCCAATAAGCATGAACACCGAAGTTACAGAAGTTCTCTCTGCCAGGAAGCAAGCTGAAGAAGAAATCATGGAGACCGAGTTTTATGATGGTTTCCGGTATCTGTATAATGAAGAAAGTGTTTCAGAGGATAGACAGATAAAGGAGATGGTCACGGGCAAGCTCCAAGAAGCCAGCTGTCCGTGCCCCGTCTTACAGGCTCCTGGGCAAGATCAGTAATTATCATGTTGGGCTCATTATTCAAAGCAGGGGAACCTTGCTAACGGCCTTACTTTTCCTTTAGGAAATGCTGTCTTCCTTTCATCTTGCCAAATCCAAGTCTCTTTGCGAAATATGAGTGTTCTTTTTGCCTCTGGTTCTAATGTTAGCTGTACAGTAATATACTGTGCTCTTCTGTAGGTACATTTCTCCTGGTACTGTTTGCTAAATTCCTTTCTTTAGTCTTGTGCGATCTGGTATCCAATTATGATTTGCCATGACTTCTGCTAGTAACAACAACAGTCTATACACATTGACACTGCCGTGTTTTTGCAATAGAACCAGAAATGGACACGCAGGGACTGCCTATCATTATACAGAGGAATAAATATGGTGCAAGGAAAGGTTTCAGGTGAATGCAGAGCATTCTGGGAAATGAAAAGAATGCCGGTCCCTTTTGATGCAATTTGGGCAATGTTCTGATGCCTTCTTGTGAGACCAATTGCTTCAAAGGCAACATATCCTGATACTGCCTATTTAAATGCCTTTTGTGTGACAGATTTACATTGATATGCTCATTTTATTAATATTTTTCAGAAAGAAGAGCTTAATCTTTTTTTATATGTATTTATATGCAATATAAGAGAGGGAATGTTTCCTGTCTTTGTATCTGCCATCCCCAAGGGTCCAATATTTGTTTTTGTTTTTTAAAGGGACCTAAAAATGAATATGCCATGCAGCCGTGTTTTAATTTGTGTGTAGAAGAGGACGAATTCTAGTTCAGCTCCTGCAAGGCAGCAGTTTGCACAGACCTTATGTGTTCTTATATTCTATTATATATATCTATTTTATAAGAGGAATTTCTGTAAAATCTGCCCAGATTTGGTCAGGCAGTTTTCCCCAGTTTCGCGCTACCGTATTGTTTCGGCATGTCGCCTTGGGCGTCAGTTTCCACATGCCAGCCTGTAATCCTATTGGATCACAGTTGATCCATCCAATAAATTAAATTTTATTTGTGTAATGTACCATTAGATGCTATATGCAGCGGCAGACCCAATAGTTTGGGCCATTGGCTTGTTCAGACAGAGCAGTAAAATTGTGGCCATCCTCGTGAACAGCCACGTTTCACAATATTTGTCTATCTGGACTGCTGGCCAACTAATTGGATATGTGTATGGCCTTGTTTAGTGCACCATAAGTTTCTTATTATCTAAAAGGACCAAATTGCTTTGTGTGTTGGATAAAATGCGTATGGCATGTGCAGCTTCAGTTTTTGTGGTTTTTTTTGTTGTGATTTTCATTTTGAAGTGTGTTCAAGTTGTTGTATTATATTGATGTGTGAATGTTTGAGCCATTGTTTGGCAACTCCAGTGGTTTTTGGATTGGGTGGGTGATCGACCTACTTTTGTGTTTTTTATTGTTCTTTATTGCATATCATAAAGGATTATTATTATTATAATAACATTGACGCATTCGATTCTTTAAAAAAAAGGATTGGTCCACTTTTGAATCCTTCAAAAAGTTCGATTTGGCCGAAACCTGAGCAGAATCCTGAATTTGGCGCATCCCTATTATAATATGAATATGCAAAATGTTACTGCAGTATCACTGTTCGTAGAATTTGGGCAAGACTCAAATGAATTATTTTTTTTTGAGGAGGCTGGAAGAAAATTGTATCCAAGGTACTGAATTATATCTCGTCTTAAATGTGAAATTGGCAGCTTTGTAAGGGATGTCCAGAGGCTGACCAGGAATGCTGGGAGCTGTAAATCAGAAAACTGGAGGACAGCACGCTGGATATCATTGGATTACAATGACTTATTACTGGCAGATGAAGAACTGCCAGCTACTAACTGTGATCACTTTCATGGGATCTGTGCTTTCCTCTATTTTTCTCACGTTGTCAATGCAGTAAACGGTTTCAGGCATGTTCGGTGAAGATTGTGAACTGCCAAATCTCCAACTGTGTGCCTTTATGTTATAATTACTTCTATATTTATTTCCCAGTTAATGACAGCGACAACTACTGCACTTTTCCTTTATCACATAACTGTGAGTCTCCTGCCAACTCCGTAAAGCAGGTGCTAATGTGCTACTTCTGGTTTAACCAAATGCTGTATAACATGAGTTTTGTTTTCTTTTTTAAAGAAAAATCCAAATAAACGTTTTTGTTTTTTACATTGCTGTGTATTTATTGGTGACAGATGTTGCACTTTTCTTAGTGCAGGTGTCCCCACAAAACCAAAGTGGACTCCTGGGAGTAGTTTAGGTTTTGGGTACATTGATATTAAAATTATTTGTAGAAATGTTACACAACTTTCCTCTGAAGCAGGCTTCAGCTCAACACTCCATGGAAAGCTAGGTTCCATCATCATAAAAGCAAAGATTATAGGAAAGGAAAGTTATTACCCTGAGGCGAATGCGTTTGGATAACCCTGCAATGGGTGCAAGTGACAAATGCAGCAGTCTCTACAAATGAGTCCATGGACCGACTCTCCAGAAAGGTTTTCCGTGTCCAGTAGGCCTGGAACAGGTTGCCCTTTAAAGCAAGTTTATGGTTAAACATCCTGCGTACTGTTGAGATGGCAGCTTATGTGTAAATTAACCGTTTTGTTGGCTACATACTGGTCATGTTGTGGTATAGCTGCGAAATCATCCCATGGCCTGTTCTCTTAGATTAGTACAGTTTGGCCATCTGTACATAGGAAGCTGTGGAGAACAGACAAGAGCGGGGTAGGGTTGCCACCTTTTCCCAAAAAAAATTCCGGCTGGTGGGGGTGGGTACAAAAAGGTGTGGCGTGATGTCAAAGGGGGCGGGGTTATGCCACAAAGGGGCGGGACCACGGCCAGGACAAGGACCGAAGGACAAGGTAAGTTTTACAAGGGATTGGGGGCTGCCCGAGGGGGTCTTTTTAAGGGTATTACAAATTTACCGGCAGCTACATTGCCTGTAAATTTGTAATACCGGCCCCAGCCTTGGCAGGTGTTTTACCGGCCGGGTGGCAACCCTAGAGCCGGGTTAATATCAAAGTCTAGGTATAGTAGTTGTAGTCGGAGACAGTAGTCAGAGATAGAATCAGGCTGGAGGGTCAGGAAACCTATAATCAAAAAAGTTCCATTGCATCCAGTAACTAACAAAGTAAGACCTAAAATTGGGCATTGAACCTAGGTCCAGATGCAGCATTTCTTTCAAATGTTGCCATACTTGTATGATGAAAGCAGGTATGGCCACATCATAACAATGGCACCAGAGACTGGCCAGCATGATGACCGTTTCATGTAGAACAAACAAGGACAATATGCCACCCGTTTAGACTTGAGAACCAGAATGTTCTAATGAAGCAACACAAATGATTCTTCACCATGAGGTCAGTGTTGTGATGCCAGATTCCCTTAACACTGATAAAAGAAAAAACGTTTTGCGCTGAACTCATATCCAAGTGGCAGCAGCTCTCAGTAGTGTAGAATACTCCGCTTCATACACACCAACCAGATTCCCTTAATCTGGTTTCTCATTCAAAGAAGAATCAAGGTTAAAGAAAGACACACGAGAATTTGGGCTCAGTTTTATTCTGTTGGATTCATTACAGAGAACACTGTCAGTCAAGAAGTTCGCGGTGCAGAATGGGTGCAAGTGTTCCACCACAGAGATCTTACAATGGGCGACAATTGTACTGGACAAGCGGCAGTGGAAAGTGTATTCCGCCACACCCGTGGACTTCCACACGTTATTATTATGCCACTGACAGCTACATGTTAAATGAAGATTACAAAAATAAAAACATGTGAACAACTGCAATTGCTTTAAAACTCCCATCCTTTATAAGCTGCTTCCAGACTGCTAAATCCCTTGGATAGAAAAGTGACAGTTGTTTCATTTCTTATTTTATTTTTTTAAATAAATCTAGATTTCTCACTTAAAATCCCTTTATGATGAGATCTCAATATGTTGCAAAAATATTTTTTTTCTGGTTCCATTCATTTAATACTGTACATAGTAAGCATTATTTTTATTATAATGTACACAACACCACTGAAGTTTCCCAGCTTTGCAAAACTGGGTCCATAACGCTCTCTAGCACTTAAATAAATCACATTTGTGTTTGGAAGGCTGAAAAATCTGTAATCCGTTCTCTGCTGACAGAAGCGTTGGCTAATCCAAGCAGAGAAGAGAATGTTGGACAGTTAAGGGCTGGCAAAGCTTTTTGCTGCTGAAAGTGATTAAAAGTGTCATAAATCTGTCTGCAAAGACCTTACCTGAGCCTCCTGTATTATGCGTATTGATGTCTATCATCTTTGCATGCATCACTGATGGTCTGGCTGAGAGTTGTTCAACTGGAGACCAACAGGTTCATGGCCCTTTAAGGGATTCTCTGTGCTCCCCAGATGCCATAGAACAGGGGTCCCTAACCTTTTTCACCCATGAGCAACATTCAAATGTAAAAAGAGTTGGGGAGCAACACAAGCATGAGACAAGTTCCTGGGGTGCCACATAAGGGCTGTGATTTGCTATTTGGTAGCTCCTTTGTGGACTGGCAGCCTACAGGAGACTCTGTTTGGCAGTACACCTGGTTTTTATACAACCAAAACTTGCCTCCAAGGCTGGAATTCAAAAATAAGCACCTGCTTTGAGGCCACTGGGAGCAACATCCAAGGGGTTGAGGAGCAACATGTTGCTCATGAGCTACTTGTTGGGGATCACTGCCATATAACTTTCTAAAGCATCACCAATCTCAACCTTGACGCATATAGTGAGCCTACTACACTGAGAACGTTGTTCTAACACAACCTAACTCATTCTCCAAACACAAACATCAGCCAAATCATCAAACGCACCCTTTGACCTCCTTTGCCTAAACCCACCAGGTTCATCTCTACCCTGTGCCAAAGTTACATATTTAAACCAAAAATGCATGCCGTTGCTTTATTCTCCAAAACTGGCTGGTGTTATTTCCCTGTATCATATGACATCTTCACTATATTGAAATATACTTTGGAAATTGCATGTTTAAAAAGGGACTAATGCCACTATGTTATTGTTTACAAATGCCTCCTCTTTAAATGATTGTCTAAGGCTACACTGCAATGCTTCTCAACACAACTCTTACTCAGTTCTTAGTTTTTTTGGTAATTTCTTTGAAGAAGAATTGTTGCCACAGACAAACCGTCCACTGTCATCTGTAGATGAATTTGTCCCCGTGACGTGAAACGCGTTGCTGTTGTAATGAAGTCGTAACGATTTTGCTCAGATGTGCACTGTTCTAGGGTGCTGCTCAAGATTTTATAGAAATAAATGCCCGGGATTTAGGAAATGTAATTGGTGACACAATTCCTCCCAATCCTTCATAGAAATAATGATTACTGCTTGTGTGTGTTAACTATTGAGAGTTGGACCCTCTGATTCTGGGTAGGTGGAACATACAAACGGGTATGACCCAAGTAATGGTGGAGCGAGGATCTAGAAAAAAGTTGTTTTTGGAGAGCACAGATCCCCTTTACATTCAGTAGAAGCTTGATGGTCAATAACAAGATGGGCTGACGCATGGAAAGAAGTTGCTGTAGTTCAGGCTTCCCAGCGTGATCTGTAATTTGTTTGCTATATTTTGGTCCAGAAAATGAAAAGATGGAGACGACTGGCCTAAGAATATTGGTGATTGTTCTCTTCCTGCAGTCCCATGTCGTGTCGATGTCCAACCAGCTCAGGCTCTTCCTCAGATAAATCCCTCCTGCCATGGTCCTGTCTTGACCAGACAGCTGCAGCACTGCACGGTGTCCCACCAGTTATTGCAATTCAACGACTCCACATTGGCTTTGGCAATCATCACCTTGGTGCTTGAGAAGCTAACTGTTGATTGGTTCCCTGCTATTACCGAGCTGCCAAAGAAAAGCAAAGGGAAGTGTCAATAAAGTCACATTTCATTTTAATTTTAGACTAGGGCCACACGAGGTGGAAATTAGTCTGTGGAAATCCACAGACCAATTTCAGCTCCAACCATCAGCTGTAGCCTCCTTCTTTCTTCTCATTTGGTACCAATCTGTCGGCTCCAGTGCGAATTCACTTGGCGGATTTTGTTCCGCACAGTGAGCTAGTTCTGGAGCCGTAAGAATGGTTCCAGATGTGAAGAAAGAAGGAATCTACTGCTGGAGGTATGGGTTGCAAATTGTGTCTGGATTTCATCAGGCTGATTTGGTCACTGTGTGGGCCTAGCCTTAGGCTTTTCTCTGAGGAATGTGTTTGGGGCTTGTTTGTAGGATACCAAAAAATACAAATCTGGTTAGAAATCTGCCAAATTCTTCTCTTATGCAGACTGCACATATGTCTCCTCAAACTCTGGTTAGCAGAACAGCTACAAGCAGCATTTACCACATTTTATGCAATCACATATGACCCACATATGTAAATGAGACCAGGGTATCACCCCTCAAATTATCCTTCCTCCACAACTTCATTTTTGCCATTTTAGTAGCTTATGTCCCTGAGGTGTGAGTACCATATTTAGCCACACTTGTACCATGGTCAAACTGGATGCATGTGAGTGACATAACAAATTGGGTGGCAGGACATGCTTTGTCACAGGCAATAAAGAAACGTGGGGTCTAATGATATCATCCTGTCCTATATCCAGAAATATAGAATGGACTGGTTACAGATAAGCCGTTGTATTACTATTTGTTGCATTGTTGGAGCACTAGTATTTGCATCTCATTGCAGGCCCTGTGATGGAGACTTTTCTCAGTAATGAAATGTTTCTGAGGATCACCAAATATTTAACAAAACAAAGCGGTACACATTTTTTAATTAAAGTATATTGGAGATAGGTTTCTTTTTCATTAAAGAAAGTAAAAATGGGATTGTATTTTTTTGCCTTTACATGCCCTTTAAATCTTAATGGACCAGTAAGGAATGACAATATAATGTAGTGTTCCCCTGCACTGGTAAAACTGATGTGCTTGCTTCAGACAGATTACTATAGTTTATATAAACAAGCTGCTGTGTAGCCATTAGGGATGCAGGATTCGGTTCGGGATTCTGCTTTTTTCAGCAAGATTCGGCCGAATCCTTGTGTTTGGCTGAATTGAATCCTAATTTGCATATGCAAATAGGGCGGGATGGGAAATCGCTTGACTTTTTGTCACAAAATAAGGATGTAAATGCAAATTAATATTTGGTTTGGTATTTGGCCAAATCTTTTACGAAGGATACGGCTGAATGTGGATTCTGTGCATCCGTAGTAGCCATGGGGGCAGCGATTCAAGCACAGGACACACAGTAGATAACAGATAAGTTCTGTAGAATCTAGGGATGCACCGATTCTAAGGATTCGGTTTGGGATTCGGCCAAATCCTTCTGCCTGGCCATCCGAATCCTAATTTGCATATGTAAATTAGGGGCAGGGAGGGAAATCACGCGACCTTTGTCACAAAACAAGGAAGTAAAAAATGTTTTCCCCTTCCCACCCCAGGTTCGGTATTCGGCTGAATCTTTCGCAAAGGATTCGGGGGTACAGCCGAATCCAAAAAAGTGTATTCAGTGCATCCCTAGTAGAATCCCATTGTATACTATAAAGCTTCTCTGTTATCTGCTGTGTAACCTGTGCCCTTTTTCTTGAATGGCTGCCCCCATGGCTACACAGCAGCTTATTTATATAAACTATAGTAGTCTGTCTGAAGCAAACACTCCAGTTGTACCAATCTTATTTTAAGATTTTTTTGGCATTACGGTTCCTTTAAGCCGTCTGATATTGATGTGCCATGTACTACGCAGGGCAGATTTTTGTTATTCAGTAGGGTTTATATAGTAAAGAGGTGTAATCACTACCAGAAGTATCTGAACCATACATATCTAATTCCACAGATAGCGTTTTCACCTTTTCTGTTAACACTACCCGCCTAGTGGGGGGGCAGGTAACACAGGGCTTCATGTATAGCGTTTTTGCCACGTGCTGCAGCACCTACCCTATGGGTCCCCATGTTGCTGGTTGGTCCTCCATCATCCCCCTAAATAATGTGTTATTTTCCTGCAGTTGAACATAGAGATAAATAAAAGGCAAATAAGTGGTTCCCACGGAGAGGAAGGAAAGCAACCCCTAGCCAGCTCCGTGCTGGAGAAGAAACCCACAGAAGCTTACAATCCACTTCTGCAAGAAAAGCAGCATTTTATGAAATCTTGCCCCTGGGATATTTTTCCCCCAAACAGAATGTTAAAATTAAACAAAAGGGGGACTCCCATTCCCCTGTGATGTTTCAGTCCAGTACCAGTGCACATGACTGTGCTGATGGTGGGCTTATTAGTTATCAGAAGGAAATGTCACTCTCGGTGCAGTTGGACTTGGTGTTTTTTAGGGGTGAACTCTCAATCCTTTCTTGAACCCATCAAATGTGTATTGAGGTTCCTTAAAAACAAAGCAATAGCATCCAATGTCCACCTCTTTGTAAGCATCCATGCCGTGAATTTGCAGTGGTAACAGTGATCTTACTAGAGTGTGCTGGGCCCCCGAGAAAAAAATTGCACTCTGATCCCCATCCTCCCAACCACTTCCTGTCCGGCCTGCTTCCTGTCCCGCCCATGTCCTGTAGCCATCCCGCCACAACATACATCCCAGGTAAGAGAGTGGCTGGGGAGGAGGGTTTTTTTAATTAGCTATTTAGAAAGCAGACCTCACAGTCCGGGCCTGTTCCCTAGGGCTCCCCTGCGACTGCAAGGTCTGATTCCTCTATACCACTGAGTGGTAATAAATCAAACACATACCTCTCAACTGTCCCTTTTTCGGAGGGACAGTCCCTCTTTTGACAGGTCAACCTGCAGTCCCTCATTTGTACTGGAAAGTCCCACTTTTCTCTGCACTGAACAGCCAGAAAAAGAAACAAAGTTTCTCACTTAATTGGCTTTTAGCAGAGAGCCCAGAACAGCCAACAGGTGCAAATAAGATACTTTGTAACAATTTTGAGACAAAAAAACACAGTTTAGATAAGGAGAAATATTTTCAAACTTTCATATCCTGCCAAATTTTGTAAAACAAACACGGTAATTAGGGGGTGTGGCCGCAGAAAGGGGTGTGGTCAAAAATTGCTGCGCTACATGCGGGAGAAAAATTTTTGTCCCTCTTTTTATTTCCAAAATGTTGGGAGGTATGCAAACACATTATCACCAACATTTTGAACAAACTGCTACCCCCAATGTATTATGAGTAAGAGCAATGTACTGTGAATACTAAAATATGAATTATATTACAGGTATGGGATCAGTTATCCAGAAAGCTCAGAATTCCGGGAATGGCCATCTCCCATAGACTGCATTTTAAACAAAAAATTCAATTTAAAGTAATAAAACAGTACCTTAAACTTGATCCCAACTAAGATATAATTAATCCTTATTGGAAGCAAATCTTATCTGGAAAACCCCAGGCCCCGAGCATTCTGGATAACAGGTCCCATACCTGTAGTTTATCCTCAGTGGTGTAGCTATAGATGAAACAGATCCTGCAGCCGGGCCAGGAACACGAGGTCTGCTTCCTCTGTAGCCACTGAAAATGTGTATGCCGCTGCAAACTATCCCCCTGTGGCTGAGTGAGTGGGTCACTGAGTTGATGGGTTTGGCTAAGTTGCTGTGCTCACCAGCCCCTTTAAGTGTCCCTAGTAGACACGAAACGCGTCCGGCCCTTGCTTTTAATTATGGATAATAAAATGTACATTTTTAATATCTGCCTTCTGCTGCCCTACTTCGTGTGGTTTGGCTTGTGCCAGCCTTTTTTGATGTTTCCTGGTGTCTAATAGGGAGGCTGTCCAATTTTCTAAATTTTCAGATGGCAAAGAATGGGGGAAACGTGGGACGGAGTGATTCGGACCCAAATTAAACCTCCAGCATCAGCAAAAGGCAGTGCAAAATGAAAAGTCAAAATAAACACACACACACCACAATGCAAAATAAAAGTGAGATTTAATAATAGGAAAACAAAAAGAGTACAAATGTGAACAGATGATGCTAGGAGCCAATAAAAAAAAAAACATAAAATCACACAGAACAGAAACTCAAGTAACGCTTCTGTTTAAGGCTCATAATGAGAAGAAAAACACTGTATAATGTAAAGGCCTGATCTGCTCGGCACAAGAAGCCCTGGCACTTTATACTGTTCTGCAAGAAGGAATATTACATATAATAGTATACTCCCCCATACATCAATGCGTTTGCCTCTCATTGTAATGGCAAAAAGTCCCAAGAACTGTAGAAATGCACTGAAAAGATGGGCAGAGTTCCCCTTTAAGTGCACATATTAAGCAAAGCCCTCAACCGTTGCTGCATTTACCCCTTTACCCGTGAATTCTGCACTAATACAGGGCCAATAACTCCACAGAGGGAAATCGTTTTTTTTTAGATACATGTTATATATTTATTTGCAGCAACAGACTTTTCGATATTCTATTAACATATTATTTATTTAAGAGACATAAACCCACCCAAACTGAGCACTATCATGAATTTGTAACAGGAGCTCCCCCTACTGTTCTGTGCAGTCGGTCATAATTTGTATGGTTTACTTTTTATTTCTAAATGACACTGTTTACATTGCAAATAATTCACTCCACTATTTATAATGTTATACTTGAACCAATTTTTTAAATTTTTTAGCTGTAATATTGGTGTGTCGGAGCACTTTTAGTACCGCAAATGAATCCTTCAGCAGAGGCGTCAGGGAGTTGCTATCTGGTTATCTGTACATTGTTCTTCTGATGGGATGCTTGTGGGGGGGGGGGTGATATAACTTCAACTTGCAGTGCAGCAGTAAAGAGAGACTGAAGTTTATCACATGGTTGAAGGCACCTGGGAAATGGACAGCCCTATGTCAGATTTCAAAATGAAATATAAAAAAGATCAGTTTGCTCTTTTTTTAAAAAATGGATTTCAGTGAAGAATTCTGCTGGAGCAGCACTACTAACTGATGAAACAGGTTTTTCAGCGACAGTATCCCTTTAAGCTGGCCATACAGTAAAAGATCCACTTGTTTGGTGACCCTGCAATCTTTCCCTGATAGGTGGGTGCTGATCCGAAGGTCAAACTATTGGATTTTAATGACAGCAAATTCAGGCCATCAGGGCAAGGACTGTCCTCCCCCAGATACGATTTTAAGACCTTACCAATTTTTGGCCAGATATTGGTCGGGTAGGACCATTGGAGGGTCCTATACCGAGAAACTGACGACTTGATCTGAATAAGCCAAATTGGCACCTTATATCTGCCCGTGTATGGCCACCTTTACTTATACATGAAGTGTCTCCTGGTGCATTTCTGCTCCACTCAATGGCACAATTTGACAGAAGAGCTAGAACTGAGCAGAGAAACTTTTAGCTCTTTGTCCACGCACCTGGCCAGACCCAGCAGAGAGTACTCCTGTCACAACATAATGACATCAGACTTACCTACTAATGCAACTTGCATCAATGCTCAGAAGAGCACTCTAAGCAATTGGAATATGAAGTCTGCAGTGAAAGTGCTGCATGGTGCCCCATTCTTATCTAGTAATCTCACCCACTGCATCTATACAATATATATATCCTGTTGTTTGCATGTTTAAACCAAGGTTTTCAGTTTTGTAGTGTGTGATTGGTTGATACCTAAAAAGCTAAATATGAACAGTCCTGATCTTGGTTCCCATACAGAGGACAGATTTAAGGGTCATCCTACCTTTATCTTCCCCACTGTGAATCTCAGCATAGGCATAAACGATGGGACATCAGATTTACATGAAACACCAAAGACAATTGTGCTTTGTATCTGACAACATGGAAGTCGCACAGACACAGGTTCTGTTGTCCCACAGACGTATATAACAAAAGCAGTAAGTGATACTTTGTCAGACAGTTCTATACAATATAGAAGTTCAATAATACATAATTTAACATTCCTTTGGATTTTAAGCTGCGTTCAAGTTAGGGATGCACCGAATCCACTTTTTGGTATTCAGACCAAATCCCCCATGAAAGATTCGGCCGAATACCGTATCGACACGCAAATTAGGGGAGGGAAAGGAAAAGGTGGGGAAAATGTTTTCTACTTCCTTGTTTTGTGACAAAAAGTCACGTGATTTCCCTTCCCACACCTAATTTACATATGCGGATTTGATTCGGCCAAATCCGAATCCTGCTGAAAAAAGGGTGAATCCCGAAACGAATCCTGGATTCAGTGCATCCCTAGTTCAAGTAGTACAAATATACGTATTCTCACTGAAATTCAACAATGTGTGGTGTTCTAGGGGGGAAAAAAACAGTTTTCTTATTCAATTACATTTTTTGTTGTTGCTACCAGCTGCCTCTGTCTCATTTAGTACATGTATGGGATCCGTTATCCAGAAACCTGTTATCCAGAAAGCTCCGAATTACGGAAAGCCTATCTCCCATAGACTCCACTTTATCCAAATCCAATTTTTTTTAAATAATTTCATAATAATAATAATTTCTCTGTAATAATAAAACAGTACCTTGTACTTGATCCTGACTAAGATATAATTAATCCTTATTGGAAGCAAAACCAGCCTATTGGGTTTATTTTTTTTATTATTAACATGTATTTATATAGCGCCAACATATTGCGTAGCGTTGATGTTTAAATGAGTTTTTAGTAGACTTAAGGCATGAAGATCCAAATTATGGAAAGATCCGTTATCAGGAAAACCCCAGGTCCCGAGCATTCTGGATAACAGATCCCATACCTGTATAAAGACAAAGTTTCTGGTCCTATAGCAACTTTTATTTCTCCTAGAAAATAATTAATTTTACTTACAGAATCTAAGAATTGAAATATTTGAAAACCCTGACACAAAACAGACTGTGTATATAGTGTATGTCCTGCTCAAAACACCCATAAATAAGAAATTAGCCGCCTATTCTATTTCCTATCTTTACAAACACCGAAAGGAAAAGAAAAAATAAAGGGAAAATTAAATACAATTCAAGCAGGATTTCTAATATTTCTGCAGGAATATTTTATTTTAAAACAACAGTAACGGATAAAACATCGGCTATTCAAATGGCAAGAAACAAAATAATAGTGAAGCCCTTCTGTTACTAAAGGGCCTTTAGGTCCACTTAAACACGTTTCTGCCTAAAACTCCCAAATGTTCTTAAATAAACAAAAATAAAAAAAATAAAAAATGCAGGAAAAAGCACCAGAACGTGGACGAAAAACCAATATGAATTTGCAGACATGATCGGGCAATTTGTCTAAAATATACTCATCGAATATAACTGCTTCCAGACAAAAATATTTTATAAATCATTTTTTGATGTAAATGTATGGATTATAGTAAAAAAAAAGTGCTGCAATGCATTCATTTTGTACCAAATTTAGTCCTACCCCTCTGGATTATACTGTATTTGGAATTTCAGTGACATTTTATCCCCCATTATAGTATTTAGTCTTTTCCTCTCGTCAAGTCTCTCTAAAAAAACAAATCAATTAAGGGGGAATAGATAGATAGATAGATAGATAGATAGATAGATAGATAGATAGATAGATAGATAGATAGATAGATAGATTTACATTTCTAGATAAATGTAATGGATTGTCTCTTTTTTTTTTTTTTTAGTTCTCCTACAATAAAAAAGGGAGGTCTTTGCGTTTAGTCAATATGGTTACCAAGAGAAAGACTTCGATATGTTAAAAAATATTAAATACATTTGTAAGTATTTTAAATACACATTGTTATTGCATAGATAATTAGAAAGAGGCGCCTTTCTATACTTATTTTATACCTGCAGACATTTCAAAAAAAAAAAAAAAATCTGTTTTGCTTTGTTGCTGTTGTAAACGGAAGTTTTCTTTTAAGCTTTGGTCCGCTCGTGTAATGTTAGGGAGTAAAGATGGCATGGTGAGAATTCATGCAGTTAAATGACATGAACTGGTAAGTCCACTCTCGACATACACTGTAAGTCTGTGCCTCCTTAACTGAAAAAATGGAGAAAGAAAAAGCCAACGTTATAACAGAAAAAAAAAGGGGGAACAAAACAAATGTGTGAAACACGAGAAACGACTGGTGGAACAGAGGAAAAGAGAAATGGGGTCGGCAACTAGAGGAAATGACTCCTGTTTGTGTCGTGGTGCGATACCTTTACATTAAGTTTTAGTATGATGCAGACAGTTATATACGGAGACAATTTGCAATTGCTCTTCTTTTTTTTTAGATTTCTGTGCTGCTCTATGGTAGCTCTACATTATACTGAGGTGCTTAAAGCTTTGTGAACCATCTTGAATTTCAGTATTTTTGCATAAATATGACCTCTAACATTTGACCTGTTTTTCCAAAACTAAATCAGTCCCAGCAAAGTTTTTGACCACCCCCCCCTAATTACCATGTTAATTTTATAAAATTTGGCAGGTTATGAAAGTTTGAACACATTTCTGTGCTTTTTCTGTGCTATTACAGTTTCGCTAATGAAGGTGAACTGTCCTTTATGCTGCAAGTCAGTTTCCCATTGTTACAAAAGTATCAAGTATCTATTCTGGGCTCTCTGCCAAAAGCAAATTAAAGTGGACCCGTCACCCAGACATAAAAAACTGTATATTAAAAGTCCTTTTTAAATTTAACATGAAATCCAATTTCTATTTTTTATTAAAGCATTCATAGCTGTTGTAAACTCATTTAAAAATCTCAGCTGTCAATCAAATATTGTCTGCCCCTCCTCTATGCCATGGGCATAGAGGCGGGGCAGACAATTACTTTCACTTTCCACTTTCCATTCAGCACTTCCTAGATGTCACTGCTCTCCCCACATTCCCCCAGTTCTCTTTACCGTTTAATTGTGTAGCCAGGGCATGGGGATGGACATCAGGTCCCCTTTTCAGGTGCACAAACAAGACTCTCAGATGATGCAAGGCTTGCCTTAATAACAGTGTCCACAAAATGGCTCCTGCCTGCTTGCTATGATTATGAATTCCCAGACCAAAGGAAACAAGATTCACATAATTTATATTGTGTAATCAAAGTTCATTTTGCTTGACTGATGTGAATAATTTTTTTGGGTGACAGGTTCCTTTAAGTTAGAAACTTTGTATCTTTTTCTGGCTGTTAACTGCAGGAGATGAAACAAAGTCGGAACATTTCAGTAACAAACCAGGGACTGCAGTTTGAGTTGTCAAAATCGGGACTGCGGGTTGAGCTGTCAAAATCGGGACTGAGTTTAGTTTGGCATCAGCAGGAACACACAGTGGATTTTGGGGCTAAAATGCAAACTGGAGCATTTCCGCACCAAAATCCTCTGTGAATGCCTGCACCCGAGCCAACGCAATGGTTCCTGGTGCAGGCAAGGAATAACAGTTAGAGGCACATTTATCAAGGGTCGAATTTCAAATTCATGCGACTTATTATTATTTTTTTTTTTTTTTTAAAGCTCCCATGAACTCAAAATTCAACCAATCGAAATTAATAAAATGACATTTTTAAAACTCGGGTGAATTGACCAGAAAACTCAAATCGATTCAAAATGAATTCAAATCGAAAACGTTTCGAATTTTAAAAACTTGATTTGTTTTTTTTTTCACCGGAAAAAACTCGAATGTCAGGAAGGCTGCAAACAACTCGAAATTGATCCCTGGACGTCTCCCATTGACTTAAACAGGAATTCTGCTGGTTTTTGGTGGTGAATAGTCGAATTTAACTTCTTATAGGGCCAGAGTACGTTAAATCTTGAAAATCAAATTTAAAAAAAAAAACCTCGAACCAAATTTGAATAACTCCCTAGTCTAATTTGATAGTTCTGACCATAAAAAAACAAGAAAATTTAAATTTCGAATTTTTAATTCGACCCTTGAAAAATCTGCCCCTCGATGTCAGTGTTGGGGTTGATTCTCGTCAGCCCCCGTGTGTCATTAGCCTTTTTCTTCATCTACGTCACAGTTCTAACAGGTTCTATTGTGCAACTAAATTGGATAATAGGTTCCCCTGAAAAGGCCACTACAGATGTATTACATTTCTATCAAATATAAATATTAAGAGCTGAATGGTACAATTATTTCCCTCTTCCTTTTTTAATTTGATAAAGATGTTACTGGCTCAGCTTATTTCAGTCATAAGAATGGATTCTCCAACAACCCTCATCTAGTCAGAGTAGAACCCAATTAGTCTGTGTATAGCAATAAAAGATACACAAGCGTATGTAGCTGAAATATGTGGCCCGTCAGCGGTGGTGCTGAGAATACGGAAAATTGTAGTTACAATTATTGCTGTGGTTGGTTGGCATGTATGTTATTGAAGTCCTATCGCTGCACAACATTCAGAAACTCTGTGCCAACATTCACTTTTAAAGAGGCAAACGTATCAACCTGGTGGTTGCTTCATTTTTTTAGTAGTTTTTTAGTGCAACCCATAACATGATGCCTTTTTCCCATCTCTTTACAGTGGAGTGTTAGCAGGTATATGTGCAAGGTGTTAAGAGTATTCACAATTCTTGTTTTCACGCAGAACACCATGACCTACAAACGGTGCTTCCCGGTCATCCAATCATCTCAAATTTTGCAAAATGTTACAACCGATCCCTCTGTCCTGATATAGCCACATGCAGTGAATGATTTAGATTTCTCTTCTCTCAAGAGAGGCCATGCTTAGTAGAACATCCTAAGAGAAAACAGTAAGTGATGTGAAGAGTGCAGAGACAGGCATACTAAGCCAATGGTTTAGAAGCAGGCCATGTACACAGACAGTATAGTTTGCTCTTGGGTTAGAAGCTTCCATTAGTGGGCTGCATGTACGGCTGTTATTTATTTTAACACTTTGTCGAGCCAACTGTTGAACTTTTGAAAGGAAAAAAATACTGACAGAGCTGCCTTCAGGAAAATACCCCATGTAATACAAGTCATTACACTAATAAAAAGCCTTTGCTTGGCCGGGAGCCATGTTTGGTAACATTTCCACAGTAAGTGAAGCATATTTTAAGTTCCAAATAGCACAGGCATCCATAGTGGGCCCTTAAGTTCATGCAATAGAATTACAGTTGTGGAAGTTACATCTGGCATACATGGAAGGCCTTTTATATACAGTAAAAGTAATATGGGTTGGGCTGTGTTCAAAATGCTTTAGCTGCATTAGGAGACTAACACACAATCATATTCCTTCTTTAGTGGTTAGTTTCTACTAGGCTTTTCTCCAGGGCCACCCACAACAGGGCAGGTACCTACAGTGCTAAGCAAATATTGGCCGAGTTGTGGGTTCGTTCTAAACTCAGCTTTTTCTGCAACCCCTCCAGCCTAAATATCCCTTCAAGGCAGGTGGGATGTGGGTTAATCACCGTACTGTTTTGTAGGGTAGGCACTCAAAGAGCAGTCTTCCAGGCGGTAGAAGTAAAAAAACAAGTCTTTTAATTGAGGTACAAGCGTGGATCACTGCCTTATGCATTTCGTGTTCTCACAACACAATCATAGGCTCGTGTTGTGAGAACACAAAACACGCAAGGCTGTGATCCACGCTTGTACCTCAATAAAAAGACCTGTTTTTTACTACTACTGCTAGGACTGCTCTTTGAGTGCCTACCATACAAAACAATTCAGTGATGTCCGCTTCCTTATGGTGAAGGCTTGGGGCAGAGCACTTAAGCCTCCTCATTCACACGTGAGTCTCTCTAAAGAAATGTCTATATGATGGGTTTGTGGGTTAAGAAGTACATCCAAGCAAATGAAAACATGGGTCTGGGTTCATGTCTACACATTAGATAGACAGTATTCCTGCCTTATTCCCACACTTGTCCTCACAAAACCATGTATATCCCTCAGTAAACCGTGAGAAACACTTTTGTGGTTAGTGTCTTTAATGATAAGGTCGATGTATCCATACAAACTACACTACTGAACTAACCATGATATGCAGTGCTACAAAAAAAAAGTTAACGGGAAATGATTAGTATTAGATAACAAGCTTGGCAGCGGCATTAATGATGTAAGTAAGGTTTCTGTAGGACAAAATAACTTACTTTTTCCGATCTTTGTCTTTCTTCAGAGGTTGCTGGGAGGTGGCCTGGAATGACTGGGACTGGAGAGCTTCCATGGCCGCTTTCCGTCTGTTAAAGGAATTCATTTCTTCCTCTAAGTCTCTCCTTTTGTCTTCCACCTTCTTCGACTCTTCTTGGTGTATCCTCTTCAGCTGCATGAACTTTTCTTGCAGCTGGAATTAGGGAAACAGGCAATGATGTGACAAGGTCTACAAACTATATTTTTCTTCAAAAGAGCAGTGTTGTAGTAAATCGCCACCCTCTCAGGCAATGGCAGCACTACACATGGACTTGAGCAGGATCAGCCAAAACTTGTCTATGGATTGCAAATTTAAATTACAATACAATTATACTTTGTGTAAACAGTTCATAGATTTTATTTAAAAAAAAAAACAGAGGGGCAGCCATGTTCATAGCTGGTTTTCCAGAAGAGACATATATTCAACGGGGGGGTTGAGCCAATATATGTAATCCTAAAATAGACAGAAAACTCAACTCTATTGGGCCATTTAGCTGCTTTCTCCAGTAGAGACATCTTCTCTACTATTTGACGATAGGATTGTCGGTGAGGGGCTGATTGAGGGGCTGAACCTCTATTTTTTTTTTAACAGTGTTTGTTTTGTTTTCAAGGTAGGGGGGTACAGAAGAGAAAAAGGGGGGGTGAAAAAAAAAGGGGGGGCATCAGGTACATTCCACACAGTCCACAAAATACAGAATAATAGCAAAGATATTAGACCTCATCTCAGTACACAATGCATAGCATATACAAGAAGCACAGAGTAATAAATGCATAGAGACATTGTAATATCAGGTGCACCTAATTTTATTTCCAGACACAAGCCTGTGTATCACTATAGAAGCCCTATTATCTAGGAATTGGCCTCCGTCCAATCCTCCCAGGTTTTTTCAAATTTGGCGGGGCACCCTCTAGCTAGATATGTCATCTGAATCAGCGGAAGATTTTTATTAATAAGGTCCAACCAAAACTGTAAGGAGGGTACTTTTGGGTCCATCCATTTCATAAGGAGCGCTTTCCTAACATAATACAGTAGGCTACGCCAGAGGCCTCTCTTTGCTCTAAAGGGGGTCACCTCGTAGACAACTCCAAGAACACAGACTTGTGGTGACATTATTTTGGGGAAGGTCGTTTTTTCCTGTATATGGGTCATCACTCTGTTCCAAAATCTATTCACCTTAGGGCATTCCCATATCATATGAAGATATCCCACCTCCCTCTGTTGACATTTGGGACAGCACACCTTGCTTGTATCACCCATACGACTCAGCCTTAATGGTGTAATGTGGAGCTGATGTGTTATTTTAAATTTAATCAACCTGTCCCTAGTAGCAATGAGATATTGATATGCTGTAGAGGTGGATTCGTCCCACTCCTCCTGTGTAAGATCATGAATTCCGGTCTGCCACATTGTGTATGCCCTGGCAAACGGTGAGGGAAATGTAGAGAGCAAATTACTATACAATTTGGTCACCAATTTTTTCTGAGCAGGAGGTAAAGCCAACTCCAACCTGCTAGATGTAAATTGTGCCACGAAGGCGTGTCAAAATTGCAAATAGCCCATATGACTAATCTGTGCCCCCGGGTGTGCCTGGATCATTTGATCCCTAGTGAGGAGTAGACCATCCGGCACCGCATCCCCCAACGTCATAATCCCAGCCCTTGGCTATCTCATGTAAGTTAGGAGTGTCTCAAAGTGGGGCAAGTGTGAGTTGCCCCACAGTGGGAGATCCTTGGTAAGCAGCGGATAGGAAAGGCGATGAGTTCGCATGGCCATTGTCCATGCCCTATGGGGGGGTAGTAAGGACCGGATGTTTTACTGGTAAGTCTGATAATTTCCGATACAGTATATATTTTAAGGAATCAACCGAGCCAGCCAAAGTAGTTTGCAATTTAAGATTGGGGTTGCGTGGGTCTGGTACCAGCCACCAGGCTATATAAAACAGCTGCGAGGCCAGGAAATAACAGAAAAGGTCTGGGAATCCCAGTCCCCCTTCACTAAGCGGGGCTTTAAATTTAAGTTTAGAGAACCGGGGGGATTTCTTTTCCCATATAAAGGAGGACTGGATTTGCTCTATACGCTGGAAAACAGGTTTGGGTATATATACAGGGGAATTATGTAGGATGTACAGATATTTAGGTAGAAGACCATTTTTAGCAAGTTGATTCTGCCCTATAGGGTAAGAGGTAAATTTTCCCACTGCTTAAGGGCTGAACCTCTTTTAATGTACAATTTATGTTCATAATCCACACTTTCAAGTGAGTAAAAGCTGGTGCTTAAAGTTCTGACTGATACAGAGGCTACATCCCTCCAATTGCTGTCTAACAACTTGAACACAAACACACGCATAACTCTATAGCTTCCAACCGAGTAACTAGTTAGAAACTTGCTAGGACTTACCTCCCGTTCCCTCTCTTTTAGTTCGGCCTCTGTTTCCTTCACCTTATTTACAAACATCTGCCGCATTTCCTCCTCCTTTCTTTGTAACTCGGATAAGAACTCTTTTCTTTTGGCTTCGTAAGTCTCTTGAAGGCTAAAAATGTTCAATATTCAATGAGATCTCGTGAGAGCTATTTAAATACACTCACTCAGCAAGTGTCTTTTTTACACCAATAAATGGGAAATGTTTCATGGCTTTAAACAGTTGCTTTGACTGCATGTATAAACCCCATTACCTGGGGATACAGTGAAAGGGTAATGAAATTGTTATTAAAACATGCTGAATAGCTATTTTAAAACCAATTTTTGGGTTCCAAAGCTGATTCTCCAACTAAATGTGGGTCCTTTTGAAACATTTTAATAAACACTGCTGTATAATGTATACTTTGCTCTGTGTCCTTTCAGCTCATCAGGTGCAGAGGTGACAACCAAACCACACTTACAGGTAACCTACAGGGTGTAGACCCATTGTACAAACAGTAGGGGCTTGCAGAAACTTCTGTCATATGATGAACTCATTGGAGAAGCATCTAATGGAGAATAAGCAAGAGTAATGTTGAACGGTACTACCAACAATGCTGTACTGTCTTTTTATTGTGATCTGGAAATACAAATGCTGTCACATTCCGCTGCACAAGAATAGTGATATATACAAACACTACAAACTGGTGTATAAGGCGATGAGTGCCTTGCTTGTGAGAGCTTTCAATACAAAATGCACAAGCACTCCCTAAGGGCAGGAATTGTGTAATTTGCTTTCACTTATTACAGTATTGGAATGTAAACACAGAGTTTGCAGCATTTAAAGCACAATATTTGTTCAGATGCCTTAGCTCCTTACAATGTTACTGATGTTTACTTGTTATTAGTGACCATACTGTAGTTCCAGCTGAATGGAGGGTATGAAGTAAAGATCACTAATATGAGACTCCCTGAGGGAGCAAGCCCCATAGTTAGGGAAAACGCTGCTATAGAGGAAAGCTATCACATCTACCTGAAAGATTATTCATGAACGGTTATATCCGTATGTCATTTAATACTATTCATCTCAAAGTATTCCTTTGTTTCATCCCAACCTGAGTGAATTTGGTGTGATGGTTGATGTGTATTAAATAAAAGCAAAGCACCTCATTTGTCCAGAATTTTTACTATAGTAGTGCTGGCTGATATTTAGTTATAATAAATGCTTTTCTCAGTAACACACAACACCAAATTGTTGATAAAACTTTACATGAGACTGGGGTATTCATTCAATTCTTCCTTAAAACTAAAAGGAAGAGTCAAATGTTAGGTACACCATCCCCCTAATCACTTACCTGAGAGACCCCTGGCTGGAAACTGCATCTACCCGGAGTACTTCTGTAAGAACACCATGTCATCTTCTGCTTTTTCCATCTTTTCTTTCGACCTGGGCTGTATGAGCAGTAGAGTGAAAAGCAGGCTTTTTGTTCCCAATATCAGCTTTCCACTCTACTGTGTATGCAGACCAGGACTGGAACAGACATGAAGATCCAAAAGAAGAAGAGGGCATCATTGCGCTTTTAAAGAAGTACTCTGGATCAGTATAGTTTTCAGCAAACAAGAGTAGAAATCCTAATCACTGGGTGCTGCCTAAAGCTGGCCATAAATGCAAAGACCCGAACGATTGGACTTCCCCATCTCCTGACCTGCCACTAGCCATTCAGATCAAATAAAGTAGTTAAAGAACAGATCAGCCGATGTTCTGCCCCTGACAGCAATCGTACGAAAGTTATGTCCGACAAAGCAGGTGACAGTCTCAGACTGAAAATCATACGATCGACAATACATGCAGATCGTACCAAACGACCAATTTCCGCCGGACGAAAAATGTCGGGACTCTCCACACACTGGTCCTAAATCATACAAATCTTTACGTCTATGGCCAGCTTTACATTTTGGCATTTTACTTTTCCTTCTCCTTTGATTCATTTTTCTGCATCCGGACATTATCAGGAGTTACCTGAATGGCTGTGTGTCGGGATCATTGTCCTTGAAGCCCATCTCTTCCAGCTTGCACCGCCTGTACAGCTCATAATGCCGGGTGTGAGTCTGCTCTCTCAGGTCTTCCATGTTAACCCGAATCAACATCTCCCTCAGCTTCACAAAATCACAGTGGCTCTCATTTTCAACTACATTTCAGCAGGTAATGAAAAAAATAATAATGTACATATTTAATCTGTGAAGTGTTGTGCATGTAGTTTTACCGCACAAGCAAATAAAGCAGACATGCAAGACACCTACAATATTAAACTGCATGACCTACCATGATCTGAAGAGTTTTAGGGTTGGTAGTTAGTGAAGTTTGTTTTCATTAGAAAAGGGGCAGATTTATTACAAGTCAAATTGATTGTTCCTGTTAAACGTTGTGTTTTACTCACAGATCAGATTTTCACGTGATCTATGCCGTTTGGGAAGTTTTTATTTAAACTACAATCAGGAACAGGGTTAAAGCTGCTAGGGTGCCATAACACTTAAGAGTTGTACTTTAATATCTAAAGTGTTAACAGTGTAGACTGCATGTTTCCTCGTTCCATTCAGTGGTGGGGGAGTAAATCAGAAAACAAAGCTGATTTTTTTTTTTTTTTTTTTTTTAAATATAGCTACAGACATACCTTGTACTACTCCCCAAGGATACTGCCTGGCTCTCACAAGTTTATTTCCTACTTTCACCTCCTCTGTGCTACCAACTACAGCGAAGGGCAGGTGAGCCTACAAATAAAAAACAGCATTCACTATTAATATTTACAACCTTATAAAATAGAAATATAACTAAAGACATAAAAGGGAAATTCACAATACGCTACATGCAGATATTGTATTCACGAACTACAGTACTAATGCTCTTCGAGGGACTAATACTGGGGTCCAAAGCAGTATTATCTGTAATAAGAAGCTCACTGATTGGGAGATTTTTTTGTTAAATACAGCAGAACTCCCATTGTACATCCCCTGAATTTCGGTTTTCTCTCATTTTACATTGTTGTTTTGTGGTCCCACCTATATATTATGCATAATACATTTCCCTGATTTTACACCATTTTTTTCTGGTCCCCTGAAAAACGTAAAATGGGGGTTCTATTGTATTTAAAACATGCTTTTGGTATAATGTCGCCAGTGAAAAAGTACAAAATATTTCAGCATATTTTGACCGCAATCAATCATACAAAATGTTGCGGACCTGGGGTTTTTCAGATGAGGGATCTTTCTGTAATCTGGATCACCATACCTTAATACCTTCTAGAAAAAATTAACTTAATTTAAACTCATTAGGCTTGTTTTGACACGAACATGGATTCATGTGGCTTAGTTACTATTAAGTGCAAGCTACTGATTATTACAGATAAAAGGAGGAAATACAATTTTTTTGCTTTAAATTGACTGTATGGGATATATCTGGCATAAAGGTGATCTAGCTTTACAGAGTACATGGTGCAAAGATAATATTTGTGATATCTGTTTTTCAGTTATTATTAACATAGCCCCCCTCCAGCCTACCTGGTGTTTGCCAGACACCGCCAATCCCCATTACTGGACTTTCTTATGTTATTCTTTGGCAAGAATTAAATGCTCAGTTATGTATAGAGCACAGAAATGTACAAAACTGCACAGTGCCTTGCAAAGTATTCAAGCCTTTAAACAATTCTCAAATTTCTCAATTCTGTTCTTCTTTCCACTTCTGCTATGGTGTATAAGAGTAACCGCAATACCAACCACTGTCAGAAGATGGCCCCAGATGTTTAGAGGACAAAGTAAGATTGAGAAAATATCTGCCCAACAGTCGAGACTGACATTTTTTTTTTTTTAATTCCATAGCTCTATCATGTATTTTAGCATTTCCCAAGCAGTTGCTTGTGACCAACCCCTTGGATGTTGCTCTCAACGGCCTCAAAGCAGGTGCTTATTTTTTAATTCCTGGTTTGGAGGCATGTTTTGGCTGTATAAAAAACAGGTATACCGCTAAATAGTCTTCAATAGCCTACCAGTCCACATAGGGACAAAAAAATATGTATCTACTCTGCTGAGACGGCTCTCCCCCTTTACAGGTGACATACTTGCAAACACAGTCAGGTAGGACAGTCAACATTGGCCAAAGTGCCTGACAAAATGTGGGAATGTATGTCCAGCTTTATATAGGCTGATGAAATCCGGGGAAGGCCTGCAGATGTGAATAAGGTTTGGACCAAAACTTCTATAGGTTCCTTGCCTGAAGGCCAGTAAGTATAAGAGTTGAAGTGTTATCTGACCTGTATAGTCCTGGATTATTAGTGGGTTAGGGATCCAATGAGGTTTCCATAAGTATTTCTAAACTTGCTCTAAGCGAACATCAGCCTGAATAACCAGTGGTGCTGAACCTAACAAGGTATAAAACCTTTGCCTGTTAGCTGATGGATAATATTGCTCAGAACGGAGTACTTACATTCATTACAGAGTTGATCTCTGCCACTGCATCATCGTCTGTAGGGAACTGGTAGATCTGAACTCCATTGCTGACCAGTTCACTCATGATCTTGATTTTGAACTTGTGGAGTTCACTCTTGGAAATAGTGTCAGCTTTGGCTATAATGGGAATAATATTAACCTGCGGGACAGAGCGATGAGTGTGAGAAAGGCAGATTGATGGGCTTACCTCCCACTTACTACAAAGCAGCATTTGGTTTCAATAGCAATTATTATTCCCAGATGGTGGGAGGCAGCCAAAATGTGTAACAGCGAATACTGCTAGCCAAAATCTTTAAGGCAAATGTGTGAATAAAAACTCAAGTTTGGCTTTTACAATATAAAGCCTTACGCTATGTTAAACAATGATGTGAGCAGTTTCCATCTTTGCAGTAAGATTAGATAAGGCTATTCAGACTTGCTTAGAACATATAAATAATGATAGCAAAACCAACATCATATATTGACCAAGTTAAATGCCATGTAACACACCAAAATGCTGATCTAGAATATTAAAAGGATGCCGACATATACATGTGCCCATGACATCTTCAGGTCTGATGCGAATAATCTTTTCTGGTCAAAACAGTGGGTTTTCGTTTGATGGTACAGCCACCCAAACGCTCAGGTCTTAACTATTGCATGTTGCAAATTATCAAGCAGAAAATGAGGTTTGTCTGTAATATAAGCTGATGCTACAGGGCTGATTATTAAATTCTGATGCTAGTTGCACTGGTTTCTGTGCTGCCATGTAGTAATTATCTGTATTAATTACTAATCAGCCTTATATTGTGACATTTATATTCTATGTGTACTGTATATTGTGAGTGGGTCCCTAAGCTCAGTAAGTGACAGCAGCACAGAGCATGTGCAGTGAATCAGCAGAAAAGAAAATAGGGAGCTACTGGGGCATCTTTGAAAGCACAGGTCTTCCCTGCTAAAGGGTTGTGGCCTTGGGCTGGTACTTTAGTTAAGCTTTAGTTCTCCTTTAAGGCTGGTAATGAGTAAGCTGCAATGGTCTCCAGTCCCTGCGAGAAGCACCAGCTTAATAGAAAATGAAAAACGCTGGTGAGCAAAGGTTGCATTTCCAGCTGTTCCTTTCTAAATGTATTATTTTACTACTGTGCAGTCCCTATAGTAATATTTCAGAAAAGCAGCCCTGGACCAGCACTTGCCCATGACTCAGTGGGGCTCATTTATCAACACTGGGCAAATTTGCCCATGGGCAGTTACCTATAGCAACCAATCAGTGATTAGCTTTTTGAAGCCAGCTGCAAGTAGAACAATGAATCCAGCAATTTGATTGGTTGCCATGAGTTACTGCCCATGGGCAAATTTGCCCAGTGTTGATAAATGAGCCCCAGTGTGTCAGCTCTATTCACTGCCACCAATGTAGCCTATACTGACAGCTTCACAGGTCTTGGGAAACAAGTGTGGAAAGGAAAAGAGCGGTATAAAGGGTTAGGGGTGGAGAGAGAAAATAAATAAACAAATTAAAAAGGCAAGTGTGTATAGATAGGCTTAGAAACAGCTGATCTTTCGGCTCCTGTATCTGCACACTCAGGCACAGTGTCCACCATGGTGCAGACTCTGAGAATCTTGTCTTGGAAAAATCTTGAGATCTACCTATCACCAGCTAAAGGTCTACTGGTAGATCCTGATCTACTTTTTGGGCACCCCTGCCTTAAAGAGTTCTGAAGGGTGAAGCACATGATACCTGGGAGAAGAAACATGTTACATGGGGGGGGGAGGTTGAAAAGAACAGAAGGGTGAAGAAAAAGAGTGGAGAAGTAAAGGTTGTTTGGTTGATGGAGACCTAGGGCAGATCCTGGTACCTTGCTGTCCAGCTTCTTCATGGTGACCAGATCTAGTGACTTTAGAGAGTGCCCAGTGGGTGTGATGAAGTAAAGGCACACGTGTATCCTGGAGTCGTGGAAGTTGAATAGGGAACGGCGGATCTTCAGCTCTTCTTGCAAATAATTTTCAAACTGAGTATCAATGTAGTCAACAACTGACCTGTAACTGCACAAAGATACCATGTAAAGCTCTGGTTATGTCTCCTAAGACTATTTTTACATTGTTTAAAAAAAAAAAATCATAGGATCAAAAGAGAACGGAAACGGAATGGCTTCCCGATGGAATCTGCTGCAGATAGATGTGGAACACAATAATAGTGTAAAACCTTTATTACTTTAAAAATCTCTATAAAACAATACATTCATCATTTTGTGGTTAAAAGCATATCATATCACCCCTTTTTCTTGCTTCTCGTCTGTGGTTTTCAAAGAAACCGTAGTGTCAGTGGTTTGACTCCGACCCGCAGTGTCTTCCCCTCCACTTGTAGGTTCCTCGGCGCTTGGGGATGATGTCAACAGTCACCAAGGCAAAGTATTTCAATTCATGTATATGGTATGTAAACTACTTTTATGTATAAATGTGTAATTGATTTTTAAAGTATTAAAGGTTTTACACGATTATCTATCTGCAGCAGATTCCATCGGGCAGCCTTTCCGTTTCCCTTCTCTTTTGATATATGCTGAATTTAATTTGAAACGGTTGTGAGTACCCACCAATCATCAGCACTTGGTGTTTTAATATAAAACAGGAACACAATACAATATTGCATAGTGCATGAATAGGTGAAGGTGTTGTACTAAAACTCTCCAAGAAATACTACACCTTAAGTTCTCTATTTGCTATATTCTGATTTTCCCTAGCTTTTAAGCTCTGACCCCTACAGACTGTTGATTTTTGATGGAGTAGGTGCTGCACCTGGAATATTTTCCCTCAAAGCCTCAATAGGAACGTGTCAGTGTCGCTTTAACCTATGACCATTATAAGTATTAGATTCTGGGAGCTATTTAAATGGCTTGTTCCACTTTGACAACGATATAGCCATCAGAATTCTAAGACTAACTGCAAATGGTCTTTGTTATTTTTGTGTTTCTATTTACACTTTTAGTTGTGCAGATCTCAGGCTTAGAAAGTAATCTGCACTTTGGTTTCTAGGGGATACTGTTTTCTCACTAAGAAAACAACATGCACCCACTTTCTTTTTATGTACCCACCTACCCTATTTTCTTTATTCATGTATTTTTTTAATAAAGCAGCCTGTAACCAACGTGTAACAGTGAGTGAGGATGCTAAAGCTTTTTGTTCAATCTCAGTAACCTGCTGTGACTTGAGACATGATGCAATGGACAAAGGGTAAGTAGAGCAGACAAAAGAAATCTCCTAAAACCCTCACAGCAATGAGATGTGCAATGTTATCCCGGCCCTTTAACAAAGTGCCCTGTCTTTTGCACCTTGCCCCTCGGGTTATGCCCTTTGTGAATTAAAGGGGTGGTTCACCATTTACTTAACATTTAGTAAGTAATGGCTAATTCTAAGCAACTTTTTAATTAGTCTTCATTGTTTATTTTTTAGAGTTTTTGAATTATTTGCCTTTCCAGCTTTCAAATGGGGGTCATTGACCCCACCTAAAAAGCAAATGCTCTGTAAGGCTACACATTTATTGTTATTGCTACTTTTTATTACTCATCTTCCTATGCAGGCCCTCTCTTCTTCATATTCTAGTCTCTTATTCAAATCAATGCATGGTTGCTAGGGTAATTTGGACCCTAGCAATAAATCAAAAACTACAAATAATAAAAAATGAAAACCAATTGCAAATTGTCTCAGAATATCACTCTCTACGTCATACTACCAATCCTTTAAGAACCATGGCTCAGACACTTACGGTAATTTGGCAGACTGTGGCATATTCCCTGGATACAATTTGGGTCTGGGGCATTAGTAAATGACCCCTTTTGTCTAAGAAGTGTAATATGTAAGAAAACTTCACTCAAAGATACAACAGAGTATAAGTAGAGAAAAAAAGAGCTTGCAGTGATACAGTGTCATGGTTTCTCAGATTAATGGAACTGCTACATTCTTGTCTTTGTCTGCAACGTTCCCTAAAGCAGCGGTGGAGGGCACATGACTGCATGAATACTGTATACATAAACGATGGGTTATTAATACAGAAAACCCACAGACACCTCATAGCAGTGACAAAACTTACTGGGAAACATGTGAGCAGCCAACTGTTTTTTTTTAAATGTTATAATAAACAGTGGTTTTTACTTTATGAGGAAGTGTGCACTCTATTTTTTCTTTTTCGTCTTGAATATACAGCTATGGTCAAGACAAGAACATTAAAGGGGTTGTTCACCTTTGAGATAACATTTAGTATCATGTAGAGAGTGATATTCTGAGACAATTTGCAATTGGTTTTCATTTTTTATTACTGAAGGTTTTGGAGTTATTTAGCTTTTTAGTCAGCAGCTCTTCAATTTGCATCTTAACCAATCTGGTAACTAGGGTCCAAATTAGCCCAGCAACCATGCATTGATTTGAATAAGAGACTGGAATATGAATAGGAGAGAGTCTGAATAGAAGGATCAGCAATAAAAAGTAGCCATAACAATACATTTGTAGCCTTACAGAGCATTTGATTTTTAGAAGGGGACAGCGACGCCCATTTGAAAGCTTCAAAGAATCAGAAGAAAAAGAGCCAAATAACTATAAAAAAATAAATAATGAAAACCAATCGAAAAGTTGCTTAGAATTGGTAGTTCTATAACATAATGCAAGTTACTTTAAAGGTGAACCACCCCTTTAAAGGGTTATTGCCTTCCCCCTGTATGGTCAGTGAAGCTGCAAATAGCCCTTTAACGTTCTTGTGTGTATATGTGTATATATATTTTGAAAAAGTTCTCGGAGGAGACTGAAACGTCAGCCTCCTTTTAAATAAAACTTTCATAATATTAATAAGACCTGAGAGTGCGGATCCTATTTGTATTCTATAGATTTATAATTGAAGATACTGCACAAAAACAATTGAAACCTTTTTATCGCGAGTGGTGTTTATTTATATATATATATATATATATATATATATATATATATAAAGTCAATTTAGTAAGCGCACTCTTACCGGATTTCTTACGATGTGGGTGCGTTGGTCAAAGTATTCTAGTACAAAATAGTAAATGGACCCGCACTCCAATATTTTTGTGAAAAAAAGTGTTGAATTTTATTCACAGGGTCATATCCAACGTTTCGGTCCCAACGTTTCGGTCCACACGTTTCGGTCCTTGAGAAAGGTCCCAGTGTGGACCGGAACGTTGGATATGCACCTGTGAATAAAATTCAACACTTTTTTTCACAAAAATATTGGAGTGCGGGTCCATTTATTATTTTATATATATATATATATATATATATATATATATATATATAAAATCGAACAACAATGTCTTTTCAATAAATAACCTTTTCACTTTTTAAGACCTGAGAGTGTGGACATTGTTGTTCGATTATTCTATATTTTCTGACTGCACCCAGGCACTTATATATATATTTTTTTCGTGAGTGCCGGCTAATTTTGATTACTTATTATTTGATTAAATTGGAGTCTATGGGAAGCAACTTTCCTGTAATTCTGTATATAGAATAATGATCTGCCTAGTTTGCAGTGTTACAACTCACCTGAAGAGTTCCATGACCTACATATATAAAAATATTTGGACCCTGGCTGCAAGCCTTTATATGGTCATGGAACTCCTTATAACCTTATATTTTCATTATTAGTCTATTCAGAGTTCTGCTAGGGGAGCATTTTGCTAAATATATTTTTAATGCATTACAAGCACAAACAAAACTGCTGGCATGAACCAGCACTACACATTAGGTGAAGTAAGTGCACGAGTAACGCTAGGCAGCTGCCAAACCTTTGTTCTAGTTGGTTAACCTGGATCTATATAACTGAACACACTCCTAATCGGTACATTAATAGAAAGTAGGAACGCAGGAATTAAAAGTCTGGTGAATCAGTCATGATGCTTGCCTGTCATCTTTGTTGATCTGATCCCCAAATCCAACAGTATCAACTATTGTCAGCTTTAGATGCACGTTGCTCTCTTGTAGGTCATATGTACGTGGTCGCAAGCAAACGCCATTCTCATAATGACTGGCCTCTTCTGTCTCAAATGTTGTATTAAACAAAGTGTTCATTAGGGTGGACTTTCCAATGCCGGTTTCACCTATTAGACAAACAAGGTTTGGTAGTAAAGGCCTTATAAAGGAGTCGGATTTGTGCAGCTCAGTTGATACAAGCATGTACCTGTTTCATAGCAGAATAGCTTCTTGCTATGATTACGACTGCATACACTACTCCCAATAATATTACATGAAAAAACACAGATATTTTTCACCTTCCCAACCACTTTCACAGGTGAAGGTACATAAACATTCCATTCATTGCATATCATGGAAATGATGTTTTCCATTTGACAGCAAAGTTTGAGTACATATACTGGATAACTATTTGCATAGGCACAGAACATTTTCTCTCTGCACATTTATACATATATATGAGAGGGAGCTGCAACTTTGCTTGCTTCATTTAAGGCATTCTTTACAGACAAATGGAACAAGAGTACCCTTTTTTAACGAGAAGCAGGACAGCAGTTATTATTTTACAGAAGACCATAGAACAGTCAACCCGCATAGCAGGACTTAACCTCAAGTAAGCTACCAACATTGTAATTTAAAATAAATGGAACAAGCATTTGGTACGGTATACACTGAATTTGATTTTTTTTCCCTTTACTTTGGACAAAGTCAAGATTATATTATGGATCAGCGCCACAGGCAATGGGAAAAAAAATACCTAGTGCAGTATTGTTAATATTCAGTGCAGTCAGGGTGTTGCAACACAAATCTGTGTGTCTTGAACCATAGAAAGTCTAGGAACAGGTTTTTCTTATGTGTTCTGAAGTGCTATAGTGATTTTTATTAAGTGCGATCTCGAAAATAAAATTATAATTAAGTCAAACAAGGTGCTTGTAGTGCTTTCTTCAAAAGGTAAAATGTATTAAAATAAGGTGCAATGGTGTATTCTTCAAACAATAAAACACATCGGGGCACATTTACTTAGCTCGAGTGAAGGATTAGAATAAAAAATACTTCGAATTTCGCCATCGAATTGGCTACTTCGACCACGACTTCGAATTGAACGTTTCAAACTAAAAATCGTTCAACTATTCGACCATTTGACAGTCGAAGTACTGTCTCTTTAAAAAATACTTTGACCCCCTAGTTCGCCACCTAAAACCTACCAAGCATCAATGTTAGCCTATGGGGAAGGTCCCCATAGGCTTTCCTAGCTTTTTTGGATCTAAGGAAAATCGTTCGATCGATGGATTAAAATCCTTCAAATCGTTCGATTCGAAGGATTTAATCGTTCGATCAAAGGATTTTTCCTTGGCAAATAATTCTGAGGGTTTGTTTTTCCTTTAATATTGCAAATTTTGTTTGTTTTGCTTTTTTAACTTTGTTATACACTTTGCACAAAGGTCTGCAGCAGATTTGAAGGAAATAAGCTTTAAATAAATAACATTTTTCCTAATAAAGACTTCAAACTCAAACTGCAAGAGCGCTGCATAGCAACTATAGCTATAACAGAACACAACTTACCCACACAGAGAATGTTGAAGCAGAAACCTTGTGTGACAGATTTACTAACAAGCTGGTCCGGAAGGCTATCGAATCCCACATGGCCACTCATCGCAAGGCTTCGTTTCTCTTCATTCTGCAAAAGAGTAACACATATAATATATGTAACTGAGAATATTCTCCACATTTAAAAACACATTTGGTTTTAAAGCAAATTAAAAAATAAACAAAACAAAAACAACCACCTAGGCAAGCCTTTTACAGTGAGGGGGGTCTGAGTTGCCAGTCCATACCAGGCAACAAAGTTCCAAGATTTTGCCCTAGTCCCAGGGCACCCTCAATTATTATTTAGCAAAAATGCCCCGTGAAATGTTGGTTATAAAAAAATCACATTTTTATTAAATTAACATATTAAAATTAGTACATTCTGACCCCAAATGACCCACCTTATGCATTTCAACACCTATGATTAAGTACCAGAGGATACAAATGTGTAAGGTGGGTCATACGGCGTCAGTATGTGCTATTTTTAATATGTTAATTTAATAAAAATATGACTTAACAGTTCACAGGACATTTTTGCTAAATAATAATTAAGCCTTTTACAGATTGGCTGCCATATTGCTAAGCTAAGCAGTTAAACATTGGCAGTTGCATGTTCTACCCTTACAAGAACCAGGCCCAGGTCTTGTGCTGTTTTGATATAGCACATTCCAGACATACTGATAATTACACACGGCATTACCATGAAAAATGTAATCTTGATGGTGATCTGAGCACAGGGAGGGGTGGAGGGGAGGATGATCTGTTTTCTCAAAAGTAGATCCAGCCCGTGTGTCCCTGCCCGAAAAAGGGATAGAACTCAAACCTCAGAAATAGGCAAGGCCATAAAAAATCCAGAGAATCCAGAGAATGACTTTATGCACAGACAAAAGCAACCAGAATCAACCATGGTTCATGCTAGTGAGTAGGATAAAAAGTCAGAGCTTCTGCAAGGAAGGCCTGCTAGAGGGGATTCTGGGATGACCAACCCATGGCCCTACAAGAGTTATAGAACTAAAACTGCCAGTAACCCTAAAAATTCACCTAAAAAAGTAATTTTTAACATACACATATGAAATCCATACATGATACATCATGTATAGTATACGGAGGATCCTGACGGATATGTATGTACTATGGATATTGATCTCTTCGTAAACTGGGCAGGCTTCAAAATTTCCAGCTGCAGGTGCACCATGTTGGTCCTGGGGCAGCTCCTCTTCACTTGCAGCTGTTCTGATCATTCAGGCTGAATGTGGCCTCTTGGGGATCAGTCTAAAATATCTTAATCAAAGAATTGCTTAACCTACATGGAAATGCAAAGTAAGGATAAAGTATAAGTCACACACATTAAGGGGGTCATTTACTAAAACAAAATTTTTTTTCTGGCCGGGCCTTTTGGGGCAAAAATTAAAATTTTTCATGGAAAGGATTTATTATACCCAGTTGCTGCAAAAAGCCCAATCTGAAAATCTGCCATCTCAAACCTGTAAAGGTGGCCATAGACACACAGATCCTATCGTACGAATCGAGGATTCGTATACGATTTTAGATCGTGTGTAGTGAGTGCCGACATCATTCGTCCGGCGGAGATCGGCCGTTTGGTTGATCAGACAGGTTTGATTTTGACCTGACCGATCCCGCTGGAGCCCATTGCGCATCGTAATCGAATTGTTCAGCCGTACGGCTGAACATTCAGATTACTCCCGATATAGCCATGCTCGTTAATGGCATGTCGGGGAAAGATCCGCTTGTTTGGCGATGTTGCCAAACGAGCAGATCTTTGCGTCTATGGTCACCTTTAAGGCCATGGATAAGTCAATGGCAGATGTCTCTATACCAATAGGAAGATATCGTGGTTTGTGCTGGCTTTAGCTCCATAATCCAAAAAAATTCAGGGTTTTGGGCAATAACCCGAAAAAAATAGTGTGAATCTGGTTTTTGATCGGTTTTATCGAGTTTTCCCCCCAATTCGAATTGAGTTATTTTAATGATAAATAAGCCAAAATCGTGGATAGGAGTTTGGTCAAACTTTTTTTGATAACAAAAGATTTCATAAATTCGGATTTTGGTAAATAACGCCCTAGGAGTTGAGCCAAATTGGGAAGATTGGATCATGATAGAGACCTATGAAGGTCATTTGGGATGGAGAAAACGTGCCAAATCGGTCCCCCTTTTTGCACACCAAGAAATGCAGAGCAGAATACTTGTTATTGCAAGGATGTGCTGAACAAAATTATTTTGATTTTTTTTTTCCTATTCCCTTAAATAATATATACATTAATCAGCTATAAAGGCAAAATCATGTGCTCTTGCCATAAGGTGAAATGATTTTTTCCTTCCCTGCTATGTTATTCATCTCAAAATAGCTTAGTTCAACGCTTTGCTCATGAAATGTGCAGGAAAAGAAAGACAAACACAGCATGGCCACAAAACTTCTGAAAAGCTTATTAATGCGGAATTCCACCAGTGCTGGAAAATGAACCCTATTCAGTTCACAATCCCCAGCAAGCAAGTGCACCTCACTGCTGTCTTACAAGTAAATTGGAGCTGGTTTTGAAGCATTTTGTCCGCTACTTATGGAACTGCCAACCCTTCTGGGACAAACTACTACAAGCATGGGAGCTACAGTATTATCCAGAACACCTGCGATTTTCTGGCTAAGAGATCTTTCTGTTATATGGATCTCCATACCTCAAGTCTGCAAAGAATTATTTAAACATTAAATAAACCCAATAGTATTCAATATTTATCATCATCATCATCGTAAAGCAATATTCCAGAATCGGACTATGGTACATACAGTAAATTATATGGAATATACAATTAAACAACGAAATTCTAAAAGCATAGCAATGTATTTATGAAAACAGCACAATGACAGTGCAACTGTTGCATAGACGCCATGCCGCTTCTTCCTGCTGTGACTAACTACTTTCAATAGCAAGTGGCAAGTTTTTCGGGAAAACCACAGATGTGGTCAAGCTGCTAAATCACACGTTTTGTACAAGCGCTGCTAAATATAAAAGGCTTGAGCCCTTAGCAACATACTGTAGCCATAGCAAAAAATTGACATTCCTAAACGAGCAGCAAAAAGAAGACAAAGTCATAGCTAAAAGCTGGCGGTTTCTGGCCTTCAAACTGCATAAATGAATCATTAGAGAGAGGAACACATTTTTAAAGACTTTTAAAATGAAAATAAATATAATAGTAATGGCTATTTCCACTTAGCACTCCAAATAGCTATTTCAGCAATTCACTGCAAGGGCTTATAATGCCAGAAAATTAAAATGTATCCTGGTTACTCTGGTTTTATACAATTGTCTTATTTATATTTTATTATTTTTTTTTTTAGATTAGCGTTCCTTTTCTGCCATTTTCCAGCCTACAGTTGCAGATACCAATTTATTGGGGTCACAGACTGGCAGCCTATTGGCCCATCTATGGCAGCCTCCTGATGTGCTGCCCAACCCACTGATCCTGACGGATCGAGGAATGAATTGGGTCGTTGATGTGGTCCTTAATCTGACCGCCCATATTCTCCTCGTTGGGTCCTACCTAGGGCCCACAATGAGCCTGATATCGGCCACTTCAAGGTGAGCTTTAGAGTAAATATAGAATCCTTGCTAAAGGAAACAAATTATTTTTCACATTGGTTCACCAATATAGTCACATAACGTTCCAGAATCCTCTGCCTCGTTCTCATATCAGGATTCTGTCAAAGAAACATTTTAAATGACTTTCTGTGCTTTCTGTCTGTGGTTACAGTCCTGCAGAGACCCCCTATCGGGAGCCATCCATTTCATTGCATGCCAATAATAATATTCCGCTTCCAAAGGAAAACAAAAGACCATAAGGAAATGATGTGATGGGGACAAGGGCATAGTGTCTCCAAAAATATGTTCATTGCTTTGAACGTTATTTGTAAATTACTTTGCAATCTCTTTCTGTTCTCTGGTTCTGACTCTTAAAACAAAATAGCCGAAGACAGTCCTTGACTGGACTTAATTAGCTGGCTTCTGCTGCAATTTTTTTTAGGAGTCAGAAGCAGAGATGCAGAGAATAAAAACAGCCAGATAGATAAGCAAATCAATTTAGACGAATTACTGAAGCAGAATCTTTTGTAGCCTTATGGGCATCAGCACACAGGGAAAACATAGGGCAGTGTGTGTTCTTAAGGTGGCCATAGACGCAAAGATCCTATTGTACGGATCGAGGATTCATACGATTTTCGGACCATTTGTGGAGAGTCCCAACGACCGTCCGGTGGTCGTATGGTCGATCGGACAGGTTTGATTTTGTCTCAACCGTCCCGTCGGAGCCCATTACTCTCTCATTGTAATCAGATTACCCCCGATATATGCCCGTTAGTGGCATATCGAGGAAAGATCGTCTCATTTGGCGATGTCGCCAAACAAGCGGATCTTTGCGTCTACGGCCACCTTTATGTGAATAGGAAAAACAAATATTCTCGGCTTTGATCTGGTCTTCCACTGGCCCACGGTGTCAGGTCATGAAATGTTTATGTGCAGGGTTGCCAGGTCTAATTTTCAAAACCAGCCCAAAACTAGGCAAGAGTCACTATGTGAAAATGCGCCTTTTTCAAATTTTCAGTTATTTGCAAATTTTTCAATGAAGTAAACAATGGGACAGATTCGTCCGTCACTAGGGTCGTAACTACAGAGGGGGGCCCAGGAGGTATAGGGGCCATTTTGGTGGCCAACAGATTGTAGAAAATTGTCTAAAATTTGAGAAAAGTCACGAGATTTTTGCCCCAAAATTGTCTAAAACGTGAGGGACGTGAGATTGAGGTACAGAGTTCAAAATCTGGTAACTCCCAATTTCTACAGAGCTTAGTCCCAATGCATGCTGGGTATTGTAGTCTTATATTAAACTTACATTAAACTTGGCAGTCGGCAAATTGTTAAACAAAAACTACATTACCCAACACGCATTGGGAGATGCAGGCTTGGCACATTAGGGCAACAAAAAACTTTGGCTGGTTTCTAAAGTACAAACCAGCCAAAGGCCCAAAAAGTAGCCCAAATCCGTACCTCGGCTAGTTTGTACTTTCAAAACCCGCCTGGACTTTAGATTAGAAGCCCAATTGGGCTGGAAAACGGCCAGCCTGGCAGCCCCGGTTATGTGAATAATGGTTGCAAGGATGTTGGTAGCAGTTGAAAGACGTCAGTTTGTTTTTCTGGTTGTCATGATACATTAAGAAAACAAAAAATATGCAAGTGGGCGATAAAGCTCTTCCCTTCTGCTGAGTTTATTGTTGGAAACAGGAAGACACAACACTTTTACCATTACTAGACATTCACTTTTAACCACTACAAAGATACCAAAATGCCAAAAGCTCTTTGACTGAGCAAGAATGGCACAAGTATGGGACCTGTTATCCAGAATACTCTGGACCTGGGGTTTTCTGGATAAGTGATCTTTCTGTAATTTGGATTTTCATACCTTAAATCTTCTAGAAAATCATGTAAACATTAAATAAACCCAATAGGCTGTTTTTTCCTGGAATAAGGATTAATTATTATGTTGGCTTTGAAAAAGCCAACATATTGATCTACTAGTATTAGTTATATTATTCTTAGTTGGGATCAAGTTCAAGGTAATGTTTTATTATTACAGAGAAAAAATAACTCATTTTTAAAAATACTATTTATTCGGTTTAAATGGAGTCTATGGGAGATGGCCTTCCCATAATTCGGAGCTTTCTGGAGAACGGGTTTCCAGATAATGGATCCTATACCTGCACCACCAATGATATGTATCATTGTTAATCCCTTGTGCTCAACCATAAAACACAAATCTAGGGAATGATCCATTTGAAGGGGTGGTATATATTCCAGTTTTTACAGTATTTGAATTATTTGCCATCTCCTTTTGACTCTTTCCAGCTTTCAAATGGGGGGTCACTGACCCCATCTAAAAATGAATGCTCTGTGCTGCTACAAATGTTTTGTTATTGCTACTTTTTATTACTCATCTTTCTTTCAGTCCCTCTTCTATTCATATTCCAGTCTCTTATTCAAATCAGTGCACGGTTGCTAGGGAAATATGGACCCAACTACCAGATTTCTGAAATTGCCAACTGGAGAGCTGCTGAATACAAAGCGAAATAACTTACAAACCACAAATAATAAAACAACGAAAACCAATTGCAAATTGTCTAAGAATATCACTCTCTACGTCATACTATACGGTAACTTAAAGGTGAACAACCCCGTTAATATTATTTTGTTCTGAAACAGGACATTACCGAGGCTGAGAAATGTTAAACCATACTATTCGCTAGCAAGCATTTCCCTTAACTGTCACCAAAGCGCTAGAGCGTATCCAAGGCGTTCAGATTCCATTCACACCAGTAAAATACATTTTCTACATTTGTTAAACACACACTTGAATATTGTTTAAGTTCTATTGATGACTTGAGAACAGCATAGTGGAAAGATGTGACTTTTTTTGTTTGCTGTAGTCAAGTCCAACACGTTCTGTGCAAAAACATTCTTCTAATTCCAGGGTGTACCCGCCAAACATTCGGATAGCGACCTGCCCTCTTACAGGAAAAGACGTTATCTGGGGAAGTTGTGCTCCATACGTTACACAAAATGCAATGCAAAACTGGGACAATGCACAGCGTTCTGCTATTCATAAAGTCCCTGACAAACAATGGTTATTTCAGTGCCTATTGCAGGAAATCTATGCCTTTGTACCCGTAGATTTTTGTCAAATGCAGTGGTTTAGACACTGAGCTCTCAGCGGTCGCAGGCACTATGCTTGGGAAAGTGGCTGAACATAAGCAGTCACAACATTATATATTACATATTATTGGGTTTGTGCTGTATCTACCTGCTGGTAGTTCTAAGCGCAAACCCTGTCTTTGTAGGTGTCAACAAAGCTCATCCATGCGTTGGAACACTCATGCTTCCCATGGCTGTGCCGAGCAATTCAGCCAAGAATTTTATTAAAAGTCTATTTACTGAACCCATTGATGTAAATCTGTCAGCAGGTAATAGCCCACACTAAATAAGCCAATGACATTACACAGAGACTAAGCCGCAATGAAGCTTAAAGGGGCAGTATAAACCACACCTCCCAACATTTTGGAAACAGAAAGAGGGACAAAAAGATTTGGCGTGAGGAACACAGCCCATTTTTAAGGCACACCTCCTAATTACCATGTACATTTTACAACATTTGGTAGGGTTATGAAAGTTTAAACACGTCTATGGTTTTTATATGTTACAGTTTTGCTATTGAAGGTGAATTGCCCTTTAAGCTGTGAGTCTTCGTTGTTATCTCATCTAAAACTGTTACAAAAGTATCTTGTGTATGTATTCTGGGCTCTCTGCCAAGAGCCAATTGAGTTAGAAACATTATATCTTTTTATGGCTGTTCATTGCAGCAGATCAAAGAGAAACTGGGGAAATGTCACTACAAATCCGGGACTGCGGGTTGAGCTGTCAAAAGCGGGACTGTCCCGCTCAAAACAGGAACCTATAGTACCTATAGTTTTATTCTCAAGCTCAAATGACACAGTTACACTGAAGCGTCTCTTTGTAAGGTAGATTATTATTATTATTATTATTATTATTATTATTATTAACATGTATTCATAAAGTGACAACATATACTGCAGTGCTGTACAATAAATGGTTCATACACTGAACATACAGATTTACATACAAAAACAACCAATAACCGATACAAGAGGTAAAGAAAGTTCTGCCCAAACATGCTTACAATCTAAAAGGAGAAGGGATATGGAAGACTGGGTTTGGGCAAGATTAGGAGTTGGCCAAGTGAAAGAGGCATGGAATACAGTATTTAGCAGCATATAGTGCACACTGAATCTGACCATACATGTGATAATCATTTGGGGACCTTCTTTCACCTTGAGGTGGGTAACATGGGACACTGATCTGATTGTTTGGCCCTCGGGGCAACAACCAGACCATAATTGGAGCTATGCAAGCAGTCGGGACAAGGACCGCACTGAAGCACATATGCTGCCCCCCCATCAGATAGCAATGTCAAACCTGCCCAAACATTTTTAGGCAGTAGCTTACCTTAATCAGGCCGGGCCCCCCTCCTGCAAAAATCTTCAGAGGAGGACCTGGTGATATTGTTGAAACCCAACCACCTCAGGACACCGATGAGCGAGCGCTGAGTTTAAGGGCAGAGACACTCTCAGATTCCGCCCGGCAACAAATCCCCTCTTCTTCGGGACGACATCCCCCCGAACTGCCTTCGCCTACCTTCCCACCGGCTATAATGAAAAATTGCCAGTGGGATGGCACTTGCAGCGCTTCTTTTTCCTGAAGTCACCTGAAGAGAGCGTGTGTCTCTGCCATAAATAGTAAATCAACTGGTGACAGAGAACTACCATACAGTGGAGCCCCTTTAGCCCCCCTTTCAGTTTCGGGGGGTGTGCTGTATAGGTAGTTACACAACTGTTTATAAGCCATATATTGCTCAGGCAGAGCGGTCGGCTGGCACCATACACAGGCCAATAAGCTGCCGACTCAGCCCTCTGTATGGTTTAGCTTAACATACTATTTCATTTAAGTGTAAACTACCCCTTTAAATCAGTTTCAGCATGTAATAGCTATGAGGCATAAACAAATAGCTTCAGCGTGAATTCATGGGCCATTGCATAGAAACAGAACAATCAAGGTATAAATCACTTCAGCAGCACAAACTTGATATGAACCATGTTTAGTCAGCAATCTGCTCATAGCTTTAGTTAAAGGGAAATATACCCTTTTTACATGTATGGCTTCTCTATATTCTCAGACAGGCTTTCCTACATAACCACCATGAAGTATATGCTAGGCTCAGGGACAGGATTAATGTGTATCTATATCACTTCAGTACAACACAATTGAATTTTCAGAGCACACAAAATGACTTTAATGGCAGATATTCCTTTAAGGATTTTAGAAATCAAGACCATGCATAGTGGCTCTGAATCCAGCATCCATACAATTTCACTGGGATGACTGGGTATACATATGCATACCTCCCAACATTTTGGAATTTAACAGAGAAGAAATTTTTTTTGACCATGCCCATTTTTGTGGCTCCACCCCCTCATTACCATGTTCATTTCACAAAATTTGGCAGGTTATGAAACATATTTCTGTGTTTTTTACTTATTACAGTTTTGCTAATGAAGGTGAATTGCCCTTTTAGCTGTGAGTCTAACTTTTCCCAAGGGACCGCCTTATCTAAATTGTTACAATTACTGATTTGTTTATCTCAAAATTGTTACAAAAATATCTTAGCTGCACCTGTGGCTCTTCTGGGCTCTCTGCCAAAAGCCAATTTAGTTAGAAACGTTGTATCTTTTTCTGGCTGTTCAATGCAGAGAAAGTCAGGATTTTTCGGTGCAAACGAGGGACTGCTGGTTGAGCTCTCAAAACGCTGAAAACGGGACAGTTGGGAGGTATACGTATGCCCGACCAGGTTTCATTCATTCAGGTTTCATGGGTAACCTTGCCATTCCACATGGGGATCAATGGAACACCTATGCAGTGAGGTAGGACTCGGAAAAACTGGCATTGGGCACACCGCTGTGCTGCTTTTGCTCTCATTACTTCATACATAAAGGTTTATCATACTTATGTGAGCCAGGCCACGCTGTTTCCGTTTGTTTATAGTAAATTCCTATCCTCCCTTTTTCCAAAAATAAGCATTGATACAGAGGGAAGATTAGGGGAATTTCAGGGATAAACAAAAATCCAAAAAAATAGAAAACTCTTGTACTGTTTCTGTCATGTACTGTTACTGAACAATGTAAGATATTGAATTGCATCAGAGTTTGGACATATTTCTGCCCGCCTGCTCATTAATTAAAGCAGCGATTAAAGAGGAGAACCATGAGCACCCTGTCTGCTGATTGGAGCACATAGAGGAAGGCCGAGGCAAAGGTTATGGGAATGTGCGGCAGGAATGATACTGCATTTATTCCAGCTGGGAAGACTATCTTTGACCCAGGTCATTGCTGTCTTGGTGAGAAAGAAGCCAAAATGCAATGAGAAAGAACTGTATGTGCTCCAGTGTGTTCTCCGGTGCAGGGAACTGCTGAACTACAAATCTCAGAATCCCATAGCAGAAAGTTCTAAACAAAGCAGTGGGGCCTGTATTTTACTAACTGAGTGATGTTCATAGATCTACCAGGGATCTGTTATCTGGTTACCTTCCCATTGTGTTGTTGTTTTGCTGCTGGGGGGGTAAAGAGTAAAGAGTGACTGAAGTTTGTCAGTGCACAAGTTACATGATTGGGGGCAGCAGGGAAACTGACAATACGTCTAGACCCATGTCAGATTTCAAAATTAAATATAAAAAAATATGTGCTCTTTTGAGAAACGGATTTCAGTGCAGAATTCTTCAAAGCAGTATCCCTTTAAGCTTTCAAATGGTGCTCTGCAAGGCTACAATTGCATTGTTATTGTCATTTTTGATTACTTATCTTTCTATTCAGTCACTCTCCTATTCATATTCCAGTCATATTCAAAACCACTGCCTAGTTGCTAGGGCAATTTGGAAAGCTGCTGAAAAAAAGCTTAATAATTTAAAAAAACAATAAATAAATTAAAATAAATTTAAAAAAAAGAAGACCAACTGCAAATAGTCATGCTAAAAGTTAAATTAAAGGTGAACATCCCTTTAATTAGTGTAGGACATTTTCAGCAAACCGTTTGCCTTAAAACTAGAACTGTTAGTGAAGGTTATCATATACTGGCCAAAACCTGGCATTGTACCCTTCAAGGTATCCAACTTGATTAAACAACAGATAATACTGCACATCTGGTGATGCAGAGGGATGGCTAAATAAATGCCTGAATCATTGGATGTGTCAGAAGTGAAAGGAGCTTTGGCTATTCCCTGCCATGCCCCAGATTCAACAGTTTATTAAAACTGAACCTCAAGTTATATCCAGAATGCCAGGCAGCATGGTCAGAATAGAACAGCATGACCAACCAAATCTAAGCATTCATCTCCAGCTTTACAGGCACTTCCCTGTAGAGTCCTCCAGGTCGGGTACAGGTTAGCTTCAAAAACCTGCGGTACCCTGCGGGTTGCAGGTAGAACTTCCGGGTGCTGTATAGACGCGGGTCACGGTTCGGGCTGCGGGTCTTCTGAATAGTGATTTTTACTCCTTTTTTCTGATCACGTCTACTTCCGATGATGTCAGTTCCGGTTTACAATAACAGCACTTCCCGATTCTTGATGGTCAGCGGGTCGTGGGACCAGGTTGCGGATAAGGTACTTGCGTGTCGGGTTGCGGGTAAGAATGCGGGTTCCAAAAAATGGACCCGCGCAGGACTCTACCTCCCTGTCAACAGCTCCAAGCCCGTTCTTACCAGCACATGCAGACCAATTGCAAATGATCTCAAATTAGTGCTCTCTACTTAATTTAAATTAAAGGTGACCTACCTCTTTAAAGATTCCAACATGCCGGTGTTTGTAGGAGCAGCTACTAAGCAGGAAGTCAATATAGAAATGCATTTGATTTTAAAATTTGAAATCAATTATGTATGCTGGATATATTCAACAGTGCTATACAGGAATGAAGAGAATGATAATCTTTGTTTTTATTATGCATGGCAGCCGAGCGGGCTTTCATGACCACCCTTGAAGTGGTTAGCGCTGTTGGACAACAATGCGCTACAGATCTTACAAGTCCATCTGTCCTGCTGTGTGAGTGGCATGCAATCAGAAAAGGTTACATTCCTGAGCCCAGTGCCAGTCCCGCTGCTATTCACTTTATCACGTTACATTTGTAGCTGGATCCTGCAACAAGATGTCAAACTGCTATGCTTTGTTACCAGATCAAAGCTTATTGTAATGGAAACCAAAACCCAGCACACATTTTTAGAATTTGAAGAATTTAGAGGAAACGGGGCTGTGTGTTTTTTTGGCACCCTGCTCAGCAGTGCGTGGCCCCCAGTTATGTTTGAAACTTATTAAAGAAATAATCGAAATGTCAGTCATGAACATCAGCACCCTGAGCCTCAGGCCCTCACTAGGACAAGAAATGAAAGAGCATCTCTATATAGGATTCTGCTGGCTGTATGACGGACTAGAAATTCTATATATATATATATGCATTGTTTTAGCAGCTACTAACAACTCCACCTCTAATGACTGCCTCTGTTCTCTGGCTGCTTTTGTAATGGCGTTCCCGGAGCATGATTGGTAAAAAGGTGCAAGGCAACAAGTGTGGATGGACAGCAGGATTGCTCCCTTGTAAGAACTGCTAGTATGACTAAAGTGCTGTGCTGGCTGCGTCGAGTCTCGTGGTCATTTTCAGCAAACATTTCACACTGGTCAGTCGTTTGTCACAACACATTATAGACGATGGCTTACCCTCCAAACCTCTTTAATTAATTCAGAGGGTCTTGTGACTTTACGTTACTGAAGGTTTTCTACATGGGTCGGGACCATGAGGGGTGATGATCTTTTGCAGTGAATAGGGTGGTAAGAGGCATTTATAGAGGACAGATACAGTGTGGCACTATGCATGGTGGTGGCTGGAGAGTGACATTGGTGGTTGGTTGTCCACAAGGTAACACCAAGTTTGTTGGGGTTTATGTTGCTGCATGGAGAAGTCAGAATGTCTTGGTTGGTTTTTCTCTACCCATTACTAAAGACCCCATACACTTGCAGATATAAATCAGCAGCTTATTGGTCGGTGTATGGGGCCCTCCGACAAGATTCCCCAACCGAAAGTCGGCCAGAAGTCAATCAGCCGGGTTTAAAAAATCCTGTCAGATTAAGGACCACATGGGCTCGTTGATCCGGCCCTCTATTCGATCGCCCGTATTGTACTCATTGGGGCCCAACGATCGGATCAGCCGGACATCGCCCACCTCAAGCATATCAGGGAGAGTTCTCCCAATGTATGGCCAGATTAAGTCTAAGCAGCACATAAAACATGCTTTACCACTTTGATCTAGAGAGCTGGTTTCTCTAAACCACTAGTGCCCATACTTTACTAACCTTAACATAATAACCTTAACATAATAAAAATCTGAATGAAAAGCATGAAGTAGGAGGGTGATTTAGAGAAGCTGTTTGTTGACAGTGTCATGAGATCTACTGATCACCAGATCTACTGGTAGAACCCCGATCTACCTTTTGGGCACCCCTGTTCTAAGCAGTGTTATCTGCCTTCCATAGCTATAGATCTGGAGTTGTATACTCAGAACCCATGACACAATTTGTCATGCAGGCTTTGTTTTGATATTTAGGCAGTTAAAGCCCATTTAATGTAATGGTTATTTCATCTTTAAGCTAACTTTTGGTATGTTATAGGCTGGTCAGTTATTAGCAGCTTTTTAACTGGTCTTTTGGTTTAATTGTTTTTTTTTTTAAATTATCTGTCTTCTTCTGACTCTTTCCAGCTTTCTAATAGGGGTCACCAACTCCGGCAGCCCATAAACGATTGTTCTGTGAAGCTGCAATTTTATTTTTTAACTATTTCTCTTTCTATTCAGTCCCTGCCCTATTAAAAAAACCCAGTCCCTCATTAAAACCACAGCCTGGTTGCTAGGGTATTTTGGACCTTTCAACCAGATAGATGCAAAAATTCCAAAATGGAGAGCTGTTGAACAGAAAAAGCTAAATAATTCAAAAACTACAAATAATACAACAATAATATAAACACCTGTTGCAAATTGTCTTAGAATATCACTCTCTACATAGCCCTAAATTAAGTCCTAATTTGAACAACTCACTTTATTCAATTTGAATGTATAAAAAGCTAAACATATTTTGTTACAAATGTTTTAAACATGTTTAGCATTAGAATTACGTGGCCCTCAATCACTGCACAGTTGAAACCACATATTTTTCTCACCAAAAATAAAAATATGTGAAACTGCAACAATATTTAAATAATCAAAAAAAACATATGGCATTTTTGTATCCATAGGGGAGGAGTCAGGTCCTCAAGGGCTCGCCCTATATAAATTAATGCACATTAAACTCCAGCAGTTTATAGCAGTAAACTGTCGAAAAATTTCCCCAAAATCCTACCAATTTCTCATATCCTTTTAGCACAAATATCTTGATTACTGCCAAACTACAGCTCCCTGAATGAGCTAGGTTACTAAGGTTAGGTTAATAACTTCCCATAAGTTATGGGAAGAAATACATTCAACAACTCCGTATTTCGAGATGATGTGTTATATTTATATATTGTGTTATATTTTAGTACACAATTTCGGTACAATCCAGTTAAACACTACCAAATAATGCGCCACCATTGCTTATCTGCATCCTGAAACAATGAATGGGTAATACTGGAGCAAAATCAATGTGGCATTCACACCCAGAGAGAAACAGATTAGATAAGGGGCAGCGTATATGTTTTGCAGATCATTAATCAGTGTCCCAAGTTCTGTCAGGGAGAACAGTGGTAGGGAAAGCAATGTTAAAAAGTCATGGTCACCACAAACATGATAAGAAATGTTTAACTGGGACTCTACACATTCCTGGAAAGGCTTCATTCATTTAGTCCATGTTATACTTGATATCTCCAGCACTATGGCGGTGGCACTATTATCACTGCATCCTTATGGAATGAAATGCCTCATGGCTGCAATTGATAAAGTGGCCCTAAGGGCAGAGACACACAGTGAAATTCGTGAAGATTAGTCGGCAGGCGTCAAATCTCCTCTTCTTTGCGGCGAATGATCTCCCCAAACTGCCTTCCCCTGCCTCCCATTGGCTACAATGAAAATCGCCGGGGGGATGGCACTGAGTGATGCATTTTCTGAAGTCTCCCGAAGTTGCCTTACGAGGAAACTTCGGGCAATTTCGGAAAATGAAACACTCAAAGTGTCATCCAGCCAGCGATTTTCATTCTAGTCAGTGGGAAGGCAGTTCGGGGAGATTAGTCGTCGGGCGACTAATCTCCCCGAATCTGAACGTGTGTCTGTGCCCTAAATTTGTCTGCTCATGCTCAGTCTTAAAGGAGAAGGAAAGCTACTGAAGCAATTTATTGCCAATAGATTAGCTACAATAGTGCAAGCTATAACTGTATATTTATTATGCAGAATGCTTTACCATACCTGAGTAAACAGCCCTAGAAGCTCTCTCTGATTGTTTAGGGTAGCAACTGCCATATTAGCTTGGTGTGACATCACTTCCTGCCTGAGTCTCTCCCTGCTCTCTCATAGCTCTGGGCTCAGATTACAGCAGGGAGGAGAGGAGGAAGGAGAGATAGGAAGAGGGAGATAGGAGCAAACTGAGTCTGTGCCCTGGTGGTTAAATCTGAAAGAAGAAAGTCTGATACAGAAGTCCATGTGTACATAATAGAAGGAAACAAATGATGACAGACAGAGTAGCATTACTATAGGGGTTTACTGGTGTATTTATATAGACCTTTCTGATAAAGCTTACTTCATTTTAGCCTTTCCTTCTCCTTTAAATCAACCTACTTCCAGTAACGACTGCCCCGAGGGCTGATCTACTGGGTCTGTGCATTCAGTCCATCCACATGTGATTTAGTCATGGCACAGGTGGGTTCCTGTTGAAAGCTAGCATGGGTGGTGGGAATAGACAGCAATAACAGTGCATAAGCTGCTGTGAAAGCAAAACTCTTCCAACGTTTTTTTAACCTTTTATACCTTCCCTGGCAGGTTGATGAAAGGCATGAGTTAAAAAGGCTGCAAGTTGTCACACATTACAGGTACTGGATGCAATGGTCACGTTGGGTTTGGGGGGAGATGGACTTGTGTGGCCCCAGCTTTGGAACATTGCTATAATGTTTTGAAAATGTCCTAAAGAACATGTATTGTTTTTAAATCACTAATTTGCCCATATGATAAAGCAACAGTAGACTGGGGATAAATCATATAGGCAATATACTCTAAGGAGCATATTTATTATGCTGTGTAAAACAAAATTTGCAAAAAAAATTATGTAAAAAGCTGTGTAAAATAAATGGAATTATCAAAGTGTGTTTTACTTTACACCATGTAAATGCCAAATTTGCCGCTGTTATTTTGCACTGCTCCTGGCGTAAGTTTTTAGCACCGAAGCCCGTTGATGTTTGGTGTAATATCCCGCTGTTTTTTTTTACCCCACATAATAAATATGCCACTAACTGTAGAGACACCAACCCAGTTCGGTTAACTACCGAGTGTCTTTTGGCCATACCCACTCTGCCATAACTATGCCCAGGTCATGCTGCCAATTTCACAGTATGCTATACCTTTTGAAGGGGGGTTTGGTAGGTTTCAATAATTTTCAATGCTTAAGGTAAGTTTAATTGGTTATTGCACATGACTGAGTGGTGAAAAGTTAAATCAAAGGTTAAATCTATTTTCTATAACAGTATAGGTGTGTTTTGCTCCTTGGGGGTGGAAACTTGTAAAGTCACATCAGAGTGTATCATTGCTGCTTAAAATGTATGTGGGGGTAAATTCCTATGTTCTTTTTGTTAATATGCCTCTACTTTTCTATTATTTGACCGCACATACATGTTGGGTTTAAAGCTGCAATTTTAGATTATTATACTGTATCCCTATAAAGATGCAGAGGCTTCTTACCTGTTACAAAAGACCAATAAATCAAGGTACGAACACTGGGCACCATCAACTATTAAAATGGCCATACACATAGAGCAGTGGTCCTCGACCAGTAGCTCGTGAGCGACAAGTTGCTCCCCAACCCCTTGGATGTTGCTCCCAGTGGCCTCAAAGCAGGAGCTTATTTTTGATTTCCAGGCTTGGAGGCAAGTTTTAATTGCATAAAATCTAAGTATAGTGCAAGTAGAGCCTTTTTGTAGGCTGCCAGTCCAAAAAAGGGCTACCAAATAGCCAATCATCGCCCTTATTTCGCACCACAGGGACTTTTTCATGCTTGTGTTGCTCCCCAACTCTTTTTACATTTGAATATGGCGCACGGGTAAAAAAGCTTGATGACGTAAACCCCTAATATGCCTACCTCGAGGTGGGCAATATCAGGCTGATCCAATCATGGGCCCTAAGGCCCAACCATAGGATAACACCGTTGAGCATACAGGCAATCATATCGATGACCACATCAACAAACCTATGTGGTCCTCGATCCGAGGGGATTTTTAACCCCGCTCCCCGACCGACAGCTGCCCGACTATTCGACAGATATCGATAGGGAAGCCCGTCAGAGGGCCCCATACACTGGGTAATAATAATTAATTTGTCTGCAGCTTATATCTGTCTGTATATGCTGGCTTTTACTAGGGATGCACCATCCAGGATTCGATTTGGGCTTTTTCAGCAGGATTCTGCCCGGCTAAACCAAATACGAATCCTAATTTGCATATGCAAATTAGTGGTGGGGAGGGAAATCGTGTGACTTTTTGTTACAAAACAAGGAAGTAAAAAATGTTTTCCTCTTCCCACCCCTAATTTGCATATGCAAATTAGGATTCGGTTCGGCCGAATCTTTTGCGAAGTATTTGGGGGTTCGTCCAATCCAAAGGGTAGAAAATTAACATAAGTGATCACAATTTCTAATTTCTAAGTTGGCCTAAACTACTGTTCACCATAACATGCCATGCAGAAGCACATGCGACATAACATCAAAATGAGGAGGGAGCACCATAACTAAAGTTTTGTTCAGTCACCAATAATCCCATGGAATCCTCAGAATTATAATTCATCAACAGACAAAGAACATAGTTGGAATACACAAAGCTACGTGTTTCTATTTTACAGGAAAGAGTTATTACGGTAAGTTGCAGTGACATGTAAATACACAGACATTGGTTTAACCACAAAAAATCCAAGTAATTTTCATGCAAGTCATTGTGGTATCTAAACAGACACAAACTTAATTTAGCATTCACATTTACTTAGATAAAGATATAGTACCAACAAGATACAAACATGCACATTAGCCGGAACCGTAAATATAATTCCTTTCAGCGCTAGCAACCATAGGGCATTGAGGAGCAGATTGGCATGCTCTCTGTGTATAACCTACATGAACGAAATGATTAGAAAATATAGCTTTGTGGGCCAGATAAACCTATGACAATACAGTCACATAAAGTTGTTTAAATAATGTTCACAGACACTTGACAGCCATTAAAATAAGTAAATAAGAACCTGAGCATGACACGCTGCCTCCAGGCTTTCCGCTGTATTACCCTGTTCTTAGGAAATACCACTTAAGTACAAGGAAAGGTTCCCTCCACACCTATCAACAAGAGTGTATACAGTGCAGTATTCCACAAGTAGCCATTGTAAAATTCCATTGTGATATAATGGTGGGAAAATGCCTTTGGTGACCAGCACAGAAGAACAACAAATGACTTTAGCTGGGCTATCTAGCTGGTAACATTCCATATGGAAAGATAACACTCCAATTAGGCGGTCCTGATGTTTAATGTTTTGTCTAAGTGGTTTGGACCTTTTATCTGCCCGTTCTAAAAACAAAAGTATCAATCAGCTTTTGGGGTGGCCAAACACACACAAATATTTATCGTATGAAAAATCTTTCATACAACAATCTGTACATGTGTGGTGGGCAACAAGGCGACAAATATCGGTAAAAAGCCTTGGATACCGGTCATCTCGTCGATCTGGCAGGACTGAAAATTTTGATCAGGCACCTTTGAAGGTGCCCTAATAACCTATTATTAATGCTGAATCGTCAGAGATAAATAATTTTTTTTGTTTTTACCTGCATATATGACGATTCAGCTCTTAATGTTAGTACAGGTATAGGACCTGTTATCCAAAATGCTCGGGATCTTGGGCTTTTCAGATAATGGATATTGGATCTTCATACCTTAAGTCTACTAGAAAATCATTTAAACATAGGCATAAACAATAGGCTGGTTCTGCTTCCAATAAGGATTAATTATATCTTAGTTGGAATCAAGTACAAGGTACTGTTTTATTATTACAGAGAAAAAGGAAATCATTTTTAAAAAATCTGGATTATTTGTATAAAATGGAGTCTATGCGAGATGGCCATTCCGTTATTCAGAGCTTTCTGGATAATGGGTTTCCGGATAATGGATCCCATACCTGTAGATTGGACGAAAGATCTTTTGTACAACCAAAGGTCGTGGGAAAGATTGTAATGTTAGGTAATTTAAAAAAGGCAATACAATGTTGCCAGGCATCTATTACCTGCAAATTCTTAAATGTGATTCACAGAGGAAGGTTTTATTGGTGTATTGTTGGACAAAAACAGAACACCACTGATTGTCCCACATGACACTGGCCCAAAATGTAGAGTCTTGAATAGGGATGGGCGAATTTGACAAGTTTCGTTTCGCCAAAAATTTGCCGCCTGCGAAATGTCGCCGACGCCCATTAAAGTCTATGGGCGTTAAAAAAAGTTTGTCGCGCAGCGAAATTTATTTTGACGCACAATGCCATACAAGTCTATGGGCGTCATTTTTTCGGCCAAACAAGGCGAAAAAATTCGCCCATCCCTAGTCTTGAACATAAATGACATACTGTTTGTGGCCCTTCGTACAGTACCCATCCATCAGCCAAAAGCACAAGCACCTACATATTCCCATGGTGGTTCATCACTGTAGCTGCTGCAAATTACTCAAAAATCTTCTTCTCTGTTCTACTATCATATTCTTTGTGATAAAAAATGTTTATTATGTCTTTCAGTTTAATAAAACTACCCTACACCCTTGTGATAATCTCGAAACCTTATTAATAGAGACACAACAATGTAGTAAAATAAGTTTGGGCAAGTGGAATGTAACCACTCCCGGGCCCAGGGCCAATGTCATCAATGAAAGAAAGTCATTTTGCACTGCAGTTTAACACGGATGCCGTATCTATCTGAAACAGCCAGGACTGTGTAAACTCATTTCTGCTGCAGGTTTTTCTAATAATCTAATCAAAACATTCATTATCGGCTTGTTCATGGAGGATAGCAAAGAAAAGCAAACTATTATCAACTTGAAAAAGCATTTGTGCCAAAGAATAAAGTTGTATAATACCCCTGGTTCCAACAGAAGTGCAAGTCAGTCTATGAAGCTATGGTAACACATGAATTTTTCATTAATTATGAAAAGTGATTCAACTCTACATTCACTTAGATATACAGAGCTACAACAATTAGCCAGCTTTGCAGTCACACATTAAAATATATATTTTTCTGAGTGATTAATGAAGCAGTTTACCTTCAAATTAACTAGTCTCATTCTTGGCAAGTTTTCAGCTGATCTTAATTTTTTTATAGCTTTTTATCTGCCTTCCTAATTCAGGTATGGGACCTGTTATCCAGAATGTTCGGGACCTGGGGTCTTTCGGATCTTTCCATAATTTGGATCTTTATACCTTAAATCTACTAGAAAATCCTTTAAACATTAAATAAACCCAATAGGTGGGTTTTGCTTCCAATAAGGATTAATTATATCTTAGTTAGGGTCAAGTACAATGTACTGTTTTAGGGTTGGGGCAGACGGGCAGATTCGGGGGGAGATTAAGTCGCCTGGCGTCTAATCGCCTCTTCTGCGTGGTGACAATCTCTTCAGATATTGAAGCGACGCGAGTGCATTAGCGCAGGCGATTCTTCATTCAAGCATGCGGAAGGCAAACGGAAGACAGTTCGGGGAGATTGTGGCCACGCAGAAGAGGCGATTAGTCGCCAGGCGACTAAATCTCCCCGAATCTGCCCCAACCCTTATTATTACAGAGAAAAAGGAAATGATTTTTAAAAATTTGGATTATTTAGATAAATGGAGTCTGTGGGAGATAGATAACAGGTTTCCAAATAACGGATCCCGTACCTGTACCTGGGTGGCACTTTTTTGTATTCAAAATACAATATGGTTGTTGGAATCACTAACCCCAGCAACTCTTTGAGGCTGTATTTGTTCTATTGTTGTTAATTTTTGTTGCTTGTCCTGTTGTTCAGGTTTTGTGCCAATTGTCTTCCAGTCATTCAAATCATTGCCTGGTTGTAAAGGTAAGCAAGACCTGCACAACCAGCTGAGGAAACCGAACTGTTGAACAAAAGGTAAATCATTCACAAACAAAAAAATAAAAAATGACTTGGTATGGGACCTGTTATCAAGAATACTCAAGGATCTGGGGGTTTTGGGATAAGGAATTTTTATTTAATTTGGCTATCCACACCTTAAAGGAGACGTATGTAAAAAACAAGAATGTGTCACTGCAATAAACTCTTTTAGATATAGAAGCAATGTGCTTTAAAATGTTTTGTTTCTGAATACTTTATTGAACATTTCTGAAAAACCCAACTAGTCCCGTCCATCTTAACACTTCTCGATGCCTCCTTTCCCAGGCTGTGCAAGGGAGCCGGAGGCACTCAGCACATTGCGCTGTAGGATAAAAACCAGCAGCTAGGCTGACCTGATAGGGAACTGAAGCATGTATTTGCTTGTGTGACTACATAGGACTGTGATTGGCTGTCCACCTCCTAATGTGCTTTGGGCAGGGGCCATCAGGAGACGCCCAACCCTCATTTGAAACACAGACAGGGACCAGTGAACATCTATAGGAAGCTTGAGCAAAGGGTCCATTTTTAAAGACAATATTAATTTACACCCAAAAGTAAAACCAGCACCATATTAAACATCACTGACTTTTAAGTCTATTAGAAAATCATTTAAATGTTATATAGACAGAAATAGGTTTGTTTTGCCTCCAATAAGGATTCCTTAAGCACAAGACAGTTTCATTATTATGGAGAAAAAGGAAATCTATTTTTAAAATTTGAACTACCTGATTAACCAAGAAAGCTTTTCTGAGGTGCAGGGGGGGGGGGGTTTAGTAGAGGTGGTAGGCTGCAGCTGGACAGGACCAGTCAAAAGGTCCTACTGTAGTACTGAGAGTAGTTGCCTTACCGGATCTTCTTTCTGCCAATGTTGTTATATGAATTTATTTATAAATGCAAAATATGTCTTTACACACATCAGTGTGTATGCTGAATATATAACTAGTTTGTGTGTGCCCAAGTGCAAGAGCTGATATAAGATACTTTCAAATGGACAAGATTCAGAAAAGAGTTCAGGTCAGATGAAAAAACATTCACTGCTAAGTCACAGCAGCATACAAGTCCCCAATAAGCACCAAATAAGTCATGGGTCCTGCCTGTCTTTTGGAATGCACATTTGGAATGCACATTGCACAATGCAGGCAGCAGGGCAGGAATTCCTTGATTCTCTGCTCTGCACTAACATAAAAATTTACATCTTGAATACTGGAGAGTAAGATACAGGCAAAACATACTCTATTACACACCAATAGGGCAGTTTTAAAGGAGAAGGAAAGCTACCGAAGCAGTTTCTTGACAATAGATTAGTCACAATAGTGCAAGCTATAACACTATATTTATTCTGCAGAATGCTTTACCATAGCTGAGTAAACAGCTCTAGAAGCTCTCTCTGCTTGTTTAGGATAGCAGCTGCCATATCAGCTTGACTTGACTTAAGGTATGAAGATCCAAATTACAGAAAGATCGTTATTCAGAAAAACCCAGGTCTTAAGCATTCGTTGAACTCCCTCTGCTTTCCATGGGGTTTGATGCACAATTTCTCTGAAGAGCAAAGGGATTTCGAGGACCTAAATCAAACCTTATCAAAGAGTCATATAAAATACTAAAAAAATGCTATAAAATCCACATCCTAGCCATGAAAGTTGATATATAAAAAAGGAGTAACCCTCTATCCACAGATAGGAATAAGGGATTAAGTTAGATTAAATTAGAGTGGTTGTATAGCTCAGTAAATGACAATGAACCATTTTACTGGTCTAATGCAAAATAAACATCAATAAATGCAAGGTACACTCATTACATTTAATATCTCTTTTACTATTTTGTTACATTTGGCATTGCCTAATCATCCCTGTGCAATACATAAAGTGCATCTCATTATAATTCAGTTCTGATTCATGTTGCCAGCTTCACTGATTTTAATGCAAGTAAGTGGTGTGCAGCCAAAATAATTACTAATCCCTTTTGAACTGTCAATTAAGCATCTATGTACTACAGGTATGGGATCCATTATCTAGACAACAGTTATACAGAAAGATCAAAATTACAGAAAGGCCGTCTCCCATAGACTCCATTTTATCCGAATAATCCATTTTTTTCCCCTTTTCTCTGTAATAATAAAACAGTAACTTGTATTTGATCTCAACTATAATAGAATTAATCCTTATTAAAAGCAAAATAATTTTATTGGGTTTATTTAATGTTTACATGATTTTCTAGTAGACTGATGGTACGAAGATCCAAATTACAGAAATATCTTATTTGGAAAGCCCCTAGTCCCAAGCATTCTGGATAACAGCTGTATTTTGGGAATAAATAATACAAGTATAGGATCCCTTATTTGGAAAACAGATATCCAGAACGCTCTGACCATCTTTCACAGAGTACTTTTTAATCAAATAATTCTAATTTTAAAAAAATGTATTTCCTTTTTCTTTATAATGTAACAGTAGCTTGTACTTGAAAGTAACTAAGCTGCATGAACCCATATTGGCGACAAAACAATACTATTGGGTTTATTTAATGTTTACATGATTTTTAGCAGATTTAAGGTATGATGATCCAAATTACCGGGAAGATACCTTAATGCTTAAACTACAGGTTCCAAGCACTTAAGATAATAGATTCTATACTTGTATTACAAACACTGGTTGGAAAAAACAGGAATAGGAGATACAGTAAATGATTGGCCCATGATATCTGGAAACCAGTTGCATTAGCAAAGTATGGGCACTCCTGGCTTCGAGTCTGCACCTGAATTACTGAGCTGCCAGACATAAACACCAGTCAGGAACATTAAACTTTCAACTTAGATTTTGAAAAAACTGTAAAAAATAATGAATTGAAAATAATTGAAAAAATTATTTATTTCTGGGGAACAATCTGAAAACAATTGAACTGGAAAAAAAAAGTGTTTGGAAAGCAAACAACCCCTTTAAACAAGCATTTTTGAGGATTTGTGTTTGGATTATACTTACGGCATTAAAACTATTAGTATAATTGCCCCTACATAAAGCTCTGAATCAATTTGAACTTGATTTGTGATCTGCCGTCATTTATTGCCAAATATTAAAATGATATAAATGAATTATGCAGCAATCCTCCATTCAAGCAATTGTTGTGCAGTTGAAGCCTACCCCTAATAACACAGAATTCACAAGCTGACATTTAGGGTGAAGAAAGAGACAGGGATTCATCGGCGCAACTTTTTTAAAAATCACGATTGAGGCGATTTAGTGGCCATAGGATTATGTTTAAGTCGTTGCAATGTATAGCGGGATGTTCGCTGTATGGCCAACAGTTGCCACCATTTGTTTCAAAAGTTGCAGCGACAAATCTCTACCTGTGTCTTTGCCTATACATTTAGACATAAAGGCTGATGCCACACAGGGCTGAATCTCGGCCTGCTGAAAAACACAGGCCAGGACTCAGACCGTATGCTGGCATAAGCCTTTTACCTTGCCTGTATCTAGAATGATTGCGTTGGCCAGGGGAGACACACGTGGTGAATTTTGGTGCCGAAATGCAACAAAATCCACCACACCATACTGAAATTCTCAGCATGCACTTTTCAGCAGGCTGAAATTCAACCCCGTCTGGCATCAAACAAAGGAGCTGTGGTAAAAGTAAACAAACAGTATACCGCAGCTAAACCATTGCAAGCTTTTTTGAAAACTTAAAGGAGCAATTAAAAATGAATTAACAATTGTATTTATGTTGTTACAAATGGACACTTTTTACAGTAAAACTTCTAAACAACTGCATTTGCCTGACTGGTTTCTATCATAATGCCTGATATAAACGAAGAGAAGCAGAAAAGTAAAGAGAAAATATTTCAGTTTATCAGGCCCTTGTACTAAATTTGGATGCAGATCAAAGGTTCTTGGCTAACTTTGATTTGGGAAGCTAAGCCAGACAGGGCTGTCATGAGTGGCAAAGTGCCGTCTAAACATTCACCTGATACGGTCTGGCTACAAGCAACTCTCACAACGTTAAAGTGCAGAGCAGACAAAAAAAGAGCGGGAAGATGGTGGAGCAAAGGAAACATACGGTAAGTGGCAAAGCACACAACAGGTAATACATTGTTGTGCAACTCTTAAGACATACTCATATTCCAGACCACACCCAGACAGCCATTTCACATTAAAAGAATTAAGCCATCACTATCTATGGAGAAGCCAGAAGGTTGTCACAGTCACTGTCTGAATGAGGAGCATTCAGTATCACCATAAAATGCTTTCACTAATGGCAAGGGCCTTGTGTACTTTCTTGCTGAGGGAATTTTTTTTTCCCTTTCTAAAAGAACTTTCAGTCCTTGCTGCTGATGGGACACAATCCTAAAATATACAGTAATACCACCATGCTTGACAGTAGGTCACCATGACATGATCCCCAAGATCGGTTCCTTGATAATTTTTCAGATTGCAGGAAAAACGCTATCTTTGGGTCTATGAGGGGTATCATATACCCGGTAGAGGGTTTACCTACTCCAACTATTTTAGAAAAGACTAATTCAGTAGTCAAGGTGGCAACACTGCAATCATCAGCATCTGAAACTGTGGTATTTGGGGGGGGGTATTTAAAATCTGTACCATCAACTGATTTGTGGGTTTCCACAGCTCTGTCCCACAGTTCTTCACAAAACAACTTTTTGCCCATGTTAAATCTTTCAATTGCCCTAGACACCAATTGTCCTGAAGTGCCCATGTGCAGTCAAAGTTGCAGGGCCAGGCATTCAAAGGGCTTAGCTTCAGACTGAATAGAGCTAGTGTGTGTGTTCTTCGCATTAGGTATACCAATGAAATAAAGGGACTTTCAAAGTCACTGAAAACTATTCTTCAAATTATTACTGAACAATAAAAGTTACCCATAGACCATGTTGATCGTTTTTTACAGACAGGTCTGCTTTTGTAAGTAATTGTTACTTGAAGTTCCTTAACCTGACTGTTTTGCCAATCTGACCTTTTTCAACCTGTAAAGAGTTTCTAAAGCCTACTGCTGCATAAATATGGCAGCCCCATCATAGAGAAACATTGGGGATCATAGAACTAAAAGTGTTGGGAAAATACTTTTATGGCAAAAGTATAGCATGAAAAAAAGTTATGATAGACGTTAAAAAAAAGTTTACTTTCTGGTGTCAGTATGTCTTTAAGTTGCCTTTCAGCTTGGTATGTGATTATATACACAAAGAGACACAGTCAGTGTAACTTAATAATTTAAGCCATTCAGCAGTATTTCTGGGATTTAATTAATGAACCCTGAGTGGGATGTGCCCAGTGTTTCATTAAAAACATAAATCACATATCTGCAGAAAATTAAGTGGTGTAAACATAGAAGTAACCTTAATGCCCTAATGCTCTAAAATAACAGAATCCTTTAAATCCTCTTTGGATCTCAAGCGGATATTTAAAAACCCTGCTCCCCACCTTAAACACAATACACCCAAGCCAGGAGCAATTAACAGATAGCAGTTAAGCATATGCTTCCTTTTGATTACATCTTTGCTATGAGATATGGGATTTTCTGAAACTAAACACATACGTCAATTAGATCCATTGCTTGCTGTCATGTAGATAAGCTAATAGATGGCACCAGCCCAGCTTTCTTCCCTTAAACGGTCAACAAACTGTATGCAGGATACATTTTGCATGCTCAATCATTACTGTGTATTTATGTGCAAAGAAATAGAAGGAAACACCGATTTATAGTATTTAAATAGGGTATATTATATAATTGCAGTGCAGTTTTTTTTAGCTTCTTCCTTGTCTAGCTTGAAGCTCCAACCCTTTTCCCTCCTGAGCCTTCATTTACTATATGTTAATTATAAAAAATCAAAGGGTCAAAGGGGTACCTACAGGACATACCTGATTCATTTGTTTTGGAGCAGAGGCAGTGAGAGAGAGAAGAAAGGGGGGCAGTAGCTGAGAAAGCTGCACTGGGATTCTACTCAGTAGGGACAAATATAAGAAATGTATCAACTAAATATATCAATTTAGAACAGTTTACAGGGTCGGCGACCCCCCTCCCAGAGCTGCTTTAGAAGGTGAAAAATTACACTTTACACTTCAATATTAGAAAAATGTGACAAATAGAAAGTAAGTGGGAAAATAGGTTATTTCTGGTGATCTATCTGAAAACTGGTTGTTTGAAGGTGAACTATCCCTTTAATGGCTATATCTATTCTATTTGCTCCTGAATGTATAGTTAGCCCAAGGGTCATATGCATTCCTCCAGCCACAGTTCCTCAGGTCATCTGTTATTGCAAGGCAATGTCACACAGGAGCCACGTGAAGATTTTCTGTTTTAAAAATGCCTTTACTAATATTTATTCACCAAATGACTAGCTTGACTCCTTAAAAGTCCACCTTAGAATAATCTTACAGTTTTATCTGTTAGTGCAGATTTCAAATATTCAGTTTAACAATTAACTGTCAAGGAAACAAAATTACAGAAAGTACAATTAAATCTAGCCAAATATCCCAAAAAAACACACAACTCACACATTATACGTACAAGCGTCACAGATTTATTTCATAGAATGCTCACATGCCCTAAAATCCAGCATTTTAAAATTCAGCTTAGCTCAAAACAGAATACAACTGATAATTTAAACAAAGTAAAACATAAATACCCTTTCAGAAATAAAACACAATTGACACACAGCTTTTTTATTGAGCAGCTCTACGGTTTACAAACATCAGCAATCTGGTTGCTAGGGTCCAAATAAATCTAGTGACTGAGCAATGATTTGAATGAAAATCTGGAAAATGAATAGAAGAGGGCCTGAATAGAAAGATGAGTTATAAAAAGTAGTAAATATGTAGCATTACAGAGCATTTGTTTTTTACATGGGGGTCATGGACTCCCATTTGAAAGCTGGAAAGAAAAAGGCAAATAACTAAAAGAAAACTTTAAATGAAGACCAGTTGAAAAGATGCTTAGAATTGGCCATTCCGTAACATACTAAAAGCTAACTTAAAGGTGAACCACCCCTTTAATCAGTCACAAAACATGATTTAGAAAGAACATGGGTATTGAGAGACTGCTGGTCCTGCACATGATAGTGCAAAAAAGGTGCAAGCACCTCATAAGAGGACTCATTTATCAAAAATCAGAAAGGAGTAAAGTGCAAAAATGCAGTGTTTATTGTGCTCTGTACCGAACCCCATTGGAATTCTGTGGTTGCAATCTTTTTATGGAGTTTGCGGTGAATCTAGACTATCCACACTGCATACAAAAGGAAAGGAATATGTGGAGCACGTGGTGTAACCTGGAATGCACCGTAGCTTGTGCTTCATTAAGAACTTACAACCAGGGAGTTCCAAGGACACACACACACACACACACACTCCTTGTGCCTGTACCTAAAAGAGCCCAAAGGACTTGAAGCAACATTTTATATGAGCATCTAATTTTGGGTTGCAAACAAACCATTGCATGACAACATGGGGAAGCACATCTGACAATTATGCTGATAAAAACTGTCAGGCACGGTTTAAGCATATATACACAGTTCAATGAAGATTTATTCAGGGAAACACAACTTTAAGCAGAGCTGGCAGCTAGATGCTCAGAGTCGCTGTTCCAGAACAGTTGGAATGCCAGAAACTTAATTTGCCTGGATTAACATGCACACAGTGTAGAAATATTTGCACAAACACACACAATTTACACGCACACATCAAATTCAGAAGATCAGGTGCTCAGATGCTCTCACCAGGCAGCCAGAGAAAACAAAAAACAAACGATGTTCTATTAAATGGAACCCCTACAGATTTCCCTAAAGCAGAGTACAGTGAAACCTTGATTTTAAGTACCCTGATTTTAAGTTTTCCCACATTTTTTATTTGTGGCCCCACCAATTTATAAACAATTCACAAACTGAACACACAAATACACACACGCCTGGTCCTCCCCTACTGTTGTTCTATTACACACAGAATCTAAATAGAGGGGGACACTGGTAAAGTGGCCCTACAACAACTGGAAGGCTTCAAGTTAGCCACCCATCCCCTTAAATATTTGGTCTTCACACACGTGAAAGACATTAACCTACATGTAGGAAAACTTCTCTCCCCCCATCCTATAAAACAAGTGCCACAGAAACGTTCAAACAAATTCTGTTCTAACAGGTTATGGAACATTCTGAGCATACATTTGGGGATGACACAACATTCTCTCTTGCACAAGTGGAAGACATTTTTACGCTTCGCTGCAGCAAATGACTGTGGCCTGTATAGTACTGTATATTTAATTGTTCTTATTTTCAGAATGTTAGCATTTCTTATTTTTGTTCTTTCATTATTTAGCCTTAATTGCTTAGAGCAAGATTTCCTAAATTAATCAATATATCAGTAGCTAGATTGACTTATACTGCTCACAATATGCATAATAAGCAAATTCAATTTTCTTTGCCCTCTGTACCAGGGTACATGGATATAAGTGTTCCTTTGCACAGTGCTCCTTTCAGAGATAGGACAAAACAGACTTTGCCAAGCCAGGTTCCTTATATAAAATAGGACTGTCCAATGTATGGCCCCTCAACCTTTGTACTACAATTATATGGCCCTTCAACCTTTGTACTACAATTCTCAGCACTTCTAGAGCACCATTAATCCCAAGCCCCAAAATTCTGTATGGGGATGCCGACCTGAACATATGCAAGTTTGACAACACATAGGGGCCGATTCACGAAGGGTCGAATATCGAGGGTTAATTAACCCTCGATATTCGACTGGGAACTAAAATCGTTCGACTTCGAATATCGAAGTCGAACGATTTTGCGCAAATCCTGCGATCGATCGAACGATCGAAGGAAAGTCCTTCGATCAAAAAATCACAGGCAAGCCTATGGGGACCTTCCCCATAGGCTAACATTGACTTCGGTAGCTTTTAGCTGCCGAAGTAGGGGGTCGAGGTTTTTCTTAAAGGGACAGTACTTCGACTATCGAATGGTCGAACGATTTTTAGTTCGAATCGTTCGATTCGAAGGTCGAAGTAGCCCATTCGATGGTCGAAGTAGCCCAAAAAAACTTCGAAATTCGAATTTTTTTCAATTCGAACCCTTCACTCGAATTCAGTGAATCGGCCCCAAAGTGATAAAATCACCATTTTGCCCTACCATAGCCATTGATACTACTCTCTCCACTGTACTAAAATTAACTTTTAGTACGATTGAGAGAGTGATTTTCTGAGACAATTTGCATTTGGTTTTCATTTTTTATTATTTGTGGGTTTTGGATTATTTAACTTTTTGTTGAGCAGCTCTCCAGTTTGCAATTTCAGCAATCGGGTGGCTAGGGTCTAAATTACTCTAGCAACTATGCATTGATATGAATAAGTGACTAGAATATGAATAGCGGAGGGCCTGAATAGAAAGATGATTAGCAACAACAATATATTTGTAGCCTTACAGAGCATTTGCTTTTTTTTTCAAAAAAAAATGAAGGCCAAGTTGCTTCAAATTAGCCACTGTAACATATTAAAAGTTAACTCAAAGGTAAACAACCCCTTTAGTGATGTTCCGATCACAGAGTATGGCACATACAGGAAGCATAGGGCAGGCAGAGTATGGCACATACAGGGAGCATAGAGCAAGCAAAGAATGGCACAAACAGGGAGCATATGGAAGTCAGAATACACAGTAGGTGACAGGGAATCTTATCAGGAGCACTCTAAAATGAACAGTTCATACTTTGCTACATACAGTCACACAATACTGTGAAGTGTGCAGGTTTTAAGGGGCGTGAACAACAGAGATATCACAGCTGTGAACAATGCAGGTGTTTAGGGTGGTGGCAGATTGGGAGATTAGTCACTCAGCGACAAATCTGCTCTACTTTGGGCAAGTAATCTCCCCAACATGAAAGTCTGTTTGCTGTGACTGCTTACTTTGTGTAAATTTAAAAGATATCAGCACTGAGATTAACTGGCACATGCATTGTTTACACTTCAAATTCAGACTATAAGGGTGGTGGCAGATGGGGAGATTAGTTGCCCAGCTACAAATCTCCTCTACTAATCTCCTCGAAATGCCGTCCCGCTGGCAAGAATACGAATCGCCTTGGATTTCCAGAAGTTGCCTCACGAAGAAACTTCGGGCAACTTCGGAAACCCAAAGCGATTTGTATGCCATCCTGCCGGCAATTCGTATTCTTGCCAGTGGGAAGGCATTTCGGGGAGATTAGTCGCCGAAGTAGAGAAGATTTGTAGCTGTCGCCCCAGCGACAAATCTCCTCTTCTTAGGGGCGACAATCTCCCTGAACTTCCTTCCCCCTGCCCTCAACCGGCTAAAATGAAAATCGCTATGTGGAAAAGCACTTGCGGCGATACGATTTCCGAAGTCGCCCAATGTTTCCTTGTGAGGCAACTATGGGCGAATTCAGAAAACGAAGTGCCACGTGTGCCTTCCCCAAGGCGATTTTCATTTTAGCCGCTGGAGGGCAGGGGGAAGGCACTTCGGGGAGATTATTGAAGAAGAGGAGATTTGTCACTGGGGCAACTAATCTACCCCTAATCTGCTTGAGTGGCCAGACCATTATAGTCTGAATTTGAGGTGTAAACAATGCAAAGGCCAGCTTCACCATGTGCAAACTCTAGCCGTGCAGCAGCAGATTCACATAGATTCAGGATTTTCAGCTACCAGGGACAAGTTTTTCCTCTGGATAAAAATAGAGACTTCTGCATACCAGGAGTAAAATGACGCAGATTCCTCAAAAGATCTGTTTCAGCAGATTCTGTGCCAAAATACCCTGCAGTGCATTGCTCAGCACTGTGTTTCCAATCCATTTGCCAACAAATCTGTTTCCTCTGCACATGTTGATAGGTAATGTGGGATAATTCATTACAAAAATGCTGTGCATGCCCTGTGGCATCCAAATTACTGTGTCACGTATTAAGGATAGACGGGCTCATTCCAAGAAAGGAAAGAGACAGCTTTCTCTAACACTCCCCCTTAGAAGCGACCATAAAACTCACCTGTGTAAACATGAATTTACCATGTATGAGACCTCTAGACTGACAGTAGACTTCACAAGCCAAGGAGAACTTTTTTTTTTCAATTATCATTTTAAAGGAGAAGGAAATTTAAAATCACTTTGCAGGAGGTGGCAATTTCACTCTCAAGTGATTAAAGCTGATAAAACTGGACCAGAATGGCTTTTCCTTACAGAAGAACTCTTCTGATTCTTTAGGGTAAGGGTACACGCTAATATTCCGGGAGATTTAGTTGGCCGGCAATAAACTGCCTCTTCTTCGGACGACTAATCTCCCCGAACTACCTTCCAGTCGACTAGAATCTAAATCGCCGTGGGATGGCACTTAGAGCGATTCGTTTTCCAGAGTCGTCCGAAGTTTCCTCTTGAGGCAACTTTGGAAAACAAAGTTCTCCGAGTGCCATCCCGCCAGCGATTTCAATTCTAGCCGACTGGAAGGCTTTTCAGGGAGATAAGTCGCCCGAAGCAGAGACAATTTGTCGCCAGGCGACTAAATCTCCCCATTTCTTAGCGTGTGCCCTTACCCTTATAGTTTCACTGACCCCCCGTCTAAAAACACACATAATCTGCAAGAAAACAAATCTATTGTTATTATTACTCTATTCAGGCCTCTCCTACTAATATTTCAATCTCTTATTTAGATCAATGCATGGTTGCTAGGGTAAATTGGACTCTAGCAATTTCTAGGAATGCACTGAACCCCCTATTTGGAATTCAGCCAAATCCTTCATGAAAGATTCAGCAGAATATCGAACTGAACCCTAATTTTCATTTGCATATGCAAATTAGTGATGGAAGGGAAAAAGTGGGGAAAAAAACCCAGTTTACTTCATTGTTTTGAGACAGTTGCGGGATTTACCTTCCCTAATTTGCATATGCAAATTTGATCAGGCACGAGAATTCGGCCGAATCTGACTCCTGCTGAAAAAGGCCGAATCCTGGATTCAGTGCATCCCTACCAATTGCAAACTATCTCAGAATATCACTTTTTGCATCATACTAAAAGTAGGGATACACAAAATCCACTATTTTTCATTAGGCCGAATCCATGAATCCTTCATAAAAAATTTGGCTGAACACTGAACCAAATCCGAATTAGCATATGCAAATTAGGGTGGGGGAGGGAAAAAGAGCCGCGCACACTTGTTTTGTGGGAAAAAAATCACATTTTAAGGATTTGGATCAGATTTTGCCAAATCCTGGATTCGGCACATCCTTAACTAAAGGTTAACAACCCCTTTGAAAGGGATATGCACCCTGCAAACAATATGTAATGATGTTTCTTTTCATGTATTCAAAATACATGTAAACTTTTAGGTCACTACTTTCTGATACTGATCCAGTGGCACACAGTCAGGTTTAGGTTGTTTTTAAGAGGCCATTAATAAAAATGAAATAGGCAACAATCAGGAATTCATTCGTTATAGCCTACTACAAGAAAATACAGAAGAAAGAAAATAATTGTTTGGTTGCTACTGGCAAATGCACTGGTGGAGTGAAACACCAATCTGCCCCATGATGCCCATTCTATGTTAAAAAAAAAAAAATCCATACGATTTGTAAGACTACAGGCCTAAGCAAAATAGCTCCTGATGTCCATAGTGGGGTGAGCGGGAACTGCTGTCAAACAGCTGGCAGGCAGGACAGGGATTAAAACTGCCAACATTCTCAAGGGCAAGTGCTGTGACGGTTGCAAGCTGAGGGCCAGACAACACTAACCATGCACGAGAAAGGGAGCGGAAGGGAAAAAGAATGTTAGAAAAACTAAACTTAAATGTGTATCAGTTTAGAACTCCATGGGGAAAAAAACGTATCTGGTATGTACAAATATTTATTGGAATTTGTCTCAAAGAGATTCATCTTGCTTCTTCCCTAAATCATGCAAGTGGTGCTCCACAACTTGAAACGCTGCAAGTTCCTAAATCCAAACTAGACACATATCCGATAAGTAGTAGCAATTCATAAGAACACTCCTGCCCACACCAGCATTTATGAACCCAGCGCACACACCCCAAAGGCGCTGTACACACAGGGATGCCAGTCACCCTCACTTTCTGGCCTCAGCACACAGAGGAGCCCAGGCTAAAGAAGAAAGACTAGACAGCAGAAAGTAGGAGAGAAAGAGACTGCAACTGATCATGGATTGCCACTGCCATGTGTTGTGTGCAGAGCCTGCTGATCTGACAGCTGGTGAAAATGTGGCACTTAGTGGTACAGTGGGCAAAATTGAATGTTCTAATTGTATAAAGTCATGTGTTCCCAAGCCCAGGGGGAGTTGAATGGAAATAAGGAACTATATTAAACACTGGCTTCTCCAAACACCCCTCTGACAAGTATTAATAAACCCACTGGCTACAACTAGCACTTTCCTGCAACAAGACGACCCTGGGAGGATGCTTGCAATTAGAGTTTAAGGACGACTCCCCAGATGTGGGTATTGATCAGCCACTCTCCAGTGAGAAGTTGCTGTAAAAGCGCACAGGCTCCAGTGGACAGAAAACCGCTGCGCCGTGTAGTCCTACGATTCTACTGTATAGGCGCACCATAAACACCCGCAATCCTGCTGCAAAATCGCACACAATAGAATGAAGCGTGATTGGCGCACTCACCGAAGCCCGTTGTACATCAGTGGCAGCCATAGTGGCCTGGATGAGCGCAGCGATATCCGAGCGTCTGTCCTGCCCTGAATGGACGCACTAATCCCAGCTCGGAGGCTCTCAATGGGATCCAAGATGGCCACTGGACTTCCTGGTAACTCCCATCTGCATTACGGAGAGTCCTTTCCACCGCCCACGGGTAATCGCACCGCTCACACTGAGGGAAGCAGAGATCCCTTTCTGTTCTTGCTTTCTATATATTTTGGTTTTTAAACAAACAAGGGCATCATGCAATCACTGGCTATCATCAGTCCCCCCCCTCTCCGTCCAGGAAAAGCAGAGCATGTCGGGGTTTGTAGTCCGCTCCCCAAAAGCAACAAAGGTGATGCTGTCATTGTGCTGTGGGGAGGGAGAGGGATACTGGCATGTACCAGCCGCCACCATTCAGCTGTGCATAGGATAGTATTGTGTGCTGCAGGACCAGCTCATTACTGACTATTTACAGATACTTAGCTGGGGCATTTCTTGATGAATATACACAATGTCCTACCAGAAACCGTCAGTCACACAGCACTTGGTCAATTTATTAGCCCCTTCCCCCCCAGTTTCTGCTTTTTTGATGGCTTTGAAGAGTTCGACTGTATTATAAAGCACAAACATAGCCTATCGTAAAAGGTGGCCATACACGGGCGATAAAATCTGTCGACAGGCTGAGTCATCGGGCTTCCCTGATCGATATCTGTCCGAAAGTCCGAGCTTATTGGCCCATGTATGGGGTCCTCTGTCGGGCTTCCCCGATCAATAGCTGGCCGAAAGCCAAACGAGTGGATCTCTCAGTGTATGGCCACCTAAATCTAAATCGCTGGCGGGATGGCACTCGGAGCGCTTATTTTTACAAAGTCGTCTGAAGTTTCCTCGTGAGGCAACGTCAGAAAACGAAGCGATCCGAGTGCCATCCCACTGGCAACTTAGATTCTAGCCAGCGAGAAGGCTTTTCAGGGAGATTAATCGCCCAAAGAAGAGGCGATTAAATTTCCCTGAATCTTAGCTTGTGCACTTACTCTTAGGGTTGCCACCTTTTCTGGAAAAAAATACCTGCCATCCGGTATATCTTTTTTTCCCAATAATAACATTGGGATGAACCATAATTTTTACGGGCCAGGTGGCAACCGTACCGACAGTAAGGGGAGTAACGCTAGAGGAAGCAGACCCAGCGACTGCAGGGGGGCCCAGGAGGTATATATATTTCATATAAAGTTTCAATAAATACTTGTAAAACAAGTCAACCTCTAAATATGTTGGGAGGCTGAAAAATAATTTGCTGTGGGGCCCAGTAATATCTAGTTACGCCACTGCCAACAGTACTGTACAATATTTATCAAACATAAAGATAAGTCATAGGTCAAAGATCCCAGTTGGCAGGAACACTTCAGGCTTCTTCTGGCAGGGCCACTTCAAGGCCATACCAAATCAATGTTTAGCAAATTTGCCTGCAATAACCACTTTTAGGCGATTGTCATACAGGGCAATGGAGAGTGATTTCAATAGTTTTGTCCCTTTGGGCTACTAAAAACGTGGGCATTAAAATACTTGAAAACGCACCCAGAGCACTTTCCATTAGACGAGATTCCATTAGACAACAGCTCAATCAAGGCTTTCTGAATCTACAGGTATGGCATCTGTTATACAGGAACCCGTTATCCAGAAAGTTCAGAATTACAGGAAGGCCATATCCCCTAGACTCCATTTGATCTAAGTAATCCATCCATAAATTATTTCATTTCTCTGTAATAAAACATTACTTTGTTCTTGATCCCAGCTAAGATATAATGAATCCTTATTGGAGGCAAAACAATCCTATTGGGTTTATTTAATGTTTAATAGACTTAAGGTAGAAAGATCCAAATTACAGAAAGAACCATTATACGGAAAACCCCAGGTCCTGAGCATTCCTGGATAACAGGTGCCGTATCTGTACTTAGTGGCATGCAAGGTTTGTACTAGGCTTGGAAAAAATACCTGCCCTCCCATCATTTTATTTTTCTTTCTTATTGACATTGGCATCAAGTATAATTTTTACCGGCCAGGTGGAAATTATATACTGGACTACACCCTGTTTTAAAATAGTAAAGTTTTAGGGATAAAATCTGCTCACCCTTGAATAGCCACTGAATTCTGTAAGTCTCAGTGCCAAGAAACAAGATAGTCCAATCTTTTAATTTACACGGACCACAGAGAAAAAACAACTGCTAAATAAAATGTTTTCAATCGGCCATTATAAATGTCTTAATTTTCTTTTGTTGAACAAAAAATTTTAAGTAAAAATAGACAGATGAAAAGCTGATCTTAAAATAACAGAATCTGTATTTCTAGGCAGAAAAGAGATGATGGCTGAGCCCCTGTTCTAATGGGCCCTGAGCAAATGCCCATTTATTAATACTCCACTGGAGATGACTGTTTATGATCATAAACAAACACTGTGTGAATTTTAATTGTATGCACACTGTATTTGTCTACAGGGTTTGGTCTTGACAGGCACATAAAGACTGAGCCTCCTGGAGTGTAGATGGGAATTCAGTATGGGAATTTCTAAACTAATGTGGCTAGGATCTGTATTTAAGGGGTTATGTCTGGAACCACACAGAGTATGGTTTTTACTCACATATAAATGATAACTAAATATAAATGATAAATCAGCAGTTTGAATGGGGAACAAATATAAACCTGTAGGTACAGGTGCAATAGTAGTAGTATGAGTAGTGTATGAGAAGGATATATTGTTTTTTACCAGTAGATCTTTAACGAAGAATTAAACCTAGTTTTATCCAATAGGGCTCCAGCTATCCATGCAAGTCCCACCCCATCCTCATGTTCCCTCATGCACAGCTGCGCATGTTTGGCTACGTCACGTCCTTTTTTTTAGGTATACATGGACAGATTTAATCTGCCTATTTTGGGCCCTTTAGCCCTATTTAGATTTGTTTATCTGCCCATGTATGGGGTCCTCTGACAGCCCAATATCTGGCCAGAAATAGGGCAGATTTTATTTTCCCGTCCCATGGCTTTTATATCTGGCATTGTAATCTGATCGTTATGATTGGATTAAACTCCAATATCACCCATTTTAAGTGGGCATATCAGGAAAGATCCACTTACCAAATGAGCAGATCTTATAATGTATGGCCACCTTTAGGCAGGGTCGGATTTAGTGGGCAGGGCCCCAAGGCCACGCGGTCTTGGTAGCAGGTCACGCAGTCCTAGCGCCGCCCGTATACCACCCTCTGGTGCGAGCACACATGCGCTGCCTGCACCGTAAGTGGCCGGGAGGCATGCCGCCCCTATTATTTTGCCTTTGCTTGTCAGCCAGAAGAATGCAAAAAGTTGCTATATCAAAAGATATCTGTCCCAAGGCTTTTTTTTCTTCAGTAAAACAATATTTTATCTAAATTCACATTAAAATTTAGATACATACTGACCCCACATGGCCCACCTTACACGTTTCGCACCCTCTGGCGCTTAGTCATTGGTGTCTCTCAGCCAGAAGAATACACCCTGAAAGTCATGACTAGGTGGCAATGGTGCAGGGGTGTGGCACATGTACATTTATGTATGTATGTATTTATATTGTAGTGCTCCTAAAGAGAATGGGACCCTTGCACAGGAAGCAGTGTTTCCCTGGGACATAAATATGGGAGTGCTCACAGGGGTAAGACAGTATCAGGTGACATGTTGTGGTGCAAAATTATATTTGTATGGGGCTGTGCAAATAGACTGCTGTTGTGTCCATTATGCCTGTTGCCTTCACTGTCTTCTAAAACATATACAGTATATTTATTCTTTCTTATGGGATCTTCATTCTCATCAGTTCCCACATACCTGCCAACATTCCCACATGTAAAAATCGTATATATATTTAGAGATATGCTCTCAGTCTGCCCAGACAACACCCAGATCTGTCATTAACCCTGTTGCCCTTCAGGAAGCCATCAGAAAACCCACCCCATCCAAGTACAACTTGTAATGTGGGACCGCCATATGTAAAAATGAAAAAAAAAAAAAAAGCATAGCAACTAGTCAGGTCTTTGCTTTTGTTTTCTAACTTGTATGTGACTGTTCAAATCTAATTGCTAGGGGCAACATCACGGGTGATGGAGACAAACATCACAGGTGATATTGCCCCTAGCAACCAATCAGCAATTAGATGTGAACACACCTACAAGTTAGAAAACAAAAGCAAAGTTTTATAATCTATAGCTTATTTCATACTTTATGTCTTCTAAAAATAAACAGTAAACCCAATAGGATTGTTATGCCATCAATATCAAGTACAAGGTAATGTTCTATTATTACAGATAATTAATGTCATCCTAAGATTTTGTTGGCTTTTTTTGATTTATGATATGGGGGAATTCAGTGTAGTGGTGTTTATGAATTCATTAGTGAATGACATTACAGTGGTTGTAGCGCCCTCTATGGTTTTTACTGATTAGTAATGAGCCTATTTATAAATGTGTGGAAAAAAGGCAGTTTGCATGATTTTCCCTGCGCTGCATCACACACTAGAAATGTTCCTGTGTTTACAAAATGCAGTGAAGATTTCCACATCGCTGTACAAGAAATGGGTGTTTACATTGAATATAAAGATTACATACAAAAACAACAACAAATACAAGGTAAAGAGGGCTATGTGCAAAACAGCTACAGTCTAAAAATTCAATGTATCAAGCACACATTTCTCTGCACCAAGCATGTTCTGTTGATGTGATCATAAATTATCTGTGTGGAACAGGTTTAAGGAAGTTATCTACTTTAATTCAGGAATTGTTCCAAGAATAACATACTGTGAGAAACAGAAGAGCTACAGTAATACTTGAAACTGCCTTCTAATTGCATAGAACATCGTTACATAACTAGACACTGACAAATACACTGAGATAGACTACTAAAGACTGTAAATATGCTGCTGCAATTTAGGATAGCCAGAATGATACACTGCAGATCACTGGACTACTGATAGTATTGCAACCCCATCTTCAGCCTCTCAGGAAGATGGAAGGGAGTGGCACAACTTAAAGAGCCCAAGTCTAATGGTACTACTAGAACCCTTTTCTCCAATCCCTGAAGAAGATAGGAGAGACAGGAGTACAAAAGCCTGCATCTACTGATATTACTCTAATCTCATCTCCAGCCCCTGAGAAAGCCAGGGGCACAAATTAAAGGGATCCTGTCAGCAGAAAACATGTTTTTTTTCAAAACGCATCAGTTAATAGTGCTACTCCAGCAGAATTCTGCACTGAAATCCATTTCTCAAAAGAGCAAACAGATTCTTTTGTATTCAATTTTGAAATCTGACATTGGGCTAGACATTTTGTCAAATTTCCCAGCTGCTCCCAGTCATGTGACTTGTGCCTGCACTTTAGGAGAGAAATGCTTTCTGGCAGGCTGCTGTTTTTCCTTCTCAATGTAACTGAATGTGTCTCAGTGGGACATGGGTTTTTACTACTGAGTGCTGTTCTTAGATCTACCAGGCAGCTGTTATCTTGTGTTAGGGAGCTGCTATGTGGTTACCTTCTCAATGTTCTTTTGTTTGGCTGCTGGGGGAGGGAGGGAGGGGTCGATATCACTCCAACTTGCAGTACAGCAGTAAAGAGTGATTGAAGTTTATCAGAGCACAAGTCACATGACTTGGGGCAGCTGGGAAATTGACAATATGTCTAGCCCCATGTCAGATTTCAAAATTGAATATAACAAAATCTGTTTGCTCTTTTGAGAAATGGATTTCAGTGCAGAATTCTGCTGGAGCAGCACTATTAACTGATTAATTTAATAAAAAAAAAAATCATTTTTCCCATGACAGTATCCCTTTAAGGAGACAGTGTCTACTTCTAGTACTGTAACGTTATCTCCAGCCACTAAGAAAACTGAAAGTGCTAAGGGTACAAAATGTAGAGCCTGATAGTTGGTTACCACATGCCCAGTGTGTAAGGGTTAAAGAGCCTTGCTTTTAGGGAATTATTTTCATAGCTTTCCTTTGTATACACTGCCCTGCAGTGACAGCCAATGCAAATTCTTTACAAACTCCATTTACAATGGCCCATTTATGATGGCTTAAAAGAAAGAGGAATCCAAAGAACATCCCATGGCATTCATGCATGCTGATGAATATATATTACATACATAGTAACACAGAGAATGTTTGTTACATGAGATATCAAAAAATATTTAAACTTTAATAAAGAATAAACAACCTTCTGCACGAAAGGAGTCATTTACAAACACAGCGCCAAATTTACATCGCCGTGTCTTTTATCCATAATTTTTATCCACATACTGTATTGAGTCATCCCACTAAGGGTACCAATAAATTAGTGCCGGATCCAGGCTGGTGGTATTTCCAAGGTTCCCTCGCACTTCAAGCAGCAGAAGAAGGCTCCTTAGTGCTCTTGTGTTTCTGCCCAAGGGACTTGATAGTCTTCAGCATTTTACTGATTAAAGCTTAGACTTTCTGCTATTCATAGGAGAAAAGTGATTGCAGTCTGTCTGCATTGTGCATTCGGCTAATGACTGATGTATGTGACGTGCGTATTCATTTCATTCACAGTCTCAACACAAACAGCAAAGCCACTGTGTCAAAGGGGTAGCCTTTTGATGTCCTACAATACTTATCCTCCCTGCCCTCTCAGATGGACTTTCAGACAGTTTCTATATTGGGGAATATATATCATAAGAGACAATACAGCTCTATGAAAATACACTTGGCCTGCAGCCTTGTGCTTTTGTATGTTCAGAAATCTACTTAGCATCGCGAGGCCAAGTAATATTGGCACCCAAGGCAAAACTATTTGGCCCTGCACCCTGCCTTATATCTTACCGCTCACTCACTCTCCCCACCAGAGGTGCACATAGCAGAAGCCTCGCCTGCCTATCCTTACTTGGTGAATTCTAATATCCATATACAGGTATAGGGCCTGTTATCCAGAATGCTCGTGACCTAGGGTTTTCCAGATAAGGGACCTTTCTGCAATTTGGATCTCCATACTTTGTCTACTAAAAAATAATTTAAACCTTAAATAAATCCAATAGGATTGGTTTGCTTCCAATAAGGATTCATTATATCTTTGTTGGGATCAAGTACAAGCTACTCTTTTATCATTACAGAGAAAAGGGTAATTGTTTTTAAAAATTAGAACTATTTGCTTATAATGCAGTCTATGGGAGTTTGAATTCTTGTAATTTGGAGCTTTCTGGATAAAGGGTTGCGGATAACTGATCCCACCTCTTTAGAGAAAGCCTTGATTGGGCTCGGGCACGTTGTCTCATGGAAATTGCGGCAACCCTAACTGGGAGTCAGAATAGACCCTGGCATTTCAAGTACACAGAGGCCCAAACAGCCCCAACCCGTCCACTAAATAGTCATTTTCTATGGCATCTTACAGTAGCCCCTCTGGCATGTGCCACAACCCACAGATTGCCAGTCAGGGCCTGGTTGCCTGTTAATTAGCTATTCATTTAGATGCCTGTTGCAGATGGGACTAATGTATGTTTAGCCATGCAGCATGCATGTATATCAATTGCTAACAAAGCATGCAGGATATGGATTCAATATGTGGCCAGTATTAAAGAGGGGAGGTGGCAACCCTACCCCTGTCTGAGTTACTCCTAAAATACCACATTGTTATAAGTCCGGTAGAGTTACAGTAGAAGTGTACACAGACCAGCTGACACAGCAAGGGTAATGAGAGACAAGAAGCCTTTCAAATTTACTGCTGTGCATAACACACTAAATTAAATTTAAAAAAAAAAAATATGTTTTCCAAAAATAGTTGCACCATAAGCAAGCGCTTCTTTTTACTACTACTAGATCCACTTAAAAAAAAAAAAATGTTTTCCAAAAATAGTTGCACCATAAGCAAGCGCTTCTTTTTACTACTACTAGATCCACTTATTTTACATATGAAACTTGGCAGTGCTGGGATTCCAGGTTTGATTCGAACCAGGGCACTATTTGCAAGGAGTTGGTATTTATTCCCTGTGCATGAATTGGTTTCCATAAAAAAACATATAGGCAGCTTCATTGGTTTCTAATTAAATTAACCATAGTGTGTGTGAGAATGTCAAATCAGTCTTTAGCCCAGTGGAGCTTAGAGTGTAAAGCTTTGCTCGGACAGGGACTGATGTGACTATAATAGGTCAGTGCTATTTCAGTAAATAATAACAATAATGACATCCCAAAAGCTTAAGGAGTGATCAAACCTTATTGAAATGTTTCCCATACACTGCAAAACCTTTTCCCCCTTTGAACCTACAATATGCCACATAACCTAAACACTTCACAAGTTTGCTTCATCTGTATATTTGCCTTCTCTCTCATGTTGCCTGCCAAAATATCACAGATATTCTCTTAATTTAAGTACACTGCTAGTGATTAGTGAGCAGATGGGGCATGTAAAGGTCCAGTAGAAAAGTGTGTACATGAACTGCAAATACATAATACTGCGCATGTGTATCTATGTCAAATACATGGCATTCTACTTGTTTGAGTAGAGCTGTCTGGTGTACTTGTTGATACTTACAGCAGCTCCATTCACTGAGTGCTCTATCTTCATACACCTTTAGTCTGGCTTGTTTCTCGCTTATATACAGTTATGGGATCTGTTATATGACAACCCATTATATAGAAAGCTCCGAATTACGGAAAGGCCGTCTCCCATAGACTCCATTTTATCCAAATAATCCAGATTTTTAAAAACGATTTCCTTTTTCTTTGTAATGGTAAAACAGTAGCTTGTACTTGATCCCGACTAAGATATACCGTATATACTCGAGTATAAGCCGAGTTTTTCAGCCCCCAAAATATGCTGAAAAACTCTACCTCGGCTTATACTCGGGTCAAGCGCAAAAACGTCGCCGGCGCCTAAGAATATTCGCTGGCGCCTTAGAATAGTAGCCGGCGCCTAAGAATAGTAGCCGGCGCCTTAGAATAGTAGCCGGCGCCTTAGAATAGTAGCCAGCGCCTAAGAATAGTCATCCAAAAATGAGATTGAAACTTACCAGAAGCTGCTGCATTTCTCACCCTCGGCTTATACTCGAGTCAATAAGCTTTCCCAGTTTTTGGAGGTAAAATTAGGTATTAGGCTTATACTCGGGACGGCTTATACTCGAGTATATACGGCAATTAATCCTTATTGGAAGCAAAACCGACCTACTGGGTTTAGTTCATGTTTACATGATTTTCTAGAAGACTTAGGGGCATATTCACTTAGTTCGAGTGAAGGAATAGAATAAAAAAAACTTAGAATTTTGAATGTTTTTTTTGGCTACTTCGACCATCGAATTGGCTACTTCGACCTTCGACTACGACTTTGACTTCGAATCGAATGATTCGAACTAAAAATCTTTCGAATATTCGATAGTCGAAGTACTGTCTCTTTAAAAAAAACTTCGACCCCCTACTTCGCCACCTAAAACCTACCGAGGTGCAATGTGAGCCTATGGGAAAGGTCCCCATAGGCTTTCTAACAATTTTTGGTCGAAGAAAAATCGTTCGATCATCGGATTAAAATCCTTCAAATCGCACGATTCGAAGGATTTAATCGTTCCATCGAACAATTTTTCGTTCGATCGAACTATTTGCGGTAAATCCTTTGACTTCGATATTCGAAGTTGAAGAATTTACATTCGGCAGTCGAATATCGAGGGTTAATTAACCCTCGATATTCAACCATATGTAAATCTGCCCCTTAAGGTATGAGGATCCACATTACGGAAAGATCCATTATCCAGAAAACCCCAGGTCACGAGTATTCTAGATAACAGGTCCCATACTTGTACTAGGAGACAAATGCTTACAATTCTTGATTAATACAATCTTCTGTAAAAATATATATAGGTATGAGACTTGTTTTTCAAAATGCTAGGGACCTTGGGTTTTCCGGATAACTAATCTTTCCATAATTTGGGTCTTCATACCTTAAGTCTACTAGAAAATAATTTAAATAATAAGTAAACTCAATTAGCTGGTTTTGCTTCCAATAAGGATGAATTATACCTTAGTTGGGATCAATTACAAGCTACTGTTTTATTATTACAGAGAATAAAGGAAATAAATAAATAAATAAAGGAAATTTGCTTAGAATGTAGTCTATGGGGGATGGCCTCCTCGTAATTCAGAGTTTTCAGAATAAAGGGTTACCGGATCCCATACCTGTATATTTAATTACAAAGGTGAGAACATATAACTTTTCATAATATAGATGTAAATTGTTACAACTGCATTTAAAGGTTTTGTTGTATAATCTGAAGTGATCTCGACTCTGTTATGCCCAGGGCGCTGAGTTCAGTTGATCCTGCCAGCAAGTATTAAATAACAGTGCACATGACAAGGACACGGCACAAAATGACATCTAGTGAGTAATTCACCCGGATAAAGAGATCGACCAAGAAAGAGGGAATGTGAATGTCTATAGGTGTTAGTGTGGAACGTTAGCACTGTTATTATTAACAACACTAACATGTCTCGCTGAGAAAAGAAAGAGGAGTCTGGCGACAAGTGTAATTACACAGGCAATCGTATGAATGGAATGTTTCTAGAATAGACAAGAGCCACTATTATTAATGTAAATAAATCATGTAATGCAATCCAGCGAGCATGGCGCTGTTGCTTAATCCGCTTTAAAGCAGGAATATATACTGTATTTTGGATTTGTTTATAGATACTGCATACAGGAGAGGGACAAGGAGTGAATATAAAAAAGTCAGTGCTTTAGGGAGCTAATTCTAAAATGACATTTTGGTAAAGTATTTGCTAGACAATCTAATTTTACAGTCATGGGAAAATACAACGTTCACCCACCACAGTTTTTTACGGTTATTTCCAGAGTGACTTCTGCTTGAATTTGTCCCATTGACTGTAACAGATTACACGAGGTCTGAAATGGTGTCAAATAATGCTGGCACATGCAGCATTTGGGTGGCGTAAAAAATAAAAAAACACATACCTTGATAAATTAAATGTCATTTATCTCACACAGTTTTTTAAACCATTTTTCTGGTGTTAGTTGTTGGCATCATAATTTATCCATGTCATCAGCCAAAAAAGACCTCCAAGGGGAGGCCCATTTATTAAACAATCCGAATATAAAAAGCTATAAAGAGGCCTATGGAGGGACCCTGGAACAGGTGGAGCGGAGTAAGGCATGACTTAGGGGACAAATAGGAAATTAAGGGAGGTCTGAATGGTGCATTGTGGGGATTGTAGGCAGGTCAGAGCCTTTAAAAGGTGCTGAAAAGTGCGGGAGAGCAGTCTTACCTTGGGCAGAAGCAAGGGAAGCAGTGTTTCCCGCCCGCCCTAAGGGAAGGTAGGGGTTACCATGTTGCAGATTTGGCGGTGTGGGGCTGCCCTAATGGGTAGCCAAATAAGGGGGGCTGGAGTCTTAAGGTGAGATTGGCCTGGGGCTAGGCTTAGGGGCAAGGAGGCACAATAAGTGAGAAAACAGGACGGAGGTTTGCTTAGGCTGGAGAATGGGTTGATTATGAAAAGTAATGTGAATGCATTATAAGATACTGTTAAATGTTATGTAGCCTTAAGTGGTTAAATGTTATGCAGCCTTAAGCGGTTAAATGTTATGCAGCCTTAAGCGGCTATTATTTTATATGTCACAGCTTATTCATTTGTTATGCATGTGTTATATTAAGATTAATATTATGGGTATGTTGGTGGATGGTTTTACAAAGCTTGGTGAGTGTTAATACAGTAAATAAGCTGCAGCCTTTTTTCCACCCATAAAATGTTGTTTTGTGTCTCATTGGGGTTCAAAAAGAGTTAATTGACGTTATTGAGTCATACGTAAGTCATGGAAAAAATGCTGGACAATGTGCTAAAAAATATGAAAACCTCTAAACCATATAAATATTAATTTTTAGGACAATTACTAGTGGAAAAAAAACAAAAAACCTCTAAAAGTCTGGCTATAAAAAATGTCCAATAGGCTCAGTGCAGCTCCCACTGACTTCTATGGGACCTCAACTGCTTTTACTTGGCAATGTTTTGTAGTAGAGTTTTTCTTGGTCTTCCTAAATCTCAAAACAAATTAGAAATCCAAATGTTAGTAAATTGGCCCCTTAGTTATAAAAGTACTATAGTAATCTCCCCAACTGATATTTGGGGACCACTTCTTTTGGAACCTTCTACACTAATGGTATGCCCTGTCCCACACTGGCATCTACTGACTGAAATAAGTAGCTACAGCCACACCTTGAACTACTTTTAACCATGATGCACAAAGCTCTCTTTAGCCTTCTTACAAATAGATATAATTATAATCAGGATCCTAGTTGAGCCCCACACTCCTGGGTTAGAGGTAAGTTGGCAGGATGTAACCCCATGTAGCTGCCCTAAAGTTAGTGGGAGTCACATTTGATGCTGAGGGCACTGTAATCAATATCTAACTATAGACATACAACTCCTAGCAGGCAGCTTAATAGTACATGTATATGGCATAAACTGCCACCCAGCCACTCCAAAATGATGGTCTGTCTCAGTGGTGTAACTAGATGTTACTGGGCCCCATAGCAAATTCAATTTAGGGCCACAAACTAACCTAATCTACCAAGATATAGTGGGATTGCTCATTAATTAGGCCTTTACTGGGCCCCCCTACACTCCTGGGCACCCCTGCAATCGCAGGGTCTGCTTCCTCTATAGTTACGCCCCTGGTCTGCCTGATCAATGTCTAATGGCATTCACAAATAAGGAACCAACAAGCCCAAGCAAATTCATTAATTTCTTATGCTGCTCATCTGACCCGTTTTACAGAATACAAACACACATTCCTTTAAAGGGCTTGTTCCCCTTCCAATCGCTTTTTTCGTTTCAGTTGTTTTCAGATTTTAAACAGAAATAAACCGCATGGTTTGTTTTTTTACCGTTTTTCCAAAATTGAAATTTAAAGTTTAATATTCTATCTCTGGTTTCAGTCTGGCAGATCAGTAATTCAGGTGCAGATTCTGAATTGTTACAATGTAGGGGCACATTGATCATGCTGCGTAGTGTGTAACACAAAATTTGCCAAAAAGACTATGTAAAATAAAGAGTAAAATAAAAGGCTAGTTTATCAATCTGTGTTTTATTTTACGTCATGCAAACGTCAGATTTGCTGCTGTTATTTTACATTGCTTCTGGTGGAAGTCACTTCAAATAAAAATGAGTAAAAAAATGAATGCTATTTAACTTTAAGACATTTTCCTTGTTTCATAAATTCCTGCACTAGGTTTTTTCACAAATGCCATATGCCAACAAAATATTTAAGCTTACCTGCCAAAAGCAGAGAACTGTGCAACCTGCTTTCAGCATTAATATCTGATACTGTGGGTAAGATTAGTTAATATTGGATAAATATTAATATTGGATGAAGATTAAAAGTGCCTGGGGGCACCTACTATAATGAGCAGTTGGGTAATATACTCTACATTATACACACAGAAATGAGTGTTATTGAAGCGTTACTGTCCCTTTAACATTCACATAGAGATTTTTTGGTCCTGCCTAGGGCTAGAAGAGCCAATGAAAACAAAGCTCAAGCATTTTCTTGCCCCTGCTGAAATGTATATGGGTAGCCTTGCACACAGATACAAAGTGCAGCAGTAGTTTTTGCACATGTAACCAGTCCAAATTCTATTTAAATTCATATTTTTAAAGTACAGTTCGTTCTTCCTTTGGGAACGCATTCCTCAGTCAAATTACTTTTTGGGAAAGAGAGAGATTTGCTGTTAATTTTAGATCAGACAAGAGTCTGACAGTCTCCACAAGTGAAAATCTCCATTTGCTGCTTTGCTGGTTAATAATGAAAATGTTTAGAATCATATTAAAATTATAGGCTTTTTTTTATTTCTATGAGTTGAGTGTCAGCATTCTTAAAACCAGGTCAGACTTGAAAAGCAATTATAAAATACAGTAAATATATAGGCAGAATGTTTAAGTTAGGACTGAATTACCTGCCCTTAAATAGGTAAAAAGCAAAAATGGTCTTAAAGGGAAAACCAAAGTGTATTTCTTTAAAAGGTTTTTGGTGAAGGCCAAGTGGTTTCCTCAGCTGCTGCTGGTTCTACACAAAGCACTCATGGGCAGTTGGCAGTGGGAAATGTTATGTATGTGCATAAACTTAAAAAATTGACTATTTCTTATATTATTAGTTAGTGTGCATGAAAGGGAGGAGCCCATCTGGAAGGAATTAAAGGGGGCACAGAGAACGGTTTGACCATTGCACTCTGGCAGAAAACCCCCCTTCACAGTGACACATGGAAAAGGGCATTTTGACCACTCCTGATTGTTAGGATAACCAGATAACAATTAATTTTTTTAAGCTTGAAAGCTTCAGAACTGAAAGGTGAATATAAAAAATAAAAATCCAGCTGCAGATAGTCTTAGTAAAAAGTATAGATTTTTGTGCCGTAAAGCGTTCTCCACTGGTGTAGCTAAATGCTTATAGCTAGTACATGATGTTTGCTAATTACATCTTATAACCACAAAAAATGACAATTGCGGTGCCCTAGGCACACCTCCCTGTCCTACACAATTGCCACATGTACAATACAGTCTATACAGCCAATACAGGTTTTGTTGGCTAAGCCCTTGGGCAGATTAGTGAGTTAGTAGCGTCTATAAGTGTTTTTTTCACCACAAAACACAGGGAAATACTTTGCTCATCCTTAGCCATAACTTAGTGTGCACTTAAAATGTCACCTTAACAGGGAAAATCCTGTACATTTTGCTGCCTGAGACGGCCTTCATTTTGCCCTCCTCACGGCACTCAGCTTTCAGCAATGGAGGGGGTCGTGGGTGGTCCAGTCGCTAGTGCAGAGAGAGCAATTGCGATCTCTGCACTAGAATAGCCGAATTTCCAGGTGGAAAATGGAAATTCGTTACCAGGAGCGGCATTTTTACCGCCCCTGGCAACCAGGGGGGCGCTGCCGCCTGAGGAGATTGTCTCAACTTGCCTCATTGGAGCACCCCTGCACCTTAACCTTCAGTCATTTCTTGAATATTTAGACTGCAAATTGGCACTTTACCTTAACTGGTCTCCCAGCTGTGCCCCTCCCAGCCAATGCTTTATGGGAGGGGAGGCAGAGCAGTTTGGGAACCACTGGTATAGTGTGTCTATGTGACATCCCCCTCTGAGGCATTTTGCCGATGGATTCACACGTGTTTTTTCAGCTAGCAAGTAGGCTGGTTTTATTAAAGCACAAAGGTTAGACTTGATGGTCATGTGTCTTTTTTCAGCCTAAATTACTGTTTATGGCAGTGGCTGACAGGTAGCGTTGTCGCCCGCAATTATTTATGCGCAACTGCGAGCGACAAATCTCCCAAAAATGCGTCTCCACTGGAAATAACTGAAATCGGCAGCAGTAAAACGAACATATCACTAAGTCGCCCAAGGTTGCCTTGGGAGAAAACTTCAGTCAACTTTGCGATATGTTGGTTTTACCACCAGAGATTTCATTTATTTCCAATAGAGACGCATTTTTGGGAGATTTGTGGCCCACAGTGGTGTATAAATAATCAAGGGCACAAATCTCCCCTTTGGCCAATGCCCTTAATGATGTACCTACCATGTCGCATATTGGCAAAAACAGCAAGCTTCAAAAACTGCTTCAAACCCAAAGCTATTTTAGGAAAGATTTATACTTCCTCCACCTATTTATACTCCATTTATACCCTACAGTTGTTTCCAGGTCCGGACTGAGAATTAAAATAGGCCCTGGCATTTCAGGTACACAGAGGCCCAATCAGCCCACACAGAGGCCCGAACAGCCCCCACCAGCCCACTAAATACTGACTTTTTATGGCACCTTATAGCAGCCCCTCTGGCATTTGCCAGAACCCACAGATTGCCAGTCCGGGCCTGGTTGTTTCCAAATATTTACTCTCGTGAACAGGAATAACCACTTCACTGTGCAATGTCCTTTACAAAATGAAAGCTATTTTTATTCACATGTTATCTTCCAGTGGTACACGGAAGTGAAAGTCATTCAGTGTAATAAGTGGTGCTTATATGCTTTATTCATTTTTTGATTGCCCTCTGGAGTAAATTTAACTTTTCATTCACAGAATATAAAACAGTGCCCGCCAGTGGCTAAATTGTAATGAAAGAAAAAAAAAATGATATTATTACAGGTATGGGATCCATTATCTGGAAACTCTGATTTACAGGTAGTCAGATTTTTAAAATTGACTTTCTTTTTCTCTGTTATAATAAACCAATACCTTCTACTTGATCCCAACTAAGATATAATGAATCCTTATTAGAGGCAAAACATCCTATTGGGTTAATTTAATGTTTAAAATCATTATGAGTAGTCAATGTATAAAGATCCAAATTATGGAAAGATCTCTTATCTTGGGAACCCCCGGTCCTGAGTATTCTGGTTAATAGGTCCCATACCTATATGATTAACTCGTATTTTAAAGCACCAAAATATTCTGCAGAGCTGTACAATAAGTGGTTGTAGACATTGAACGTACAAAGCAACCAATAACTGTCCAAAAGAGCATACAATTAAACAAATCTATATGGCTTTCATTATTATATTTTTTATGTTTTCATAATAGGTCAGCAAATTAAATGCAAGCCAAAATACAGAATTAGTCGAACAGGTTTGCGACATATGTGTGTAAACTGGACGTGTCTGGGTAAGAACTGGTTACTAACCTAACCTCAGCTAATTCAACTGGCTAGCAAAGGATGCTGGGAGTTACTAGCAGCTCCAAATTCTCCTTGTTGCTAATATATTTGGCGGTAGTTTGCTAACTTCAAGGAAAAATGAAGACCAACTGAAAAGTTGATTAGAATTAGTCTATAACATACTAAAGTGAACTTAAAGGTGAACCATCCCTTTAATAAATTGTCATTGATGTTAAAGTTATTTGTATTTGCAGGTGAAAGCAGCCCTTTTCTATATCTCCCTTTTGTTCCCTGACTGGCAGTGTGGAACTGGGACTCCAGGGGCCCACCAAAAAACCTTAGACCAGGGGCCCACCAAAAAACCTTACACCAGGGGCCCACCAAAAAAACTTCAGACCAGGGGTCCACTATTATTTTCTTCCTCTCCTCACTCAACCTCTATTCTCCTAGTCTCTTTTCTTAACATACTATAATCTATTATTCCATCTATTGAGCCTTTTTTTCTCATAGAAATAAGAAATGACCATGAAATAGGCCAAATGTTTAGCAGCACGAGGGCCCACTGACAACTGGGCCCACCGGGAGTTTACCTGGTATCCCTGTGGGCCAGTCCGACACTGCTGACTGGGCCTGACTGTTGAAACAGTGGAGCAGAAGTCAGTTCTCCTCCAGGTCTGTTAATCAACTGCTTCTGCGAAATTGTTTCAGGAATCAGAACTAGTAGCAAATAAATCAAACCTCCCGCCCACCCAAAAAAAAAATATTTGCCTTTTTCTTCTATTTCCAGCTTTCAAATGGGGGGTCACTGACCCCATCAAAAAAAATGCTCTGTAAGGCTACAAATGTATTATTATCGCTACTTTTTACTACACATATTTTTATTCAGGCCCAATCTTATTCATATCACAGTCTCAGTACCACAGTTACTAGGGTAATTTGGACCATAGCAACCAGGCTGCTGAAACTGCAAACTGGAGAGCTGCTGAATAAAACGCTAAACAAGTCAAAACCCACAAATAATAATATTAAAATCAATTGCAAATTGTCTCTGAATATCACTCCCTATAACATGGATTATGATGGATATGGATTAGGAGTCAGTCTATTCCATCCTCTGCTCCAGCAGTCTGTGATCTATCCATCAAGCAGCAAGTAGGGCTAATACATGTGGGTGTTTAAAAGCAATAATACTAGTAAAAAAATCAGTTAATAATTTGAATTTCTAATAAATTGCAGCTCTGCTAGATACTTTTCAAGGGTTAATAGAAGTTTTACTTCGGCAGCACAGCCAGACAGTCTCGTTGCGCTTCAGTGAGCAGGTAGAACGGCGGCACCAATTAGTGACATGACTGACTACAATTCCCGAGAGCCTTTGCTTCAGCTCTCCCCCCCCCCTCCCTAATTGAGTGATCAGGCAGAGTAGGGCGTAGCTGCACCGCACCACTGAAAGTAAAGTTTCACCCCGGAAGCAACAGGTAAATCGCTCTGAGCAGGAGGAGGAGAAGGTATGTGAGGAATCTGATCAGGTGCTGTTCTCTTTCATTTTCCACTGCCTTTCTCTCCCGGTCAGAGGCAGACAGAGGATCTCACCTGAGTGTGAGTGAAGTTGGGGAGGGGGAGATGGCAGTGACCCAGGAAATTGTGCTGAACTTTCTGCTGGAACAGAGGGGCAAGGTGAGGAATTCTGAACTGCTCAAAAAGTTCAAGCCTCTGGTGGACTGCCCTGATCCTGACAAGAAGGCACACAACAGGACTCGCTTCAAAACCTTTGTCAACACCTTAGCTGTGGTGAAGGATGAGGCAGAAGGCAAGATGGTGGTTCTGAAGAAAAAATATATGCATTTGCTGACAGAAAAAGAGGGTACCAGGGAACAAGATCCTGAGCCAATCCAGGCAGTGAGTCAAGGGCTAACCCAGCCTGTAAATGTGATCCAACACCAACCCAAGCAATGTGCAACAGAGGAGCCAGCACCCAGCACCCAAAGGAGACATTCTAGCCAGCACCCTCCTTTGCAAGGTAGTAGTGAAGACCTGCAGCAGCAAAGCAATCAGAGTGTTGCCTCTACCGAAATGACTGATCTAACAGATCCCAGGGAAAAACCTTCATCCGATGAGTCTGAAACAGAGTCCAAAAGAGAGACGGTGTTTGCTATAGTGGCTCGGATGGACAATGCAGGACCTGTGTTTGTCCCTAAGTCTTGGGTGGATGTGCAATCGAAGGAGGCTGCTCAGAAACCTTTTATGCTGCCCCTGAGATGCCCACAGCCTTCCCCTGGTGGCACAGACAATGAGCCAGAGAGCAGAAGCACCATGGCAACCCCTGCGATCAATACAGCAGTAGAGGTAGTGGCACGTCCCGTCCAGCCCCGATCCCCTCACGTTGGCAGGAGGCAATACGACGACACAGCTACAAAATCCCCGCATCTCAAAAGGGCCTCCAAGATGCAGAAAGTGTCAGAGGATCAAAAATACTCAGATGTTGTTCCCCTCGATCCCTCTGAGCACAAGTGGCTAGTGACCTCCACCAACGGCCGGTGGAACCACACGCTCTATGGGCTGATCTTGAGCGATGGAGAATTGGTTGGGAAGAGAGACTTTATTTCTGGTTTCACTGCTTTGCACTGGGCGGCTAAGACTGGGAACACCGAAATGATGAAGATATTAGTCGAAAGTGTAAGTAAAAATAACATGAAACTCAATGTTAACATGAAGTCTTTTGGCGGCTACACGCCACTGCATATCGCTGCTATCCACGACCACACGGACTTTATAACCAACCTCGTGAGATATTATCACGCTAATGTAAATCTCCGAGACCACAGTGGCAAAAAGCCTTATCAATACTTAAAGAAAGACTCGACCCAGAAAATCAGGATTCTTTTAAATGACCCCCATGCCATTAGCACTGAGAACTCTATGCCAATGAAAAGGAATTCCAAAGTGGCCACGTCCATTTTGGGCACCACCAGTGCTTTCCTTGGGGTCCTCTCAGACGATGCCGCCCTGCAGGACCTGACGAAGAACATTAAAAAGAACAAATTTTTCAATGCACCTTCAGCGCAGAAGAAGAAACTCAAAGCAAGGGAGAGTCTCCCCGTTTTCACGATACTGAATGAAGACCCCGAAGAAGAGATTGAGGGAACTATGGGAAAGCGCAGGCCAGTTTCAGAATACTTTAGCCATTAGTGGGTGGCGCTTTAAGTGCAATGGCATTCCTGTTGGTGAACTGCAGCTCTCAGAATCCCTTGCCAGCTGCTGAGTGATGATGGAAGTACTACTGAAATAATAACTTAGGAATTCATAGTTTTACCAAAATCAATGGGATAAAGATTTGCTCAGAGCTTCAAATATATCCCCTGAGCTGGCATGGTGATTTAACTGGTAACTGTGTAAAACCTGTTAGTAACTGCTCTGTGTACCTGCAAAGCTTTTTGAGTCACTTGTAAATATATAACATTTTTTAGAAGATCGTGGATCAGTGATAGCTTGTGATGCTAAACTACATTTCCCAGCATCCAGTGCTGACTGCTGATGGATGGGAGTTGTATTTCAGCAGTGGCTGGAGTGCAGAACATTAAAGGGATCCTGTCATCAGAAAACATGTTTTTCAAAACGCATCAGTTAATAGTGCTACTTCAGCAGACTTCTGCCCTGAAATCCATTTCTCAAAAGAGCAAACAGATTTTTTTATATTCAATTTTGAAATCTGACATGGGGCTAGACATTTTGTCAATTTCCCAGCTGCCCCTGGTCATGTGACTTGTGCCTGCACTTTAGGAGAGAAATGCTTTCTGGCAGGCTGCTGTTTTTCCTTCTCAATGTAACTGAATGTGTCTCAGTGGGACATGGGTTTTTACTATTGAGTGTTGTTCTTAGATCTACCAGGCAGTTGTTATCTTGTGTTAGGGAGCTGTTATCTGGTTACCTTCCAATTGTTCTTTTGTTTGGCTGCTGGAGGGGAAAGGGAGGGGGTGATATCACTCCAACTTGCAGTACAGCAGTAAAGAGTGATTGAAGTTTATCAGAGCACAAGTCACATGACTTGGGGCAGCTGGGAAATTGTCAATATGTCTAGCCCCAGATTTCAAAATTGAATATAAAAAAATCTGTTTGCTTTTTTGAGAAATGGATTTCAGTGTAGAATTCTGCTGGAGCAGCACTATTAACTGATTCATTTTGAAAAAAATGTTTTTTCCCATGACAGTAGCCCTTTAAGATGTCACTCTTGATTATTATTATTATTATTATTTCAAGAATATCTCTCTCTGGCACATGAGAGGTTTAACCCTGATTATACAGGGGATGTACCTGTTGATTTGGGGGGATAATATATGTGGTATATCATGGTATATTCATTATGCATCCAATAGTTTCTTTGTGATTATCGTAACTGCAGTATATAAGTAAAAGCTGATTGGTTACTGTGGGTTCCGCAGGAGTAGGCACCAGTGTTACTGCATGAATTCATATTTGTTTACAGATCTTTCTTACATCCTATTTTGAACTATGTTTACAGCACTTATTGGTCTAAATCAGCAAACCAAGAAAAGGGCTTGTTTATCAACACTGGTCAAATAGGCAACCGGGCAACCAATCAGACGTTTGCTTTTATAGTTCTTCATCTGGAACTTGCTGGTTGCTATAGGTTACTGCCCAGGTGCAAATTTTGCCCAGTGTTAATAGATGAGCCCCTGTTGGTTTCCAAGAAAAACTGTCATCATGTGTCCAATTAGGTGGGCAGTTTGAAAGCACCTGAGTATTCCACATTAAACTTATATTTGCAGCAATGAGTGGCTTTATTCATGCTTCATGCACTGGTGCACACAATATGTATAATAAGGCATTCTTTATTATCGTTAATTATGGAAAAAAAATCCCTAGTATAATTGCAGCTTTGGGGACAGTTTCCCTTTCGCTGTGGAAAGTTTACAGTATTGATCGCCTGAATCCCGCAGATGTGCTGCTGCTGTAAAATACAGGTATATGATCCGGAAACCCGTTATCCAGAAAGTTCTCCGTTACGTGAAGGCCACATGCCATAGATTCCAATTCACATTTTTCAAAATGAGATTTCTCTGTACAGGTATGGGAGCTGTTATCCAGAACGCTGGAGATCTGGGGCTTAATGGATAAGAGGTCTTCCTGTAATCTGGACCCCCATACCTTAAGCTGATAAAAAAAATGTACATTTAAAATAAACCCAGTAGGATTGTTTTGCTTCCATTAAGGATTAATAATATCTTAGTTTGGACCAAGTACAAGGCACTGTTTTATTATTACAGAGAAACAGAAAATCACTATTTAAAATTCATTTGCTTATAATGGAGTCTGCAGGAGATTGACTTCCCGTTATTTGGAGCTTTCTGGGATAACGGATCCATACATGTAATAATAAAATAGTACCTTGTATCCCAAATAAGATATCATTAATCTTTATTGGAGGCAAAACAATACAATTGGGTTTATTTTATGTTTCCATGATTTTTTAGTAGACAAACTATGAAGATTCAAATTAAAGAAAGATCTCTTATCTGGAAAACCCCAGGTCCCAAGCATTCTGGATAACAGGTCTCATACCTGTATAAAGGTGGCCATACACTGGCCGATATAAGCTGCAAACAGACTGAGTCGGCAATTTATTGGCCCGTATATGGGACTCTCCGACGGGATTCCCCGATCGATATCTGGCTGAAAGTCGGGCAGATATCGATCGAACAGGACTAAAAATCCCGATCGCACCGGCATCTGTCTGTTGATGCGGTCCCGCGATCTGACCACTCGTTACCCTTCATTACGATCCGATCATTGGGCCCTAGAGCCCACAATCAAATTAGCCCGATATCACCCACCTCAAGGTTGGCATATCAGGGAGAGATCCACTATGTAAAATATACAGTATACGATAACAATATACAAATAAATCACTTGGTAAACGCTCTGAAAATGCAAAGTTCTGGGTCTGTGCCTTTGTCCTAAACATTTTATAACTGTAGATTGATAGTAAGGTGCTTACTCTCTTCTATTAACCCTTTGCCTGCCAAGCACGTACGGCGTACGTGCTGGCAGGCCAATGCTCAGGCTGCCAAGAACGTACATTGTACGTTCTTTGGCAGCTGAGCTCTCTCTCTGCTTCGGCGGCTTTTGCCGCCTCCGCAGAGAGTGGGGAGAGAAGACAGCCCCCTAGGCAACGAGGCTGGGGGGCTGTCAAGTCGGATCTGCGACTCGATTGTCGCAGATCCGACTTCAAAGTAGCAGACGCATCGCATGGAGCGTCTGCTACTACACTCACCCTTCTTCCTGCCTGCAGAGCCGCCCACGCACTTCCTGCTGCGCAGCAACTCTGCAGACACGCTGCCAGGACTCCTCCAAAGAAGACAGCGATTCTCCTGCTCCAAAAACGGTAAGTGCACGTTTTTTTTACACACTTACCTGCACCTACACATACTTACAGTACATTTATGCATTTTAGTAAAGATTGGAATTTTTTTAAAAATTTTTTTTTTAATTTTAGCACACTTGGTCCCTTTTGTACAGTTATTTACACTTATTTACACTTATTTACATGTATTTGCACACTCAGATAACTTTTATTAGTGCACAAATATGTATACACAAACAGGTGTTTTTTTTTTTTTTTTTACGAATTCATTATACTGTTATCTTTTGTTTTTTTTGCCTAAAAACGTGTTATTTTGGCAGCGTGACTATTGGATAATCGATTTCGGCCACTAATTACGCTGTCAGAACAATTATTTTGTTATTTCATTGATTTACGCTATTTTTGTGGTTTTATTGCAATTTTATCCCTGCATTATTGTTCCTTATGTATCTTTAGTATCGTTTTGCTGTTTGGTGCTTTGGTATAGAAAGATAGATTTTACTTAGTTTGATCCGCCAAAATATGTGCTTTCCAAAAATATATGGGTTTCTGGGGTTATTTTTACAGTTTGGGGGTCTTACGGCACATAACGTACAGTTAGGGTTCTCTTTTCTGCAGCTTAGTTGGCTAGCGTGAAAATTCATAGGCACGTTTTTCATTTGGGGTCCATACACAACACATACTTTGGTAAATCTATACATATTGGGCATCAAACTATTTATTAGACCTGTGACGTCCATATTTAGAGAGATTTTTCTTTGTACGTAAAACATTGTGTGTGATAAATGCGGCAAACTGCAACATTTTTAGGCGATTTTCAGAAATGTTGTAAAAACCTATATGTTTAGAAAAGCTTTGCAGTTTGGTAGTTTCGTGTAGAAAGACGTCGTTATCTTTGTTGGAATCAGCAGAATGTGTACTTTCCAAAAATGTATGGTTTTGGGGGGTCATTGCTGTTAGGAGGGTCTTGAGGCAAATAATATGAAGTCAAGGGTCTATGTTCACAGAAGGCGAATCGGCAGCGGAGAAAACTCATATTCACTATTTTTATTTGGGGTCCGCACATGCCAGCTGCCTTGGTATATCTATGCATATTGGGCATCAAACTGTTCAGTAGACCCTTGGCATCAATATTTATGGTGTTTTACAATTGTATTTAAGAAATTGGGTGAGATAAATGCGGCCAATTGCAATATTTTTAGGCGATTTTCAGAAATGTAAAAACAGTTGCTTTTATCGCCAAATTTTGGAAAGGCTTGCGACTTGGTACTTTGGAGTACAAAGACATGCATACCCAATTTGGATTCGCAGGAATGTGTACTTTCCAAAAATATATGGTTTTATGGGGTGAACGCACTTTTTTCTACCTTTGCCCCCCCCCAAAACAATGTAAATGTGTTGATTTTGCAGTACCTGAAATGACAGACCATTTGAGGGTCTTTGTTTTGGGGCCCTATATGCCACGTGCTTGGGTACACCTATACATATTGGGCATCAAACTGTTCAGAGGACCCCAGGCTTTCATATTTGGGGTGATTTCTCTTGATACCTAAAAGTATGTGGGAACTACGATGCTAGAGGGTGAAAATTTTGAGGTGATTTTTGGAAATGTCCCCAAAATCACCAAATTTAGAAACGGTTTGCGGCTTGGTACTTTGGAGTACAAAGACATCCATACCCGATTTGGATTCGCAGGAATGTGTACTTTCCGAAAATATATGGTTTTATGGGGTGAACTTACTTTTTTCTACCTTTGCCCCCCCCCAAAAACAATGTAAATGTGTTGATTTTGCAGTACCTGAAATGACAGACCATATGGGGGTCTTTCTTTTGGGGCCCCTGTATGCCACGTGCTTGGGTACACCTATACATATTGGGCATCAAACTGTTCAGGGGACCCTAGGCTTTCATATTTGGGGTGATTTCTCTTGATACCTAAAAGTATGTGGGTAATACGATGCTGCAGGGTAGATATTTTGAAGTAATTTTTGGAAATGTCCCCAAAATCCCCAAATTTAGGAATGGTTTGCGGCTTGGTTCTTTGGAGTACAAAGACATGCATACCCAATTTAGATCTGTGGGAATGTGTACTTTCCGAAAATATATGGTTTTCTGGGGTGAACTTACTTTTTTCTACATTTGCCCCCCTCAAAACAATGTAAATGTGTTGATTTTGCAGTACCTGAAATGACAGACCATATGGGGGTCTTCGTTTTGGGTCCCCTATACGCCATGTGCTTGGGTACACCTATACATATTGGGCATCAAACTGTTCAGAGGACCCCAGGCTTTCATATTTGGGGTGATTTGTCTTGATACCTAAAAGTATGTGGGTAATACAATGCTGCAGGGTCGAAATTTTGAAGTCATTTTTGGAAATGTCCCCAAAATCACCAAATTTAGGAATGGTTTGCGGCTTGGTAATTTGGAGTACAAAGACATGCATACCCAATTTAGATCTGTGGGAATGTGTACTTTACGAAAATATATGGTTTTCTGGGGTGAACTTACTTTTTTCTACATTTGCCCCCCTCAAAACAATGTAAATGTGTTGATTTTGCAGTACCTGAAATGACAGACCATATGGGGGTCTTCGTTTTGGGGCCCCTATACGCCACGTGCTTGGGTACACCTATACATATTGGGCATCAAACTGTTCAGAGGACCCCAGGCTTTCATATTTGGGGTGATTTGTCTTGATACCTAAAAGTATGTGGGTAATACGATGCTGCAGGGTCGGAATTTTGAAGTCATTTTTGGAAATGTCCCCAAAATCACCAAATTTAGGAATGGTTTGCGGCTTGGTACTTTGGAGTACAAAGACATGCATACCCAATTTAGATCCGTGGGAATGTGTACTTTCCGAAAATATATGGTTTTCTGGGGTGAACTTACTTTTTTCTACATTTGCCCCCCTCAAAACAATGTAAATGTGTTGATTTTGCAGTACCTGAAATGACAGACCATATGGGGGTCTTCGTTTTGGGGCCCCTATACGCCACGTGCTTGGGTACACCTATACATATTGGGCATCAAACTGTTCAGAGGACCCCAGGCTTTCATATTTGGGGTGATTTGTCTTGATACCTAAAAGTATGTGGGTAATACGATGCTGCAGGGTCGAAATTTTGAAGTCATTTTTGGAAATGTCCCCAAAATCACCAAATTTAGGAATGGTTTGCGGCTTGGTACTTTGGAGTACAAAGACATGCATACCCAATTTAGATCTGTGGGAATGTGTACTTTCCGAAAATATATGGTTTTCTGGGGTGAACTTACTTTTTTTCTACATTTGCCCCACTCAAAACCATGTAAATGTGTTGATTTTGCAGTACCTGAAATGACAGACCATATGGGGGTCTTCGTTTTGGGGCCCCTATACGCCATGTGCTTGGGTACACCTATACATATTGGGCATCAAACTGTTCAGAGGACCCCAGGCTTTCATATTTTGGGTGATTTGTCTTTATACCTAAAAGTATGTGGGTAATACGATGCTGCAGGGTCGAAATTTTGAAGTCATTTTTGGAAATGTCCCCAAAATCACCAAATTTAGGAATGGTTTGCGGCTAGGTACTTTGTAGTAGAAAGACATGCATACCCAATTTAGATTCGTGGGAATGTGTACTTTCCGAAAATATATGGTTTTCTGGGGTGAACTTACTTTTTTCTACCTTTGCCCCCCCCAAAACGATGTAAATGTGTTGATTTTGCAGTACCTGAAATGACAGAACATACAAGGGGGGGTCTTCATTTTAGGGCCCCTATATGCCACATGCTTGGGTACACCTATACATATTGGGCATCAAACTGTTCAGAGGACCCTAGGCTTTCATATTTGGGGTGATTTCTCTTGATACCTAAAAGTATGTGGGTAATACGATGCTGCAGAGTAGATATTTTGAGGTGATTTTTGGAAATGTCACCAAAATCACCAAATTTAGGAATGATTTGCGGCTTGGTACTTTGTAGTAGAAAGACATGCATACCCAATTTGGATTCGTTGGAATGTGTACTTTCCGAAAATATATGGTTTTCTGGGGTGAACTTACTGTTTTCTACTTTTGCCCCCCCCCCCAAAACGATGTAAATGTGTTGATTTTGCAGTACCTGAAATGACAGACTATATGGGGGTCTTCCTTTTGGGGCCCCTGTATGCCACGTGCTTGGGTACACCTATACATATCAGGCATCAAACTGTTCAGAGGACCCTAGGCTTTCATATTTGGGGTGATTTGTCTTGATACCTAAAAGTATGTGTGTAATACGATGCTGCAGGGTAGATATTTTGAGGTGATTTTTGGAAATATCACCTAAAGCACCAAATTTAGGAATGATTTGCGGCTTGGTACTTTGGCGTAGAAAGACATGCATACCCAATTTGGATTCGTTGGAATGTGTACTTTCCGAAAATATATGGTTTTCTGGGGTGAACTTACTGTTTTCTACTTTTGCCCCCCCCCCTAATGATGTAAATGTGTTGATTTTGCAGTACCTGAAATGACAGACTATATGGGGGTCTTCCTTTTGGGGCCCCTGTATGCCACGTGCTTGGGTACACCTATACATATTGGGCATCAAACTGTTCAGAGGACCCTAGGCTTTCATATTTGGGGTGATTTCTCTTGATACCTAAAAGTATGTGGGTAATACGATGCTGCAGGGTAGATATTTTGAGGTGATTTTTGGAAATGTCACCTAAATCACCAAATTTAGGAATGATTTGCGGCTTGGTACTTTGGCGTAGAAAGACATGCATACCCAATTTGAATTCGTGGGAATGTGTACTTTCCGAAAATATATGGTTTTCTGGGGTGAACTTACTGTTTTCTACTTTTGCCCCCCCAAAACAATGTAAATGTGTTGATTTTGCAGTACCTGAAATGTCAGACTATATGGGGGTCTTCCTTTTAGGGCCTCTATATGCCACATGCTTGGGTACACCTATACATATTGGGCATCAAACTGTTCAGAGGACCCTAGGCTTTCATATTTGGGATGATTTGTCTTGATACCTAAAAGTATGTGGGTAATACGATGCTGCAGGGTAGATATTTTGAGGTGATATTTGGAAATGTCACCTAAAGCACCAAATTTAGGAATGATTTGCGGCTTGGTACTTTGGCGTAGAAAGACATGCATACCCAATTTGAATTCGTGGGAATGTGTACTTTCCGAAAATATATTGTTTTCTGGGGTGAACTTACTGTTTTCTACTTTTGCCCCCCCAAAACAATGTAAATGTGTTGATTTTGCAGTACCTGAAATGTCAGACTATATGGGGGTCTTCCTTTTAGGGCCTCTATATGCCACATGCTTGGGTACACCTATACATATTGGGCATCAAACTGTTCAGAGGACCCTAGGCTTTCATATTTGGGATGATTTGTCTTGATACCTAAAAGTATGTGGGTAATACGATGCTGCAGGGTAGATATTTTGAGGTGATATTTGGAAATGTCACCTAAAGCACCAAATTTAGGAATGATTTGCGGCTTGGTACTTTGGCGTAGAAAGACATGCATACCCAATTTGAATTCGTGGGAATGTGTACTTTCCGAAAATATATTGTTTTCTGGGGTGAACTTACTGTTTTCTACTTTTGCCCCCCCAAAACAATGTAAATGTGTTGATTTTGCAGTACCTGAAATGTCAGACTATATGGGGGTCTTCATTTTAGGGCCTCTATATGCCACATGCTTGGGTACACCTATACATATTGGGCATCAAACTGTTCAGAGGACCCTAGGCTTTCATATATGGGATGATTTGTCTTGATACCTAAAAGTATGTGGGTAATACGATGCTGCAGGGTAGATATTTTGAGGTGATATTTGGAAATGTCACCTAAAGCACCAAATTTAGGAATGATTTGCGGCTTGGTACTTTGGCGTAGAAAGACATGCATACCCAATTTGAATTCGTGGGAATGTGTACTTTCCGAAAATATATTGTTTTCTGGGGTGAACTTACTGTTTTCTACTTTTGCCCCCCCAAAACAATGTAAATGTGTTGATTTTGCAGTACCTGAAATGTCAGACTATATGGGGGTCTTCCTTTTAGGGCCTCTATATGCCACATGCTTGGGTACACCTATACATATTGGGCATCAAACTGTTCAGAGGACCCTAGGCTTTCATATTTGGGATGATTTGTCTTGATACCTAAAAGTATGTGGGTAATACGATGCTGCAGGGTAGATATTTTGAGGTGATATTTGGAAATGTCACCTAAAGCACCAAATTTAGGAATGATTTGCGGCTTGGTACTTTGGCGTAGAAAGACATGCATACCCAATTTGGATTCGTTGGAATGTGTACTTTCCGAAAATATATGGTTTTCTGGGGTGAACTTACTGTTTTCTACTTTTGCCCCCCCCCCCCCCCAACGATGTAAATGTGTTGATTTTGCAGTACCTGAAATGACAGACTATATGGGGGTCTTCCTTTTGGGGCCCCTGTATGCCACGTGCTTGGGTACACCTATACATATTGGGGATCAAACTGTTCAGAGGACCCTAGGCTTTCATATTTGGGGTGATTTCTCTTGATACCTAAAAGTATGTGGGTAATACGATGCTGCAGGGTAGATATTTTGAGGTGATTTTTGGAAATGTCACCTAAATCACAAGATTTAGGAATGATTTGCGGCTTGGTACTTTGGCGTAGAAAGACATGCATACCCAATTTGGATTCGTTGGAATGTGTACTTTCCGAAAATATATGGTTTTCTGGGGTGAACTTACTGTTTTCTACTTTTGCCCCCCCAAAACAATGTAAATGTGTTGATTTTGCAGTACCTGAAATGTCAGACTATATGGGGGTCTTCATTTTAGGGCCTCTATATGCCACATGCTTGGGTACACCTATACATATTGGGCATCAAACTGTTCAGAGGACCCTAGGCTTTCATATTTGGGGTGATTTGTCTTGATACCTAAAAGTATGTGGGTAATACGATGCTGCAGAGTAGATATTTTGAGGTGATTTCTGGAAATGTCACCTAAATCACCAAATTTAGGAATGATTTGCGGCTTGGTACTTTGGCGTAGAAAGACATGCATACCCAATTTGGATTCGTTGGAATGTGTACTTTCCGAAAATATATGGTTTTCTGGGGTGAACGTACTTTTTTCTACCTTTGCCGTCCCCCAAAACGATGTAAATGTGTTGATTTTGCAGTATCTGAAATGACAGAACAAACGGGGGGTCTTCCTTTTGGGGCCTCCTATGCCACGTGCTTGGGTACATCTATTCATATTGGGCATCAAACTGTTTAGTGGACCCAGGATTTTATATTTGGGGTGTTTTACATTGATACCTAATGATGTGTGGGAGATATGTTGCTGTAGAGTGGAAGCTTTGAGGTCATTTTTCAAAAAATTCACCAATTTCTATAAAACATTATAACTTTAGGAAACAATTGCAACTTAGTGGTTTGGAGTACAAAGATATTTCTACCCATTTTTGATTCACCAGAATCTGTTCTTTCTAGTAATGGGTAGTTTTCTAGGGTAAACCTACTGTTAGCGGAATGTTTGGCCTTGAAATCAAAAGTATGCCGTTTGGGGAGTGTTGCTTTGGAAATTTGGTTGTGTACTGCTTGTAGATTTTGAGCTATACAAGTGAGAAATCTCCATAAAACTATATATATTTGGTATTGTCGCGTTCAGGAGACATAGACCTTTCTAAATCGGCTGTGTTCTCGTACATAAAATGAATGATGTTTCTGATATATGTGATTGTTCTTCGTGCAACATGATTTTTTTCATTTTATTTGACACTTAGAATCCAATATTTTTTTAGAGAAGTAGAATTACACCAAAATTCTTGCATATTGTGAAAGTTCAGGTTGTCCTGAAAAAAACAATATATTGTTTTCCTGGGTTAACTAAAAGACCACCCCAGGAAAGGCCCTTAAAGTGAAAGAGTGCAAAATATCTAAAAACTGCTTGGCAGTAGATGTTCGCATCTAGGACAAAACGGCTGGCAGGGAAAGGGTTAATGGTTCCCCCTGCAGAAACTGCTGTAGGAAAAGAAATGAGTGTGCGTTCATTAAACAAGCCAAGCACTGGACTTTGGATTAACCATTGTGTGACAAGATTGCCGTTCAAGTGACTCATGCGCTCACACATTGTTATCAGAATGAAGTCATACCTGCAAGCATTGTGCGCTGCTGTTTATTTTTGAAAAAGGTAATAATAATAAAGGCAATAATCACTTATTCATTTCTTGGTAAAACTGGATTTACTAGATTTACTAGGTTTACCTAGTAAAACAGAATCGTCGTGGCTATGGGTTGTATCAAGCAACCCTGTGAAGAACACGGATCTCACAAAACTCCAATTCTTTCATTATGCAACATTTTGTGCTTGGGTTAACATTTTCTTTATATATAGGTGAATCGATATATTCGGTAGAGGTATAGGATCCCTTATCCGGAAACCCGATATCCAGAAAGCTCCGAATTACGGAATGGCTGTCTCCCATAGACTCCATTTTATCCAAATAATCCAAATTTTTAAAAATGATTTCCTTTTACTCTGTAATAATAAAACAGAACCTTGTACTTGATCCCAACTAAGATATAATTAATCCTTATTGGAAGCAAACCCAGCCTATTGAATTTATTTAATGTTTAAATGAATTTCTAGTAGATGTAAGGCATGAAGACCCAAAAAACTGAAAGATATGTTATCCGGGAAAACCCCAAGTCCCGAGCATTCTGGATAACAGGTCCCATACCTATATATGCACAAGTTACCATGTCCTCATGTTACGTGAAATATCCCAGAGGGATACTATTTTCATTAAAAGTGTTATTCACCTTTGAATTAACTTTTATTATTATGTACAGAGACAATTGCAATGGGCAAAATTAGCAATTTTCATTAATCGTTATTTATGTTATTTAGCTTTTTGTTCAGCAGCTCTCCAGTTTGTGATTTCAGCAATCTGGTTGCTATGGTCTAAACCCCTGCACTGATTTGAATAAGAGACTGGAATACAGTATGAATATGAGAGAGTCCGGATAGAAAGATGAGTAATAGGAGGTAGCAATAACTATACATTTGTACAGTAGCTTTACAGAGCATAGTTTTTTGATGGAGTCTGTGACCCCCAGGCCCCATTTGAAAGCTGGTTGAGAATCAGAGGAAGGCAAATAATTAAAAAAAAAAACAAAACAAAAAAAAAACAAATATATATATATATATATATATATATATATACATATACATACATATATATATATATATAATAAAGACCAATTGAAAAGTTGCTTGGGATTGACCATTTAAAGGTGAAGGACCCCTTTAAATGTGTACTGTTACAGTGTTTTCCTGTTTGGATCTCCCAATAGAATTTCTCATTTAAGTTATCTATTTTTTTTAGTTTATAACCCTAATGTATTTGTGTAGTTTGCCTCAGGTACAAGTGACCATAGGCTGGTGGGTGGTCGCATTCTGTTACTGGTATGGGATCCATTATCCAGAAACCTTGAAATTACAGGAATTAGATATATAGACTACATTTTAAGCATATTGTTAGGGGTGATATAGCTATGTTTTTAGACCTCAAATGAACTTGAATGAACTCAAAACTCGAATGTAAAAACTCAAAATAGGGTAGTCGGGGTGAAAAACTCAAATACTCGAATACTCTGATTGATTTCCAGAGATAAAAAAACTTTTGAAGCGAAATCCACTGAAAACACATCACGAAGGCTACAAACGGTTCACAGGATCTCTGCCATTGACTTCTACATGACCTCGACAGGTTTTAGATGGTGTTTTTTCGGATGCAAGCTGTTTCCACCTTTGGGGCATAATAAATCTCGAAAAAATTTGACCATTTAAATTTTTTTTTTAATTTTGACTGAAAAATAAAATAAATAACTCCCTATGTGTCAACAGAACCACAGGCCGTGTGGGTGATCTGACAGGGCCAAGTCCCGAACTGCTAGGTAGTGTGGGCAAAATCTGGGCATCTAAAGCTGTCAAAGTCACATCAGCCACAGGTATTACGAGCAGCAGTGCACTAAATGTTAATGAGCCATTCGGATAAAAGGAAAGTGATCCTGCTTTGTCTTGTGAGACGGCAGCTCAGATCACAAGTGTCTATCTAGTGTATACAGTATATCTGGTATTTCTAGAGTATATCCGTACCTGAAAACAAAACACCACCACCAGAGTTCTCTGTTATGAGGCAGTCATGAGCAGCAATACCCCCCAAGTGTGCCGATATTTATGCCAAATACTTTTTTTTTTCAAAACAACATGGCCTTGCACAATAGTACACCGTGTTTCATATTGACAACAGTGGCCTTTAATTTCTCAGCCTCTGCTATGAAGGAAGGATAAAGTGATATTTCACCCATAATGCATATTGAAAGAGAGTATAATTCTAAGCATCTTTTCATATGCTGTACATTAATAAAAGGGGTTGTTCAACTTTACATTAACTAATGGTATGATGTGGAGAGTGACAAGTTGCAATTAGTTTTTATTCTTTATTTGTGTTTTTTTAGATTTTTATTCAGGCTCTCAAGGATGCAATTTCAGCAATCTAGTTGCTAGGGTCCAAATGACCCTAGTAACTGTGAATAAGAGACTGGAATATGAATAGGAGAGGGCCTGAATAGAAAGATGAATAATAAAAAGTAGCGATAAATGTGTAGCCTTACAGAGCATTTGTTTTTTAGATGGGGGTCAGTGACCCAGCATTTGAAAGATGGACAGAGTCAGAAGAAGGCAAATATTTCAAAAACAATGAAAAAGAAAACATAAAGGCCAAATTAAAATTTGTTTAGAATTAGTAACTAAAAGTTAACCTAAAGGAGAATTCAACCCTAGGGTTAAAAAACTCCTACCCCCCTACCCTACATAAGACCCCCCAGCCTAAATGTTACTCCAGGCAAATGCCCTAACCATTTTACTTACCCCTTGGTGCAGATTCAGGCATCACAGTTCACAGGTGTAAATTTTAGGAATGAGACCGGTGCTTCGGCAATTTTTTGTGAGTTACGGAGCATGCGCAGTTGGGAGTCATTTTCTGTTCCGCGACGACTGTGCATGCGCCAAAACTCACGAAAATTGCCGAAGCGCAGGTCTCATTCCAAAGAAGCGGCTGAAGATGGCGCCTGTGAACTCAGATGCCTGAATCTGCACTGAGGGGTAAGTAGGAGTTTCTTTAGGGTTGAATTCTCCTTTAAAGGCGAACCGCCCCTTTAACAAATTATCATTGATTTTAACGTTATTTGTAAATGCAGGTGAAGGCAGCATTTGTTTATCCCTTTTCTTTTGTTCCTTGGATGTGACTGTTGAAACAGTGGAGCAGACATCCGTTATCCTCCAGGTCTGTTGCCTCTGCAACGCTGTTTCAGGAGTTAGAACCAGTAGCACAGGGAATATAAATAGCCATATTTAAAGTAACAATAAAACAGTACCTTGTACTTGATCCAAACTAAGATATAATTTATCCTTAATGGAAGCAAAACCAGCCTATTAGGATTATTTAATGTTTACATGATTTTCTAGTAGACAGAATGCTGGGGACCTGAGGTTTTCCAGATCCATAATTTGGATCTTCATACCTTAAGGGCTCTTACTGACGAGCGGTTGTAGCTGCGCTCCCCTGCATTCCGTTTTTCTGCGTTCAGCCGCAGAGGAGCGTAGGAATAGACGCATTACTTTTTTTCCAATGGGGCTGTACTCACACAGGCGCGTGTAGGCGCCGAACGCAGGAAAAATGCAGCATGTTGCGTCTCAACCTGCGTTCGGCGCCTACACACGCCTGTGTGAGTACAGCCCCATTGGAAAAAAATGAATGCGTCTATTCCTTATATTTTCATGATGTTTTACTTCAAAACATATAAATTCTGCTATTAGCCGTATTGGGGTGGGAGAAATGAAATCCGCTGCACCCCCATTGTAACAAAGCCACCTGCGTAAACAAAGTCCCCTCTACCCAAATGTGGTTCACCTTTAAATCTTTTAGGGGCAGATTTATCAAGGGTCGAATTTCGAAGTACAAAAAACTTCGAAATTCGACCATTGAATTGAAAAACTTCGAATTCAAAGTTTTTTCACCAAATTTGGCAATCCTACGATGGAATAAAAATCGTTCAATTCAAACGATTTTTATTCGATGTGTATAGACTTTTGTAGAAGGTCCCCATAGGCTATCATAGCAATTCTGCAAGTTTAATTTGATGAAGTGTTGAAGTTTTTTTAAAGAGACAGTACTTCGATTATCGAATGGTCGATTATTCGAACGATTTTTAAGTTGAATCGAAGTCGAAGTAAATTCGAAGTCTTAGTATCCTATTTGATGGTTGAAGTATCCAAAAAATTACTTCGAAATTCGAACTTTTTGTACTTTCGAAAATTCACTCGAACCTTAGTAAATCTGCCCCATAGTATGCTATAGAATGGCCAATTCTATAAAACTTTAGCAATTCATTATTTTTATAGTTTTTGAATTATTTTTCTGACCCTTTCCAGCTTTTAAATGGTAGTCACTGACCCCATCTAAAAACAAATGCTCTGTAAGGCTGCACATTTATTGTTATTGCAACTTTCTATTCAGGCCCTCTCCTATTCATATTCCAGTCTCTTATTGAAACTATTGCATGGTTGCTAGGGTAATTTGGACCCTGGCAACCAGATTGCTAAAACTACAAACGGGAGAGCTGCTGTTAAATAACTCAAAAACCACAAATAATAAGGAATGAAAACAAATTGCAAATTGTCTTAGAATAATGCTTGGTACATGAGAGAGTTAATTTAAAGGTAAAAAACTCCTTTAACTTCTAACTAGTGGCATTGCAGCTGCTGTGATCTATCAGCAGTCCTGGGATGTCCCTATGGATTATTACACTAACTGGCAATGACGTGATGATTCACTGGTCTTTTAATTATTGGGTTCAGTTTGATTGTTTTTATAATATTCTGATAATTTTCCATTCAGTTTCCAGTGTACTCTGGGCAGCTGTTGAGAAGCTACGCTTAGGGGTCGTTACAAATCAAGCAGAAAAGAAGGTTTATATAAGCTGATGCTTCAGGGCTGATTATTAAAGCTAATCAGCCTTATATTGTGACATTTCGATTCTATATGTACTGTATATTGTGAGTGGGTCCCTAAGCTCAGTAAGTGACAGCAGCACAGAGCATGTACAGTGAATAAGCAGAAAAGAAGATGGGGAGCTACTGGGGCATCTTTGGAGACACAGATCTTTACTGCTAAAGGGCTGTGGTTGATTTGGGCTGGTACAGAAGCTCAACACAGAGGCCCATTTATCAAAGGTCGTTTGAATTCATTAACTCCCATGAATTTGAAATTCGACCAATCGAAATGTATTATTAAAATCAAATTTCTTAAACTCGGGTGAATAGGATTGACCCGAAAACTCTAATTGAATTTGAATCAAATTTGATACGCGTTTTCTTTCTCTGCAAACAACTCAGAATTGACCCCTGGACATCTCCCATTGACTTAAACAGTAATTCGCAGGTTTTAGGTGGCAAATAGTCGAATTTGAGTTCTTAAAGGCCCAGAGCATGATAAATCTGAAAAATCGAATTTGAATTTTTTGAAAAACTCAAATCGAATTTGAATAACTCCCTAGTCAAATTTGACATTTTATGACCATAAAAAAGTTGAAAATTTTGAATTTTCAATTTGACCCTTGATAAATATATAACATTGCTAACCTACATCTTTATTTATGCTGTAGTTCCCCTTTACATTTGCCATTGGGAGCCACCAATGGTACATGCCCAATGGACATCCAAGCACAGAATTCTGTTAGATTACACATTCACTTACTGCTTCTGGTTCTGAAAACATAGACAGTTAGTGAGTCCTGTCTTAAACTCAAATTAATCTCAGTTTTTTATTAAAACAAAGCTGATCAAACTCCCTTCCACGAATTGAACTCATTTATCAAGAATTTTTTTTTTGGAAAAAGCTGTGACAAAATCAAGTGTCAATTCGTTCTGTACGATTGACAATCTGAAAACCTGACTTTTATTGAATTGTCGCTGCAAAAACTCTACTTTTTTTGAATTATCGGATGAAAACCCAGACTTTTATCGGATTATCCAGTGCAGATCACGATGTCAAGAAACAACTTCAGGGATATATGGCATTGACTTCAACATGATCTGGACAGGTTTGAGATGGAGTATTTTCGGATTTGGATTTTTAGCAGTTTTGGAGTATAATACATCTCTAAAAATTTGAGGGTTTGTTTCAATGGAAAAATGTAGTTTTCCCCTTTAAAACCTCAACCAGATAAATGTGAGATTTAATAAATGGGCCCCTAACTATTCTGCTTGTATCATCTAAACATAGATTTGAAGTAATGTGCTCTGGACGATACAGCAAAATAACAGCAAACAGACAAAACTTGTTCTTCACTTAGTCCTCAATCCCCTCTACTAAGGGCAGAGACACTCTTAGATTCGGGGAGATTAATCCCCTGGTGACAAATCTCCTCTTCTTCAGGGTGACTAATCTCCCTGAACTGCCTCCTCTACCTTCCCGCCGGCTAGCATGTAAATTGGCGGCAGGAATGCACTAGGAGCACTTTGTTTTCCGAAGTTTCCTCGTAAGGTAATTTCAGGCGACTTTGGAAAATTAAGCGTTCCGAGTGCCATCCCGCCGGGGATTTACATTCTAGTCGGCGGGAAGGCAGGGGAGGCAGTTCGGGGAGATGAGTCACCCCGAAGAAGAGGAGATTTGTCGCTGGGCAACACTGGAATATGAATAGGAGAGGGTCTGAATAGAAAGATAAATAATAAAATGTAGCAATAATAATAAATGTGTAGCCTTACAGATCATTTGTTTTTTAGATGGGGTCAGTGACCCCCATTTGAAAGCTGGAATGAGTCAGAAAAAGAAAAAGGCAAATAATTAAAAAGAACTATAAAAAAAAAAAAGTTGGAAAGTTGTTTAAAATTGGCCACTCTATAATATACTAAAAATTATCTTAAAGGTGAACCACTCCTTTAATTCTGTTCAGTAAATCACGGCTAGCTCCAAACTTACTACATGTTAATTTAATTAATAATCTTAAAAAGTGAATGATTGGCCGAATGCTGTTCTGTTGTGATTGCACACCTTATTTGGGTGTACTAATCACTATTTCCAAAGTAGATTCCATCCATGCTTGCAATAATTGTGCTCTGGCCCACAGTGTCCGGACCCCGCTGAGTAGCAAACTTTAATATTTCCCTTCCAGCCACGACTTTCGCTGTATATTGATTTCTATAAAACATTAAGAGCCCTGGTATTTGTATTTGGAATGTTATAATATTTTAATGGCCCACTTTCATTAAATAAGCTCAAATGAGGAGAAAGGTCTGTAATTTGGAATTTTATTTAATAATGAGAAAGCTATATATTTTTTTAAAAATGATTTTCCAATAAAAGAATCGAGTACATGAATATGAATGGAGGGGAAGGAAGGGGAAACAGACTTTTAGAATTAAAGGTGTAGTAATTACCAGGGTCAGTGGAAAGGCAATTTCTGGGCTGATTTCACTTTTTAATACATATACACTAGGACGTGCGTTTCCTGGTTAAGGCCTATAATATGGGTGGGATGCCTTGCTGTGTTTCTCATCCAAGGCTGCATTTGATGGCAGTTTGGGATGGTTTTTACAGGAGGGAAAAAATCCACAGCAGCAGGTTGGAGCCTGATAAAGCTTGATAAGCAAGTGGGTCTCAAGATGCAAATCTACTCTCAGAATCCAAGGCAGGGCTGTCCAACTGGCAGCCCGCCCCCCCCCCCCCCCCCTTATATGGCCCTCCACATCAAATCGTCTGCCTGCTGTGTCTGTTTACCATATGTAAAATGTAAAAGATATTACTACAAAGATTAACTGGCCCCTGCATTGTTTAAATCTCAAATTCATACTGTAATCCCCTGTATTGTTCACACTTGTGATCCCCCTGTATTGTTCACACTTGTGACACCTCTATTGTCCACACCCCTAAAGGCCTGTACTGTTCACACCTGAGACCCAGACTGAAACTGCCCACATTGTTCACCTGTTCACACTTTATTCAAAATGGTAATGGGGCACCAGCCCTGTGTCACTGTATGTAGTACATATTAGACTGGTCCTGATTCCTGTCTCCTGCTCTGTTCTGCCTTCCCTATGTTCCCTGTGTGTGTCATACTTTGGTATTTGTTCTGGGGGTTTGTTAGCAATTGAAAATTATTGTAAGTGGTCCCTAAGGTGTTTAATCATATGCTGGGGTACTGTATTATACACAGGGGGGGAGGAGGCATATGGATTTATGGATATGTCTTATATGACTTAGCTTTTTTCACATATGAGTGACATCCTTGCCAGGACAGGCACAAGGTAGTTCGGCACACTAGGCAAGAGCTTTACTCAGTGCCCCCCTGTCCTGTATTACCATTTCCCTCCTTACCATGATGGTTTTTAAATAAAGAGAGCAAGAAAGTGTACAACATTTTTTCATTTTTATTACTGCTCCCTGTACCTGTACCAGCAAGCCCAGCAGCCATCCATCATACACCCCGCCCGTACCTGTACCAACAAGCTCAGCAGCCATTCATCATACAGCCCTCCTGCAGCCATCATATTGCCCCCAATCTTTACCTGTGCCAGCAGCAGCCAAAAATAAATCTGATCACATCATATTGCCCCCAAGTATTTATGTACCTGTGCCAGCACCCAGCAGCAACAGCAAACATATGGCCCCTGGCCGAAATCTGTACCTGGCTGTGCCAGCAGGAGGTTCACACTTTCACAGTAATAGAAAGAATGTCTTCAGTTCAGTGCAACTGTGCAAGGCTGAGAGCAGCGAGAGCCACACCAAGCAGCCCCCCAGCTCTCTGCCTCTCTCTGTCACCCAACACATCAGTGACGTCATTGACGCGTGTACGCACGTCGCGCTTCACGCACAGAAGGAGCTATTACTTGCCGGTAAGAGGGGGAAGGTGAAGGAGATGGATTCCACCCAACTGGATGACCATGATTACTGAAACAAATTATTAAATAAACACTTGAAAAAAAAGAAAAAAAAAAAAAAAAAACCCTTAAAAGTGCGCCCCTCAATGATGGCACCCTAGACAGCCGCCTACTCTGCCTACCCCTAGTATCGGCCCTGATCCCTGCAGTGAGCACCAACCATTTGGTTTTTTGGTGTGCTATTAATATGGATGTGGTCTTGCGGTAACATGGGTGTGGTTTAAAGTGGGTGTGGTCTAAAAACAGGGCGTGGCTAACACTGGCTTCTGTTACTGGCCCTCCACCATGTAGATTAGAAAAATTCCGGTCCTCAGTACCATAGAAGATGGACAGCACTGATCCAAGGTGTCATTTCAGGGAAACAGAGATTTCAGACAAAGTAGAATTGAGAAAGTACGTGCCACAATGATAAAATCAAAACACCCTCATAATGGGTGGCACTACAAACTGAGTAAATGGGTTGGTGGGGCTCATTTTGCAGTAGGGGAAAAAGAGCCCTGAGGAAGGATGGATTATCCATATGCCTTGGGCTTCTGAAACAATGTTTACTAATTTCTTGGTACAAAACAAAAGTCTTATATTTATATAACAAAGGTTTCACCAATCTTTTTCTCTCTAGATGTTGGTCATTTCCAGCCAGATCAATACCTTTAAACCGTATTTAGCGCACGCAGCGCGCCAGATTTTTTGACCATGCCCATTTTTGCGACCACACCCCCTAATTACCACATTCATTTTATAAAATTGGCAGGTCATGAAACTTTGAACATATTTCTGTGTTTTTTTTCAGTTATTACAGTTTTGCTAATGAAGGTGAATTGCCCTTTTAGCTGTGAGTCTAACTTTTTCCAAGGGACCTATTGGCTTATATTGTTACAATTACTTATATGCTTATCTCATAATTGTTACAGAAGTATCTTATCTGCTGCTCTGGCTTTTCTGGACTATCAGTCGAAAGCCAATTAAGTTAGAAACTTTGTTTCTTTTTCTGCCTCTTCAGTGCAGAGAAAAACGGGACTTTCCAGTACAAACGAGGGACTGCGGGTTGAGCTGTCAAAAGAGGGACTGTCCCTCTAAAAATGGGACAGTTGGGAGGTATGTGAATATACATGCATATGTGGTATATTATAAGTGCAGTGCATGGAGACTGCTGCAGCTTGCAGCACCTGTCTATATAATATTTGTAGTCTTTAAAGGAACAGTAACACCAAAACGAAGGTGTTTGCTATAGAAACACTACCTATACTTTATATAAACCAGATGATTTGTAGCCATGGGGGCAGCCATTCCAGAACAGGACACACAATAGATAACAGATACATTCTGCAGAATCTCACTGTTTACTACAGAGATTATCTGTTATCTGCTGTGTATCCTGTGCTTTTCTCCTTTTTCAGCTTTGAATGGCTGCCCCCATTGCTACACAGCAGCCTATTTATATAAACTATAGAAGTGTTTCTGAAGCAAACACACCAGTTGTACCAGTGCAGCACAACAGTACATTATATTTTCATTACTTTAAAATACTTCCATTTCCCCTACAGATGGTCCGGTTGACTGCCTAAAATTCCTACAGGAAGCTGGGCTTCAAAAATTGTCGGTCCAGTATAGGGAAATTCTCGATGCCCCTATAACAAATGAACAAGTATTAAAAAAAATTAAAAAATAACAAGACACCAGGACCAGATGGTCTCTCTGCAGAATATTCTTAATTACTAGCACCTGAACTCTCCCTTATTTTAACTAATCTCTATCCTACAAGGCTCGCCACTATGGCACAAAGCCAATGTAGCAAGAATAATATTAATTCCTAAAGAAGGTAGCGACCCAATAGACTGCACATCATACCGACCTATATCGCTGCTCAACCAAGATATAAAAATTTTGACCAAAATAATGGCAGACAGATTACTACTAATCCTTCCCAGAATACTTACCGAACACCAAGTAGGCTTACTTAAACACAGACAACCGGTGCAAGCCCTCCGCAAAATATTCACAGCCGTTTATCATTGTAACCTGGAAAAAAGGAAACATGGAATGTTACTAAATCTCAATGCAGACAAAGCCTTCGATCGGATCTCACATATACATATTAGGCGATTGTTAAAATATTAACATTTCGGTATCCAAATATTCAATCTTTTCAAAAACTTATATTCAAAACCCAGCACATTTATCACAGTAAATGGCCTAAACTCAGAAAGATTCACAGTTAATAGAGGAACAAGACAAGGCTGCCCACTCTTTCCACTACTATTTAATCTAGCCATAGACCCCTTACTGAGACACTTTCTACAAAACCCACACATATCAGGCATACAAGTCAATCAGACACAACTAAAGGTCACAGCCTTTGCGGATGACATTCTACCCTTTATACAAAACCCCCAATTGGAACTCCCAATCATTTTGTCAATCATACACAGATTTGGACAGATAGCCGACTTCTAAATCAATGCCGAAAAATCTGAAACACTCCAACTCCATGACACCATACCACAAAACTGGTCGGCAGATTTCCCTTTTAAAAAAGCTAAACATTATATAACATATTTAGGCATAAAATTACTAAAACACCACAAAGACATTTATAAAATGAATATCAGATCAATTATAGATAAGATACAGCAAGACACACAACAACGGAAACACATCAACCTAACCTTTTTGGGAAGAATCCATTTAATAAAAAATGATTATATTTCCAAAATGAATGTAGCCAATACAAATGTTGCCATACCGTATCAAACCAACTGGCCTAAAGCGCATATATCATATATTCCGAAGCTTTATCTGGCAGAAGAAACGCCCCAGAATCAGCATGTATAAACTACAACAACCAAAAACATTAGTCAATCTGCCGAATATTAAGGAATATAATGAAGCAGCACTATTAAGATACACAGGAGATTGGCTAGTTAACAGAAGTGGGTTCACTAACATAGATCTAGATCAATCCCAATCGGGAGGTCTTACTCTAAATTACCTTTTACATTCACCACCTTCAACTATTCCCCCATCATTAAAAGATAACCTATTATTCTCAGACACCTGCAAAACCTGGCAATCTCTAAAAATAAAACATCAACTATCCCCATACCATTCCCCATACTTAACATGGATAGGGAACAAGGGATCAAACCAAGTTCTACATATTTGGCAAGATGAAGGTCTATATAGAAACCTTATCAAAAGAAATTGGGACTTGCTTTCCCCAACGGAATTAAAAGAAAAATTTCCATTCACAAATCCACACATCTTCCTTAGTATGCAAATATTAGATTTTGCAAGAAACGACCGAACAAAAGACCGAAAACGACAACGTAATAGACAACCTGTGGAAAGGAAAAACTGCTGTACGCTCAACTGCTCAAAAATATCATATATTAAAGGGGATGTAAAGGCAAAAATATTAAATCCCATTTTTACTTTCTTTAAAGGGCACCTATCACAGCCAAAATCAAACACATATTAACAATCTGACCAGTACAAGCTAAACACGTTTAATCAAACTACATATATATTTTTTTGAAAAAATTGCAGGTTTTAAAAAAATCCCTTACTTTGTCAAATGGGTTCTTTCACTGAGGGAGGCCATATTGAGACTCTAACAGAGACTCTAATATGCAAATTTCAGGAGCATGCTCAGATTGTAACACTGCTTTGAGTATTCTACCCAGAATGCCTTGTTTTAGTAAACTCCTCCACTATAAGTATCCACTAGAAGTGCTGCCACCTGCTAACTTCCAGCAGGTGGCAGCACTACTGTACAGCAGCTAACACACAGGTTTGGCTGATTTGAAAATAGCTTAGAAGGGTTGATAAGCAAACAAGGAATTTGAACTGAGCATGTGCGAGATTTCAGAGCTACAGTTGGCTGGGAAGATATAGGTAGGAGGAGTCAGTGAAATCCAAGATGCCTGCCTCAGCTAGAACTGCAGTGGAGATAGGGGAGATCTTGCAGAAGGAATAGTGAGCTGATCATTTACATTATACATACAATTCTAACTGTTTTAAAAATCGGATTTCTTGAACTTTCACATAGTGTATTTACTTAGTAAATGATTTTGGTCATGATTGGTGCCCTTTAATGAAAAAGAAAACTATCTCCAATATACTTTAAATAAAAAATGTCTACTGTTTTTATAATAAACCTGATTGTATGCAGTGAAATTCCCCCTTCTTTTATTGCTGTGGATAGAAATTGTCAGATGGTCCCCAACTGCTGTGCAGGTAAACGATCATACTTTCAAATTGCAGGGGGTCCCCCCACCTTACTTCCCAGAACTCGAGCAGCATTGTTGGATTCCCTGTAGAGATTTGTATCCAGAGACGCAGTGCATTCTTTATATTCTGATTATTAATCAGTCTTGCTGTATTGGCTTCTATGGCAGATATTATTTGACTTGTGCTGTTTTGATAATTTACGACGATCCCTAAGCTTAACCTCCCAACTGAAGCCCAGACCACACTGAGCATGTGCGAGTCTTAATATTGCAGAAATGTCTAACAAAGTTACAAGATGACAGCCCCCTGCGCCAACTTTGAAAGCATAAATCGTTTGTCTTATTAGGCTGCTGGTGCAGTAAGTTCATGTTTATATTTAGTATGCAAAATACAGCATTTCTAACATTATTCTATTTTAGACTTTAGTTGCCCTTTAAGAACTAACATAAACATAGACACCGAAGGATCTCCCCCATTTAAATGGACAACACTTACACCACAAGTACCAATCGTGGAAATTCTGAAGTCCCACACGCACATAATTCAACTATTACCTACCAGTAGATACCAAGAAATGGCGTTACAACTCCTCCACAATTCTTACCTAACGCCTGAAAAATGATTTAAAATGGGACATCTCGCCTCAGACAGGTGCATTCGAAGCTGATCTTTTACACATGCTCTGGTCATGCCCCAAAATACAAAACTTATGGCTGGAAATAATCTCCTATTGGATGCAGATAGTAAACAAACCAATCCAACCAACGTAGATTGGGCCTTGTCTAGCACTGTTCAACATTACCCAGATTTGAACAAAGGGTAAAAATATTTGTTGGCTAGCAGTGGCGGAACTACCGGGGGAGCAGGGTCCGCACCCCCTCAGGGCCCCCCGGCAGCTCGCGTGCCACTGAAATGCGGGCCGAAAATCGCGTACGGAGGGGGGCGGGGGGCCCGGCTGCACGTCCTGCACCAGGGGCCGCCCCCCCTCTAGTTACGTTACTGGCGGCTAGGTTGGCGGCAGTGTCTCGAAAGGCAATTCTTCATCAATGGCTCTCAATAGAAGCCCCATCAGTTACACTTGCGAAACAGAAATTGCACCACATCTTTCACATGGACTGGCTGGAAGCCATGACAGAAAGAGCAACAAACTAAAAAATTCTTCCTTACTTGGACTACATACATCAACCATCTCCCTTCACCACTCAAATACCTAACCACCCACACCTTCACAAACACAACTTGGTATGATAGGGTGTATATAATCAAGGTGGAAAATTGCAGATGTGAATTGTTTTTGGCAGTGAAATGAGGCAAGGCAGCTACATTCATTCACATTATTGATGAACATTATTGAATAGTCAATATCCTTATGGTGATGGATAGTAGCCGCCACCACCAAGGTCCCACACTGCAGGACAATGTAGAAAAAGTCAAATAAACAGGTGCAATTTTGTCTCTTATATTTAGGTATTTCAATGTAGGGATTGTGGGAAAGTGTATACAGGCATGAAATCCATTATCCAAACTATCTAGAAAGTTCTGAATTACAGGAAGACTGTCCCATAGGCTCCATTCTTTCCAAATAATCCAAATTTTTAAAAATGATTTCCTTTTCTCTGCAGTAACTTGATAAAATGAATCCTTATTGGTGGCAAAACAATCCTATTTGGTTTATTTGGTGTTTCAATTATTTCTTGGTAGACTTAAAGGGATATATGTTTTTTCAAACATATTCTGCTGCTCCAGCAGAATTCTGCACTGAAATCTGTTTCTCAAAAGAGCAAACTGATTTTTTATATTTAATTTTGAATCTGACAAGGGGCTGCCCCCCAGTCATGTGACTTGCGCTGTGATAAACTTCAGTCACTCTTTAATGCTGTACTGCAAGTTGGAGTGATATCTCCCCTCCCTTTCCCCCCCAGCAGCCTAACAACAGAACAATGGGAAGGTAACCAGATAACAGCTCCCTAATACAAGGTAACAGCTGCCTGGTAGATCTAAGAACAACACTCAATAGTAAAATCCAGGTCCCACTGAAACACATTCAGTTACATTGAGTAGGAGAGACAACAGCCTGCCAAAAAGCAGTTCCATCCTAAAGTGCTGGCTATTTCTGAAAGCACATGACCAGGCAAAATGACCTGAGATGGCTGCCTACACGGAAATATTATAAATAAAACAAAATACACTGGTTCAGGAATTACATTTTATATTGTAGAGTGCATTATTTGTAGTGTAAACAGTGTAATTTAGAAATGAAATCTACACTATAAAATCATGACAGAATCCCTTTAATGTATGGAGATCCGAATGACTGAAATATCCCTTATCCAGAAAACCCCCAAGCATTCTGGATAACAGGCCCTATACCTGTAACAAAGCAAGATGGCGTTATTAATTCATCAGCTGGACTGAAAAACCAGGTGCATTAGATTTATTTCTACTAGATAAATCATGGATGAATGAAAATCGTCATAATCATATTAATCAACAGTTGTGTCCATTTTTGCACAGCAGCAAGTTGTAGTCATAGATGAACCCTGTAGTGTTTGATGGTGGAGAGACTCCTGGTACTTGCCTTTCATCAGACTGAATGTGCGTTTTCAAGCAACTGGTGACAAGTGGTTGCTATTTACTTTAATGGTGCAGGTAATGGAGGGTGTTTCTACAGCGGCGTTTGTGTGCTGGTGGAGAAATGCCTGTATGGTTGCTGTCACCAGCTGCCTGAAAGACATCAGTGGAGCAAACACTACATTTGTCAGTAGCCTAAGAACAGCCCTGCAACCCATGGGATAATACACTCTAAGCCTGTTTAAAGCTTGGATGCCAGGATCAATAGAACTATTGTTTGCTCTTCTTCTCCCTGTTGTGAAAACATATCCAATCTGACGACCTCTTCAAGAACATTGACGTGCAAAGGATTTTATTTCTGTTGCCCAAAAACACCATCAAAGTTGGCTCCATGAGAAAGTAAGGAATGCAGAAGTGCAAGTTGTGAAGCCTGTTCCAAATTGCCTGGGGTGAATATTGTCACCCTCCGGCTGATATTCAGCTACTCATTCTTCTGCAAAGCTTGAAAGTCTCTGCTGCCTCCTGAAGGGTTTGTGAAATACATTCTCCTTAATGAGTAGCTTCATTTCAATTACAAAATCATCCTTCCCTTTGTACAATTGGTTATCTTATAAATCTTATAAATCCATATAAATCTTTTATCTTTTATGAGCATAAACAGTTATATCAAAGGGTGGGAACCATAATGCACAACATTCACTTGTATAAAAAGGAGATGGGTAGGTGAAGTACATGAAATGTTGATAATAAATTAAGAGAGGAGGTAATTGTGAGGCAGCAGTATCGCTATATGAAACATAGGTGGGGTGAAGCGGGGGGAGATGGGTAACAGAACAGTAAGAAAGAATTGTATGTGGGTTATAGGAAATGAGAGGTGGATGTGGAGAAACAGGGTTGGGTCAAGCCCAGAGAAGGGAAAAAGGCAAAAGGGAGAAGAACTAGGGGTTGGCAGAAAACCCTATTACAGGTACCTGTCCAGCACTCCCTATCATTGCACCATAGGCAGGTGCCTCTTCTGCCTATCCCTAGTTCTGGCCCTGGAGAAAGTTTACAGAGGAGTGCAGATGGGGGTAAACCCATGTAAAGATAGTACACCTCCAAAATGTGCCAAATACAAAAATGCCTGTAAATGCAAAGCGCAGGTACTCGGCAACATGTCCAGCATTTTTCATCTTGGAAAACTATTTGTCCTTATATGAAAACATTAATTGTATAAAGAATTTGGAGTGCAGTTCAGTTTTTAGAATATTGATGGGCTGCTGACTATGGTAGGACCTGCAAGCAGGAGTGCTATTACCCATCCAGATGCTGAACAGCTCTCCAAACAGTATATATAACAGATCTTTATAATTATAACAGTGCCGATGGGCAGCTATATTTACCTTTATCCATATTGTATTAACGCAGAGACTCAGGCAATGGACTTGAAGACTTTCTGATGGCTGTACGCCAGGAAAAGGTAAGAGTGAATTTCAAGGATTATTGTGCTGACCAGTTAAATCTGTAGAAACCAACTATTTCTGGCAGATGTGCTTAATTCAAATGACACAGTGTACATATGGTAAAATAGCTCACTTTACGCAAAAAGGAATTGAACCATGCGTGCGCTTTTTCATGGGGTCGTTTTTTGGTCTCTGACACTTACATACATACATATAGGCCGGAAAATAACCTGTGCCAATATGTTCATAAGTGAAAAACGTAGTTTGCCCTAACTATAAATATGGTATAATTTGCCTTTATAGGAGAATTAAATTTCCTAGGGTGTGCCATATCGTTAGGCAATGACTACAAATCTCTTATATTCTACCCTAGGCTGACGCTTCTCTTGTTTAAATAATGCACCGACCCAGGGTAATTCCTAGCTATGCTGTTCCTTCACCTCGTCCTTACTCCCAGCTATGACTTGCTCTGTCCTGGGTGGGCTCAAGAGTAGTATAGTCATTTTTGAGTCCATTAACCTATAATATTTCAGAAACAGTAAATGTGTAATGCATGGATTAGCTAAAAGTCCACTACTGCATTCATATTTCAGAAGGTTTTACATTTAAAAATGAACAGTAAACGGAGAATCCAACACAAATATATAAGAGGTTTTAGTCCCCTTTCATATTCTGTTACAAGAACCTGGGTACTCCAAGGCAATGCTATCATGGGGAGTTTGATTTTAGAATCCCTGTAAATCTGGTTTACATTTTGCAGTCAGTGGAATGCACAGACAAGCAGGAATCTGTTTGAAATGGTTTCCATACTGCACTCTATGAAAGCTTTTAATTCCTAGGCAGTTTCAGCATATAGGCAGCCTACAGCTTTTCTTCGCACATGGGTTTAGAGACCAGCAGATGTTGTTCAGCTGTAAGACTCAGCATCCTACGGACAACTCAGGGCAGGCCCGGACTGGCAATCTGTGGGTTCTGGCAAATGCCAGAGGGGCTGCTATAAGGTCCCATAGAAAATCAGTATTTAGTGGGCTGGTGGGAGTTGTTTGGGCCTCTGTGTGGGCTGATTGGGCCTCTGTGTACCTGAAATGCCAGGGCCTATTTTAATTCTCAGTCCGGACCTGACTCAGGGCCATAGGTGAGTGCTGAGAGTTGTAGTTCAAAAACATTTAGGGGACCTTGCTGGCCCAGGGGTGTCTAGGGCTTCATAATATACAGTTGGTCTACCTTTCCTTGTCTGAGGCATATACACAAAACAGATTTCCTTGCATGCTTGTAAAGGCTTTGTACTCTTTTTCCAAGAAGGGTGAGGAATACTAATGGTTAAATTTACATATATCCCCAAAGATTTAGTCTGCCTTGAACACTCCAGATCCAGCTCTGGCTGCTAAAGCACATATAAAGCCTGAGAAAATAATACGGCTAGATATGTTGTCTCATATATATATGTGTATAGTGAACTTGCTATACCAGGCCAGAGGTTCAGCTAGAGTTGCCACCTGCCCCGTTTTGAACCTGGTCCAGTTTTTACAGGGGCTGTTTAGGTTAAAACTATCTGCCCAGATTTCAGAAGTCTTCAAACCTAGACAAGATTCGGCCCTGTACACAAGCAGGTTCCTCCCTTATGATTGTTAGGGCAAGCCCAGATACTCAAAAAACAGCCTAAGGGCAAGGCTAGACGTGGCGTTTTTGCAGTGTTTTTACGTTGCGTTTTTAAAAAAGAACAGCCAGGTGTAAATACGCCACTGAAACCACATGCGACCGTCAATATGCGTTTTTCAGCACGTAGGATTCTTTTCCCAACATGCACTTCTCATTGTTCTCATTGAGAAATTGGACACCATACTTATAATACGCTGCGTATTTACGCAAAGCGTGGTTTCAAACGTGCAGATCCCAGATCCAGAGTCAATGGATTTGGTAGTTTCTTGACGTATTGGCGTTTCTGCTAAAAAACGCCAATACTGGCGTCCTGTGGTGGATTTCAGAATGCAAGTGCCCTGTGTGAATTGCCATAGTGCGTTTTCCATTAGTTTCAGTGGCAGTGCAGTTTATGCGTATTTACACCTGGCTATTTTTTAAAAACGCTGCAAAAACGCCACGTCTGGCCTTGCCCGTAGGCTGTTTTTTGAGTTTCGGTGGCACTGCACATGCTCAGTTTGCTCTGGGATGCTGTTGAAAGGCTGTCAATCCTATATCATCACCTCTCCATGATATGAAGTGGATATTGCAATGGGGTCATAGCAGGTGTTGCAATTTATTAAAGTAGCTCCTGGGTGCCTGCACATGCAAGGGGAGCCATGTACCTACTGCCTGGTCTAAAAAAATTGTAATATAGAAACAAATGAACACTTCAATCATCTGACGACTTTAAGATACTGATTTTCTTTAGTATGAGTTCTCCCTTTCAACATTTAGTAATGGTTCAACTCACTTAGCTTAAAATGTATGAAAACATGAGTGCATAGTTCCAAGAATAACTATTACAGTAAACAGGAGTCCCTAACATAAATCACTTTTAGACTAGTACAATCAAGAGAGCATCCTTGCTAAATCTTACCCAAAATGGCCTTCAGACCTTTTGCCTTTAATTCACCTCACTTTTATTTTTAATACATCTAACATTTATGACTATGAAGATTTTCATTCATCCAGGTCATGGTATATCTACTATAGGTAAATCTAAACTGAATTTGAACTGAAGAAGCTGCTCGGATGAGTAGTGAAACGTCTTTATTGATTACTCAGCGAGTCCAGTTGTTTTTAGATTTACCTATACTAGATATCTAACATTTAATAAATACCCTAATTTGTGTATATATATATGTGTGTATATATATATATATATATATATATATATATATTGTCTAAAGACCGGCACCCCCTTTAAAAAAAACTTTTAACTCTTTATTAATACCAGAGTCCAGCGTTTCGGCCCTCATTAGGACCTTTCTCAAGAATGATATCTAGTGAATAAAGTACCCCCTCTTGTAAATAATAAGGATATTATAAGTTCTAACTTATTATATCTAATATCTTCATATTTTGCAAAAGGGGGTACTTTATTTATTATAATACACAAGTTTCAGTGAGTCCTGTGACAGAAATGGCATCACAACTCATTATAACTGATGACATCAGTACTCACCATTTATAAGGATATAATTTACAAGATATTGATGGCTCTTGTGTATTATATTGTGGATAATGTAGCCCCTACTGTAATTTATAAAGATATTATGTCACCGAGGAGTTATGTGACCATATAAATGTCACATAACTCAGAGGTGACTTCTAATATCTTTATAAATTTCAGTAGGGGCTACATTATGCATTATAATCTACATTTTATGTGAAATGTCGGGAGGGGATTGGCATCCAATTCTGGTCGCTGGCGTCCAATTTGGGTGCGCCGGCATTCAATTTGAATGTGGCAGCGTCCAATTCGGATGTGCGGCGTCAAATTCAGTGGCCGGGGACCCGTTATAAACGGTGCGTTCTGACGTCAAAACTCACCGTTTATAAGGATATAATTTACAGTCTGGTCCCATAGGGAAATGGCCAGACTACAGATTATATATATATATATATATATATATACTGTTGTCATAATGGGGACAAATGTAAACTGATATATTTCCAGCTTATCTGCACACTGTATATGAATCACACAGGTGTGGCAACATTTTTTGTTGAAATTGTGGGGAGGGAATCTGATAACAATAGTGCTGCTTTGGAAATGGTTTAAAGGTTTAAACCATGGTTTATCCATGAGCCACATTATAATGTAAAAAAAAGTTGGCGCAACACAAGCATGCAAAAAGTTCCTGAGGATTCCAAATATGTGCTGTGATTGGCTGTTGGTAGCCCCTTTGTGGACTGGACATGCTCAGTTTGGCACTGTACCTGTTTTTTATGCAACAAGACTTGCCTCCAAACCAAGAATTCAAAAATAAGCACCTGCTTTGAGGCCACTGGGAGCAACATGTTGCTTTTGAGCCACATGTCGGGATAACTGGTTTAAAGGAATGGTAATGTTTTTTTGTTTGTTTTTTTAAAAATGCTTTTGCCATTAATATGCACTTACTTAGTATACCCATAATCTCATGTGCACCCAGGAAGGGGTGAGGGTGGGTTGGCAGACACAGCCAGTGATGACACATGGCCCATGCATTAGTGTCCTATGGGACCCCAGGTTGACCATCACTGCTACAAATGAATCCTGTAGTGAATATAAATTGTGTGTGAAACGTGCATTGCTCTGTGTCTAGATATTTTCTAGGAACTGCCAAATGGTTCTTTACATACGGAGTAAGCATTGTTCTGAATGGCTGCTATGTTCACAAAAAAAAAAGAGGAGATTTATTTTCCCCTGAACACAAACAGCTTTTTTAATTAGCAGAAGGCCTCTTGTTAAAGCCAATTCAAACAGGATGAGGACTGCAGCACAAAACCTCGTCCAATAAATTCCTGCAGAGTGAAGTCATGCCTGCTATAAATAAGGGACTTTGCTGGGTATACTGAGGTCAGCAAAAATAATTCTTCAAATAAATTTGCTTTGTTAAACATGATTTAATTAATAGGATATAGATCTACCTTCAGAGACAGATGATAGCAGACTAAACATTCCTTAGCCTTTAGCTAAAGACACATGCTTCTAATATATCTTATATCTCATGGATAAGAGAGGCTATGTCCTCAGCTTTGTAATATTGGGGCTTATGTACGTAGGGCAGTCTTTCCGTGAAAGTTCATAAAGGCAGTTGTGTTTATACATTGGCATCAAATATGGAGTTTCTTATGCTAACCACCAATGTGATATATTGGAACTTGTGCATGTTTGTGCCTACTTAATCCTAATATTTTCCTGCACAATAGTCAAAAATACCGGTGTCACCATATCTTTATAGTCTCACCTTTGCAGGGTATCAGAAACCCTAGGAAGCTTTCCCTTTTATAGAGAGTGCCATTTACAGCCCACATGCAATGGCTACACTGCTAAGATTGCCCCCCTTGTTCTACAATGTAATTATGCCAATAGGAAGAGGCTGAGGATCACCGTTTGACATCGTAATTATGCCAATAGGAAGAGGTTGATCCCTGTTCTACAATGTAATGGTGCCAGTAGAAAGAGGCTAGGGTCACAGATCTACAATGTAATTGTGAATTGGGCCAGTAGAAGAGGCTAATGTTACTGTTCCCCAATGCAATCATTTAGGGACCGCATCCTCAAAACCTTAGGGAATATGAAACTGGACCCCCCCAGTTAGACCCTCTATAGTCCTAGAATCCTCAACAGCCACTGGGTATGCTGATTTTATTCTTAAATTCCTGCCAAGGTCCAATAATAATAATAATGTCACCTCTGTCAAGCAGAGGGTAAATTACAGCTACAGGTCTTGCTTGCATATTCAGCAGAGATAGGCACCCTACTGAATTCAGGAAACCCCAGTCAGACAGTGTTCTTGCCTTGTGTATGCAGACATGACAGATGTTTCATGTTTGTGTAGCCTTTTCTGTGCTCTTTGTAGTATCCTGTACATTGCCTGGTGGTTGTGTTCATCATCTGCTACAAATTCTCAATGTGGTAGACGTACTTAGAGTACCTGACCTTGTTCATATTCAGTTGCATAAATGGCTTAACGTTTGCTAAAAACCAGCATTTTCTACACCTCTGTGGTTACTATTTTAGCAGTAATGAAATACAGTTCAACCAAGCCAGTGAGCACTCTATTGCTGGTTCCAGAGAAAAATAATCAGTCAATGCCATTTGTTTGTTTTAAAAAAAGTAAATACCGTGGTAAAAAAGGAAAAGAGTGCCATGTGAGTTCAAAATAGAATGAATAATTGTAGTGTAAACTGAGCACTTATTAGGCAAATTAATTGAACTGATTCAGTGTGCCATTATACCATATAGTTCTCCTGCTAATTTAGTATAATGGATGTCTATGATTGTAGAATTCATATGGTATTTCTTTCTACAAGATCTGATCACATGAAGGGGGGGGGGGGGGTATGGACTCTATTGCAAGGCCTAAGGGCAATGACAGGCAGGGCACTTGGTCGCTTGTGACCCAAAAATATATTTTGATCTGGAAAATGGAGATCAGAACACTTTTAAATAAGCGATCAAGTATAATAATCATTAGACTGGGGTCTCTGGGCCCAACAAGGATGTGAGCTGTAGGGTAGAGTCCTGCAACCTACAATTTGACACGCATGTTCCCGCTACCTGACCCGCAATAGGCCAACTAACCTTCCAACCTGGGAGACATGCGGAACCAGAAGTGACATCACATTTGAAGTGACGGAAATGAGGATAAAGCCTGCACCTTTGTTGGGTACCCAGCCGGGTTACCCACGGACTGCCCACACGACCAAGGAATCTGGGACTTTTTGCCTGAAACCCAACCACTTTCTGGGTATTCTGCGCAGGTACCCAACCTGATGTAGGATTCTCACCAGATTTTTCCCAGTGTCCCACCGATCGAACCCAACTCAATCACAGAAATTGTATAAAAAAATAAATAAATAAAAGGCATTTTCCAGCTATTACACCAGATTAGGGAGCCAATTAGGTGAAAATTATATCCCCATGCTGTTTACAGTATATTTCCCTTATGCAATAATCAGCCATAATTAAAAAAAAAGATAGGTAATTAAGTCTATAACAATTCTTGTGTTCTGAGCTGGAATCCCAGATATAATCGTGATTATTCTTGATTCGTTTCCCAGCATTAGCAAAGAAAGCAGCAGCGTGAGTTGCTCAGTTACTGACTATAAGTATGTTCTCTAAGCTTTGCTAAACGCTTAATGTCAGATACAGAAGCATAAAAAGAAGAAGCCATCCACATTTATCAGATCAGATGTTACATTACAGCACAGAGGATTACATTTTGCAGCATCATATAAATTCTTATGGTATTGTACAACAAGATCCTGTAATTCAGATAAAGTCTGAGCCACAAAGTTTCACTACAATCTCCCACGTAGTTCTACCCTTTTGGCACATTTATTAAAGAGTGAAACTGGAGCTTGCTACAGTCAGCGGAGGGAAATTCTGATGCTTTCTATCCATTTCTATGGGATTTTTGACTACTTATCAATCCTATCCTACTTATCAATCAATAGGTTAAAGCCAAAGTTCTCCATGTGATAAATATGCCTCTAAAAATCTTACAGGAATGAATAGAGAGAGCAGTGACGTTTCCACACTTGATAAATGAGCCCTTTACCCCCATATGTAATAAAAGGCACTAAGTTTGCACACGAGCAGTAACCCAAAGCAACCAATAAGATGTTTGCTTTTAAACAGGTGACCAGGAAATTCTACTTGCTATAGGTTACTGCTCCTGGCAAACTTAGTGTCTTTTATTACATTACCCCCTTAGTGTAATTTTTAAGATCAAGGTCAAACTGAGGTTTCAATTGTTCTATAGCAGAAGAAAATACCACAAACTTCCTTTGTGCCGTGGCCCTAAAAGAGAATGTTAGGAGGTATCGATGTCTCTTGCATATCTGGGTATATATATATATATATATATATATATATATATATGTATATATATATATATATATATATATATATATATATATATATATATTTTTAACTGATTCAGTCAATATATCTTAAGACATGCCTAGTGCGATTTCACACCTGAAGCTAGGACCCAGTGGCCAAGGATCACCAAGCCCAAAAATCCGGGCCTTTGATTTTTAAGTAAAAATCCAGTCTTTTTGTTGCCCCAGCCCACCTATGTAGTTTCCCCTGTGGATAGGGTTGCCACCCGTCCGGTTTTCACCTGGACAGCACAGTTTTCAGAAGGGCTGCCCGGGTCAAGACTGGACCACCCTTGATTGACGGGACGACCAGCAATCAATAATCACCACGTCATAGCCCCACCCCCATGACAACACTTGCAGTATCGGACTGGCCCAGGAAAACTCCCGGTGGGCCCAGGTGTCAGTTGGCCCTCTAGCTTCTAATCCATTTGGCCTATTTCATGGTCATTCCCTATTTCTTTATGGGGCTTAATAATGGAAGAATAGAGTATAGTATGTAGAGATAAAAGACTAAGAGAAAAAAAGGTTGAATGAGGAGAGGAAGAATAATAGTTTGGAAAGTGGGCCCACGGCCTAAAGGTTTCTGATGGGCCCCTGGAATCCCAGTCCGACACTGATCACTTGACCTGCTCATGCTGCAAATGGTCTGTCCCATGATGTCATCAGCCTGCCCCCTGCCCGGATTGCGGGCCAGTAAAAGGTGGTAACCCTACCTCTGGAGCATCATTCCTCCTTCACTTTTAGCACCAACATATAGCCATGCCAAGCTGGGGTGCAGTCCTGATGGGGTGATGGTAAGGACTAGAGTTTGTACTCACGTTGCAATGGCTTAAGACAGACATATGTCTGACGTTGGGGCCTCCCCCCGAAACGTTATATCACTTGACTCAATAAACGTGCATGGGTTCGTCCTTCTTCACTTGCCATTGTGTGTTTTGTAATGTTGTTGCATACACGTGGGAGAGGTGCCCAACTCTAACCAGCACAAGTCAATTCTACAATTAGAGAGGCTGTGGGACAAAGAGGAAAATTGTTTCTTTAAGTCAAACAAACACAGAGATGGAGTCACTTCCACAACAGAATAGAAAGCAGGTTATGCAAGAATCCTTACTGCACTACAACACTATGGAGAAAAAACAATCGTATTAAATAGGAGCTTCCACACCGAGTACACCGCAAAATCCTCTATAAAATAAGAGCTCTCTGGATATCAGATGCTACATAAGCATTCTCTTTACAGAAAAGCCCAATGCCGCATGTGTGTGGGTGTGAGGAAGCAGAGGGAATGACATGCATTGATTATATTTCATCTCAATACAGCCAGATCTGTGTTCCCTAGCAGTATTTAACTGCGATCAACCACCTTACCCTAGCACTCTAACAGCAGCACATCAGTAGACATGGGAATGCAGCAGACACAGCCCGGGGTATTTTAGTTGCCAAGTACAAAGTGTCACTATCAGATGATGGATGTTAAATTGTGGTTGGACGGCTTAACTGGCCAATCAAGTACAACTTTGTGCAAGGCATGCAAAATCTATATAATATGGGGATGGTAAGAAAACATTCAAGGCAGGAAAAATTGAACATGGAAGTCACAACATGTACACGGATATTAGGGAAGAATTTCGATGCTGTTAGAGGCAGTCAAGCCCCAGATGCTGAAGAATGAAATGCTTTATACATGGAAAGACTTCAAAGTCCCGCAGAACAAAATCCCATGCCCCTTCAGCCAAGAACCAGACAGCAGGGAAATTTTTTCAAAGTTCATTGCAGAAATGTTTTTACTGTGGCGCTGCAGAAATAGTTACATTTTTTCTCCCCCTTCGAAGATATGATCTCTGAAAATAGAAAGACGTTTTTCATATGGGTTTAATTTCTTTAGGCCGGGAAAAGGCCTCCGCTTCTGATCCCTTTGGAGGAACATAACGGTTTATTTTGTGTTTTTGGCTGCACTAGAAGCTGACTCCAAAAATATTTCTTTCCTCCAAGCCAAATGGGTCAGTCTTTGTCATCAGAGCGGATTGAAACAGGCTGCTGTCTTGTCCATTGCCTAGATTTAACCCATGCAGCACAGGGAGCCTGGGAGATTAGCTGTCTGCTCTGCTTAGGAATGTCAGGGTTCTTTTGGCCTCTATGAGACGTATGGCCTTATAGCTCCACATATTTCTGCTGGGCCTCTAAAATGAATTTGCAAAATCTCTCTTGTACAGGGAGAATATAGTGACCGCTATGAGTAGTGATAACCGTGGGAACTCATGCACAGGCAGCATTCCAGCAGGGTTTTTTTTTTTTTAAGCATTATTTGCTTTGCTTAAAGTAAAGGGCCTAATCACCCCAGGGAACCATGAGAAATAATGACCCTCCCTCCATTGGTTAAGACTTGCAGTTGGCCCTGTTCCAAACCACACGGTTCTAAGTCCTGTCAGTGTTTTTCTTTTCTTCTTATTTTAGTGGTGGGGCACAATTGCTGGGAGATAATGATCCAATTCAGCCATTTTTATAAAGTTGCACCAAATCCAGATGTGGTTTGGTATTTGGCAACGATTTGACCTTTTTCAGCAAGATTCAGCCGAATCCTCGCGGCTGGCCGAAAAAAATCCATAAAATCACTTTCGTCCCACAAACAGGAAGTAAACTTTTTTTTTTTAACCATGTGCAGTTCTCTTTTGCCCTTCCCTGCCCTAATTTGTATATGTAAATTAGTATTCGGTTTGGTATTCAGACAAATTTTTCACAAAGGATTTGGGGTTCGGCCAAATCCCAAAATAGTGGATTTAGTACATCCTTACATTTTTATCACTAATGCGTGACACTACCCTATGGTTCCGATTTATTGCGGGTTTCCTGGGGCAGTTGTATTAGTAAAGGCCCCTATACACGGACAGATATAAGCTGCCGACAGATTATTGAGCAGTGTATGGGGTCAGATGGGCTTTCCCGATCGATAACGATCGAGGGCTTTTTAAGGGACCAGAGTCTACTTAGAAACAAGCGGTATTCCATCCTTAATTAGAGGGAAACTAGAGAATGATAAATAGTGAAGCGGCACTCCATTTATCATAGATAGATATCAGTACTTCGCATAAGCAAGTAGAAGTCTCAGGGAACATCATAGAATGTATCACAACTGCCTCCGGTCTCTACCAATCAGTGCTTAGAGATAATGCTGTGCAAGCAGTCACATTTTGCTTTCACAACCCATTCCAGCCTGTCATTCAAACCACTTCAAAGTTGCCGTCAGCTGGACCGACCGAATTTTAAGTCATTAAAGAGTAAACAAGATAAAAATGAGCTGCAAATTGCCTTAGGAGAGTTTTCTAGAACGTAAACACTAAGTAACTCTGAAACTCGGCAGCAGTGTAGGATATATTCCACTAATCAACATGCAGGAAAATAAGATACATATCGGAGAAAAATGGGCATGTCAATAATTTGTTGCACTGACTAGAATCGTATTGTGGGATGGGGAGGTGCAACTCTAAGGGTCAGTTCTTTTTCCCTCTACAGCAGTAAAGAGTGACTGAAGTTTATCAGCCACATGACTGAGGGCACCTGGGAAACTGACAATATGTCTATCCCCATGTCAGAGAGAGAGAGAGAGAGAGAGAGAAGGATCAATATAAATTCAGTTTGCAAAAAATGTAAGCAATGCCATTTGTCTTCAATAGAAAGACTAAACAGTGAACTCATCTCTCAGCAGCCAATGTCCGGAGTCTTTAGATAAGCAGCAAAGTGACATTTTCACCATACAATGTGGTGTGCGTTGAGTTTATGGAGAATCGGAATTAAAAGGTTTACACTGATAAACTTCCATTATTCATGGTAAAAGGGAAAGAAAGCATCATTTTGAGGAAACAAGCTTAAAAAAAGGATGTGTTGAGGGAACTGACTGCTAGTAATATTTCAACAAATCCAGGAAATTGCAGTTAACAAGGGTAGAAGGACTTTTGAGTTTCCCAAAATTGCTCTACTGCTCCTCCTTATTAACCATGCCTAAGCAGCCATGGTCTCTCAGGCTGGCTGGCTAACCACAAGCTTCCTTCCTTGTTGACATATAGAAATGTATATGGTGAAACCTTGCATGATAGAGGCAAGTCCTCAGGTTGTTGGACAACTCAAAGATAGACCACCAGATACTTTTTAACAGCCACACATCTCAAACTCATTGACCAAGTGGATAAGCTTTATCAAAATCATGCCAAATATAGAAATCTGTAGAGCCGTTGAGAAGTCTTGGGGCAACAAAATGCCTCAGAGGGCTGCATCTGGCCTGCTCTGACTTTAATGGAACCACCACCCCTAAGCAATGCCCTACTCTAGTTTAACAACAGAGCACTCATATTGACAGCTTTCTTATACACCAGAGTGTTGCTTTTCAAGCCAAGCGTCTCCAAAATTCCTGGGCAGAAACAAACATTTTTATTTAAATCATTTTGTCAGGAATCCAAATTACAAGGACACGCTGTTAGTCGTCAATAACATTGAAAAAAAGACAAAACATTGATAACTTATGCAAAATAAAAAAGGCACACAATCATAGCTAACCACTGTCCAGCTTGTGTAGTATCCACCCCCCGTCTCTTTCTTGCCAAGGAGCCGGATTAACACTGTCAGAGTGGCCTTTAGCAAGGCCCGTCGAAACACGGAAGAACGAGAATTAACCGTGTTAAGTTTTAGCAGCAGTTTAATCAACACAAGAGAAATTTCAATGACATGAAACCCAGAGAGAATTTTCATTTGTAGCGGGTGGACGGTGAGAAAAACAAGAGCTGATCTTGTGTTGGCTGATGATTAGGGTGGGATGCTATTGTAGATGCTCTCAAACTGCTCCTCATACACTTTTATCTTCTCCTCAAGGTTCTTTTGCTCAATCAGGAGTGAGGTCTTCAGTCTCACAAAGTGCTTGTAGTCCTGCAGCTGCTCATCATTCAGGTATTTTACAAGAATTCCTGTGACAACTTGTTCCCTGCGGTCCAAGTTTGCTTTTAGGTCTTTGGCATCTTCTCTTTGACTGGACAGGAGATTGTGACGTTCCTTTAGGGATTGCTAGGAGCAGGAATCAAACACAATACAGTTAGGAAGGGCGTTCTCTTCTAAGGCTGCTAAGGGAGAGAAGCTGTATGCATGCACTGTACTTTTGGATATCGGTCACCTAGTCTTTCAGCATAAAGTCAACATAAACCCACGAGAAACCATTTAGGTATCAGAAAATCAGAAGAGATTTGTAAGGATTCAGAATGATGTGAGTTGCAGTTTCAGTTACATGAATGCATCCCAGTAAAAAGAGGGTACATGCTGCTTGTATTGAGCATAGCGCTGCTAAGGTTAATGCTATTACTAATCAAATGAAGACAAAATGTAGCCAAATTCTTTCAAATGTAATCCCCCAAAATACTAATTTAGCAGAATGTATTTTCCACATGATACGTAGATTAAATTGGATTTTTTTATGGCAGCTTTTGCAGATGGCAGAAAAAAGTACTAGCGATTGTGATCATTATACTGAACAGAGCAGAACCTGGCGCACAGAACCATAACCGGCAGTATGGACCTACCTTCCCCTTCTCTACTGAGCTCCCTACATCTCTTCTGTTGTTTATATTCTCTACTTCTGATCTTCTCCCCTGTTTCGATTTACTTCTGCATTCCTTCCTTTCTTGAAAGCTAGCTTTTTATTCTCTCACTCATTAATCTTCAGGTCAGTTTTGTTCTTCTGCTACATAGCTCTTCTTTTTCCTTATCTGTACATCTACACCATTCAGCTTCTCACTCCACATCTTTTCTGATCTTCTTTCTTTCTTTCTCTCTTTCTTCCTTTTCTGCTGTTTCTCACCTACTGCTTATTTTCCCTTCCACTCTCCATTTTTCTATCTTCCTAATACTACTCTTCTAGCCTTGTTTTCGACTTTATGTTTATGTTTCACTCCTTCCTCTTCTGCTGTCCCCTTCACTTCTGGCTGCTTTCCTTTTTCTGACTGCAACATCCGGTCCAAGACAAAACAAAGTCTGTGGCTGCCATGCCAAGCATACTGGTACATTTATTCTTCTTACTGCTAGAAACCTTGTGCCATTTCTGCTAAAAAAAATCCCAGGTCAGTAGGTGAAGTTAAAGGAATTGTTCAGTGTAAAAATAAAAACTGGGTAAATAAATAGGCTGTGCAAAATAAAAAATGTTTCTAAAATAGTTAGTTAGCCAAAAATGAAATGTATAAAGGCTGGAGTGATTTGATGTATAATATGTCAGTCTGAACACTACTTCCTGCTTTTCAGCTCTCTTGGTTTACACTGACACTTGGTTACCAGGCAATAACCAATCAGAGACTTGAGGGGGGGCCACATGGGTCATATCTGTTGCTTTTGAATCTGAGCTGAATGCTGAGGATCAATTACAAACTCACTGAACAAATATGTACCATGTGGCCCCCCTTCAAGTCGCTGACTAACTCAGAGTTATAGAGCTGAAAAGCACGAAGTTGGATTCTGGCTGTTTTATTAGACATCTGTTCACTCCAGCCTTTATACATTACATTTCTGGCTAACTAACTATATTAGAAACGTTTTTTATTTTGCACAGCCTATCTATTTACACAGTTTTTATTTTCACACTGAACTGTTCCTTTAAGCTTTTGGGCTGTAACTAATCACTAGCAGCACTGAGCAACCATTACCCATCATCTCCAAGCACAGGCAGTGTGCGGTCCATCTAATTGGCTTACAGATGATTCAGAGTGGAATGTCCAGTCATCTGACTAATCCCTGTACACCTCTAAGCTGTGCAGCTAAAAATCAGTGATTGCTGAAGAATACCTCAACATATGCAAACTGACTTGATTTTGTATTTTTAGCAGCCCAAGTAAACTGAGGCTAGAATTAAGAATAAATGTTAAGTGTAGCAGCACAGCCAGCATGCCAGGCCCCCTGAAGTTAGAGAGAGACTGGGTGACTGAAAGCAACGGCTTTGTGTGTGAGCCAGTTGGGCTAACTTCTAACAGAAGCACAATTGCCCTAGTGCTAGAAACCATGTAACAACAGAGACACCTACTGGTCATTTTGGCAAAAACAAATGCTAAAAGATGTTATGAGGTTGCATAATACTATAGTCTTCTAAGTTCTAACATTACTCTTCTAACATAATTGTCCAAGCACAGTATCATCATAACACTTTTCAGAGTTAAAGGTTTTCATTCTGACAGTGTACAGTCGCCAAAATGACCAATAGGTGACAACCGTCATTAGTACAGCTGTTTTAAACGGTCTGTTCTTTTGGAAACAAAAAAGAAGACCTAAAATGTAACATTCATTGGTTACAAGTTCTACAGAATTCTAAAAACAACGCACATCTGTACCCTGCATTTTGTCTACCTCTAGCAGTTCCAGTGTTTTTAGGTGCTTAAATGGCACCCTCTAGTGTTTACATTGTTATTAGACTTTTGTTGTGTTGCTGGGGATTCAATTTAAAATGTCAGGTTGAAATTTATTTTGTCACCCTTACTGGACTTCTGCTAAATACTCGTACAATTTATAAAAAGTTGGCGACAGATTCGGCAGCTTATTGGCCCGTGTGTGTGGCCCACCGACGGGCTTCCCTGATCCATATCTGGCCGAAAGCTGGCCAGATGTCGATTAGGCAGGGGTAAAAATCCCATCAGATCGCAGAATTACCAAAAGGATGCTGTTTATATGATTGAGCTTTGGCAGTGATAAAATGCCTTGCAATTTGTGTACTTAACATGGAAAATACATTACTATATTAAAGGAACAGCAACACCAAAATATGAAAGCACTTTAAAGTAAGTAACATATAATATACTATATATTAGCATGTACTGGTAAAAGCTGTGTGTTTGCACAGGTTACATAACAAATAACAGATAAAACACCATTGTAATGGACAGTGCTCATCAGTTATGTGCTATGTAACCTGTGGCTTTTCTCCTTTTTTTCCAGCAGCTTAAATGGCTGCCCCCATAGCTACACAGCAGCTAGTAAACACACAGCTTTTACCAGTGCAGTGCAACAGTACATTATGTTTGAATTACTTTCATACACTTTCAGTTTTTGGTGCTATTGTTCCTTTAAAAACAGAGGAGTCAGAGTTGGAATCGGAGTCACCATAAAATGAGGAGTCAGAGTCGGAGTTGAAGGATTTGTGTACCGACTCCACAGCCCTGGTGCTGCCTGGAGTAGTAATGATGGACCAAATATATTGTTATTGATTTAAATCCATCAGTAAATCACAGCTTTGGGGCATACAGTTGGTGGAGGAGTAAGGTTGCACTGGCCCTCAAGATCTTCAGTGGATTCCCTGGTGGCTCAGGCCTTAAATCAATTCACATAAGCCCTTTCTTATTTCCAGCACAGGGGTAACCATCACCTAAAATATTTGGCACTGTCTCCATAGTATTGTTGTGGGAGTCAGCCCTGGATTTTAGGTTTCCTGGTGGGCCCTGGGAGGCATGGTCTGACAGGATGCTTACTTACCATCTCTTCTGCATCTGTATTTTCATCGACTTTGCTTAAAGAGTTTTCAACCCGAGTCAGCCTTGTGGACAAGGAAAACAGCAGGCTCACCACTTTCTCCAGATCCCCAATGAACATCATGTAGCGCTCAAACTCATTGGGCTTACACAGCTCTTTTACCATTGTCTGCATATTATTGCCGTTGGTCGTGTTCTTACTAATATCAGACAAAAGGAATTCTCTCTGCTCACAAAGGTCTTCTAGCTTGGAACCAATGTTGGAAAGGAGTTCCATCTGAAAGAGAGAACATAAGTTACATAAAACCAAAATGATGGGTGCATCAGAGAACAAGCAAAAGAAAAGTCTTACAAATGAGCACTGGGAAAGGCTCGTGGCTAGCTGTTCTGCACAACGGCTCATCACAATAGGCTCCTATATAATGGACATGCCACCATTTCTTTTTGTACAGAAGTTTTTTCTGTATAGAGTATTTGAGTATAAGGGAGTTTTCTCTTTCACAACACAGTGGCTTGGCACTAACCACACACACACGACAAGCAGCAAATGATGGAGGGCCCAGCAGTGGTCCTTATTTTTAAATGTATGTTGACAAAGCATATTGACTTTTTAGAGCTGTGCTGTGGGGTCCAGTGTAACAACATTACTATGTTACAATGTTTTTGTAGCTCTTTGGGCAGGGGACAAAATGCTCGAAATAAGGCACTTGAATGGGAATCACATGCAAGAGCTCAGTGAAATTAAGTGATTAATTGCTTGAAAACTCTCAGTGACATCATCTAGTGATGAGTTTGTTTTACTTGCAGGCAATTCCCATTCGAAGAGAATGTGGGGGTGATTTTGAGAATTAGGTCTCCTGCCCATGGAGGTACACAACACTAGTGTGACAAAATGCTCAAAAATCTCCCTGTGTTCCATTAACACGAAATGCCCTTGAACACAGCAAGTGTTTAGGCTAAAATGTAAAGAAAGAAGCTTTCTGTCAGGGACAATTATCCTGGAGGGTTGTGTCCAAACTCTCCCAGGACCATGAAAAGCAATTTCAGTTCTATAATCTAGGCACTCTATAAGATGGAGCAATTGTTAGACAGACTTGGATGCTACACCACATCTCTTCATTTCAAGTAATCATTATCAAGCATTTCTTCAATAAAACGTATGTTGTGACATGGTGCTCTGATGTGCGGATTTACACCATATATAATATCAAATAAAGATTGCTCCATCTCCTACTTATGCTGTGGTCAAATGGATTTCTGCTCCAGCCTGGCATTTTATAAAGCAAGATGATCACCAAGACCACAAAAAGGAAACATGAGTTTTAGCCAGTTGTAAATGTGCATTTTGGGCATGTCTCATTTCATTATCCAGTACTATATTCAATACATTACACAAACGGTAACCAAGGTAAAGGTCACATACTTTCTTTAAAGTGATGTCATCTAGGCTTTCCCCATCTGGCCTCTTCTGAAGCATCACTGTTATTTTTGAAGGAAGTTTAGAAGAACTTTCAAGGTCCGAGCTACAGAACAAAAAACCATGAAGTTAAAATCCAACCAAAACAAGGTCAGTTACAACCAAATTCATGAATCTTGTTTGACATTAAGGCTTTGGCACGTGCAGAATTTAGATCAAGTAAATAAAAGCTGATCCAGAGTTACAGGCAAATCTCTTTAAGGGTAACTTGCCCAATGTAAATGGACTTTATTTTCACTACAATATGTGTTAAGATTTTTCTCACATAGAGAGCTTTATCCTTAAATTGTTTCAGTGCAGTGTGGAAGCTGCCGCTGCATGCTCTGTCAAGGCAGAATTAAATATTCATAGACACCCATGAAAATGTGCCCCTTGTGGAAAGGTTACTATGGAAAACTAAAGCAGCGTGTACAAATATTAGAGTCATGTTAAAGGGATTCTGTCATGATTTTTATGCTGTACTTTTTATCACTAGATTACACTGTGTACATTGCAAGTAATTCATTCTACCATTTAAAATTGTATGCTTGACCCAATAAGTGTATTATTCCTTTAGTAGTAATATTGGTGTGTGGGCAGCCATCCCGGGTCATTGTTGATCCTGTGCTTTCAGAAAGAGCCAGCACTTCACAATGAACCTGCTTTTGGATAAGCCATTGTTTCTCCTACTCAATGTAACTGAAGGAGTCACAGCAGGGGTGTTTTACTGTTGAGTGCTATAATCACATCTAGCGCTAGGTGTCACGTGGAAGCACTTTTAGTATTTACAATAAAATATAAAGCTTAATCGGAGAACAGCATATAACATTTGATAGGTTTAAGAAAGTGCACTCTACCCTCCCCTCCTCCACTATGAATATGAGGAAATAATGCACCCCCTAATTTAAAATGTAAGCATGTCACCAAGGCATTCTTTGACCCTATAAACAGAAAAGGCAGCTAGACATGTGCATTTATACAAGTCAGATGTCATTATAGTTTCAATTAGGGGGTACATTATTACTTCTAATAGACAGGTCAGTCATGCAACACTAGTGACATTATTAAGCTCTCCTTTTTAAGTGCACATGCCCTGAGCACAGGCAGTGCTGTATTCATAGGCTCTTTGTTCTCTATTCTAGGAGTGAAAAGAATTGCAGTTTGGGCACAAAATCATGAGTCCAGGTGCACCCTGGGGACATCAAACATAAATGGTATACACCGTCACATATAAAATCTGGGGTAACTAAGTTTTTTCTTTTTAACTTACTTGTTTTTCTTTAATGTTTCCCCCTTGTCTTTTCCAAGAAGTCCTCTAGTTCTAGATTTTTCCGCTGCAGTGAAGTCCATAGGGAAGAGGCTTTTCATGAGATCCATAGCAGATTCTCTGACTGAAACAGGCTGGAGGCAATTCAGCAGAGATTTATCCTTGGCAACTATCTCTTTAACCAGTTCCTCCAGTATTTCATCTTCTGGAGATTTTAACTTGACCTTGGGTAAATCGTCTTCTTCTGGATTCTTACTTTTCTGCTCAAGGTCTTCCGTTTTATTCTCATTTCCGATATTCTTGTCATCACCAAGATAAGGCTCTGCAGTCTGCATTATGTTAACCTGGCTACGGGAACTCAACTCTAACTGCTGTGAGCTGTCTATAAACTCTGGTTGCATAGGTTCTCCATCCCCTTCAACTTCTTGATTATCAACAGTATAGCCAAGTGGCTTGTTGACGTTTGAAGTCTCAGGAAGTTGTGTTGTTGTTGTCTCTTTCTCAGCAGCTGCGTCCGAAACATTTTCATCAGACTCAGAGCTAAAATAATACAGAAAGTTTTAGTCCAAATTTAAAGGGAAGCAATATGCATTGTGTAAAGCAATAAGGCTTGAACAACGGGAGAGTGGCTTGGATGAGTCTGCAAGAACACATGGAGGAGCATTAATGTGCTATGGCAGAATCATTTCCTTTGTAACAAAAGTCCACAAGCCAATAGAATGCACAACAGAAATATAAATAAATTAAAATACAAGAATAAAGCACCCAAAAACAACAAAATGGGACATGGGAAATAGAAACAATCAGCAATAATATATGAGACATCGGGGCAAATTCACTAAGATGCGAAGTTGTGCCAGGCGCAACTTCGCCACAATTCGCCACACTTCGCCAGGCGTATTTTCGCCAGCGCTTCGCAAATTCACTAAAATCCGAAGTAGCGCACAGGGGTAGCGTTAGTTTGCGAAGTTGCGCTATCGTTAATTCACCAAGCGAAGCGAAGTTTCGCTAGCGATGGTTCATTTGCATACGGCGCGAAATTCAAATTTCAATGGAGGAACACGTATCACCACTTCAAATGCCTAGAAAACCTTCAAATCAGCAAATAAAAATTTTATTTTGCCCTACACATGTGCCCACTGTCTAGGTAAGTTGCCATGAGTCAGGAAATGTAGGGGGGAAGGAGGGGAGCCCCAAAAATATTTTCGATCTTTTTCAGCCTATCACCCATCATGTAGAAAACACGCCAGCGTTTTTTGGGACTTAGAAGAAATTTTGAATTTTTTTTTAAACAATCCCTATCTACTCTATTGCGCTTCGCCAGGTCTGAGGTGGCGAAGGAAGTCTAGCGTAAAAGGTAGCGTTCAGTACACTGCGCAAGTTAGTGAATTTGCGTAGTTACGTCACTAGCGAAAATTCGCCTGGCGTAAGGGTGCGAAGTAACACTAGCGAAATTACGCCAGCGTTTGTTAATGAATTTGCGCAGTAGCGAAAAATGCCAAACGCTAGCGAATTAACGCTAGCGTTCGGCGCTTAGTGAATTTTCGCCTAAGAGTTTCTGCATGAGGTATATTTAACTAGACAGAAAAAGAACAGAACAGGGATGTTTTTCTTCACTGGGTTCTTATCTCACATGCACTGTATTATTTATCTCACACGCACTGTATTATAGGATCACCAGTCCATATGTCTATGTTTATATAATAATCTTGATTTAGGCATCAATATTATGTGTTATAAGATGTGAATTGTGAACCTAAAAGACGATACCTTTATTCAAATACCAATAAATTATATTCACAACTATTAGTTGAGGTCTGACTAATGTCAGAAAAACAAACAAAAATTATTTTAGAAAAGAAAAAGAAACCCCACCAATCGTTATGATTCTAAAATTGTCCAAAAATACTGCAACGTGGTTTATTACACTTGTTTACTAACAACAATTCATAAAGAATTGTAATAAAATTATTAAAGTGCTAGTGCCGCTATAAATTCATCCATAAATAGAAAAATTCATTGATTTAAGTAAAGTGCTGTGCAATAAATTAGAATATTAGACCCCCCAAAAAAAAAAAAATCAATTAAAAATATATATATGAAAAATGTTTCGCCTTGACAAAGCTATTCAGCACTTTAATAATTTTATTACAATTCTTTATGAATTGTTGTTAGTAAACAAGTGTAATAAACCACGTTGTGTTATAAGATGTGCCAGCATTTTTAACAGGCAACTCAATAATACTGGGTATAAAGAACCAGTTGCTGGATAAATCCCCATTACTTAAATGTTATGGCTCCAGCTGACACTACATTAGTAACTGGAAGCTGAAGTTATATTAATGATCAGTGATTAATGATCACTCCCTGACAAACACTGCAGTAGGTGGGCTGCTAGGGGAATTTGGACCTTAGCAACCAGATTGCTGAAACAGGAAAGCTTCTGAATTAAAGGTAAATAACTCAAAAAACACAAATAATTAAAAACGAAAACCAATTGCAAATTGTCTCAGAATATCCCTCTCATTATCATATGAACAGTTAATTTAAAGTTGAACAACCCCTTTAACAATTGCTCTCCTTGCACCAGCTACCATTATTATTATTAATTAATGATGCTCCTATAAGTGATACATGTGATGAGTGTCTGGTCATGTTTGAAAGACTAGATCATTATTAAATATAAAGGTGGCCACCTGTACCATGGCTAAAACACAGACAATGTCAAAACCAGCATATTAACACACAGGAATCCAAGCAGCTTTGGTATCTGTATGTCAATTTGAGGTCAAGTGTAAAATCAGCAAATGATTGAACTCACTACATCAGTTACCTTGGTGTAGTCTCACTGACAATTGGGTGTTCTAGACGATCCTGCTCAGGTAAGCAAGTAAAGGATAATGCAGTAGCATCCCCTTGGGACACAGGTTTTCCAGTACTGTGCAAATAACTAAAGGCAGTGGAGTTGGGCTCTTCATTTCTGGCAGTGCTGGCTGGTGTAAAGACCTCATCTTCTGTTTGCAAGCAATGCAATGGCTCAGGAGCCCCGGGCTGAACCTCTGCTGAAGGAGAAGATGAGCAGGGATTATCTGTGCCTGGGGATACATCACTAGCTCTCAAAGGCCAGGAATGTGCCTCCTGTCCCAAATTTGCTAAATCTGATCTGCAGGGCCCCACAACACTTTCTTGGTGTGTTTGTCTGGGCAGATTTCCAGTTTCAATCTGAGTGCTGGCCAAGAGTCTGTCTTGATGGGATGCAGCTGTAGTTCTTGTGTTTTCCAGCCTTGAAGATATCACAGGCCCTTTAATGTGGTGAAGTTGATCGGAGCTATGGCTCAGCTCTGCAAGCTTTACAATGTCTGTAGTCCCTATTTCTTCCATGGACTTTCCTCTGCTTTTAGAAACAAACATTCTTCCAGACTCGGCACTGGTGCTGTCTCCGGGTACAGTCAGCCTGTTAATCAGAGGAGCACAAATAATTCAGGCTGCTGGAACACAGACCACAGAAATATTACTTTTGTGCATTGGCCTTTTATTGACAACACTTGAGCTGCTAGTTGGAATGAGAGAGAACTCAGAACAAGCAATATGGTATCACCCATACATAATTAGGAAAGGGAATGTCAACCAACAAAATAAAATGTAACAAATAATGTTTTTATATATATGTGTGTGTGCGTGTGTAGAATCGGCACTCACCAATCGGATAACAATTTGCCGGGTGCTAACCAAAGTTAATGATATCAGTCTACGAAAGCACTCACAGCAGCCGCCATCAAGCGTGTATGAAGTCTTGATTTGTATGAATTTTAAGTTATTTGTATGCAGGAGTGCCATAAGAAATCACAGGGCCCCATACGACAAAATTTCCTGGGCTCACTGCAAACCCCACCTACAGGTCCGCCCCCCACCACACAGTAAAAAAACAAAAAAAATATTGGTGGCTAGGGTTCCCACATGTTAATAAAAAATAAAAAGATATTGGTGGTCAGGACCCCCCCCCATGAGAAAAAAAAAACTGGTGGCCAAAATTGGTGGCCAACCCCCCCCACATTATAAGAAAATTGGTGGCCAGGGCCCCTTAAACATCCATGCCTTCCCAAAGTCAGTACCTCTCAGAAAGATGGGGGGCCCGTCTAATCAAGTAAGTGTGGCTTTACCCTCGGGGCCCCCTACAACTCTCCCCCCTGTCCCCCCCTGTTGGCTGCCCTGTTTGTATGTATGTAATAATATGGAAAGCAATGTCTGTCCATCTTTATTATCTACCCAGACAGTTGAGACAATGTAAGACAAGGCGGCTGATTAACAAATCTGTCTTTGCGGGAGAACCAAGACTTTTGCAACATTGTTTAAATAGTAACATCCATGAGCTGCTTTCAATAGCAATAGTATTAACAAATAGCGTTAAAAGCACTGAGCATTTTTAATAAATGCATATTGGAAAGTTGCTTAGAATTAGGTCTTTTATTAGGCAATTTTTTATTTTTTGGCTGACATTCCCTTAAAAAACAAAACAAAATCAACCTGTGTGCACTGTACACAATGCTAAGAAAATATGATGTATTATTGCTAACCTTTGATCCCAGACTGGTGCGCCTCTTCTTTTAGAAAACCAACAGCCCAGGATACATTGACTTTAATTGGAGTATGATGGTGCAAATTCAAACTGGCCAGGAGGTGGCACTGCAGGTTTAAAATCTGACCATACTCCTTAGCTTATCAGCAGCTTTTTGGGGAAGCATACCATATCAAAGAAATACAAAGTACATTTCTACCTTGTTTACACAAGCCCAGGTTACTATACCTGGAGCTAAATTTGCACCTTTTAAAACATTACCTCACAGCAGTGTTATTCCCTTGAGGAGTTTTGCAGGCCAATAGAATCATGACAAGTGATGATGGATAAGCAATTATTAGCTTATGGCTAATCTAGTAATTGCTTAGCCAGAGCCTGTTTGTAATATATCTGTTAGATATATGGTAGTTATTTGCTGAAAGAGGAGGGCATAACCTCATCCAACCCCAGAAATCTTTCTATCCAGTAATGCTTTGATAGCCTTCCAGCAGTTTTGAAAAATGGATATTATTACAGGAATTGAAATTGCACTTTTATTCTCTTACCGGTCATTATACATGTGATTCTTGGAATGTGCAGAGGGAAGAAATTCCATATTCACATAAGAGACCTGAAATGAATAAAAATGAACTTAAGTTACACTCTGGCATTGTACATGTTACACTTGTATAAATAGAACATTTCACCTGCCTGGAAAAGCGTAAATTTTTAAAGGGGTTGTTCACCTTCCAAACACTTTTTTTCAGTTCAGTTGTTTTCAGATTGTTCACCAGAAATAAAGATTTTTTTTTTCAATTGCTTTCCATGTTTAATTTTTTATCGGTTATCCAAAATTAAAGTTTAATGTTCCGGTCTCTGGTGTTTGAGTCTGGCAGCTCAGTAATCCAGACTCAGACTCTAAACTGTTACAATTTTGAGAAATTTAAATGATGCATTTCTCAGCAGCATCTGTGGGAATATTAGCAACTATTGTATCAATTCAAATCAAATAGCCAGAGGAAACTTAGGGCGACTTCGGAAAACGAAGTGCCGCGTGTGCTTTAGTGCAGGCGACTTTTCATTATAGCGGATGGGAAGGCACACAAAGGCAGTTCAGGGAGATTGTCGCCCAGAAGAAGAGGCGATTAGTCGCCAGGCTACTAAATCTCCCCGAATCTCCTCGTGTGGACTAACCCTTCAGAGGCATGTCTTTAGTAATAAGGACACATCACATATCACATTAATAATTCAATGCTCCTTCAAACTGTAGAAGTACCTGTTCATTATGAGTTGACTTTGAGGTCTTTTGACTGAGTGATGGGGAAGAACCTTCCAGATGTTCTTGGCTGCCATCTAAAGTGCGCTGATCAGAGAAAGTCTTGCGTTGTACACCAGCAGTTTTTTCTGCTGCAGAAGAACGTCCAAGAGGTGAAGTCTTTCCAAATCTATCATTCCACGTAACTGTGGCATCATATGAAGATGATGCTCCAGCTGATCTCCTCCTTAGGTACTTTTGGGAAGCATCACTTGAACTGGTTTCAGAGGAGTAGATACTCCATTCATTATAATTTGGCAATCCCAACGACGTCCTTTCCATCTGAACTTGTGGATTGCTGTTGGGCCTTTGGTTTGTTTTTCTCTCCATGTATTGAACCAGTGCATTATGCTGGATTTGTTTGAGTTCTGTCTTAGAAAGATTTGAAGATGAGTTGGTTCGCTCTTTGCTCTCCAGATACTTTATCCTGTTTGCACTAATATCAGAATCACTCATCTCCCTCTTATTTGCAAAAGTGGGTTCCTCCTTCCATGCAAAGTTAGATTTTTGAATCCCAAGGTGATCTAATTTCTCTGGTTCTGAATAACACAGCTTCTTTTGTTCCTTTGTAATCCTTTTCCGTCCTCCTATTCGAGTAACTGCAACCTTTTCAGTGTCATCTTTTTTGTAACTGCTGTCAGCAGAGCTTTTTGTCTGGAGATACGCACTCTCCTCATTTGCACTGGATGAAGAATAGGATCGAAAATGATCAATGGTGGGCCTTTTGGGTGGATTTAGCTTGAATCTGCAAGGCAAACTCATCTGCAAGTCCTTTCTTTTAAACGAGGTTTCCCTCAGTACTTTCTTCTGTGCAACCTTCAGTTTCTCAATGTAGTCATTCATTAAGGACTCTTCTGCTGAAGAATTTAAATTGCCAGAATTCCCACCCTCTACAGAGTCATGGAGATCAGCAAGTTGTGTCAGGCTTTTATTCTTTGGGAGTTTATGGTTATCTGGTCTTGGCTCTGTTAGCTGTAGTACAGAAATGTTATTCATTCTTTCCAAAGTCTTTGACTCAAGCTTTAGTTTTTCTTGTTGAGCTGGATTTGTATTGTGTACAGGGGCTATAAATGCACTATGTCTCCCTCCAGCAAGATGATACAGCATAGGTGTTGATGCCTTAGTAATCTTCTCACAGTTTAAATCAGACAGGGGGTGGCTTTTACATTTTTCCTGTTGAAGCTGCTGAGATAACAAAGGAATAGACTTAACAGTTGCATCTTTTTGGAAACTGAGTGTCTGGTCAACTTCATTCTTGGAATTCATAGCTTTTAAGGGAGGGCCGGAGACATCCTCATTAGATTCGCAATATAAAGTTTGGCTTGACCTTGTACTATGCCTGGACTTCCTGATATCCCACTGCTCACGGTTATCATACTCCATGTCAGTAATAGTCCCTTCAGAATTAAAAGAAGGAGTGTCTTTACCTGGCTTCATAATCCAGCAGCTACCTTGACTGTCATGAGCAACAATCTTTCCGGACGCAGACTTTTTAAGGGAACGTCTTATGTTTTTAAAACTTGTCCTTACATCTGATGCATATTGGCCTTGAACAAACTGACCATCTTTTGTCAGATATGGTCCATCTCTTTCTGTGTTTTCTTCATTGCTTTTTTGTACATCGTTTACCTTGAACTGTTCTTTACTCATTCTATTTGCACCTGGATATTGTGTGTTTCTGTACTGATCTGGCAGATTCTGAGGAAAATATAGGGCATTCTGGGTATATGAATCTTGTGTCATAATGTCTTCATCTGCTTGAAGAACATCTAAAGATCTACCAAAATAATTATCTTTTATTTCCATAAAATTTGATGGATTATACAATTGGTTTTCTTTTTCCTGTAAACTGTTTATTCCTGTGGGACTGTTTCGTTGGAGGCCATAGGCTTTGTGGTTAGGGCGATTCTGCTTATGCTTCATATTTATTGGATCCCCATAAATATTTTTCTCACTATCCAGGTTAGTAACATAGTTATCCAGTTTTGTTGGTGAAGTTCGATGAACATATGTTGTGTTATCAGAACATAAAGAGCTGCTAGATCTTCCAGACAGTGCTACTTTTGAGCTTCCATGTTCTGACACTATATCATTATATACACCATCCTTGTCTAATAAACTAGGATTATAGATGGCTCTTACATATTCAGAGTCCATGTAAGAAAGCTGTTCATCATTATAATGACAGCCGTCATGCTGAAATGAGTTTTGGTATTCTGGAACATATGAACTGCCAGAAAATGAGCTATAGGCTGAATCCACTAATGTGGTCATGGATCTTACAGGCGATATTCTCTCAGAATGTCCCAGACCAGCAATGACTCCTGTACTTTTTATGTTCCATCTCTCAATTGTATTGCCAAAAGCTGACATTACTGACTGAGGCCCTTTGAAACCGAAGAGATTTATTTAGAATTCTTCAAGATGTTTATGGAGAACTGGCATTTTCTTCTGCGTAGCTCAAAAACAAACACCTAAAAGAAAACAGAATGTAAGCATTACTATTTATAATGGACATAGGGAATAATGCACTCTAATTGTAAAAACAAGTATTATATTTATTTTTATTTATTTATTTTTGACCATAAACATGTAAGCCATGACATGTCTTCTACTGGCTTCTCCTATTTTCTATGATTTTCATTGGAGGGTTACATTGCTTCAGAGCATACATATTAATTAATGAACAGTTCAGTGTAAAAAACTGGGTAAATAGATAGGCTGTGCAAAATAACAAACACATTCTAATATGGTTACAAAAATGTAATGTATAAAGGCTGTGAGGGGATGTGTAACAGAATAGAACACAAATTAGTCAGCAACTTGAAGTGGGGCCACATGGGACATTTCTGTTCAGTGAGTTTGCAATTGATCCTCAGAATGCAGCTCAGATTCAAAAGCAAACAGTTTCAGACCCATTTGTTCCCATCAAGTCACTAATTGGTTAATGCCTGGTAACCAATCAGTGAAAACCAAGAGAGCTGCACAACCGTAAGTAGTGTTCTGGCTATTATGTTAGACATCCAGTCACTCCAGCCTTTATACATTACATTTTTGGCTAACTAACTATATTAATAACATTTTTTATTTTGCACAGCCTATTTACCCAGTTTTTATTTTTACGCTGAACAATTCTTTTAAGATTTAATTAAATTATCTTCAGAACCCATATTCCTTGTACTAATGTTGAAAAAAAAAAAAACATACTGCCCCTTACTAAGAGCTGGATGCTTTCATCATGTTTGAAAGTGAAGAAAGGCCTACATATTTGAAATAACCATAAAGGTCAGGCAGTGTCTAGCAAGCACTGCTGAAAAATGAATCCACTGTCTGCATCAGGTTTCCCTTTAGAAGTTAAAAAGTGATTCTGTCACAAGAAAACATGGGGGTTTTCTTTCAAAATGTCAGTTAATAGTGCTGCTCCATCACAAATCTGTGCTGAAATCAGTTTTTAAAAGAGCAAACAGATTTTTTTTATATTTCATTTTGAAATCTGACATGAGGCTAGACATATTGTCAGTTTCCCAGGTGCCAATAGTCATGTGACTTGTGCTCTGATAAACTTTAGTCACTCTTTACTGCTGCACTGCAAGTTGGCGTGATGTAACCCCCTCCCATTCTCGCCCAGCCTAACAATAGAACGGTAACCAGACAACAGCTCCTTGACACAAGTTAACAGCTGCTTGGTACATATGAGAATAGTACTCCGTAGTAAAAATCCATGTCCCACTGCGACTCCTTCAGTTACACTGAGTTGGAGAAACAACAGTCTGCCTGAAAGCAATTCCATCCTAAAGTACTGGCTCTTTCTGAAAGCACAGAATCAGGCAAAATGACCAAAGATGTCTGCCTACACACCAATATTACTAACTAATATTAAATTATAACTAAAAAAATATACTTGTTGGTTCAGGAATAACATTTTATATGATAGAGTGAATTATTTGCAGTACAAACATTGTAATTTAGAAATAAAAACAACATTTTTCTAAACATACAATGTTTACAAACTCCCAAGATACCAGTTTCCTCCATGCTATAAGTTACAGTATCTTTCTCCAGGGACCTTTCGTTTGTGAAACTGCTGATTTTTCTGTGTCCAACCAACATCTGATCTCTCTTCTGATCTCTCTTCCGTCATTTGCTCTTCATAGAACAAGCTAACCAACTTAATCTATGTCAGTTGGGAGGTTACTCGCGACAGGATATGTCATTTGGCTTCCTATACTGTGCGAAGCATTCATTTATCCAGCCTGATCTCATGAGACTTATTTGTCCATCCTTATGCAAGGCCATATCACGTGCTCAATAACTGTATGGCCTTCAGAAAATTCTCAGTTTTTGTCCACTTGAAATACCTTGCCCTGTCAAACAATACCACAAGTCATCACATGAGAATTGCTCACTCACAGTTAAATCAAGCTGTGCTTGTAAAGTGAAGATAACAAATCTAAAAAAAAAAAAAAATAGATTCACTGTTAATCAATGGAGAGAATTCAAAGTCCTGCCTTTTTAACAGAAGAAACCAGTGAGACCAATAACGGATTCTAATACAAATGAACTAAGATTACTCTGCCCAGTGTTTAAGATTGGTAGCAATTTTCTCAGTTTAAAAAGCTTGAATAAAAACTGAACAAGAACTGCTACAAACATTGTATTCTTGGCTCTGCTTTGTGTACAATTATGCCAAGAGGATCTTCTGGTGCTTTCCTGTAAGGCTCGACTTACACAAAATGATGGTATTGTTTTCTAAGCCGTTGAGTGGTTTAGTTACCTCGTGAAACTCTGTCATTCAAAAATGTGAAAAATGTGCTGGCACCATTGGTATATGGAGATCAGGGACAATTTAGACATTTCAAATCAGTCTCTCAAACATGTGTGAGAAAATTAAAAACATATTTTTCATTTTAAGTACCCTTTACTTTCCAGAAATGAACTGGGCTTTAAGATTATTAAATGATAGCCTCATAGTTAATACACATAATGGAACGATTGCCTGGAAACCCATGATCTAGAAAGTTACAAATTACGCAAAGACCATCTCCCGTAGACTCCATTTTAATGAAATAATTCAAGTGTTTATTTCCTTCCCCTCTTTAAAGGAGAAGGAAAGCCCCAGGGCGCAAAACCCCTCCCCCCCTCCCCTCCGTTGCCCCCCCTCCCTCCTCCCCCCTGGCCTACCCCTCCCCCTGGGCAAATGCCCCTAACTTGTTACTCACCCCTCTGCGCAGGTCCTGTCCATGGAGTTCGCAGTCACCATCTTCTTCCACGCGCGTCTTCTTCCTGCTCTGACCGGCGTCTTCTGGCGCATGCGCAGTAGGAACAGGTACGGTACAGCTCTACTGCGCATGCGCCGAATGTCACGAAGTGAAATCGGAAAACTTCGTGACATTCGGCGCATGCGCAGTAGAGCCGTACCCGTAACTGTTCCTACTGCGCATGCGCCAGAAGACGCCGGTCAGAGCAGGAAGAAGACGCGGGTGGAAGAAGATGGTGACTGCGAACTCCATGGACAGGACCTGCGCAGAGGGGTAACAAGTTAGGGGCATTTGCCCAGGGGGAGGGGTAGGCCAGGGGGGAGGAGGGGCAACGGAGGGGAGGGGGGGAGGGGTTTTGCGCCCTGGGGCTTTCCTTCTCCTTTAATAATAAAATAGGACCTTGTTTTATATTTTTCATTTTAAGTACACTTTACTTTCCAGAAATGAACTGGGCTTTAAGATTATTAAATGATAGCCTCATAGTCAATACACATAATGGAACGATTGCCTGGAAACCCATGATCTAGAAAGTTACAAATTACGCAAAGACCATCTCCCATAGACTCCATTTTAATGAAATAATTCAAGTGTTTATTTCCTTCACCTCTTTAATAATAAAATAGGACCTTGTACTTGATCCCAACTAAGATATAATCATTCCTTATTGGAGGCAAAAAAAATCCTACTGAGTTTATTTATTTTTAGCAGACTTAAGGTATGGAGAGGAACATATCAAATGTTCATTGAGAGATACCTTGGAGCTCATCACTTTAGATCTAGGGTCCTCCGCGGTCATTTACCCGGCCTGCCAGTCTCAGGCCATCAGGTGAAGGAGCAGGAAGATGACGGAGTGGACGGTGACTACCCGTGACGTCACGGAGAGCTAACGGTTGGCACCAGGACTCAGGACTGGTTGCAAGCTAGAGCGCTAACGGTTGGCGCCAGGACTGGAAGCGAGCAAGAGCTTGAGGCTGGCACACCAGCGAAAGTGATTGCAGGAGACAGTTTGGACTGATTTTATTTACACTGGCTGGCTGCTGGCACAGGTACATGGGATAGGTAGTGTATGCTAATATATAAATATTCTTTGGACTGATTTTTAAATTTTTCATGCAGTGCAAGGAGAGAGAGGTTTGTCTGGTATGCCAGGATTCAGTGGCTGTGTTCAAAAAATAAAATATGCGTCAACACTACGAAACTCTACATAAAGACAAATATGCCTGAGTCTCCCCTGCACACTCATGAGAGGGGAGCAGACTGAGCATGCTCAAGCCCTAGCCCTGGAGGTTTAAGCTGAAAACAGAAAGTCTGATACAGAAGCCCATGTGTTCACAACAGAAGGAAAGAAATGCTGTGTTTCTTTTGACAGAGGACTTAGCGCAGCATTACTTTTGAGGGTTTACTGGTGTAAACCTTTCTGATAAAGCCTACTTCATTTTAGCCTTTCCTTCTCCTTTAAAGGACAAGGAAATGCAAAAAAATAAAATCACATTTTTACATTTCTTTAATGAAAAAGAAACCTATCTCCAATATACTTTAATAAAAAAAAATATGTACCGGTTTTATAAGAAACCTGACTGTATGCAGTGAAATTCTCCCTTCATTTACTGCTGTGGATAGGAATTGTCAGATGGTCCCTAACTGCTGAGCAGGGAAACAATCATACTTATGAACAGCAGGGGGACCCGCCTTACTTACCAGCCATGCAGAATTCAAGCAGCTTTGTTTATGACGATCCCTAAGCAGCCCAGACCACACGGAGCATGTGCAGGGTAAGGGTTAGGCAAAGATGTTTAACAAAGTTACAAGATGACAGCCTGCTGTGGCCAACTTTGAAAGCATAAATCATTTGTTTGATTAGGCTTTGTGGTGCAGTAAGTTCTCTGTCAAGTCTCTGTGCAAAGATTTATGGACCTAACTGTAACATATTTTTTACTATCCATAAAGTAGTAATAGCAGATCGTTCGGGCCTAGAAGCCTGTAAGCACACAGATACGCAAATCTCCATGGTATTGCATTTATAAATCACCATCATATTCAAATCCCATTTTGTTTTGTGTAATTATATTCTAATAAATGATCATGGCGCAGCTTGGACAGGTTGGGAAAGACCATGTGTATAAGTGGGACCAAAACCTCATTAGAACTGAATTGGTAAAAATAATAACTACATCTATAAGGGAATGGTACCTACAGTATCTCACCTGATCTTCGGCCCGGCTTCCTCTCACCATATTCCAGCTGCTTTTTAAGTTAACAAATGATCTGAACTAGAACGATAGCGCCCTGGAGACACAAAAGAAAAATCCTCTCTGCCTGAAACATTTGATACATGAGCTTGGGATCAGCCAGCAAAACAAATACAAACCTGGTTAAAAATTGACCAAAAGAAGCAAGATTACAATTTTTTAACCATTTCTTTGTTTTTACATTAGATGGTGGCTAAACCATATTATTCGAGAGACAGGACAAGTGATATTCCACTTATATGTGCAAACTTATACGTTTCACTTTTCCTAGCAAGTTTGACTTTCAATATATTACACCCACACACGCCAGAGCTGCACAAGCTTTCAATATCAATACTTGATCCTGCCAAAATATTTAAGGGATTCCAATGTAATCTGAGACACGGCAATCTGTAATTGATCCTCAGGATAAAAGGACTTGTTATGTAAAGGAAAGGCAATCCAGAAATCTCATACCTGATACCTCTTACTTGATATATGACAAGTGTCACTGCATTGTGAATAAAAATAGGTCACAGACATGTTTTCCCTCTGTGTTATGAAATACAAATGATGATGTATCACCCATATACAACCACAACCACTTTTTCTTTTAGCTTGAGTTTTAAAAACCATTAACAGTGAACATTTGATACCAACGTGACATGTAAAGGTCATATACAATGACATATATTGAACAAGGGCTGTATTTGTGTTTCCACTCTTTTCATAGTGTTTGTTTACACCTATTCTGCGACATCATGGGGTGTAACTACCCAATTTGTGATGGCCACATACATGATGTTATGTTCTATGATGTGAAAAAGCCATCACAACATTACTAGCAGGCATGTGTCCATACCCCATTTGTGATGGCATACACTAGTGATGTGCGGGTCGGGTTTTTCCCGACCCTAATCCGCCCTCCCTCAGTCCACATCCGAATTCCGGGTTCCTTTTATAGACCCGCGCTGTCAATTATGTCACAAAAGGGGCGGGGTCAGCAGGCACGCGACTTTAAAGCCGGAAGTCGGCATTTGAAGGTGACGGGGGGGGGCAGGAGAAGAGCTCAACGAGCAGCCGCCTGCCACCCGCGAAGAGGAGTGTGAGGTCAGCCCTAACCCGCCCGACCCGTGGGTATCGGGCTGGCCCACACATCTCTAGCATACACCGTAAATGAATCCCCCAAAACCTTACAAATATTTAATACAATTTACTATATAGCTAACATCACAGGCTAACATTCTTCTTTGTTTCAAATAAAATGGTAGATTAAATAGCAACAAACATTAAAAAATTAGGCAAACACACTGGACACCACAAATCTGTCACAGAAGCCACTAAGTAATGGTTTTAAGGTGGCCATACACGGGCTGACAAAAGTTGCCTATGGACCAAGCCGGCAGCTTATTGGCCAGTGTATGGTGCCCCCCAACTGAGATCTGCCCAGAAATCGCCAAGATGGTGATCAGGCATGTTAAAAAATCCAGTTGGATCAAGGACTGCATCAGTATGTTAAAACGGCCCACACACTGACCACCTGCATTGTTGTGATCAAATTTTTGGGTCCCAGGGCTCATGATTGGATCAGCCCAATATCGCCTACTCAGGGTGGGCGTATCGGGGCAAGATTTGCTCAACTGAAGACCTCTCCAAACGAGCGTATCTGCACACAGTACCAAGGTGTTGCAATGGTAACTTTTTTTTTACTGAATCTGGAATTTGCACAGGATGAGTTCTATAGTCGGTTGTCAAAATGTACAAGGATTTGATTGCACCTGCAGTTTTGTTTATTCCACGACAAAAACCCAATTCACTTTACGACTGATTGTGTCTACATAATTAAGAAAGGAATTGCTCTAAAGAATGACAGTATTTTGGGTCTCTGCCCTTGGAGATCCCTGTAAAACTGATCTGTTCGCTATGATTTATAATTGTGTGAAATACAAAGCAGAGTGTGTTCGCTGCTTGGGAACATTATGTCATGTACATGGTCATGAGTTACTTATTTCTTATCAAAGTGCAAACACCATAGGTAAATATTGGCCCAAATTCCTGAGATGCCTGCTGTTACACAGCAGACCCAGTCCCCAACATCGGAAACAATGTATACTCTAATGTAAGTGACTCCTTCACATTAATCATACACGACAAACGCACCCTACTTACAATAGATATTTCACACCAATTAAAACCGGTTGACTACTATAATCCCACAAGTGGTTCTTGAACCTCCTTTGAGTGTACCACCTGATAGGATACAGTTCTTAACCTATTCTCAAGGATTTTCCAGGAACAACATGTAGAGAGATCCCCTGTGCTGCTATGCTCTGGCTATGGCCCACAGACTCTACACAACTAGTGCCAGTGTCTACCTGCTCTCCGCTAAAGGAGTTCTCTGCAACACTGTGGCAGTTTTCTTAGCTTCGTGCATTAGGCACAATCCATAGAGTGCCCAGGTCCAAGTGAATGACCATGTGATACATGGTGGGCATAAGGTACTTAAAGAACAAGGAAACCCTTTTTTCTGATATGATAATTTGATTTGTTTAACTTCCCCCTCCTTGATCGCGACTTTTTAAAATAAAAAATACCTCTGTAAAATCTATAATCATTAAGTGCAGTCTTTCTTTCCATTAGATCAGCGCAGGAGAAAGACGGGTGCACGGTAGAAAATTGTGCTCACATTAGCTAGGATCTGCTCATGCACCAAAGGCAATGAAGATCGCTTGCAGCTAAAGCTGGCCATAGACGCAGCGATCCGATCGTACGAATCGTGGATTCATACGATTTTCGGACTGTGTGTGGAGAGTCCCGACATTTTTCGTCCGGCGGAGATCGTCGTTTGGTCGATGGGACAGGTTAGAAAATTTCTGTCGGCTGCCGATAATATCTCTGCGTGTATTGCCGATCGTACGATTTTCAGTGGGAGACTGTCACCAGCTTTGTCAGACATAACTATCGTACAATTGCTGTCAGAGGTAGAACATTGGCTGATCTGTTCTTTTACAACTTTATTTGATCGGAAGGGTAAGACTTTGATCTGAATCGTTAGTGGCGGGTCGGGTGATGGGAAAGTCTGATCGTACGTTGATTTGTACGATCGGATCTTTGCGTCTATGGCCAGCTTAAGTCTTGGTCTTCAGAGGAGCACGCTGAATTCTGGTGAGCGCTCGTTCTACATTTGAAGCTTTTGGTAACTTGTCGCCTATGCATCTTGTAAACAAAGGCATGCTTGGGAGAAATGGCTGCACAGATATGCTGTACAGAGGTAGGCCTTTCCCTGCACTCGATATTATATTAAGCCTTTCCTTGTCCTTTAATGTGGGATATGCATTTTCGCCAAAGGGAACAGAAGGGGGAAATTCCGTCTAATGCCTAGGGTTGCACTGGACAAAGATACAATCCTGACAGGTACACCCCTGGATGTAATATCCCTAAAAATTTCATAAGCAGCACAGAATAGGAAAAGGCCAACCAACTGTGAGTGATATCTTGTCTAGTTGAATTATTTTATGTGTACACCTCTACTAATCGCTGTCCTGTTGTTGCATAGTTCGCTCCATCCACTGCCGAAACTCAGTGAGAAGATAGTTAATATTTTACCAAAGTCATAACAAAAGGTATTTTGCTGGGCGCTCATTTCAGCTCTGAAACAGAGATCAAGCATTCCCTGACCCGCCAGAAGAATGCCGAGGAACTTTGTGGTGAGGGTTGGCATTAGAATGGCCTCGAAACAATGAAATGCTTGTAGAAGCCAAACATCTACTGTAAATCTCGTCAGCCAAACAGAGCAAGTGTCAACACACAAAACAAAGACTTCACTCTAATGAGGAAAAATATCTTTAAACAAGAAGTAACCACAGCCAGATGAGAAGAGATTAGCATTAGTTTCTCTGATAAATGAAAACTATTTGTAATATAATCAGAAATAAGATTCCATAACCCCACACAATGTGAGATTACAGCGCAGTGCAAAATAGCCTTGTTCATGGTCATTTCTTCGAATCTGTATTCGTGCCAATCAACCAGTGGATCTGGATGCACAGCCGTTCACAGGGGTATATATCTGCATGTCTACTTCCATGATTCTTCCATGACGAACCCAATACCAATACATAGAACTTGTATTCTGACTACTCTTTTAATTAAAGGAAAAACATTTTTAAATTTTCATAACTTTTTACACAAACTGAAAATGTTTCTCCTGATTGTAATGTACTTTATAGCACACTCTGCAAGGTTATTTCTGCCAAAAATCGTATACTAATTACTTGTGTGCTGACATTGGATTAAGGTGGGCATACATGAGCAGATCTGCTTGTTTTCGAGAGATTGCCAAATGAGTGGATCTTGCCCCCAATATTCCCACCTTGAGTGGATGATATTGGGCTGATCCAATTGGGGCCCTAGGCCGGTCCTGAATGGGATTTATTAACATGCCCAATTGACAACAGTCAGTCAGGAAAGCCCATACACTGGGCAATAAGCCGCTTTTATTAGTCCATGTAGGACCACCTTTACTCCCAACCAGTAAAAAAAAAACAAAAAACACCCACCAACACTGCAGCACGGCGCCTAAGAATAGTCATCCAAAAACGAGATTCAAACTTATCAGAAGCTGCTGCATTTCTCACCCTCGGCTTATACTCGAGTCAATAAGCTTTCCCAGTTTTTGGAGGTAAAATTAGGTACCTCGGCTTATACTCGGGACGGCTTATACTCGAGTATATACGGTAACTCAAAAACCACAAATAATAAAAACCAATTGCAAATTGTCTCAGAATATTACTCTCTACGTCATACTAAAAGTTAATTTGAAGGTAACAACCCCTTAAATGATCTTAAACAATCTTCAGGAATTTTTCTTGAGCCAATTAATAAACTCATTTTGTCCAATCTGCTTGTATTTAAGAAATATCTTGTAAGTGTAATGTAAATGTTGATGGAGTTCAGTGGAAGAAATTTTACTGTAATTTTCGCAAGTCCCAGCATTCTTTGAGTTCTCCAAGTTCTCCAGAGGTAGGTGACCAAGGTATGGTAAAAGGAGAAGGGTAAAATTAACGGGGGGGGGGGGGGGGGGCACATCTCTTCTTCAAAACTGCACCAGTTCTGATGTGACATAACACAGCTTTGCTGCACTGCAAGATGCTTGTCTTTGTTATTGTGTTGATGCTAAAAAAAAAAAAAAAAAAAGCAAGGAATTTACTTGTCAGACACATGTGACTGTTCATTTTTTCTCACCAAATACTTGGCCAGTTTCTTCGAATGCTACAGATTTTGGCACTGGCACCTAGGTGGCTCTTGTGTATCAGCTGATGGCACAGAAGACTAATCCTTGGAGTAATGAGATCCATAAATGAATTTATGGCACTCATGTTCCATTTATCTGAAGACTATGAAACCGGAGTCAACTGCTGTGAAGTAGCGGCCACACGTTAGACATCCCTGGTTTAATCTATTTAGCAGCGCTTAACAGCTCAGACTTTTGTGTGGCTTCTTTTATAACAAAAGCCTGCTCTAAACGAAGGCCATTAATAGTTTATAGCTTTGAGTTTAATATAGTGTTTCAGCTTGTGACAAATTCTGAATAGTAACAGCTGACCAAGAAGTGTCTCTGCATTAGGGCTGGGAGACAGCAGCTGCGTGAGTGAGGTCTCAAACCTACATTTGCTGCAAAGTCGTTATAAAAAAGGCATAATGGCACTAGTCCTTAGCCAACACATTCGTGCATACAAAGTGCGGGTAAGCTAGGTTTTAATATACAAACAAGGTTTTTACCTTTAGGATATTGTTTTTATTGTGATGAATAAAACATGTGAGTTTTAAATGTATTACAACGCTGAGCCCAATAGGGGTTGCTATATACGTCTTGTATATAACCTGTCTGCACTGCTTTGGATGTAGGACTATGCTTAAGGGATTGAATCCCGAAACGCGTAAGATCCCTCAGGAGTATGTAATAAACATGATTTCCATTTGATCGGAGTTCCGTCCAATTCTTTGGTTTTTGATTAAGCTAGGTGATGGCCTAGCACCTCTAGACCTCCAGTTTGTAGTTCTCCGTGTTATTCAAGTTTCAAAGGCTGATTGTGAACAGTTGAAACTACAGCAACATATTTAGGTTTAGACCTTACACAATGAAAAAACGTGTAACAGATTATCAGTGTAGATATTGTCAATGGAAAAACATGGTACAGGTATGGTACCGGTTATCCAGAATGCATAGAGCCTGGAGTTTTATGGCTGATGGATATTTCTGTAATTTGGTTCTTCATACCTTAAGTCTACTAAAAAATAAACATAAAAGTTAAATAAGCCTAATAGGCCGGTTTTGCTTCCAAAAAGGATTTATTGCATCTTAATTTGGATCAAGTAAAAGGTACTGTTTTATTATTACAGAGAAAAGGGATTTAAAAAAAAAAAAATGTGGATAATTTGGATAAAATAGAGTGTATGGGAGAAGGCAATCATGTAATTTGGAGCTTTCTGGATATTGTGTTTCCGGATAAAAGATCCCATTTCAGTATGAAATTCTGTTAATATAGAAAATAAAAAAACAGATAAACATACTTCAGAGCAATGTGCAGATGTCATACATATCCATTTACTCGGATCAGCAGTGGCAGGAAACTAATTGTAAAGGAGAAGGAAAGGCTAAAATTAAGTACCACCTAAATACACCAGTAAACCCTCAAAGTAGTGCTGCTCTGTCAAAAGAAACACAGCATTTCTTTCCTTCTATTGTGTACACATGGGCTTCTGTATCAGACTTCCTGCCTTCAGCTTAAACCTACTTGTCCCAGGCTTGAGCATGCTCAGTTTGCTCCTCTCCCCCCTTCTCTGCTGTAATCTGAGCCCAGAGCTATGAATGAGCAGGGAGAGACTCAGGCAGGAAGTGATGTCACACCAAGCTAATACTGCAGTTGCTATCCTAAACAAACAGAGAGCTTCTAGAGCTTTTTACTCTGGTACAGTAAAACATTCTACAGAATAAATATAGCATTCTAGCTTGCACTATCGCAGCTAATTGTTTGGCAATAAAATGCCTCCGTAGCTTTCCTTCTCCTATAAGGGAAATAGACAGTGTAATTGGGTACATTTTGTAGCTCCAAAATCATCCTCAATCACCTAAAAGCAGGCAATTAATAGTCAAAAGTTTGTAATGAATAATCACCTGCATCACCAGCTCAGGGACCTATAAACCCCTGAAATGCCATTGCTCTAAGGCTGTACTACTAAACTCATGGCACTCAAGCCAGAGAAGTGTCCGAAAATGGGTGTGCAGCTTTTCTTGTGTATTGGAAATGAGATGTTGCCTGACAGCTTCAGCCACTTCTGCTGGCAAAAACATATGGTAACAGAAAATGGGTTTCTGTAAGTATATATACATACATACACACACATATATACATATGCACACCTAACACCTTTAAACAGATGTCAGTATTGCATCACACCCTCACAAACAGCTACCCGAGGGTTTTGTTATAGAATATTCCTTTAGGTTAGCCAAAAGCCAGACAGGAGTCCTTGCTTTTGGAACAAAGCGACTGGGAGGGATATTGTTACAAAATGATCCCATCTCCAATCACACTGACTCTGCAGGTCAGAAGGAAGAGGATACAATAAGAGCCTATGTGCTATATTCCATTATTGAAATCATATAGCCACTTACCTAGATGAAGCAGACTTGGCTGAAGCATTGACTGTACTTTTTCACCCCATGAAATGAAGCAGACTAAAAGTCTGCTCCATCTGTATGTAACATTAGTATAGCATCAGTATGCTACAAAATGCAGCACAGAGATATATTTGTATTCATTTTTAAAAAAATACAACCCCCCTCCCCACAGCTCAGGCTTGCTTCTTCTTTGCTAGTCTTTAGTCCTCTTCCGATTTCCATTGCTATCCATTCCAGATGCAAACTAAGTAGGGTATAGGCCAGAGACACACTTTACTTTAGTTCCCTACCCCAGAAGTAAAGCTGGCCATAGATTAATATTAGGTCACCAAACGTGTTGATCTTTCACCAGTATGCGAGATACAGGCCATCAGAGTGAGGACCACTTCAACAAGCTAATATGGTCCTCACCCCGATAGAATCTTCAAAACTGCCAGATAAATATCAGGCCAATTTTCATCCAGATACCAGTCGAGGAAACACTTTGAAGGGCCTCATACATGAGCCAATAAGCTGCTAATTCAGTCTGTTGCCTGTGTATTATTCTCATAAATAAAAGATACAGAATGTATATATTTATTTGAAACTTAAATGAATGCCACAATTGGCTATAAAAGTCAACAGGACAATATTTCCCTGAAAAACTGCCATCATTGGTCAAACGGTAAATGAAACCAAAGATCCACCAATTTCATTCTTTGCAAAACCCTGTACAAGCTGATCAATTGATAGGGAAACCAAAATGCCAAGCAGGCCAGCTACTAGACGTGCAATTTTTTCTACTTGGCACACTGATCTGTGGATTTTAAATAAAATACAGGCCTATAAAGAGGAAATTTGTCTCTAAAGCTATTAATGAGCCAAACCTGCTTTAGCTTTCATCAGATTCTTCCGTGGTTCTGCAGGAGGCCTAACAGCACTTCTCAGCCAAAGAACCTACAAGAGATCCTGTTGCACATATAACATAATGGACAAAGGAGCCTTTGTGAGCTCATCTTAAATAAATTATAAAACAAGGCAAGCGGCATTTAGTTACGGAGAAGATTCAAAATAGCCCTAATGGAGGCTGTGCTGTTTGGCCAAATCCCCCCGCAATAAGAAAACCACACGCTATGGCTTTATAAGAAGTTTCACAATCCTTCAACAGAATTAACAAGTAGCTCTAGAACTGGGGCCACAGGGACTGGAGTCTTCGTTAAAGTATCTTAAAATTAAAAAATGTCCTCAGGTACTGTCCAAAAGTACTCAGGCACTGGACATAATAAATAAAATGGCATACAGTGCAGGGATAAACGGCAAACAAAATGGCAGAGAATATATTAATGAAAACTGTATCTTCTCATATCACTATAAATAAGTCTTCTTGACAATGTATGAACAATACCGAACAGGACAAATGAAGAGATGATTGAATAAAATGCTTATTAGTTCCTGGAGACATCGTCAGCCCACCAAACTATACCTGAAATACCCAATAATAAAACCATTGCTCACTAGCATTCACTGCTTCAAAGGTTTAATGTCAAGGTTCTCTTTTATTGTATCTATTCAGTATGGATACATTTACTGCTGTAATGAAATAATAGAATAACTGATTTGCATGAATAGTGAGAATGCGGAGAACCCCCTCACGCCCACAAGTACCACCCTTGGGTGTTGTAGAAGGTGCACTATTAGTGCAGCATGAAAATGAATGGAACTTACAGGAATATGACTTCAGTTTTGCAGAACCATCTTGCACCCCTGTAACACTTTGGTAAAGGATACCCTATTCATTGTAAATGGCTTTGGGAGAGGGGAAAAAAAAAAATTTAAAAAAAAATTTAAAAAAAAAGACATAGCTGGTTACTTTTTAACAGGGATGGAAACATAAGCTGAATAAACTCGCACAATTCCAGATTCCTATTTACATGAAATACATTTCCCGACAGCCTCCACCTATTAGTACGAATTTGTAATTGTAACTCAATAGCAGCAAAAAGCCCTTAGGTCGACACACCTGGAGTCCATATTAAAATATTACCTAATGAAACATTATGCTCTGCAATAAAAAAAAGTTCTAATGAGAAAAAGTCTAACTTTCAACTCCATCTGGACTACCTATTCAACTTGGAAACCTGTGCCACCCTTTTCTTGGATATTCTATGTTAAACGCTCTTAAAATTCTTTTTAAGAAGTGACTTCTGCTGTATATCTGTGTGAGAGAAGCCTTGGGAATAAAAAAGCACCTGTCAACAAAATACCAAAAAACAAAACAAAAAGCCTGATATCAAATTAACCTCGGCATGTGCAAAACGAGAGCATCTCCATAGCAGCTGGTTGAGAATCTGAAGGCACTGGGAATGGAGATCACTTGATACTAACCATGTAGAAACTGCATCTGCTCTTTTATCATGGCATCTAAATCAACCATGGGCACTGAACCACACAGCAATGCAGAGAAAACTGTATCAACCTTTCTGAATTACAGGGTCAGTAAAGTCATAAAAAAACATTATCAGAATTTTTGAAGTTTGTATCAGTTCCTTTCTTTTCAGCTCCTAAAAATAAAGTATTTCTTAGCAACATCAGACCTATTTTTAATGACAGAGCCCATTTCATCCCAGAGGCCCAGTTTACCAGTTACTAGTCAATCAGAGCAAAGAGTGGATTGGATAAATAAATAAAAATAATTTTGTAACCTGAAAGAAGTTAAAAAGAGAACAGATCTTGGGACAGTTCAAATGATACATTTCTGTCTGTCTGTTAAAACTGGCAACACAAAATGACCAGCCACAATGTGGGGCTGCCAACTTTACATGCCTTGAATCTACATTCAATAGAAGAGCCTATGAGGAATCCATGCACCTCTGAGGATTCACTAACCAATCAGAATAGTGGACCTATGCAGTCAGTGCATGCATGTGTTGGGCCATCACAGGCCAAATGATAATTTATTTACATAATAATGAGCCGACGGATTGTATGGATTTTATAATGCATGTTTTGAGATGTTGCACAAAGGTGAAGAGGACATTTAATATTATTCCAAAAATGGTTTGTCTATGGTACATTTGTCCCAGTCCAGACCTTAAAACACTTAACACAGCAGTTTAAAGGTTTATAGCCTAAATTACATGGACACCGTTGGGTAGGGGCATTTGTTTGTCATTTAATCCCCCCAAAGTGTGCATTTGCTCTCATTGAAATGTCCCCTGCCTACAGTATGACATGTATAATGGAGAGTAGGTGTTGACGAGGGTATTGTAAAAGTCGCTCTTTAAGGTAAAAACATATAAAAGTGTCCATGCCAAGAAAAGGTTAATCTATTAAAATTATAAATGATTTCAAGTGACATTAAAACACTTGGTTAAGGTACAGAAATGTGCATTAGGCACAAAATGTTGACTCTTTAAGAGCTTGTTTTGGTATCAAGGCAAAAAACAAACAAAAAATAACGAAACCTAACAGAGTTGATTTAGTTATATTTGTACTGGAACTGCAGATACTGGGGCAGAAGGCAGCACATTAAAGGAGGAGAGAATCAATCCAGCATTAGTCACTGAAGCACGAGCTACAGAAAACATGTTTCTTCATAAAAATATGCGAATACTCCTTTGTCTCTAGGGGAGATTTAGTTACTCTATAAAACTTGAAGTCTTGTTGGGAGCTATAACATTATCGGGTAACCTTGCTAGGATTAAATAATCCATGGAGCTTTATCCTAACAATAGATGCAAGTGTTGAAATGATCCTTTCCACCTGCAGCCACGGGTATAATTGTCATAGATGATATTTGAGAATCCTGCAGGAGCCAACACTACCACATAATCTGGATGCCATTGTAAATTTATGCAATAAGGCTTTGAGGTATAAATGACGTGTGAAGGGTGGGGGGAGAGGAGGAGGAGGAGGAGGAGAAGTACTGCACAGAGTGAGAAGTACAAATTGGTGTGGCACTTACACTAGGACTAGTTTCTATTTGAGTTTCTTTGTTTGTAATATTATTCTTGCTGGTTGATAAAGACTGAAAGCAGTGAAGAACTGGTAAAAGGGTTCAATTATTAGTGCTTTTCCATACCACAAAGAAAGATGAGCCCACAGCAGCACCACGATGTGAATAATAAGCACCACGTACATCGTCTTTTTTGCGTCTGCCACAATCTAATCTCACCGCAGGGCAGACAGTGGGTCTGGGTTGGCCAGGCCCAACAGGTATTTTTCAGTCCGACAAGTGTCCCAGCTTGTCCAGTTAAAATGATACTTAATACCAATGTATTTGATTAACATAAAAATATAGGGAGGTTGATATTTCTTTCGAGAAAACGTGGCAACCCTAGATGCACATAAGGGACTCCTACACACCTACATTTTATATGCAACTACAGTCATTCCAATTATGGGCACATGAGATCTAAGCGCTTGCAGAGAACTTGCATCTACCAAATGATATTGAAATTGTGGTGTTTAAACCAATGAGAACACGCTACAAATCAAGAACCACTTTTTAGTTGGAACTTGTCCGTTCTCCCAGTCGGAATACAGCTGCTGCAACACAAAGCTCTGGGTATCAGTGCAAGCACTAAAATGACTGCATAATGTCTGCAATAACAAAAAACTATGTGCACAAGGCCTAAAAATTGGAAATAAAAAAACAAGTTGCATTTGGTGAAAGCATTTTTTCTTTCCCTGCTAATAAGTAATTATTGCTGATCATCAACTGTAAGGCTTGAAGTATAATATATCAATCTGTACAATCTGTATCGGTACAAAAAAATATCCCAAATCCCCGCATACAGCAAATACTGTTCTTCCGGATTGTTACAAAATACTTTTTCACAAATATCCACTTTCATTTTCTTTTACGTAAATCGGAATTCTGAAATTTCTAACTGTCGGCAAACATCAAGCATGATAGTCAGAAATAGTGCCTTTCTATAACCAGTGCAATAGTGGAATACAAAATAGTTCTACCCTCATTATAGAAGTATCCAGCATTGGAATTTAGCTGGGAAGATTTTATAGAGGAGGCCATTGCCCTATAAATCTCTCAGTGATTTGAACTATGCCTGGACTGGTCATTAACGCTGAACTCTTTAGGGCAAAAGAACAGGAGCATTATTTCAGATTCTGGAATTCCTAATCAGAGCATCAGAATGTAGAAGCTTTGCCGTACCACACGGGCAGTTGCCAGGCAAGCATGCCAAAGAAGGGTGGGGATGAAATCCGATGACCGGCTATAAAAATGAAGTTTTATTTTGTTCAGCACAAAGCGGCTGTGCGGTGAATATAAAGCACAAGGGAGGGGGACATACCAACGTTTGGGTTACATACCACAGAGCACAATGTATGCTTTCCTACCGCATGAACAAATGGGATCAAAGTTAACAACTGTTCTAAACGGAAAACCATAGACAGTCCGATATGATATAGGTCGGTTGATCAAACCCCCTTAATTCTCCCATGAGGCCTAACAAGGGTGACACAGATCTGCAGATGATGTTTGATCAGCACCCAAACTTTGCTCCAAACCCTTCTGGGATAGTCCCAGCTCAGAGTTTCTTTGGAAAAAAAAAATTGTGAAAACTTTATACTCATGAATAAATGTGTCACTATGTCACAGCGGCATTAAGCAAGTGCTTTTATAAACAAGTCATTAAAAGCTTCGCTAAGTAAAGAGCCAGACAGAGGGGTGAATCTTCTCAAAGACACCGTACACCATGTACTCTATTTCTGCGCTTGGAAAAAAAAAGATAAAAAAGGATGTGTCCGAGGAGCTCGGAATTTCTTTCGTTTCATCTGGATCAAAAGCTTTTCAATGAAATAAATCAGCTAAAAGAACAAAAATAATTAACGGGCTGCTTGTTTGCCTCCCTATTATTAGCCTTTTAATAGATTGCTTGCAGAGGAGAGAAGTACATTTTTGAAGCGAGCAGGCTATTTACTGTCGCCATGGAGATTCACGACAGAGTGAAGCTGCCCATTTTGTTTTATCACCACAAAAGATTACATTATCCTCACTTACCATGCCATGTGATGGCATATGTGCCAATATCTTCCGCACAGCGGTGGGAAATATCATTTCAAATTTTCATCTAGGTGAATTTACATCTTTTATTGGCAAAACTAAATCCCATTTTTAAGTGTTATCTCCCCTTTCACAAAATGCATCACTCCCAATGTGAAAAGCCCCACAGTTACAGGTGCAACTATAGATGGGCAGATTTTACAACTATGGGGGTGCCAGGGTCTAGCGGTTCTAGTAGGTTAGAATCAAAACCAAGAAGGAAGCTGTATACAATTAAGTCCAATTAGCGGTATCCAAAGATTGACGAGAATTTGTAGTCGTATCCAGGAAAAGATCAGAGCAGGCAGCAAGAAGCAAAGTAAGGAACAAGGAGATCAGGAAACAAAGGATCGAGGCAAAATAGCAATTTAGGAGCACCCTGAAACTTTACCAAGAAAGACCTATATTCAGTCAATGAACCTGGGTGTCTGGTGTTCTTTTATTTAAAAATTTCTCACTGAAACAATGACATCAGTGCGATGTCAAGGGCGCTGCCATCTTGCCCACGAAGCAGAGTGCTCCTGACTTGGAGGGTCTGAGAATAGGGAGCATGGGTAAGGGGTGTCCATCAGCTGCCATGTTCGCCCACATGCAGAAGCATATGCACTGGAAAACAAACTGGTCCTGTCTTCCGGTCTGCATGGATTGGACTGGTTGTTGATCAACAGGAGCTAGACACTGGATGGGGCGGCAAACATGGTGCCTGCAAACCCCTCATTTACAGAGAAGGCATGGGTGGCCTGTGGGGTTTTACGGGAGCTGTGTAGTCGGGAAGTGGAACCCGTGAAAAAGAAATACCATTTTAAAAAAAAAGGAGTGGGGGGTATGCAGGTTTCCCTCAAACAGCACTGATATCAAATATCAGTGTGACCTTCTGGATAATACCAAAGAAGGGAACACTAAGTCCCTGATGGTTTGCAGAGCTCTGGAATGGTGCAATCTTTAACACACCATTGTTGTGGGTTATTAATAATTCTTTTACAAATGAGATGGCCTAGGGGAGTAAAGGCGGGATGACTCTATCCCATGCGACAACTTGTTATAAAAGCATATCAATTACTAAATATGAGGGTGTGAACAAATACAAGAACAGATATTCCCAACAGGCTAAGAAAATGATATAGAGAGATATAGATCTGTATTGCAGGATGGCACTGTAATAACAGAAAATAGTCGAGTGGTTCCGAAGACTTCTGAGAAATGCATGCAGTGAACCATACACAAACATCTCCTGACAGGTTTCCCACATTAGAAGTTTAAAATCTGGATAACTTGGTCTCATTCATACTGGGCCAGCTAGTTAACATATTATATGTTTGGAAGCTGTATTATATCAAGTTCATGATATCATACACCATGGTCCATAGACAGGAAGAGGGACAATAAATATGACTTGAAGGGCCCTTGGATCTCCAGTTGGACAGCCTATTCCGAAGCTTACATCATTATAAAATTAGACCATATATTAAAGTATTAGCAAGCCATAACACCTATACAACTGAAAACTCTGGGATAGAAACAATCCCCAAAAAGCTAACAATTCTGAGCCATTATCATGAAAATTAATTCATATTTATCTTTAGTTAAAACAGACGATTGCAACAGTAACATGGTGAGGTATAAATTCATTAGCACTTACTTGCCCTGTGTTTTTATTTTATATGCTCACAATGCTAATTAAAAATTATTAGCATATACCACCTAAATAGAGATTTAATTGGTCTTTCATATCCAGAGTTTATATGTATTTGTTAGAAGCCACTGAGGACATCTCCTTACATGTAAAAACACAAGGCGCACAAGTCAGATGCTTCTCTACAGGTCAATATTTATATTGAAAATATTATAAACACTCTCCATATGCGACAATGCAAGATAAGCTCTGCTGTGAACCTATTCCTCACGGTCTGCAATAATTCTAAATAGGGTGCAAGCCTATTTAGTCTTCAGACTTCAGTCTTCAGACTGAGAACCCAAGCACAATTTATATAGTAGCGCGAGTACAGACTCATATATAGAACCACAGCGCAGCCAGAAAGGCACAATGTCTTGTCTGGGTTTGTCATCAGATGTCACAATACAGAAGGGAAGAAAGTGAAGCAATTACTAAAAATAACACACTCACCACTCCAGGTAATTCATTTTCTAGTTCCACCTGTATCTGTGACACTCCCATGTGAGAAATGCCAGGAGTGACCGCAGTCACTAGGAAACAACCTAGAAATGGGGCTTGCTCAGTAAAAGGAGAAGCAGAGTGCTTCTGTGAATTACTTTGACAGGAAACTGGTCTTGTATGAGGCCTTGGAATGAATGTGGCTGTGTATTCCGAACAAAATTTCTAGAATCCTATAATTTTAGCACATTACCACAGGTGTTGGTAAACTTTACTGTAACAAAGAAAGACTGTGCTACTGGCGAAGAAGGGATCTGAATGTTTTCAGTAAATTATTCACTAAATACAATGAGGAGGCTTGAGGATTTTGTGCATGACTTAGCAAGCATGTCAACCATCGCTCTGAGACGCAATTAGCAAATGTACTGTACAACTGCTATAACAAAAAGTTGGAGAATGCTGCTAAAATCCCTCTACTGTAGCTCGAAAACATCACACTCGTCCATCTGTCTATGAAAGGGCCTGCTACAATACTGGGCTCGACCATTTGAGCATGCACACAATTCAGTTAAAAGTACTGTTCCATTAAGTCTGAATGAGCCTTTTTTTTTTTGCCCCAAAGATCGGCTGCACAGGTGAGTTTCACTACGTCAAATGTCAAACAACATTTACACAAGTCTATGTGGGCATTAAATTGGTGACTTCCGTTTCTGTGGCAGGGCCTGTAATTATATTACAACTGTCTGAACTGCTAAACAGAACTTGGCATTAGAAGTCTATAATTCAACAGAATTTAAAAAGCTCTCAGGGCTAGTTTTATTTTGTACTGTTTGTTCTCTTGTAGATATTAACCTACACTTTAACAAGAGTATAGATTAGTGGGTGGAGACAGTCATTCCCCTTTACAAGGAACTGGTAAGGCTCGATCTAGAATATGTCATGGAGTTTGGTCTCCAATGCTCTAACAGCATATTATTGAACTGGAGTCCAAAGAAGGGCAACTACCCTGGTAAAAGTTACATGAAGAAAGGTTGGCCAAGTTGGGGATGTTTACAGAAGAAGCTCTTAAGGGGAGATATGATAACTATGTATAAATATACAAGAGAACCATATAATATTTGTATTTGTTAACCCTTGTTTGTTAACTGTTGTAAGACCCCGGTTTATTAGGAATTGTTGTAAAGCACTGCAGAAATTGCTGGCGCTATATGAATAAATGTTGATGATCATAAACTCTCTGACGCTTTATTCACCCGTAGGTTCTTCCAGCAGACACAAGGGCATCCATGGAGAGTAGAAGAAAGGAGCTTCCATCAAAATATTAAAAAAAGGTTTTATTTACAGTGAGAGCTGTTAGATTGCGGAAATCTCTCCCTGAAGAGGTAAAGCTGGCCATACACTAGAAGAGCAGATCTTTCCCCAATATGCCCACCAACGCAGGGCTATATTACGAACGTTTGGGATTGAGGAATGAGGAACAACAGGCTCTGATGGGTCAATCGCCTGAAAATTGAAACCTTCCAGATCGATATTGTGGCCAGATACTGATCAGGAAGTCTGAAGTCTCCAAAAGCCGACAGACAACTGCGCATGTGCCGAAATTGACGTGCCGGAAGATGGATGCCGTGAAGTCCACTGGCAGAATCTACGACGAGGGGCAAGTATAAAAGTATGGGGCATTTCCCCCGGAGGGAGGGGGGTGAGGGGTACAGGGTTTTTCTCTACAGGGTTTCCTTCAGCAAGTGAAAAAAAAAATAAAGGGTTAGCAAAATTAGTTGTTAGCGCAAAAATGACCCAGGACTCCATGCTTTGGATGGGATCTTTCACGTTCCTCTGGATCAACTAGCAGTTTGGCAGGTTTAATTTAGACCAAAAGGTTGACCTTGGTGGACTTGTGTCTTTTTGATCCTAAATTACGATATTACTACAGTGTACACTAGCCATAAACGGGACAATGTGCTCCAACATCAAGGCTGCAGCTACTCATCAAAAGAAATTGTCATTTCAATGCAGTACTGAATGAGAGTCACATTGCAGAGCTGCCTGCCATCTTCAGACAGCAGAATAAATAGGCAAAATAGACACAAAGTTTGTATCCATCTGGCTGTAAGAAACTGAAATCCCTAACTAATTTGACACAACTTAATAGGTTTGGATGCAATTTAAAATGCAACTTGACCAAATGTAACATTTCAAAACCTGCAGTGGAATAATCTGGTGTGCAAAGGTCAAGGAAACCGCCATAGACACATAGGGGTATATTTATCAAAGAGTCAAGTTAGAGACCGCCACTGTGAAAATCCGCCACTCTCCATTCATTTCTATGAGATTTTTTAAAAGAGTATTTATCAATGGGTGAAAGTGAAAGCTCATCCTTTGATAAATACGCCTTTCAAAATCCCACAGAAATGAATGGAGACTGTGGCGATCTTTAACTTCACTCTTTGATAAATATACCGCCATATGCTGCACAATTAGGACAGTTTGGGCCAGTAACAGCCGACAGGCTCTGACCAATGCGTGACTAGGATCCCAGCGCCAAATGGTCCACATGATCAGCGCTACGAGAACGTCAGGGAAGCCAACACCCAGTTGTACATTTAAGGAGGCAGGGTAGGGGCGTTGTACCTTCAAAACTTACCCCAGATAGCTGCCCTATTCTAGCCCTTACCCATTTGCTGCCAACTAATAATACCATCGTCATTTATTCACATAGCGCCAGCAAGGTTCGCATCGTTTCACAACAATCCATAACAAACCGGGGTCTTACAATAGTTAACAAACAAGGGTTAAACAAATACAATAGAAGGGCCTTGCACACAAGATCTTACAATCTAAATGGATGTAAACAGTTTACCCCTCCTCATCATTTCCAGCTTTATTTAAACAGATCCATACAATATGTAACCCCTAATAAGTTATACATAAGGATTCCTGTCCTTAGAAGGAGTTGTAAGGATAATGTCACATATGTGTGAGCTACTAGATCCCAAGGCCAGGTCCCATTATGTGAGAACGACTTTAATGCTGTTATATAACAAGAGAGTGGGCAGCAGTAAAAAATCATTCGGAGAGGGGAATAATATTTTAATTTACCTGGTAAAGGCGAGCAGCTGACATGCAAGAGATGCTCCCAGGCAAGCATGTCGGCGATTTGTGTCTAAGCAAGCAACGTGAGTGTTGTTTAATATATACAAAATAATCTTAGCAAACGTACCTGCATTTCTGTCGTCACTCAGCAGGGGATAAAGCAATGCCCCTCCTGTAGTTCTATAAGTGCCGCAGTTCTGTGTCGGTGTAACGAATACACAGCGTCTCGCAGCAAACACACAATCCGCACCGCTCTCTCGTCTCCCTCAATCACCGACTACTTTCTCTCTCTATAGGTAACCGGAATGCTTTGAGCGCTGTGTCCAATCACAGGCCGGAGGCGGGGCTATCGGGCTGAGAGAACCTGAAACTCTGACGTAACAGGGAAAACATTTCAACCTGAGCCAAACAACCAAAGGAAGGAGCCTTGTGCTCTCACTAAGGTTAAAGGAGGCTTTGTTGTATAATTACCCTTTGAACTGAAAAGAAATGGAGACATTTCACTCAGAAAACATGTATTTTGGGTTAAATTTGACATGTAAACAAATGATTAATAATCTCATCCTGATAACACGGATTACCATAAGGATAAGGCCACACTGGACGTTTTGGGGAGATTTGGTTGCTTGGCGACTAATCGCCTCGAATTTGCGGCGACCAATCTCCCCAAATGCCTTCCCTCACTCTGCGCCTGCTATGAATGAAAAAACGCTGGCGCTAATTCGTTTTCCGAAGTCACCCTTAGTTTCCTCGTGAGGCAACTTCGGGCGACTTCTGAAAACTAATCGCCGTGTGTGATTAGCGCTGGCGCTTTTTCATTTTAGCCGGCGCAGAGTGATGGAAGGCGTTTGGGGAGATTGGTCGCCGCAAATTTGAGGCGATTAGTCGCCAGGCGACCAAATCTCCACAAAACGCCCAGTATGGCCTTACCCTAAAGAAAAGTCCTTTCAATCTTTCAAAACGACTATATAGCTGAAATTAATTTAATACTATATAATTTATCATCAATTTATAAAAGAAATATTGAATTGAAAAAAAAATCCCATAATATGGATTTATGCCTCCAGGTTGAAGTCATTAAGGAAGGGGTACAACTAGGGTTGCCACCTTTTCTGGAAAAAAATCGGCTTTCCTATATATTTATCTTTTTTCCTTATTAATAACAGTCAGGGCCGGATTTACATATTGGGTGCCCCTAGGCCCACTGACGTTCGTTGCCCCTGCCCCCCCTTTTATTCATGCAAATTTTCATCATCAATGGGGATTGGCACATGGGAAATTTAAAAAATGATTGTATCTCCTGCGCTTCCCCAGTGTTTTTGAACCAATGTGGGTGTGGTTGGGCAGCATGCCGCCCCCCTAAAATCCTGCCACCCTAGGCCCGGGCCTAGGTGGCCTTTCCACAAATCCGGGCCTGATAACAGTGGGATCAACCATCATTTTTACAGGCCAGGCCAGTAAAATACCGGCCACGTGGCAACCCTAGGTACAACTTGGAAGGGGGCACTTTTAATACCCGGGCCTTAAAACCAATATTCAGCCCCATTTGTTACACTTTTTAATGAAGGGGTACAACTAGGGTTGCCACCTTTTCTGGAAAAAAAATACCGGCCTTCCTGTAAATTTGTATAGTAAATTTGGACTTCTGATGGTGTGTGTGGAGGGCCGCCATCAGAAATCACAGTCCGTGTACAACAAAAATGTTTGGGCTCCACCCACCACCACTGACCCTGCCCTAGAGACCCCACACACCAAAAAGCCACACAAACATGGGCACTATAAACCCATTGATGGCCAGGGTCCCCCCTACAAGTTACAAAAAAACAATTGGTGGTCAGCCCCCCCCCCACAACAGTTTTAAAAGTTCCCCCCCTACTAGTTAAAAAAAAAAATAGCGGCCAGGGCCCCCCCCATATAAGTTAATAAAACCTTCACTGGTGGCCAGTTTCCCCCCCCCAAGGTAAAAAAAAACATTGCTGGCCAGCGCCTCTCCCTTACAAGTTAAAAAAAAAAAAACATTGGTGGTCAGGGGCCCCATCGAATATTTAAAAAAAAAACGGTGGCCAGGGGTATTAAAATGATACATTGGTGGCCAGGGGGTTTCATAAAATAAAAAAAGGCACAACTGGTGTTCAATGTAACTTACTTTAGGTTTTTCTTCCTTGTCCTCGGCGATGAAAGCTTCTTCGGTTTCCTTTCGGGTCTTTTTGCGGCTTCGGCTCCATTTACGACTTCAGTGATTTGGGACTTCTGGGATTTGGATCTTCGGGAATTCACTTCTGTGCTGTCAAGGGGGACGTGGCTAATTTGGAAAGTGCTGCACAGCCGGGTCCCCCTTTAGGCCTGTGCCTGGTATGACTGTACCCCCTCTGCCCCCTTGATGATGGCCCTGTGTGTGTGTTACAAGAGATGCAAACATAAACATCAGTTTGGTAGAATCAGTGAAATCCTAGCTCACTGGTCATTGTGTTGTGGTTTAATCAACTTGTTAAATACAACAAGAAGTCACTGGGATCCCCAGCGAAAACTTTTTAAGTTCCCCTTGAATCTCTATGATGTCGTGTCTCACACTCATGATATATAGAAATTACATTTTTACATGTTTTCAAGATGCTTGTTGGGCCATATGTACTCCTCTGTTCTCCAACAGTTGCTGCCTCTGATTTTTTTACACCTTCGCTAAGCCATTTTGAACACTCTGGACACGAAAAGGAAAATTGTATAGTAACTTCTGAGGGAAAATACCATTTAGTTATTGTGTGTGTTCAAATAGTACTGCCCTGCAGGATACATTTTTTATAGGTGTTCTTTGGTTAATGGTTGATGAAACATTGTTCAAAGACACCTGCAAGCATTTTACAGCGCTATATAAATAAATGATGATGATGATGATGATTTTACATATCTGGGCTAATATCCACAGAAAAGTCACACATAAAATTAATATCCACATAAATATCACACATAAATATCAATATCCACATTCTATTTTACATTCATTAACAAAGAAGGGACCTTACATAGAAGGCCACACAACATGTAGTAAATGGTGGGACAGGTCTACTATATAGGTGGCCATGATTAATGTCCTATCACTGGCAAACAGTAAAATGAAATATGAAGAGGAATGAACATAAAGAGACCTTCGCATTATAAACAGAAATAAATGGTTGTAGTTGGTAGTAATTGTGAGCCCATGATTAAGTGCCCTAAAGTGGGTGCAAAACGCATAGGACGGATGGAGATGATATACATTTTTTTAACTTTGTATGAAAAAAATTTGAGTCCTGGTCGGCCCTGCTTCCATTATCCTGCAGTTGGTAAAGGGTTCTGTTAAAGTGGATCTGTCACCCAGACACAAAAATCTGCATAAAAAAGGTCCTTTTCAAATTAAACATGAAACCCAATTTCTTTTTTGTATTAAAGCATGCATAGCTGTTATAAGCTTATTTAAAAATCTAAACTGTCAATCAAATATTGTCTGCCCCTCCTTTATGCCATGGGCATAGAGGCCGGGCAGACAATTACTTTCACTTTCCATTCAGCACTTCCTAGATGTCACCGCTCTCCCCACATTCCCCAATTCTCTTCACCATTTAATTGTGTAGCCAGGGCATGGGGATGGACATCAGGTCCCCCATTCTAGTACAGAAACAAGATTTTGAGATGGCTCCTGCCTGCGTGCTTTAATTATGAATTCCCAGACTAAAGGAAACAAGATTCAAATAATTTTTATCATGTAATTAAAATACATTTTTCTTGACTAATCTGATAAAATAGGATTTTGAATTGTTTTTTTTTTTTTGAATGATGGGTCCCCTTTAAGATCATTAATATATTTTATAGGTATATTTCAAACAACAGCATCTCAACTTTACTAAAGAGAAATTAAAGGCCTCTAGAGAAAGCAAACTAATACTGTTTCCCATACTAAGGCCGGCTCACTGCTGTATATAATCAATAGTCTGGCTTGGTTCCCATAATGTAGACTGACAATGAAGTGCTAAGATGAGTAGATGTGCAACTTTGTAGAAGGTCTGTTGTTGCCTGTAAGGAAAGTTTTTATTCTTTCAGTATGTACTGTATGATCCCTTGGTACAGTGTAGGAAGCAATAGGAATATATAGTCTCTAAACTATATTTAGCATTTTATATTTTTGTATCTATCAAAGTTCTCAGAGTACTGGCAAGTATCCTTGGTAACCGCGATTAACATAACCTCAAAATAAGGTAGAGGAGTTGAGAAAACAGACTTCTGATAAAGATAGAGACATTCTGATCGATTCTAATCATGTTTTATTTCTGTTTTATCAGAGGGAGTTATCGCCAACATTTTCGGCAAGAAACGAGAGCAATGTGCAAAATATATCCAGTGATGCTAGTTACATGATTCTATCCAATAAGCGTATGTACACATGGTTGTTTGTTCCCAGTGTGAGGGAATTGTTCATGGAATGATGGTAGTTACAATGTTTGTGCATGGGAAATGCTGCTTGGGCCCTACATACTGCTGTCTACAAGTTTGGAAATATGGCTCTGAACTATTACGCTGTATCTGTGCTATAATACCAGCGGTTCTGTATGCGTTTTTGGCCAAAGAGACATAGAGGAGTGATTTGCATGTCTCCACCTATAATGCCTTATATGAGTGTTAAACTCTCATTTTTGGTATAAAGACAGTCAGGGCCGCCATCAGGGGGCGACAGGGGGGACAAGCGTACCGGGCCCGGGCATGAAGGGGGGCCCGGCAGCGCTGCATTTTTTGAAGATCCGGGCCCCCCTTACGAGCGCCCAAGCCGTACGTCTTGCCTCTTGCGTTGCCGAATGCGGAAGTGCCGAAAAGCCGAAGCCGATGCGCCGAAAAGACCCGAAGTCACGGAAAAAGCTGAAGTCACGAAGCACCGAAAAGACCCGAAGTCACGAAAACAGCCGAAGCCGAAGTCCTGAAGCAGCGCAAAGACCCGAAGTCACGAAAACAGCCGAAATTGAAGTCCTGAAGCGGTGAAAAGACCCGAAGGAGGCGAAGTTGAAGTACTGAATCCATGAGTTCAATCCTACTGAACACCAGTTTGTGTTTTTTTTATTTTTTTAATCCCCTGGCCACCAATGTATTATTTTAATATTCTATAGGCCCCTGCCACCAATCTTTTTTTTAAAACTTTTTTTTTGGGGCCCCAATTTTTTTTTAACTCGTAAGGGGCCCCTTGCCACCATTGTTTTTTTTTTTTTTTAAAAAAAAAAAATAATAATTTTCTTTTTGGTGGCCCCAATTTTTTTTAACTTGTAAGGGGGCCCCTGCCACCAGTTTTTTTTTTTTTTTTTTCAAAAAAAAATTATTTTTTTTTCAAATTTTTTTTTGGGGCCCCAATTTGTTTGTAACTTATAAGGGGGCCCCTGCCACCAATGTTTTTTTTTTTTTTTCAAAAAAAATTATTATATTTTTTCAAATTTTTTTTGGGGCCCCAATGTTTGTTTATTTTTTAGTTTTTTTTACATTTTTTTTGTTGGGGCCCCAAGTTTTTTTTAACTTATAAGGGGGCCCCTGCCACCAATGTTTTAAAAAAAAATTAATTTTTTTTTTTGGGGCCCCAACTTTTTATAAGGGGGCCCTGACCATCAATAGCTTTTTACAACTTGTGTGGGGGGGGGGGTTACTTTTTTAGCGCTGATGTCTGTGTGGTCTTTTAACTGCGATGTGGAGTGGGCGGGATATGGGGTGGAGCTTGGTCATCAGTGTGGGCGGGGCCCAGGGGGCCCCAAAAATTTTGTTGTACGGGGCCCCGTGATTTCTAATGGCGGCCCTGAAGACAGTGCTATGTATTTGGCACAAGGCAAGTAAATACCTTCTGTTTTCAGAAGGCCTTATGCTGCAATAATGTAACAAACAAGGCTTTCTAAATACAATTTGAAGAGGAGGACCCTGTTTACAAGAGCTTATAATCATATTATAATAATAACTTTATCTAGGTCTATATAGATAATGGCCACAAAAATTTGGCTGTGCACCTTTGCAGAATTCACTTTGTGGACTCTGGTCTTTTTAGAAAAGCTTAACAGGATGTCTGTGCAAGCTCAGTTTAGAATACAGAAGATAACATGAAATTAGGAATGATTAACTATGGAGCAATGCCTGAAAGTGGCTTGTTGGAATTAATCTTGTGCAATATTTTCTTAACTGTTTTCCAGCTAAAAGCCCAGGAGAATGACTTAATTCATTCTGTGATCTTTGGGATTTAAAACTTCCATGCAGAAAGTTATACAGCAGCAATTAGATCAGCCTTTATTTCTGCTTTTTATTATCTGAACAACAAACGTAGGTAGGACCAATACACTAATCATGTTGTTGTTCAGGAACAACTGGAAAGGTTAGACTAGGATATGTGCATTCCCAGCCATAAATTAAGATATACCCTTATATTTACAGTAACTGCCTATGGGTAAATAAATGTAACCAGCAACGTAACTAGAGGGAAGCGGGCCTTGGCGTGGGACGTGCAGCCGGGCCCCCTCCGTACGCCCGGAATCACCCGAAGTCAGTGGCGCGCGAGCTGCTGGGGGGCCCTGAAGGTGTGAGGACCCTGGCCCAATTGCACCCCCTGCTCCCCCGGTAGTTACGCCACTGAATGTAACACATTTCAAACTTAAATATATGGCATATTTTCCATTTAAGTAAAACCATTGTTTCTAATTACATGCCATGATCTGTCAACATACACAGTTTAAGCGTTTGGAGAATTATTTACAAACCTGGAACTGGCTGGCTCTCTTTTCACTTGTATATTATTTTTAGGGACATGTTAAGCAAAGGGTGAAAACAGACTCTATTTTCACACTTTGATAAATATGCCCCTCCAAATAATTTGCTACATAAATTAACATAACTATAGAAAATCCTGTATATGTTACAAATAGCTTGCAGTGTGCCTAGTGCATAAGGCTAAAATTCTTTCCAAAGCCATATTCAGCTGATCAGGTCAGTGACTTATATGAGATATCTAAGGCAGCAGGATGTGGGTGTGGGTGTACTGGGATGTAAGAATTGGCCTTTCCCCTCTGTATTTAGCAGAGAGGTTATTATATGCAGTTTACCTAGTTTAATTCTATAACTGTAATTGCTGAGTGATTACTGACTTCCAACATTCCCCACCAAATAGGTAATGCTTGTAAAAACTATACTGTTTAAGACTGTGTGGAAATATCTGCCATCTCACAATAGAGCAGTATTGTGGCTGAGGTGGGAGGCATGTAGGCTGGCCTGTGCCCCCTTACGCTGATCTCTGAACCAAGTGCCAGACGTTTATAATGGTGCTCAGTGAGTGCAGCATTCCCCAAGGTGCAAGTGCTAGTTAAAGGGACAGTATACATCTAAAAATGTCTTGGATAAAAAAAATAACACAATAAATAAGACTTGTATTGAAATTACATTCTATTATTTTTTTCTAAACTTATTTTCCTATGTTTGCCATTATACAGCACTAATTTTAAAGTTGGACTATTTTCACTGACCTTACCTCCCATTTTCTTTATGAAGAGGCCAATTTGTTTAGAGCTCCTTATCTACCTTTGAATAAACAAAACCCTCCCTTTTCTAAGCAGCAGCCTTTGAGCTGCTCATTATTAGGGGCTTCTCAGTGGAAATTCGTTTTATCAGCTCCTTTGAAGTTCTTCAAGATCAGGAAATGCTAAAGGAGAAACTCATTCCATATTCACATTTAATGCCAGAAATAACAGAAACCATAAATATGTCCTAAGGCAAAAATAATGTTCAGCACGAGTTCTGTTTATTGAGCTCAGGCTGAAAAGTTTACATACTGTCCCTTTAATTGAGTACTATGGGGCTCTCAAGCCACATTGTTATACAGTAGAACCCAGATTGTATCTTTTCCCAGGGGGCCTCACAAAAACAGTGTAAATTCAGTGTAAATTCCAGGAAAACTTTAAATGCAGGATAACTGTAACTAGCACTCAAACACAAATTGTCTGAATGGGAAAAATATCTCTGCACTCACTCTATTAAAGGGGCTTTTCACTTTCAAACACTTTGTTGTTTTCAGATAGATCACCAGAAATAATAAAAACTTTTTCCATTACTTTCTATTTTTTATTTGTTACCGTTTTTCTAATATTGAAGTTTAAAGTTTAATTTTTTACCTTCTTGTGTCTCTCTATAAAGCAATTTGGGGGGGGGGGTCGCTGACTCTGTAACTGTTCTAATTTAATACATTTAGTTGATACATCTTTGTCCTTGCTGAGCTGAATCCCTGAGTTTTTGCAGCTGCTAATATTCCAAAGATACTGCTGAGAAATGTATCAACTAATGTAGCCAATTGTAACAGTTCAGAATCTGCACCTGGATCAATGAGCTGCCAAACTCAAACACCAGGGACAGGAACATTAAGGGCTTTAGCACACGGGCAGATTCAGGGAGATTTAGCCGCCTGGCGATTAATCTCCTCTTCTTCAGGGCGACAATCTCCCCGAACTACCATCACCCTGCCTTTCGCCTGCAGCAATGCACTCACGGCACTTCGATTTCCGAAGTCGTCCGAAGTTGCCTCACAAGGAACTAGTAATCTCCAGATGTGAGACTTCCCCCTTCAATTTTGTCATCTACAATATTCCTGTTTTGTTTTGATGAACCATGAGTAAGTCAGCAATCATGCTGATCCTGTTTAAAATGCTAGTTGACAGACATTCAGAAGTAGCAAAGATCAATTCTCACGATCCTTGAATTTAAAAAAAAAAAAAAATCAAATATGTCAGAATAGTTCTTCCATGACTTCTGTTTCACATGTAAAAACTATTAGAGTTTAGAATGCACAAACAAGTACATTCGTTTTCCCATCAGTGTAGATGGCATTTGAGATTTGCATAGATTTGTACAGCTTTGCTGCTTCACCCGGCACTGGAATGCAGAAAATGAAAGATTTGGACACATGTATTTGCTAAGCTCTTCTTATCTCTGGATAGATTATGGTGAAAGATCAAAATCCCTTTTCTTCAGAAAATACTATTTTTGAATATTGACATTTTGAACACTGCTATTTTACAAATAAATTTTATTAGCAATTCAAAGGCATTGCATATTGTGGCCATCTAATGTTCTTTTTGTCAAAATTGCCATCTTGTTTGCTTGTACTAATGCAATGCCCATAGATATGGGGCTGATTGACAAAGCACAGTTGTCAATAGCAACTAATCAGTCATTTAGTTAGTCAGAAAACCAAAAGAAAATACACGATGGGTTGCTACTGACAGCTGCACTTGTTCAGTTCAGCACATAAATGAGCTCTGCTGTCTGTAAGTAAAAAAGATATTGCATTTATGTGTTGTCTCACCAGAGATAAGCAATATGGCAGTTCCCATTGAACCAGTTTTCATCAAATAGCTGCTCAATTCCTCCAGACTTACAAGCACAGTCCTGCTAGTGTAAGAATTGGTAAGAAGTGAGCAGGAAACTTAGTAAATGTGACTTCATTGAGTTTCACAGTACAGGGCCTGCTAATCAAAATGTGAAAACACAGTATTGTATTACTTCCTATGGAAGATGTTGCACTCACAATTGCAGTCCCTGAAATCATTTCAGTATTTATTGAAGAAGGAAAGCCTTCATGTATCACCAGACCCTTCCAAAGGCTTCCATCTTCCTCCCGAACCAAACTAACTGGAAGTCACAACTGCATCCACTAGGAATTTCATCTCATTAATGCTGCCTCAACTGCATTTTGTTCCATTATTATGTTATACCATGCCAGACAATGAAATGCATAAGCACTTATTCTACAGAAGGGACATATGGCCCTGGAAGTCATATTGTTAGGACTAAGGGGCATGTTTACTAACATTGGAGATAAATACCTGGAGAGATTTCTGGAGATGTTGCCCATAGCAACCAATCAGATCTTTGCTTTTGTTTTCTAAGTTATAGATGGCTGTTTAAATCTAATAGCTGATTGGTTGCCATGGGCAACATCTCCAGAAATCTCTCCAGATATTTATCTCCAATGTTAGTAAACATGCCCCTAAATTTCTATATATTTATATGCCATAACTAGGTTGTATAGATTCATTTTTATCTAAATCAGTTTTGGTTTACTAGAGCTTTCTTCAACCTAACATTTTTTTAAGCTGTAACCAACACACATGCTATGAGTTGCCGACAGATTTCACTCACTCTAAAGCTGGCCATAGACACAAAGATCCGATCGCACAAATTAACGTACGATTGGACTTTCCCATCTGCCGACCCTCCACTAACTTCAGATCAAAGTCTTACAATTCCGATCAAATAAACGACGATTTCCGCCGGACGAAAAATGTCGGGACTCTCCACACATCGGATCGTTCCATCTATGGCCAGTTTAAAAGTGACCATACACAGGCTAGTTTAAGCTACTGGTTTGAGTCCTTTAGACTGAATCGGCAGCTTACCTGCCATGTATGGGGCCCTCCAACAGGGACTTCTTAACTGATATCTGGCCAAAAACCAGCCCTATGTAGACTGGCAGGTTTGATTTTCACGTTGGATCAAGGGCCACATCGGCTTGTTGATGTGGTCCTTTCCCTGGCATACCCTATTCCAGTTGTTGTAATCCAATGCATTATAAGATCCACTCAATTGGCAAGGTTTCCAAAAGAGAAGATCTTTTCCCCCTCATATGCCCACCTAAAGTGGATGATATTCGTCTTAATCCAATCATTGGCACTAGGGCCAAACAATTGGATTACAAAAGCAGGAATATGAAACCCTCTTGATCAACATCTGGCCATTGAACATGATTAGGTACGTTTCCACTAAAACATTTGTGGATTTTTTTTATAATAGTATCAAGCTAGTTTCTGGGTTACATTTGTACATAGTGGAGAAATTAATATTTAACAAAGAAAATGCCAGTATGTTAAAAATAGGCAATTGAATTATATTCATCTTTTTCTTGCTGTTCAGTTGTGTAGTACATTTCCAATGTAAAACAAAAGAAAACTGTCTGGCACTAGATGGAAATACATAAGAATAGATAAGGGTGGTCATCTCCCTTGAAACAAGGTGGTGGGTGTGCAGGAAAAACCTTTCAAGAAGACATAAAATAAACAGAGCTTTGGGATTCAACCCCGTTAATTACCATCGCTCTGCATGCCTTCATTGTGTTATTTTAACACTACAGAAAGAATAGTTAAGCAGTGTTGAGCCTTCAGGCTAAATGGGAAAAAAGAGAAAGTACAGTGAGATTTGTATCAGGCATTAAGATGTGTATCAGGTGTATCCAGTTGATAAGTATAACCAATGAACTGTAAAAGGGAACTAATTTTCTGTCTGAGGGTAAGAGTTTGTTTTTATTTTAATTCTTGTATACCAGTATTGGAATTCTCCCAGTGAGACACTCTGCAGTTTCCTTATATAGGTTTACATTTCTAAAGACTTATTAGCTAATTGCAATTATTTGCAACAGTGTAGTAAAGCTGGTCATACAAGCCAGATGAATAGGTTTGTTCCCAGTTTGGCCATCCATATACAAGGCCCAATTAAGACAATCAGATTATTGGAGAATTATTGGAGAAAAAATAAAATCCTACAGTGGGTCTAGGGAGTCCTGTCGGATGAAAACGCACTGATGTGATCCTCATCTCATGGGATTTTTAAACCTGCTCAGTAAATTTGTGGATGATGTTTGACTAGATACAGATGAGTAGGTTTGTTCCCAGTTTGGCCATACAAGGCCCAATTAAGCCAATCAGATTATTGGAGAATTATTGGAGAAAAAAATAAAATCCTACAGTGGGTCTAGGGAGTCCTGTCGGATGAAAACGCACTGATGTGATCCTCATCTCATGGGATTTTTAAACCTGCTCAGTAAATTTGTGGATGATGTTTGACTAGATATCAGTTAGGCAGGCCCTACAGAGGCCCAATACTAGGGATGCACCGAATCCAGGATTCGGTTCGGGATTCGGCCCGGATTCGGCCTTTGTCAGCAAGATTCGGATTCGGCCGAATCCTTCTGCCCAGCCGAACCCTAATTTGCATATGCAAATTAGGGGCAGGGAGGGAAATTGCGTGACTTTTTGTCAGAAAACAAGGAAGTAAAAAATATTTCTCCTTCCCACCCCTAATTTGCATATGCAAATTAGGGTTCGGATTCGGTTCGGTATTCAGCCGAATCCTTCGTGAACGATTCGGGGGTTCGGCCGAATCCAAAAAAGTGGATTCGGTGCATCCCTACCCAATACATTGCATTATAAACTGCAGGGGGCAAGTTGGCATCTTTTTTTGGCTCATGCATAGTGATGGGCGAATTCGCGTCGAATTTGTGCGATTCGCCGCCAGCGAATAAATTCGCGAAACTCCCGCGAAAATTTGCGTCAAAAAAAATTTTCAAAAAAAATGGGCGCCGGCGTCAAAAACGGGCGCCGGCGTCAAAAACGAGACGCTGGCGCCGTTTCGCGAATTTTTCACCGTTTCGCGAAATTCACAAATTTTTCGGCGAAACGTCGCAAATTCGCCCATCACTATGCACACCAGCTTAACCTGCAGCATTCTTTAATATTTGTAATTATGGCTCACTGCCCTGGTAAAACTTTGCCCAGCATGCAAATGAGAGTGATTGGCACAGTGTTCACTGGAAGAACTATTCCGCTATTCTCTGCAGAAACTATTATCCTATGAACTGAGAACCCAGTTATGTAATATATTATAAGTCACAGAAGAATGACGGTTTAGTTAAACGTTGGTGTTTACTTGCCTAAGTTACATTCTGCCCCAGCTGGACAATATGTCTCTGACTTAATACTTGTCACTTTGATAGAGTATTAAAGAGTGTGACGACTGTAGAAGAGGGCCTCGCCTGCTACAGTGTAGTTGCCGGTATAGAAAAATGTAGTTTTGCAAGTGGTGTGCGCTTGCAACAATGTGGTTTTCTTGTAAAAAGGCAGCCATATTCAACAGAGAAGAATAACATGTATTTTCAGCTGACTGACGATGCATTACTAATAAACAGACACTAGTGAGAGCATTTGACCCTAGGGCCCACGATCGGATCTGCCCGATATTGCCCACCTCAAGATGGGCAAATCAGAGGGAGATCCGCTCGTTTGGCGACATCGCCAAACAAGCGGATCTATCCATGTATGGCCACCTTAAGGCAAAAGAGTAAACAAAGTCCAGGCAAAGGGTCAATCCAGGCAGCAAGGTATGTAATCCAAATAACAGGCAGAGGTCAATAACAAGAATCAGAGGAAATAGCAATAGATCACACCCAGGAACTCAATAAGATGAACCTATATTTGGGCAAGGTCTGTTCTGGTGCCTTAAATAGGCCAGTTTTGACGCCAAACAGACGCACTGGCATTATGACGCTGTGTGCTGACACTTTGCACCTTGCCACGCTGGCGTCCTGACACTGCGTCCATTCTGGCGTCGACTTTTCACATGTTTGACGCACTGGCATCAGAACGTGCCACAAGGGTGTCCTGGAGGCCACCATCTTGCCGAGGAGGACCGGACCTGCCATCTTTCCGAAGAGAACCGGAACGGTAAATATTCCTTATTTGATCCCAACTAGGATATAATGAATCATTACTGTAGGCAAAACCATTCTATTTGGTGTAATTACTGTTTAAATGTTTTTAGTAGAATTAAGGTATGGAGATCCAAATTACGGAAAGATCCCTTATCCGGAAAACCCCAGGTCTCGAACATTTTGGACAACAGGTCCCATATCTGTATTAAGCTGGTAAAGAACTTAACGACAGACATGGCAAGACAAGGTAGGTAGCTGTGACTTATAACAGACAAGAAGGATGATGAAATGAGTCTTTATTCCATGCAAGTACAGGTATGGGACCTGTTATGCAGAATGCTCGGGACCTGGGGTTTTCTGGATCTTTCTGTAATTTGGATCTACATACCTTAAGTCTACTAGAAAATCATGTAAACATAAAAAACACCCAATAGGCTGGTTTTGCTTCCAATAAGGATTAATTATATCTTAGTGGGGATCAAGTACTGTTTTATTATTACAGAGAAAGGGGAATCATATGTTATTTGGATAAAATGGAGTCTATGGGACATGGACTTTCTGTAATTCAGAGCTTTCTGGATAACAGATTTCTGGATAATGGATCCTATACCTGTATTTATCGTGCTGGTACACAGGTAGCATGAATACTGCCTGGAACAGAGAGCAAAATACCAGGGGCAGGGACAAAGCCTAAAATTTCAGTAACAAGGTTTCAGGAGCATGGTTAAGGAACACTTAAGAACTAAGATGGACTCACTCACAGCATTGGACTGCTGTCCTCTCTGCTGCCAAGCCCCACCCCACCATGCATACCTACCTTTTTCCGGCCCATCAGCGTGACTGGTGTCAGGGAGGTAGGTAAGGAGGAGTGCAGGAAGGGGTCTGAGCGGTAGGGCCCAAAAGAGCCGAGGCCCACCAGGTTTTTTCCTGGTGTCCCACCGGCCCAGTCCAACTTTGTCACTCAAGCCAGAAACACTGGGTCTGGGGGGTCCTAAGATATTGGCATCCACAGTGAATTAAGTCCATTGTGAAAATGTATCACGCTGGTCCAGATTTGTTTGCACAGTTTTTCACTGATTCACCTGTAGCTAAGAAAGATTTTATCTCAGAACTGCCAAAAAATGATTGGTGAATTATTTGTAAATGGCGCAAAAATGGTGGAGAAAAACCACAGGATAAATGTTAGTGGGACTATATGTACAGGGCATTTATACACTTTAATTTCATACAGCTGGTAGAAAATGCTATTTGTACACCACTGTAGAACTTACAGTATGCTTCAGAACTGTACTTCTTTTGCAAACACTAGCACCACCTAATGTCTTGTGCTGGGACAACCATTTTCAGACACTATTTAAAACTTAGTACGTGTGGTGGGATCTCTTATCCAGAATTCTTCCAGTTCTCCATATAAAGGGTTTTCCCATAATCTGGATAACCATACCTTATGTCTGCTAAAATCATTTAAACAATAAATAAACCCAATAGGTTTTTTTAAACAAAATTATGGTACAAGGTACTGTATTGTTTTACTATTATTAAAGAGAAAAGGGAAATAAAAATGCTTAAAAATGGAATCTATGGGAGATGGCCCTCCCATAATTCAGAGCTTTCTGGATATCAGGTTTCCAGACATTTGGCATATCACCACAAGATTTCAATTATTAAGTCATTTGATGCACTTCTGCTTGGTGCTGGGAAGGTATATAGTAGTATATTAATTTTTAATAATATAAAAAATATGCTATGCAGTTGTTTATGTTGTCTTGCTAACTTCTTGTTAGACGCATGGAGCAGATTTTGGCAGTGACAGGTGTGAGTATGCATTTTTGTACCAAAATCCCCTCTGTGTGTCTGCACCCAGGTAGATGCAGACAGACCAGAGTGTGGAGCAAAGGAGCTGTTTCTTGGTCTGCGCTTATAAGCTTTTTACTTGTTGGCCCTGTCAACATGGGGCCCCAATGGAAAAAAAACCCCTCTTTTTGTGCAGATTGTCAAACCCCCAATACATATTTATGCCAATGATCCACCTAAATCCCAGCCACACCCTGCAAGCTCTGTCTGCTTTGCAACTTGTGATCATCTGTGACTTCCAAGGTCTCTTGACCGTAGTACCCACCCCCCAGATGGCCACCACCTTTCTATTGGTCCTTTCATTTAGACCATCATTCTAAACAATTGGAACTGCAGGATGCTTTTTAATCCTAGCTATATATTAAAGTCTACCTTACAGCCCTGACATTTTTAACTACAACTCCCAGCATCCCCTGACAGTTTTTTTCTGTCGGGAGCAGTAAATGTATGGAGGCATTTATTAATGTATAATTGAACAGGTAATAAAGCTTTCAGTTATGTATAATAAATATATGACTCCAGTATGATAAGGACTGACATATTATTTTACCATGGGGTTTTCTATTTCATAGATTCTGGGTTATGTTTTATAACACAATGCAAATGAACTTGTCTGATCTCTGTGGAGTAAATGAGCAATAACATGTATCCAGACTATACTTGTGTTGTTATCACATCTCAGTGCTGAAGGGTTAACATCATGTATGGCAAATACAGCTGAAGGTAATTTAAGTGATTGAGGGAGAGGGCTGGCCTTCTGGAGCTGCCTGTGAACTGTCATGGAGGAAAATGGATAGTTGGTTGGACTCTCCTCCAAGGAATGGCTATGACTAAAGTGTTTGTTGTGTTGTACTGCTGGTCCGCTTGGCTACTGCCATTACAAATAGGTGGATCTGGATTAGAGTACAGTGAGGATTACAGTCTACTCCCTCCCTTATTCAAGGAGTTGTCAGAGCGTCCCAGATGGAGGGAAGATGCACCAGGGCCCAATATGGTGGCAATCAAATACATGAAAAGATTGTACAAGATGTCAGCCACCAAGGAAGGAGTTCCCAGACATCATAAGAACCCTGTATACAACACAGTCAGGCTGTTCACTCCAAGGACAGAGTGCAAACCAGGAACGATGAGGGAGATAAATGGTGAGTGTGAGTTAGAATTCTGGAGTTATAGTGTGTGTCTATATTTTGTACATATCTGCTTTATTATATGAGACTCATTTTCCATTTGGGAATCCAATATTCTTTGCGTAGTTGCGTTTGCATGAGATTTACAGCCATTCACCATATAAGATTAAAAACAAAACCCCAGACCAAGATTTCATTCTTTAGCAGCTTCAGTACATAAATGCACAGCCCCTTAATATTTAAGAGGAAGATTTAGAAAGCAAACTTGTGAATAGGCAAAGTGAATGAATGGCACCCTTATTTATTTACTTTACAGATATCCAGGGGCCAGTCATTCACGCTAACAAAGGGCAAAAGGCACAGGTTACATAGCAGACAGAGCCAACATCAGAATTCGTGGGGCCCCTGTACAACAAATTTTTCTGCCTCTCCCCCCCCCCCCTACAAGTTAAAAGAAACCATTGGTGATCAGGGCCCCCTACAAGTTAAAGAAAACCCCAATTGGAGGCCAGGGGTCCCTACAAGTAAAAACTCATAGATGGCCAGCCCCCCTACAAGTTAAAAAATAAACATTGGTGGCCAGCTCCTCCGTTAAAAAAAAAAATGGTGACCAGGGCCCCTCAATTAAAAATAAATTGGTACTCAGGCCCCCCCAACAAATAAAACAAAAATACATCACTGGCCAGAAAAAAACACATTGGTGGCGAGGGTCCCCATATAAAGTTAAAAAAAAAAGTGCACAGGGGATTAAAAAAAAACATTGGTTCAGTGGAACTTATCTTACTTCTTCCTCAGCTCCTTTCAACTGCGGCTTGGCTCCTACTCATTGCGGCACCTACTTTAGCGGGTTATTGAATCCTGATCCAGGAAACGCAGCACGGACGGGCCCCCCTTAACATAGTGTAGCCAATGGGCCTGAGAGGATTGTCCCACTACCACTACCCCCCATGATGGCAGCCCTGATAACAGATAAATTCTGTGATAGAACGCAACCCTGCTCTATAGAAGGGCAAATCGCCGTGCGCAGAACCACACATGCACGAGGAGAGATGTGACTGGAAGTGGGGTAGCCGACAGTGCAGGTACATGCCTGCCCCCCCCCCACCAGCTTTGCACCCTAGGCAGGTACCTACTCTGCCTACCCCTTGGCCCGGCCCTGCTTGAATGGCTGCTCAGCAGCTTATTTATACAGCAATATTTAGTCTTTCTGAAGTAAACGCACAGCTTTTACCAGTACAGGACAATAGTACAGTATATTTTAATTACTTTAAACCGTTAGTTGTTGTTACTGTTCCTTTAAATGAAAAGTGTGTGAATTGCCTACAAGTGCTTGTCAGGGGATAATTGTTGGAAATATTACATTAAAGGAGAATTCAACCCGTAATAAAACCCCCCCTCCAGCCTACCTGCCCCCCTCCCCGGGCAAATGCCCCTAATATTTTACTCACCCTTCCATGCAGATTCTGGCCTCGGAGTTCACAGCAGCTAGTGTTGCCACCCCGCTGGTATTTTAACGGCCTGGCAGGTAAAAATGATGCTTGAGCCCAATGTTATTAATAGGGAAAAAAGATAAATATACAGTATAGGAGGGCCGGTATTTTTTTCCAGAAAAGGTGGCAACCCTAACAGCATTAAGGCATTTGCCCAGGAGGGAGGGGGGTCTACCCAGGGTAGGGGTGGGGTTTTTTTTATTACGGGTTGAATTCTCCTTTAAGGGTAAGGGCACATGTACAGATTCGGGGAGATTAGTCGCCACAGCGACTTCGGAAAAGAAGCGCCGCTAGTGGCATCCTGCTGGCGATTTTTAATTCTACCCGGCAGGAAGGCAGTTCGGGGAGATTGTCGCCCCAAAGAAGAGATTTGTCGCCGGGGCAACTAATCTCCCCGAATCTGCCTGTGTGCTCTTACCCCAACAGTATTAACTATGGCCTTAAGGTGGCCATACACGGGCCAGAAAAAGCTGCAGACAGACCGTGTCGGAAGCTTATTGGCCCGTGTATGGGGCCCCCCGATGTTCGATAACATAAAAATTGTCCCACGTGCCATTGCCTTAAAAGCTCCTGCTGAGATATAGATGGGTGTGATTATTTAACTAGAGTGTGAAGCAGGACATCTTTTTTGCAGTACAACTTATAACTGGCAACTGTAACATAACTGAAGATTATGTTAAAGAGCCTTAAAGGAACACAGGACGTTTTGCCCCCTATATACACCAGCATAGAAAACCTGATCCACTTGCTTCCACTCCTGTATGTGTGTAAACTAATAGGCAGAGGATTGGCCTGTCAGTGCAAAAGAGAGAGGATTTTGCCACAAATGTTAACTGTTGCATTCTAAAAAGGTTAATCCCATGACTGTCAGTGCACACACATACATATGGTGGAAGGCATAGGATTGTTTTTGCTGATAGAAAGGACCAGTGTGCCATTAGCCTAAAGGTGCCGACAGACCGATGTCTGCCAGATGTCAATCGGATGGGTCTAAAAATCCAGTCGGATCGCGGCCGCATCTGTTCGTTGATGCGGTCCTGCGATCCGTCCGCCCGTTAGCCATCGTTAGGATCTGATGGTTGGGCCCTAGGGCCCGCGATCGGATCAGCCCCATATTGCCCACCTCAAGGTGGGCATATCGGGGAGAGATCCACTCGTTTGGCAATGTCTCTCCGTGTATGGCCACCTTAAAGCTGCAGAGTGTGAAGGAAAGCTACCTAAGCAGTTTATTGGCAATAAAATAACCACAATAGTGCAAAATATAACACTTTTTTTCTGCAGAATGCTTTACTATACCTGAGTAAACAGTTCTAGAAGCTCTCTGTTAGTTTAGGATATAGGCTGCCATATTAGCTGGATGTGACCTCACTTCCTGCCTGAGTCTTTACCTGCTCTCTCATAGCTCTGGGCTCAGATTACAGCAGGGAGGGGGAAATGGAAGGGGGAGAGAGGAGCAAACTGAGCATGCTCAAGCACTAGCCCTGGTGCTTTAAGCTGAAAGAAGGAAGTCTTATACAGAAGCCCATGTGTACACAATAGAAGGAAAGAAATGCAATGTTTGTTTTGACAGAGGACTCAGAGCAGAATTACTTTGAAGTTTACTGGTGTATTTATATAGACCTTTCTGATAAAGCTTAATTAGTTTTAGCCTTTCCTTCTCCTTTAAGTCTGTTCCAAATGAGACCCCTAGTGCAAATAACTACACGCTTCTTCAACTCGTAAAGCTTAATATAACTACACGTTTGTGCCTGGAAGCAAGTTGGCAGCTGCAATACTGCACAGGAATAATAACAATAATATTTCTATATCACATAGTCACTTTTTTCCAACGCATTACTAATTTGTTGCTTTTATACCTGGCCTGCACATTAATTTAATTCAAATGGCAACACAAGTCTAATGTGGCTCTACTGCATTTTATGACAAGTTGTCTGTGCCATGTATGATGGAGCCTCATGTTCAGAAAGCACAAATCCTGCCTCCTGTGTGTGGTAATAGGCAGGAATGGGATCAGCTTGTCAATGCAAAACCAAATCTTATATAGACCTAAAAATGCAAATGAGATTTTTTTTTTTTTCGGCCTAAATCCATCTTGTATGTAAAGGGACAGATGGATCACATTCATTCCTGTTTTGGGGCTCATTTATCAACACTGTGCAAATTTGCCCATGGCAGTAACCCATAGCAACCAATGAGTGATTAGCTATTTTTCAACCAGCTGCAGGTAGAGTTGCCATACAGGCCAGTGGTTATCAGTGTGGGGCGGGACAAGGAGGGGGCAGGTCAATGACACAAGGTGGCCGAATAATGGCGTATGGGGGCCAATGCAAAAGGGGTGGAGCCGTAACTTGAGTGGACGGGCAGGAAATTGACATGAACTTTGTGAGTATGGGATATAAGCACTGGCTTGAAACAGGGATTGAAGGAAGGTTGAGGGTGGGCTGGGGTTGGAATGACAGGTAGTTAAAAATGTACTGGCAGATACATTTTTGGTAAATTTATAATAATGGTCTTGGCTGGTATTTTATGAGCTAGGCTGGTGAAATACTGTCCAGGTGGCAACCCTAGCTGCAGGTAGAACGGAATGCAAAGATTTATTGCCATGGGTTGCTGCCCATGGGTAAATTTGCCCAGTGTTGATGAATTACCCCCCATACCAACAGAGAAATGCATTGTGGGACATTTGCCTTATAGGCAGATTATATACAGTACTTTACAAAGCGGACTATGAAAGCACCTGGCTGCCAGCTCCCTAAATTGTCTTTGATGCTCTTTAACCCCTATGCCATATGGCATGTTGCTTGGGAACATGCGATGTGACAAATTCAAACATGTAGAGCAGGGGTCCCAAACCTTTTTTTCTGTGAGCAACATTTAAATGTAAAAAAAGTTGGAGAGCAACATAATCATGTTAAAGGTTCCCAGGGGTACAAAATATGGGCTGTAGATGCCTATTGGTAGCCCCTATGTGGACTTGCAGCCTACAGGAGGCAGTACCCCCGCTTTTCATGCAACCAAAACTTGCCTCCAAACAAGGAATTCAAAAACAAGCACCTGTTTTGAGGCCACTGGGAGCAACATCCAAAGATTTGGAGAGCATCATGTTGCTTGCGAGCCACTGGTTGGGGATCACTGATGTAAAGTCTTAGGTTCTAATTTTTAATGCAAAAACTTTTCTAATTACTGTCCCTCTTGAATATGAATCTAATTTGTATACCACCATGTGTGCATCATGTAGGATTTGAATGTAGAATCTGTAAATTGCTAAATTTTCAGAAACACAAAATATTCTAGTATCATTTTTTCCCTACAGGTGGCATGCAATCACTGGACTTGACTTTCAGTGTTGATCGTGTTTCTGCTGTGGAGCAGCTATTGCAGTCCCTCTTGCTTTACTCTGTGAGTAAGAGAGTTTCCACGTCCAACATCACTTGCACGTGCAGCTTGGAGATCCTGGATCACGAGTTCATGAACACAATGTGTCCTCGTGTCCCTCAATCCTTCCACTTCCAGCTTCACAAAAGGCAAAGATGGGTTGAAATTGATGTGACCTCTATTCTGCAACCATTCATTTCCAACAAGAGGCAAAATATTCACTTAGCCTTGAATTTCACTTGTATGAAAAACAACAAACAGTACAATTTTGCTATGACTGGTCCACTTAAAATGGCCAGGGCCTCACCATCTCTACTCTTGTACCTGAATGATACCAGCAATAAAGCCTACCATAGGAAAACAGTGTATGATATGACAGAGCCACCACTCTATAATCCAGTGGGAAGAATGTCCTCACTCTTGACCAGTGATGGAGGGAACCTCAAGTTGCAACAAATGTCCAGACAACGAAGAGATCATGATTATGAAGCTATATTGGAGGAGAACTCGACTGCTGTGCCCCACACCTTTAATTTTAGTGAGTACCTTAAGCAGTTCATATACCCTCAAAATGAATGTGAGCTTCATCGGTTCCGACTTAGCTTCAGCCAGCTCAATTGGGACAAATGGATACTGGCCCCTCATCGGTACAGTCCGGATTACTGCAAAGGCGTGTGTCCTAGAATTGTTGGCCATCGATATGGATCACCAGTTCACACCATTGTCCAGAATATCATCTATGAAACAGTTGACTCTTCCATTCCACGTCCATCTTGTGTCCCCTCTGAATACAGACCGATGAGTGTCTTAACCATTGAACCCGATAACTCTATTGCTTACAAAGAATACCAGGATATGATTGCTACAAAGTGCACTTGTCGCTAGCTCTTTTGTCTTTTTTGTCAGAAATGGACGTGGCAGCAGTGAAGATTCAAATGAATCCATTAATGGGAAAATATACTCACCTTTTGACAAGAGAACATCAGTTACAAGAGAACCTTGATAGTCTGTCTGAGCTTGCTGGGTTTGGTTCCCCACCCCATTTAGGCTCACAGTGTGATGCCAACCCTCCCACTTCTTCCCCTGAGAAATGATGGCTTCAAAATGGAGCAAGTTAAAGGACCAGTAACATCAATTTTTTTTTTTTAAATTCGTTAGTATAGAATGAAAAAAAAACCCACAAAGACAAATAAAATTTTTAAATCTTTAAGTCTTTATTAAGAAATAACTTATCGAAACTCCGCTTGCGCTCCTCTTCAGAAAATGGCGACAGGGCGGCGATCCATCATGAGGCGCTCAATTTCTCCTCCCGGACTATCTCCTATAAGGAAGGCAGGGAGGAGAAATTGAGCGCCGCATGATGGATCGCCTTTTCTGAAGAGGAGCGTAAGCGGAGTTTTAGTAAATTTATTTCTTAATATAGACTTAGTGATTTAAAAGTTTATTTGTCTTTGTGTTTTTTTTTTTTTTGTTCTATACCAACGAATTTAATTTGGTCCTTTAAGGAAGAGGTTGCATTATACTGTGATTCTAAGGGTAGTAGAGAACTGATTGCAGCAAGCACGCAGATAGACTTTCATGCAACAGCAAATTCTGGAAATTCAGATGCGCTCGCATCATAGGGTATATTTTTCCTTTAAAAAGACACATTAGATCACCAACTGTTCAAAGTCACAATTTTGGGTTGAATCCATTACATACATTTATAATAGCATTATGTATGGGTAATATTCTATTGCGCATATATAAACAAGTAAAGTTAATATGCACTATAAAACAGTACAGGCAACATTTCATTATTTTGAACATAAAAACAATAGATAGGGCTGCACATTTACTCTGACTTGGGAAATAAGCCCCATAAGATGACATTTTGTTTGGGATCCATTATATTGTTATGTATAGGGAAAAGGGTCTGTCACTCTCTACAATATGGAATTTCTGTTGGTAGGTGCGCCTATCCTACAACTGCAGTTACAAGAAGCCAGTCATGCGTCTTCTAAATGTAAAGATGTTTTAACTTTGCAGTGACATCAGCTAACACCATGTCATCAGTGAAATAACAGAGCCTTTGCTTGTCCTTTGTGTTATAAAATTGATAGAAAATAGTGTATAGGGTTCAGTTCCACAACTAGATCTTTATCTCACTGACATGGAACCGATGTCTCTGAAGTTGCAGTGTTGTTATTTTTAATACCAAGAGGTCTCTTGATGCCAAGAAGGAGGTTTTATGATTGCATAAAATATCGACCAACCGCTTCTGAATTTTAACGCATTTTTAAAGATTTGGGTGAAAACGGTTGTCCGTTGGACAACCACCCTCCTTCATGCGTGGTATCTGAGAACAAAGTTGTCTGGCGCCTTAAGACAACCTCCTTCATACAACACAGCAAGCAAGTTCTTAGTTGTAAAGTATGTGGGGGCAACAGATTCATATGTGTCTTGAATGCTGTTACCCACTAGAATTTAAATACTAACTAGCAATAAAGTAAGTATATACTTTTTGAAAACCTCCTTTCTGGACATTAATCGAAAACCAGCATAATCTAACTTTATTTCAGTATTTATCTAAGAACTTTTGTATTGTATTAACCGTGGTATTCAACCATCCCTCTAACAGCTGAACTACATCTCCCAGAGCCTCTACCCAGGGCACTTATTATTCAAGAGTTGGGGGGCAATGGCTGCACATTTTGTACAATGCCATATATTTTTTTTGATGGGTGAAGAGTTTTGATGAAATCTAGAACCTATTTACAAAACAACTCTAAAGTTGGTTCTGAGATTATGCTACAGTTACCTGTTATTCATATATTTTTTGTGTCCTGGTTTTCCTTAAGTGCATATGGAACTTGTTTTATCTTTTTGATAAGTTTTAAACCCCTAATATTCATATTTTGAAAAGGGGTTTAATCTAGCTTTGTCCTTCTATTGCGCTGCGATTTATTCATCATCTCTTAAAATATCTTTTGTTCTTTCACAATGTAAAACGAGAGAGCATGTGGCTACCTACTGATGTTCATATCTTAGTTCTGCTCCTATGGGGGCAACCAAATCTTCTAGAACAACACCTTGTATGCCAGATGCATCTAAAAAAAGGCATTGACTGTTGAATTATAGTTGACCTGTTAAGTCTAAAGGAATTCTACACATGAGAATGTTTTGCTAGCTGAAAGCAAATGTTCACACTGTGATTAAAAGATGAAATGCAATAGTGTTTTATTATTATTGGGTGACTTGTTTGTTTTGGGGGAAGGTGATAACAATCATGTAACGTATGGTAGTTGGTGTTCAGACTAGTGCATTTCAGTTTTAATGCTTGCCCATTGCATCTAATGCAACCCAATTATAGAGATTACTTTGTGTAGCTCTCGGACATCTGTCATATCAACTGAGCTGTGCTATGTTGGAGAATCACAATGGTCAAAGGTATTATCCCTGCTTCCCTGGTGGTGGTGATAGACAGGCCTGGACTGTGAGTCAATATAGGCCCTGCCATTCCAAGTACACAGAGGCCCAAACAGCCTCCTACCAGCCCACTATATGGTAACTTTCTAAGGAGCCGTACAGCAGCCCCTCTGGCATTTGCCAGAACCCACAGATTGCCAATCCGGGCCTGGTGATAGAGCTTCACTGCTTCAGAATGCTCAAGGTGTTCCCATGCAGCTCCCACCCGTCATCACCAGTGTTTGCTTCAAGTAGAGCTTTCCCCCTTCCTTTTAAATGAGAAATAAAGTTCAACTAAAGAACTATAGTTGAAATACTGTACATTAAGTTTTGGGCTTCTGTTCCCACCCAAGACAACCACAGCCCTTTAGCAGGGAAGATATGTGCCTCTAAAAATGCTCCTATTATCTCCCCATCTTCTTTTCTGCTGATTCACTGCACTGCATGCAATATACTGTATAAATAGAATATATACTTCATGCTACAATTGCATCAGAATTTAATAACCAGCCCTGTAGCATCAGCTTCTATAATAGGTGAACCTCATTTTCTGCTTGATGATTTGCGATGACCCCTAAGCTTATTCTTCTTAACAGCCGCCCTCCTAGAGCATGTGTAGTGTCACCGGCACTCCTAGTTCAATCCAAGGTGGGGCACTCCTATGACAACTTTGAAGCCCGGGATAATTAAAGTTAGAAAGAGGCTTTAGACTGTTCCAATAAGTTCAGTATATAAAAATATGGCATTCATTTTTAGGTTTAGTTCTCCTAAAGGAAAGTGGTGATGGGTAAGGTAGGGCATTTTAACCGCAGCAAAACCACGAGAGACCAACACCATGATAAGAATGCCATATGTGCCATGGCCCTAAAAGTAAAAAAAAGGGATACTGATCGCCCCAACAGGACAAATGTCAACATCATAGATGATGATTCTATGATTAGTTATCGTTTTCTACCAAACCAGTTCACAAGGGTCCCTAAACTGTTGGGCTGTCCCCAATTATGTCTATAGCTGAGGACAGGCAATGGTCATAATAAAGATTTAAGGTGAAGTTCTAGAATGGCATGACATCCACAATGAGTTTGGCTATTGTTTATGATGTAAGAGAAGGCAAACCAACTGATGACGGGCAGCATGAACCCCAAAGAAGTTTAAAAAAAAAAAAAAAACTGTAAAAATAAGTTAGTAAACCGGGCCTGCCAGATCCTAGAGACACTGCACACTTGGTTTATAAAAAAAGCTGTGCATCAACAAGTCAGGAATTTGTATTTATGAATGAAAAGTGCTCCTATATTGTAAGCAGCTGCAGCGATCAAAGGAGAGTCAAGTGCAGACCAAGTGAGAGGATAAAAGATTCTATTTTTTTTTAATGGTTTACTTTGCCCCCCGTATTAAGTGTAAGAATACACAAACATTTTGGGCACGAAACGACACGCTGTGACAAAATGCATGCAACGGAAATAAGGTATGAGATAGAAATGTCGGATGAAGTCACAGTGTTGATCCAATGCGACACGACTGTCTGATGCAGACGCAGCATGCACCGCCTGCAACCGACAGTCGTGTTGCGTCGGAACAACGATGCGACTTCATCTGACAACGCATTTACTTACCTTATTTCATTGATGATTTGCAGGAGAACCCGGTGCTCAAATAGGCAAATATCCAACGTGCACAAGCGTGGAATGTTTCAGTGACCCCAGCGGAGTGATTTTCACAGGAGAGTTTGTGTATGTGTGTGTGATGTCACTTCTGAACCAAAAAAAATGTATTTTGCGCTCTAGCCGCAGAGCCCCCGGCTCAGTGCTTAGGTTGACGGCTTAGGTCGATTGGTAATAAAACAAGCAGACTTAAGGTATGGTGATCCAAATAATCCAGAGAACTCCAGGAGAATAGATCTGGTACCTGTATTATGAACACGTGTTTACATCACACCAAGTTTTCCCTCCTAGCTTCCATTGCAGTACCCAAAAAATGTCTTATCCAATTTTGGCAATATAATAGCCAATCAAACAAAGGCTAGAGCAAATGGGATTATGCCCCAGTTTTAATAACAAATCCCCTACATTATCAAAAATAAGTCCATAACTCTGTTTGGCCAAGCCTCTAAATACCAATTGTTATAACCATACAATTCTGGGGTAATATTGCACTTGTATGTAAACTGTATAAATAATAATATATATCATTAATACCAATATAAAAGCCCATAAAAACCTCATATTTATTTGCTTGCTCCAACCAAATGTTATCAGATATATTTTACAGGTCCGTGCTCTATAATTACATTCCTAATAGAGTAAAATTATCCAGTTGTCTTATACATAGAATCATATCCCCAATTTAAATCCAGTTATTCTTACTACCATTCCCCTCAAAGGAACTTTAGCTAAGGAACACAGAAAATATTAAACAAGGCATGTAACAAACTCATAAGTAAGGCCAAGTGCCAGGCGTGTTTGTAGGTAAAAAAAAAAAAAAAAAAACACCTTCTGGAGACCCCACAGATCACCTCCTCTAACTCCTAGCCTCACCTTTTCGATACCTTGGAGTGAGAAAAAAAAATCAATGCTACTCTTATTGCACTGTTCCATGTAACACTGCTTTTTTCTGTGGCTGTGTTTGTTTAATACCACACTGTGATGATTTCCATTGCACTTTGAGGTAAAGTTTGCTGTACCATGATAGCCATGTTAGCCAGTCACAGGGCAAGAAAAATAACAGGTGGTGCAAAGGTAAAACCTTTATTGGCTAACTAAGATTATCATAGAGCATTTTAGTTCCCCTTTCAAGCTGACTATAATGAAGTTGTGGTGCTCTCTGGTCAATATACAACATTCATCTTATAGATCAAATGAAAGTCGACCAGATGTCAATCGGACAGGAGTAAAAATCCCATCGGATCCTGCGATGCGACCGCCTGTTTAACCTTCGTTGTGATCCGATCTTTGGGCCCTAGGGCCCACATTCGGATTAGTCCGAGATCGCCCACCTCAAGGTAGGCATATCAGGGAGAGATTCGCTCATTTGGCGCCAAAGGAGCGGATCTCTACGTGTATGGCCAACTTAAGGGCAGAGACACATGCTCAGATTCGGGGAGATTTTGTCGCCCCTTATTTGGGGCAACTAATCTCTCCGAACTGATGGTTGAGCCCAATGTTATTAATAGGGAAAAAAGATAAATATATAGGAAGGCCGGCATTTTTTTCCAGAAAAGGTGGCAACCCTACACACACGTGTAGAGCTGAATCGTCACATATACAGGTAGAAACAATAGAATTCTACCTGTATCTGACAATTCAGCACCAACAATAGCCGATGTTTGGGTGCCAAGGCACCCAATCAAAATTTTCCATCCAGCCCGATCGACTAGATGACCGATTTCCAAGTCTTCTGACGATGTCAGTCGCCATACACACTGAGAATATTGTTGGTCATTTGTTGTATATACACCAGAGAACACCACAGCATTACTGCATTCAGCTTGAAAAAGGAACTAAAATGTTCTGAAAGCTTTCTATGATTATCTTAGCCAATACCGGTATTGCCTTTATATAACCTGTTTATTTTTCTTGTCATTGCACTTTGTCACTACAACTTTCCGCCAACCCAATTCCTACAGCTTCTGCCAAAGCTGCAAAACACAGTCATTATTTTTCATAAGTAAACTGCTGTAGTTCCCCTTACTATTCTCAATCCCATCCCACATGGTTTACCCCTCCCCCTAGTAAGCATTGCACTGCCTACCCCCTCGGCATTGTTTCCTGCTTTTCTCACTCCCCCTCCCACCAACTCTGTATTTAACCCTTCTGTAACCCATACTGTTTTAAAGGGTTACTTAGCTGGGTGTATTACCATACAGCCTTTCATACATATGCAAATTCTATGAAGAGTCGCAGCCCCAGCAGGAGCCGTGCAGGCAGGCGTGACGTTCTGTTTGTCTCCTCCGTCACATTTCATGCTTTTAAATGACAAAACAGAACCTATAGGAACAAAATAAACAAAAACCACAAACCTTATAGAAAACAAAAAGCAATTCCGTTGGCTTGTGTGGAACACATGAGATAAATTGTCTGTTTTACATAGCTTCCTATGTGGCTCCATAGCTCAGGGGTTAGAGCACTGGTCTTGTAAACCAGGGGTCGCGAGTTCAAATCTCGCTGGGGCCTTCACTTAATATTTAATTGCCAATAGCTCATTTGCTTTTGAAGCTGAATTTTACAAATATTTCCTTTCTTTTTCTAGAATTATGCAACAGATACATACATTTCTACAAAGCTTGGGAGGGACACGGGCAAATGTTGGCAGCTTGTTTCTATATGGGAAATGTACTGCGTACATGAAATTATTTGTAATCATTTCTTTGGAATTAGGTTTTGAATCCAATTTACGCTCAACAAATTCTTTTGTGAAAGATTTAGTATCAACTAGTAACCCAGCTGCCTAGTAAACTCCAGCTGCCTAGTGTGTATTCCATTCTTAAAGAAACCCCAGCATTTGTTAATGTTTTACTGTGGTAGTGTCATATTTTAGGACCAGTGGCCCTTTAAACTGCTTTGCTAAGCTTAAAGCTAACTGCGCCAGTAGTGTAGGGGTATCATGCAAGATTCCCATTCTTGCGACCCGGGTTCGAGTCCCGGCTGGCGCATGTAGATTATTTTCTTCTTAAATCATTTTTTTTTTACTGTTGACAAAATGTCATTTTAGACATGAATTGAAAAAACAGAAAACTATGTTAAATGATCATTATCTATTTTATTTATTATCATGCTAGTAGTGCAAAATATATTTATCCTTTAAGTTCTAATTGATTGTCAGTGTAAATTATTCTGTATTTATCTAGTATAGGTCAATCTAAAAACAACTGGACTTGCTGAGTAATCAATGAAGACGAGTGTTGTTACTCAGCAAGTCCAGTTGTTTTTAGATTGACCTATACTAGATATACTATGACCTGGATGAATGAAAATCTTCATAGTCATATTCTGTATTTAGTAAGCTCATGGCACTCCTTCTTTTTATATTTTCGAAGAAATACACCACACCCCTTGTGCCAGTAGAGTATGGGTACCCTACAAGATTCCTGCATGACATTCCTGGGTATCATTCAACCCCACTCAGCTCTAGAATCAGTTATAACCTCAGAGTTCTATTCCCATAAAAGTGGATCATTGTCATGAAAAAGTCAAACAGCATATGAACCCAGAGCTGTAGTGGTGTAACTACTAGGGGGTGCAATCCCCTCATGCTGCTCCTCATTGTGAGTTGACTACACTGTGTGCACGTGCAGATTCCTGAACAGCTGCAAGAAACCAAGTGGGACATCACAGAAGATGGTGGATGGCATTCACAGGACTATAACCCAGGCCGGTTTTTCAGATATTCCAAGAATATCACAGCTAAATTATTCACCCCAAGTATTAACCTAATTAACCTTCTGGCTAGGCTTCTTTGTGTATCTAGAGTGTTTTATTTAGTTCGCAACCTTATTGTCCTTCCAGGTTGGTGTCCACAACCACTTTAAAACACCCTAGGGGCAATCTCAGGTTTTGACTTTCAAACTATTGATCTTATCTGCGCCAGTGGTGTAGGGGTATCATGCAAGATTCCCATTCTTGCGACCCGGGTTCGAGTCCCGGCTGGCGCATTAAATTTTAAAGATCAACTATATATATTTTGTTTTTAATCATCTCTATTTAATGTTAATTCAGTGTTCTAGTATTTATATATCTTCTACTGGTCCACTTTTTTTGCACATCATTATAAACAGGGTCTATAGTGCACATTGATCTGAGAAATATAAGAATGTTGGAATATATATATATAGATGGGGCGACTATTGCACCAGAAATAAAAGCAGTGCTGATGGGACAGACTACTAACTACAGAGATGTAACACTTAAAAGTAACAAAAAGAAAATCTTAAAAAAAAACCAAAACTCTAGGTTTTTCACAGTGGTACTACGTCAACAGCCACTGATATTATATTTCATACCTTGAAGAACTCGCAGACAAACAAATGCGCCAGTGGTGTAGGGGTATCATGCAAGATTCCCATTCTTGCGACCCGGGTTCAAGTCCCGGCTGGCGCACATTACTTTAAGCTTTGCTGCGTCATCAGGGTTGAGGCTGAAATTGCTAAAAAAACCTTCTACCATAAACATTTATAACATGCTACAACAAAGCTAACCATACAGTGAAAACCTACTAACCTATAATCAAAACTACGCTTTGGCTACCTCTTTACTCAGTGGCAACGGACTGTTGAATTTGTTAGTTCTAAACAGTCCACTAGGGTTGCCACCTCATCCCTTTAATACTAGCCACATATTGAATCCACATCCTGCATGTAAAATTGGAAATTAATATAGATTCCGGCTGCATAGCTTTATATAAATATGCTCAGTCTGCAGCATGCATGTAAAATAATTGCTAATTTGCCATGCAGGATGTGGATTCAATATATGACTGCAATTAAAGGGGTCCCCTATTAGGTTTCTGATTCCCTGTATTGATTTTTTTTTTTCCAAGTAAAATAAACACCTCTAATTAAGCTCAGTTAAGTGTTCTATTATTTGAGTATCTATTTTCTACATGTTTTGGGCTACATTTTATTCATATGAAAATGTAACACTAATAAGTCTATGGAGCAGGTTGGTGGGGCAATAAAACTGCAACATTCAGCCCGACTGTTGGAAAAATCTCCCATCAATCAAACCCATTACACATACAATTTTCATCTATATTCTAGTTCAGTGATCCCCAGCCTGTGGCTCCTGAACAACATGCTGCTTTCTGACTCCTTGGCTGTTGCTCCCACTGACCTCAACTCAGGTGTTTGTTTTTGAAATCCAGGCTTGGAGGCAAGTTTTAGTTGCATAAAAAAATTTCTACTTCCAAACAGAGCCTTTTGTATGCTGCAAGTCCACGTAGGAGCTACCAATAGTAAATACCAGCTCTCATTTGGCACACTCGGGAACTTTTTGAACTCTTTTTACATTTGAATATGGCTCATGGGTAAAAATGGTTGGGAACCCTGTTCTAGGTGGTCAACAACAAATGGGTTTAAAAAAATTAACCATTGTAAGAATGGAAGGGATATTGCTGTGCTGTAGTAACAGACTGGAGGGGAAACCTACTGATACACAGACACAGCACTGAAAATTCAGAGAGAAAACACAGGGTTTTCCAGTGGGAGTATCAGGAATTAAAGGAAACAAGGCACTCCACTTGGTTCCTTTAATGTACTCAGGGGTGTAACTACAGAGGAAGCAGACCCTGCAGCTGCAGGGGGGGGGGGGCAGGAGGTATAGGGGCCCAATAAGGCCCATCTTTATATACAATTTCAATAAATACTATTAAAACAGGTCAACCTCTAGACATTTTGGGGGCCTGAAAAATACTTTGCTGTGGGGCCCAGTAATATGTATTTACACCACTGAATATACTATACTGTTATGATTTTGTCCCTTACAGATGTGCCAGGAGTGTAGGTGCAGCAATCTCCCCATTTTCATGATGGGGGGGTTTGAGCCTTGGCTAATAATGAATTCATTTTTTTTGACTCATACAAAGTCCAGCATAGCTGAACTTCCATTGTAAGAATCAATTAAAAAACAGTGCTAAAGGAAGAGAGTGCAGGGGAGACCTACTACTACTACAGAGACACAACACTGAAAATACAGATAGGAAATAATCTTGGCAGGTTTTCAAGAAGGATTACCAGGAAGTAAAGGAGGCAACGCTGTCTACTTGGTTCCTTTAATTTCTTGTAATATACTGATTTTGTGCTTAGTACTTTTGAAGAAGGGGTTTTCCAATAGATGCGCCAGTGGTGTAGGGGTATCATGCAAGATTCCCATTCTTGCGACCCGGGTTCGAGTCCCGGCTGGCGCATGTAGATTATTTTCTTCTTAAATCATTTTTTTTTTACTGTTGACAAAATGTCATTTTAGACATGAATTGAAAAAACAGAAAACTATGTTAAATGATCATTATCTATTTTATTTATTATCATGCTAGTAGTGCAAAATATATTTATCCTTTAAGTTCTAATTGATTGTCAGTGTAAATTATTCTGTATTTATCTAGTATAGGTCAATCTAAAAACAACTGGACTTGCTGAGTAATCAATGAAGACGAGTGTTGTTACTCAGCAAGTCCAGTTGTTTTTAGATTGACCTATACTAGATATACTATGACCTGGATGAATGAAAATCTTCATAGTCATATTCTGTATTTAGTAAGCTCATGGCACTCCTTCTTTTTATATTTTCGAAGAAATACACCACACCCCTTGTGCCAGTAGAGTATGGGTACCCTACAAGATTCCTGCATGACATTCCTGGGTATCATTCAACCCCACTCAGCTCTAGAATCAGTTATAACCTCAGAGTTCTATTCCCATAAAAGTGGATCATTGTCATGAAAAAGTCAAACAGCATATGAACCCAGAGCTGTAGTGGTGTAACTACTAGGGGGTGCAATCCCCTCATGCTGCTCCTCATTGTGAGTTGACTACACTGTGTGCACGTGCAGATTCCTGAACAGCTGCAAGAAACCAAGTGGGACATCACAGAAGATGGTGGATGGCATTCACAGGACTATAACCCAGGCCGGTTTTTCAGATATTCCAAGAATATCACAGCTAAATTATTCACCCCAAGTATTAACCTAATTAACCTTCTGGCTAGGCTTCTTTGTGTATCTAGAGTGTTTTATTTAGTTCGCAACCTTATTGTCCTTCCAGGTTGGTGTCCACAACCACTTTAAAACACCCTAGGGGCAATCTCAGGTTTTGACTTTCAAACTATTGATCTTATCTGCGCCAGTGGTGTAGGGGTATCATGCAAGATTCCCATTCTTGCGACCCGGGTTCGAGTCCCGGCTGGCGCATTAAATTTTAAAGATCAACTATATATATTTTGTTTTTAATCATCTCTATTTAATGTTAATTCAGTGTTCTAGTATTTATATATCTTCTACTGGTCCACTTTTTTTGCACATCATTATAAACAGGGTCTATAGTGCACATTGATCTGAGAAATATAAGAATGTTGGAATATATATATATAGATGGGGCGACTATTGCACCAGAAATAAAAGCAGTGCTGATGGGACAGACTACTAACTACAGAGATGTAACACTTAAAAGTAACAAAAAGAAAATCTTAAAAAAAAACCAAAACTCTAGGTTTTTCACAGTGGTACTACGTCAACAGCCACTGATATTATATTTCATACCTTGAAGAACTCGCAGACAAACAAATGCGCCAGTGGTGTAGGGGTATCATGCAAGATTCCCATTCTTGCGACCCGGGTTCAAGTCCCGGCTGGCGCACATTACTTTAAGCTTTGCTGCGTCATCAGGGTTGAGGCTGAAATTGCTAAAAAAACCTTCTACCATAAACATTTATAACATGCTACAACAAAGCTAACCATACAGTGAAAACCTACTAACCTATAATCAAAACTACGCTTTGGCTACCTCTTTACTCAGTGGCAACGGACTGTTGAATTTGTTAGTTCTAAACAGTCCACTAGGGTTGCCACCTCATCCCTTTAATACTAGCCACATATTGAATCCACATCCTGCATGTAAAATTGGAAATTAATATAGATTCCGGCTGCATAGCTTTATATAAATATGCTCAGTCTGCAGCATGCATGTAAAATAATTGCTAATTTGCCATGCAGGATGTGGATTCAATATATGACTGCAATTAAAGGGGTCCCCTATTAGGTTTCTGATTCCCTGTATTGATTTTTTTTTTTCCAAGTAAAATAAACACCTCTAATTAAGCTCAGTTAAGTGTTCTATTATTTGAGTATCTATTTTCTACATGTTTTGGGCTACATTTTATTCATATGAAAATGTAACACTAATAAGTCTATGGAGCAGGTTGGTGGGGCAATAAAACTGCAACATTCAGCCCGACTGTTGGAAAAATCTCCCATCAATCAAACCCATTACACATACAATTTTCATCTATATTCTAGTTCAGTGATCCCCAGCCTGTGGCTCCTGAACAACATGCTGCTTTCTGACTCCTTGGCTGTTGCTCCCACTGACCTCAACTCAGGTGTTTGTTTTTGAAATCCAGGCTTGGAGGCAAGTTTTAGTTGCATAAAAAAATTTCTACTTCCAAACAGAGCCTTTTGTATGCTGCAAGTCCACGTAGGAGCTACCAATAGTAAATACCAGCTCTCATTTGGCACACTCGGGAACTTTTTGAACTCTTTTTACATTTGAATATGGCTCATGGGTAAAAATGGTTGGGAACCCTGTTCTAGGTGGTCAACAACAAATGGGTTTAAAAAAATTAACCATTGTAAGAATGGAAGGGATATTGCTGTGCTGTAGTAACAGACTGGAGGGGAAACCTACTGATACACAGACACAGCACTGAAAATTCAGAGAGAAAACACAGGGTTTTCCAGTGGGAGTATCAGGAATTAAAGGAAACAAGGCACTCCACTTGGTTCCTTTAATGTACTCAGGGGTGTAACTACAGAGGAAGCAGACCCTGCAGCTGCAGGGGGGGGGGGGCAGGAGGTATAGGGGCCCAATAAGGCCCATCTTTATATACAATTTCAATAAATACTATTAAAACAGGTCAACCTCTAGACATTTTGGGGGCCTGAAAAATACTTTGCTGTGGGGCCCAGTAATATGTATTTACACCACTGAATATACTATACTGTTATGATTTTGTCCCTTACAGATGTGCCAGGAGTGTAGGTGCAGCAATCTCCCCATTTTCATGATGGGGGGGTTTGAGCCTTGGCTAATAATGAATTCATTTTTTTTGACTCATACAAAGTCCAGCATAGCTGAACTTCCATTGTAAGAATCAATTAAAAAACAGTGCTAAAGGAAGAGAGTGCAGGGGAGACCTACTACTACTACAGAGACACAACACTGAAAATACAGATAGGAAATAATCTTGGCAGGTTTTCAAGAAGGATTACCAGGAAGTAAAGGAGGCAACGCTGTCTACTTGGTTCCTTTAATTTCTTGTAATATACTGATTTTGTGCTTAGTACTTTTGAAGAAGGGGATTTCCAATAGATGCGCCAGTGGTGTAGGGGTATCATGCAAGATTCCCATTCTTGCGACCCGGGATCAAGTACCGGCTGGTGCACATCCATTACTTTTAAGGGGTGGTTTACCTTTAAATAAGGTCATTTTTGTTATGTTATAGAACAGCCAGTTCTAAACAACTTTTCAATTGGTCTTCATTATTTATTTTTTATAGTTATTTGCCTTTTTCTTCTGACTCTTTGCAGCTTTCAAATGGGCATCGCTGACTCCCTTCTAAAAAACAAATGCTTTGTAAGGATACATTGCTCTAAAACCACTCATATCCTGCCTTATTTAAATCTCCTGCTGCTTGTCCCTGTGTGTTTGTTTTGCAATTTCAAAGCACAGTATATAGTGAATAAAGTACCACCTTTTGTAAAATATCATAAATTATCAGTTACCGATAGGGTTGCCACCTGGCCGGTATTTTACAGGATTTTCATGTGTCTAGTATATATATATATATATATATATATATATATATATATATATATATATATATATATATATATATATATATATATATATATATCTATATATATATATATATATATATATATGTATATATTTATAACAAATGAAAAAAAGACCGCACTCACAGGACTTCTCTTGGAAAAAAAAGCCTCAAAGGGCTGTGTATTTATTCCTCAACGTTTCGACTAGCAAACTGTAGCCGTCCTCAGGAGACCTCGGAGTTCCATGACCTGTATTCGGCCTCGTATATTTATATGGTCACGAAACTTACTTATAATATCCTTATATTTTACAAGAGGGGGTACTTTATTCACTATATAAATATATATATATATCTACATTTATATACGCACACAAATATACCTATTAGTTCCTCCAATTTAATGGAAATGAGTAAACACAGTTGCTTTATTTCTAAAGCAATCCTTCTATAACTTTCCCGCATCTGCGCCAGTGGTGTAGGGGTATCATGCAAGATTCCCATTCTTGCGACCCGGGTTCAAGTCTCGGCTGGCGCATTTAATTTAGGCAAAGCTACTTTACGAGTTGATCCTGAATAATTTGTTAAAAAAAACCAAATTGCTAATTATAATCGAATCATCCAAATCCATGTTATACTTCTACCGTGAATATTTAAAACATGCTGTAACATAGCTGGTGGAAAACACTCCTATCAGATCCAACCTGGCGCACATCTATTTGTTTAAGCTTTGCAATGTCATTTGGGATGACACTGAATAAGTTGCTAATAAAATCTAACTTGCGCTGGCTATAATGAAAAGTCGCCTGTGGCATGGCACACGCTTGCTTCATAGCCCGAAGTTGCCTCACGAGGAAACTTCGGGCGACTTAGGAATACAAAGCGCTGTGTGTGCCATGCCAGTGTTCTATTATTTGAGTATCTATCTTCTACAAATCTACATGTTTGTGGGCTAAATTTTATTCATATGTAAATGTTACACTAATAAGTCTATGAAGCAGGTTGGGGGGGAATAAAACTCATACAATTTACATCTATATTCTAGGTGGTCAACAACAAATGGGCTTAAAACAATTAACCATTGTAAGAATAGAAGGGACATTGCTGTGCTGTAGTAACAGACTGGAGGGGAGACCTACTGATACGCAGACACAGCACTGAAAATTCAGAGACAAAAGGCAGGGTTTCCAGTGGGAGTATCAGGAATTAAGGGAACCAAAGCACTCCCCATTCTCATGATGGGGGGTTTGAGTCTTGGCGAATAATAAATTCATTTTTTTTTGGGTTGACGGAATAATTTGCTGCAAAAAGTAACTGCTATAGAACAAACTAACTATAGACAGAGTTATCCAAAGCCATGTAATACAAGGAAAGCAAGGGGGAACTCACAGGTGTTCATGTAGGAGTATCAGGAACTGTTATGATTTTGTGCCTAGCACTTTGGAAAAGTAAACCCATTACAGATGTAATGTAATAGCTATTATTTTCTCTTATTCAATGAGTACACTCAGCTGCTTTATTTCTAATGCAATGCTTCTCAGTGCTGCTTTCAACTGCACCAGTGGTGTAGGGGTATCATGCAAGATTCCCATTCTTGCGACCCGGGTTCAAGTCCCGGCTGGTGCATAAGTTTTAAATACTTTAGGTTGACATTGAAAGAGCTGCAGAAAAAATACTAACAATAGGCAGAGTTATAAATACTTATGGTAGAAGTAGGACATGGATTTGGATAACAACCTAATCAAATCTGGTGGAAAAAATATTCAGCCCATTACTCATACAAATTCCATATATATTCTAATTTGTCAAAAACAAGTGGGTGGAAAAAACAGAACCCAAAGCAAAGCTGAAATTCCATTGTAATAATCAATTAAACAACAGTGCCAAAGAAAGAGAGTGCAGGGGAGACCTACTACTACAGAGACACAACACTGAAAAATCAGAGAGGAAATTATCTTGGCAGGTTTTCAATTAGGATTACCAGGAAGAAAAAAAAAACAACTGTCTCTACTTGGTTCCTTTAGTTTCTGATAATATTTTGATTTTGTGCCTAGTACTTTTTAAGAAGCATTGTACCAACAGATGCGCCAGTGGTGTAGGGGTATCATGCAAGATTCCCATTCTTGCGACCCGGGTTCAAGTCCTGGCTGGCGCAGAACATTTAATTTAAACTATGCTACATCTTTGGGTTGACATTGAATGAGCTCCATAAAAAAAAACATAGCCATAACTTTAGGCAGAGTTATAAATACTTATGGTAGAAGTACAACATGGATTTGGATAAAAACCTAATCAAATCTGGTGGAAAAAATATCCAACCCATTACTCATTGCTACTTCAATGGGCTGATTCTGAATAATTTGTTTAAAAAGAAACTAATTGCTAACTATGGACAAAGTCATCCACATTCATGTTATACAAGGGACCAAAGAGGAACTCACAGAAGATGGTGGGTAGTGCTCACAGGACTATAACCAAGGCTGGTTTTTCAGATATTCCAGTATGTATGTATTTAATACAATAATACTTCTCTCCAAGTTATTAGCTTGTAATTTGAGATCAGTGCCCACAGCCACTGCTTTAGGACACCCGGGAGGGCAACCCCAGGCTGTAAATGTCGCAGTAAGCCCTTTTTCCAGTCTTCTATATGTTCCTTACAATTGTTGGCTACATTGCTTTAAAATCACCCATATCCTGCCTAATTAAAATCGCCTGCAACTTGTCCCTGTGAGTTGGTTTTGCAATTTCAAAGCACAGTATATAGTGAATAAAGTACCCCCTCTTGTAAAATATAAGGATATTATTAGTTACCAAGGAGTTCCACAACCATATAAAAGCAGAAGGCCTAAGGAAAAGCGTTTTCTTACAGGTCAAGGAACTCCGAGGTGACTTCTTATATCCCCATACTTCGCAACAGAGGGTACTTTATTTATTATAATATACAAGTTTCAGTGAGTTGTATGACAAAAATTACATCACTAAGATCAGATTATACGCAATAACATCATTAAGCACCAGTTATATCATATATTGATATAATTTACGGGATTTTCGTGTCTCTATATATATATTTATATACACACACACACACACAAACATACCTATTAGTTCCTGTTATTCAATAGAAAGGAGTAAACACAGTTGCTTTCTTTCTAAAGCAGCCCTTCTATAGTTTTCTTGTATCTGCGCTAGTGGTGTAGGGGTATCATGCAAGATTCCCATTCTTGCGACCCGGGTTCAAGTCCCAGCTGGCGCATGAGTTTTAATTTAAGCAATGCTACTTTAAACTGAATAATTTGTTTAAAAAGAAACTAATTGCTAATTATAATCAGAGTCATCGAAATCCATTTTATACTTCTCCCACGAATATTTATAACAAGCTGTAACATAGCTGGTGGAAAATGTATAATTTAGGTATAATTTAGTTGGTCAAAGTGAGGTTGGTCTGATGCCAAATAACTGGTAGAAAAAAACTCATATAAGATTCAACCTATTACTCACGCAATTTACATGCATATTCTAGTTGGTCAAAAAGAGGTTGGTCTGGTGCCAAATATTTATGGGAAAGATGGTTGGCTAAGTGGACAGGGCAACCCTACGGCATAGGTAAAAATCTGGCAGGTGTGTAAGTACAAACAAAAGGAGTTTAAAATATCTTTTGCCATATTCAAACAATACCTACTGCTTCCTGAAGCCTGGCCAACAGAAATGTATAAACCTGTCTAATTACTGAACTGACCCATATCCATGATACAAAGATATCTATTTGGGATCATCTGCATGACTAAAAAATAATACAAAACATTTTTCATACAACCTAATTGGTATGTGTATGTCCAGAATTAATTTGTTAGCTCATTATGAAGCCCCACCTCCTCTTGTTTTCACACCTATACTGCAAGGGAGAGGGGAGTTGTCCAATCCATTTGTATGTTAATTATGGCCATTCAACCCCACAATGATCAGGTTTCTGATCCCATGCAGTGATTTATTTTTCAAGTAAACAAGCTCAATTCAGTGTCCTATTATTTGAGTATCTTCTACACGTTATCACTACACATGTTATTTTCTGGTCATCCCCAGGCAGCATAATAAACATACAGATTTCTAATGCAATGCTTCTCAGTGCTGCTTTCAACTGCACCAGTGGTGTAGGGGTATCATGCAAGATTCCCATTCTTGCGACCCGGGTTCAAGTCCCGGCTGGTGCATAAGTCTTAAAAACTTTAGGTTGACATTGAATGAGCTGCAGAAAAAATACTAAGTCATAACGATAGGCAGAGTTATAAATACTTATGGTAGAAGTAGGACATGGATTTGGATAACAACCTAATCAAATCTGGTGGAAAAAATATTCAGCCCATTACTCATACAAATTCCATATATATTCTAATTTGTCAAAAACAAGTGGGTGGAAAAAACAGAACCCAAAGCAAAGCTGAAATTCCATTGTAATAATCAATTAAACAACAGTGCCAAAGAAAGAGAGTGCAGGGGAGACCTACTACTACAGAGACACAACACTGAAAAATCAGAGAGGAAATTATCTTGGCAGGTTTTCAATTAGGATTACCAGGAAGAAAAAAAAAACAACTGTCTCTACTTGGTTCCTTTAGTTTCTGATAATATTTTGATTTTGTGCCTAGTACTTTTTAAGAAGCATTGTACCAACAGATGCGCCAGTGGTGTAGGGGTATCATGCAAGATTCCCATTCTTGCGACCCGGGTTCAAGTCCCGGCTGGCGCAGAACATTTAATTTAAACTATGCTACATCTTTGGGTTGACATTGAATGAGCTCCATAAAAAAAAACATAGCCATAACTTTAGGCAGAGTTATAAATACTTATGGTAGAAGTACAACATGGATTTGGATAAAAACCTAATCAAATCTGGTGGAAAAAATATCCAACCCATTACTCATTGCTACTTCAATGGGCTGATTCTGAATAATTTGTTTAAAAAGAAACTAATTGCTAACTATGGACAAAGTCATCCACATTCATGTTATACAAGGGACCAAAGAGGAACTCACAGAAGATGGTGGGTAGTGCTCACAGGACTATAACCAAGGCTGGTTTTTCAGATATTCCAGTATGTATGTATTTAATACAATAATACTTCTCTCCAAGTTATTAGCTTGTAATTTGAGATCAGTGCCCACAGCCACTGCTTTAGGACACCCGGGAGGGCAACCCCAGGCTGTAAATGTCACAGTAAGCCCTTTTTCCAGTCTTCTATATGTTCCTTACAATTGTTGGCTACATTGCTTTAAAATCACCCATATCCTGCCTAATTAAAATCGCCTGCAACTTGTCCCTGTGAGTTGTTTTTGCAATTTCAAAGCACAGTATATAGTGAATAAAGTACCCCCTCTTGTAAAATATAAGGATATTATTAGTTACCAAGGAGTTCCACAACCATATAAAAGCAGAAGGCCTAAGGAAAAGCGTTTTCTTACAGGTCAAGGAACTCCGAAGTGACTTCTTATATCCTCATACTTCGCAACAGAGGGTACTTTATTTATTATAATATACAAGTTTCAGTGAGTTGTATGACAAAAATTACATCACTAAGATCAGATTATAAGCAATAACATCATTAAGCACCAGTTATATAATATATTGATATAATTTACGGGATTTTCGTGTCTCTATATATATATTTATATACACACACACACACAAACATACCTATTAGTTCTTGTTATTCAATAGAAAGGAGTAAACACAGTTGCTTTCTTTCTAAAGCAGCCCTTCTGTAGCTTTCTTGTATCTGCGCTAGTGGTGTAGGGGTATCATGCAAGATTCCCATTCTTGCGACCCGGGTTCAAGTCCTGGCTGGCGCATTAGTTTTAATTTAAGCAATGCTACTTTAAACTGAATAATTTGTTTAAAAAGAAACTAATTGCTAATTATAATCAGAGTCATCGAAATCCATTTTATACTTCTCCCATGAATATTTATAACAAGCTGTAACATAGCTGGTGGAAAATGTATAATTTAGGTATAATTTAGTTGGTCAAAATGAGGTTGGTCTGATGCCAAATAACTGGTAGAAAAAAACTCATATAAGATTCAACCTATTACTCACTCAATTTACATGCATATTCTAGTTGGTCAAAAAGAGGTTGGTCTGGTGCCAAATAATTATGGGAAAGATGGTTGGCTAAGTGGACAGGGCAACCCTACGGCATAGGTAAAAATCTGGCACAAAACATTTTTCATACAACCTAATTGGTATGTGTATGTCCAGAATTAATTTGTTAGCTCATTATGAAGCCCCCCACCTCCACTTGTTTTCACACCTATACTGCAAGGGAGAGGGGAGTTGTCCAATCCATTTGTATGTTAATTATGGCCATTCAACCCCACAATGATCAGGTTTCTGATCCCATGCAGTGATTTATTTTTCAAGTAAACAAGCTCAATTCAGTGTCCTATTATTTGAGTATCTTCTACACGTTATCACTACACATGTTATTTCCTGGTCATCCCCAGGCAGCATAATAAACATACAGTTATGTTCCCTCACTGTCAGTCAGTAGAAGAAAATGCCCACCAACCATGCAATAAATCCTTCCCTTCTCTACTCATACCTGTCTTTTGTTTTCTTCTGTCAGTAGAACTTCCAGTGGTGCCACTCACCGAAGTTCTGAGTCAGATTACCGGGTGCAGTTCTTTTGGCAGCTCTCTCCACTTCAAGAAAGCAGCGGAATTTTGCCTGTAAGCAGCCGTGGATATTTCTAGGCTGCCAGCAAGTAGCATGTCATATAATGTGGCTGCTCGGAGAGGCTTTGGTTTCGAACATGGTATGCAGATACAGCTTCTAAGAATACACTTTGTAGACTACCTTACGAGGTAGGGCGTCTGTTTGGTAAATCACTTGATGACAAAATATGAAAGTCCTCGGGAGGGAAGAGCACCTTTTTGCCATAGACCAAGCATCCTCAAGAGTTCTCTAGGAGGCAGTCTGATAAATATTCATCCAGATGCAAAGAGGAAGCCAAGGCTTATAGGTCTGGGAGAAAATATAGATCATCTTGGTGTTTTGGACTGACTGTTTTTTTCATGTCCCCAAAGGGAAAAATGTAAGATCTCCCAAGCCCCAGTCCAAACAGATTTTGTGACTAACACTTTGGAAAATTCAACCCATTACAGATGTGCTAGACTAGGGTATATATACATACATAGCTATTAGTTCCTCTTATTCAATGGAAATGAGTACAAAGAAATCCAACTCACAACCCATACAAATTCCATATATATTATAGTTTGTCAAAAACAAGTGGCTGTAATAAAACAACCCAAAGCAAACCTGAAATTCCATTATAAGAATCAAGTAAAAAACTGTGCTAAAGGAAGAGAGTGCAGGGAGACCTACTAGTACAGAGACACAACAATGAAAAGTCGGAGAGGAATATATCTTGGCAGGTTTTCAAGTAGGATTACCAGGAGCCCACACTCCCTAATTGGTTCTTTAATTTCTGGTAATATACTGGTTTTGTGCTCAGTACTTTTGAAGAGGTGCCAATATTGTAGGGGTTTCATGCAAGATTCCCATTCTTGAGACCCAGGTTTAAGTCCCGGCTGGTGCACATTAGTTACTTTAAGCTTTGCTGTGTCATTTGGGATGACACTGAATAAGTTGCTCATAAAAAATAACTTCTAACTACAGGCAGACATACAGTAGCGTCACTAGAGGGGGGGTGTGATGCACAGCCCCCTCCATATGGCCACATTTTCAGTGGCGCCGGGGGGGGGGGCCCTGAGGGGGTGCGGGCCCTGGCCCGCTCGCACCCCCTGCTCTCCCGGTAGTTCTGCCACTGCAGACATATCGTGTACCTCTACTATAAATATTAATAAAATGCTGTAACATAATTGGTGGGAATAAACTGAACACTAACTGCTAACTATAGTCAGAGTCATCCAAATCCATGTCATACTTTTACCATAAACATTTATTGCATACTGTGAAATAACTGGTGGAAAAAACTTCTATCAGATCCAACCTATTATTCCCATAATATCCATGTATATTCTAGTTGGTCAAAAACAGACAGTTTGAAAATAATAATAATAACCCATAGGAAACCTACAATTTCATTGTAAGAATCAGTTTAATAAAACAGTGCTGAAGAGGAAATGTTCTAGGTAGGTTTTCTAGTGGGAGTATCAGGCATTAAAGGAAACAAGGTAGAGGGCCACTGATATTGTGTTTCATATTTTGAAAAACCCCAAACTTCCACAGGTGCACAAGTGTTGTAGGGATTTCATACAAGATTCATTTTTTTGCAACCTGGGTTTGAGTCCTGGCTGCTGCATAACTGTTAGCAGGCCCGGACTGACAATCTGTCAGTTCGGGCAATTTCCCGAAGGGCCGCTCCATTTACCTGTGAAATGGGCAGCTTCTGCTTTATGGCGATTTGAGGTAGAGAGACTTAAGCTGGCCATAGATGCAAAGATCCGATCGTACAATCATCGTACGATCGGACTTTCCCATCTCCCGACCCGCCACTAACCATTCAGATCAAAGTCTTACCAGTCAGATTAGTTAAAGAACAGATCAGCAATGTTCTGCCCCTGACAGCAATCGTACGATATCTATGTCCAACCAAAGCTAGTGACAGTCACCCACTGAAAATCGTACGATCGGCAATACACGCAGAGATATTATCGGCAGCCGACAGAAATTTTCTAACCTGTCCGATCGACCAAACGACCGATCTCCGCCGGACAAAAAATGTCGGGACTCTCCACACACGGTCCGAATATCGTACGAATCCTCGATTCGTACGATCAGATCTTTGCGTCTATGGCCAGCTTCACAGCGTGCACGCTCTGATTCTCCTTCACAGACACACCAAGCAGCTGCGTGTTCCTTCCTCCTCCCTCCTCCTAAGATTAGTCAGGAAGTCAAAGTCCCTCTGATTGGCCAGCAGACGGGGTGGGAGGTGTCGGAGGGTTCCCATGCTGTTTCAGGAAGCTCCTTGGAGAGGTAGGGGGGAGTGTCTGTGTTTGTGTCTCTGTGTGTGTGTCTCTCTGTGTTTGTGTGTCTGTGTCTTTGTGTGTATGTTTCCCTGTGTTTGTGTTTCCCTGTGTTTGTGTGTGTCTCTGTGTGTGTTTCTTTGTGTGTGTGTGTCTCTCTGTGTTTTTGTGTGTGTGTGTCTCTGTGTGTGTTTCTCTGTGTTTGTGTCTCTTTGTGTGTCTGTGTGTCTCTCTGTGTTTGTGTGTCTTTTTGTGTGTGTGTGTCTCTGTGTATGTGTCTCTGTGTGTGTTTCTCTGTGTTTGTGTCTCTTTGTGTGTGTGTGTGTCTCTCTGTGTTTGTGTGTCTTTTTGTGTGTGTGTCTCTGTGTGTGTTTCTCTGTGTTTGTGTCTCTTTGTGTGTCTGTGTTTCTCTCTGTGTTTGTGTGTCTTTTTGTGTGTGTGTGTGTCTCTGTGTGTGTTTCTCTGTGTTTGTGTCTCTGTGTGTCTGTGTGTCTCTCTGTGTTTGTGTGTCTTTTTGTGTGTGTGTGTGTCTCTGTGTGTGTTTCTCTGTGTTTGTGTCTCTTTGTGTGTCTGTGTGTCTCTCTGTGTTTGTGTGTCTTTTTGTGTGTCTGTGTGTCTCTCTGTGTGTCTTTTTGTGTGTGTGTCTCTGTGTGTTTCTCTGTGTTTGTGTCTCTTTGTGTGTCTCTCTGTGTTTGTGTGTGTGTGTCTCTGTGTGTGTCTGTGTTTGTGTGTCTTTTTGTGTGTGTGTGTGTCTCTGTGTGTGTTTCTCTGTGTTTGTGTCTCTTTGTGTGTCTGTGTGTCTCTCTGCGTTTGTGTGTCTTTTTGTGTGTTTGTGTCTGTCACATGTAGTTTTGGTTTCCTGTATTCTCTTCTCCTCTGTCAGTCACCATTAGGCTCCCAGATGGGAATACAAAAGGTACATAGTACAATAGCGTTTTATTAAAAAATTTTCCTAAAATCATTAAAACATTTTACACTCACATTTGTTTGTAAGTCTTTTGGCGATATCACCAGCTGTAGTACAAAGGAGGAGGTTGCGCCGGTGTCTCTCTCCCTCGTGGTGTCTTCTCCGTGTCCTGCCTGTGACATCACTTGCGCCTGACTCGTTTCACCGACCAATCGGCTTACTCAGAGGCACCTTTATTATTCCCATAATATGTATGTATATTCTAGTTGGCCAAAAACAGACGGCTGCAAAATAATAATAACCAATAGGAAACCTACAATTTCATTGTAAGAATCAGGCACCAAAGTAGAGGGCCACTGATATTGTGTGTTCCTGTGAGTTTGTTTTGCAATTTTAAAGCATAGTATATAGTGAATAAAGTACCTCCCCTTGTAAAATATAAGGATATTATAAGTTACCAAGGGGTTCCACAACCATATCACGAGGACTAAGGCTGAGTGTTTTCCTACAGGTCATGGAATGCTGAGGTGACTCCTAAAATCCTCATATTTTGCAACAGGGGGCACTTTATTTATTATAATATACAAGCTTCAGTGAGTCGTGTGACAGAAATTACATCACTAAGCTCAGATTATAACCACTGACATCACAAAGCACCATTTATAAGGATATAATTTACAGGATGTTCATGTCTCTAGAGTATTATATATATATATATATATATATATATATATATATATACATTTATATATATATATATATACACACGTACACACACACACATACCTATTAGTTCCTCTTGTTCAATGGAAATGCGTACACACAAATGCTTTCTTTCTAATGCAATCCTTCTACAAACTTCCTGCATCTGTGCTAGTGGTGTAGAGGTATCATGCAAGATTCCCATTCTTGCGAACCGGGTTCAAGTCCCGGGTGGCACATTTAATTTAAGCAAGGCTACTTCAATGGGTTGACCTGAATAATTTGTTTAAAAAAACTAATTGCTAATTATAATCAGTCATCCAAATCCATGTTATACCATGAATATTTTTAATATGCTGGTGGAAAACACTCCTATAAGATTCAACCCATTACTCACAATTATCATCTATAATTTAGGTATAATTTAGTTGGTCAAAATGAGGTTGGTCTGATGCCAAATATTTATGGGAAAGATGGTTGGTTAAGCGGACAGGGCAACCCTATGGAATGGGTAAAAATCTGGCAGGTGTGTAAGTACAAACAAAAGGAGTTGAAAATATTTTTTGCCATATTCAAACAATACCTACTGCTTCCTGAAGCCTGGCCAACAGAAATGTATAAACCTGTCCAATTGCTGAACTGACCCATATCCATGATACAAGGATATCTATTTGGGATAGTCTGCATGACATGAACGTACTAAAATTCATACAAACTATTATTTTCATAATACCTTATTGGTAAGTTTGTTAGCTCATTATAAAGCCCCCCACCTCCACTTGTTGTTACACCTACACTCAGGGCCGCCATCAGGGGAGCACAGGCGGTACTGTTGCACTGCGCCCAGGCCTAAAGGGGGACCGGGATGTACTTTTCTAAATAGCCAGTCCCCCTTAAAGGAACAGTTCAGTGTGAAAATAAAAACTGTGTAAATAGATAGGCTGTGCAAAATAAAAAATGTTTCTAATATAGTTAGTTAGGCAAAAATGTAATATATAAAGGCTGGAGTGAACAGATGTCTAATAAAACAGACAGAATCCAACTTCCTGTTTTTCAGCTCTATAACTCTGAGTTAGTCAGCGACTTGAAGGGGGGCCACATGGTACATTTCTGTTCAGTGAGTTTGTAATTGATTCTCAGCATTCAGCTCAGATTCAAAAGCAACAGATATGACCCATGTGGCCCCCCTTCAAGTCTCTGATTGGTTACTGCCTGGTAGCCAGGGTAACCAGTCAGTGTAAACCAAGAGAGCTGAAAAGCAGGAAGTAGAGTTGTGACTGACCTGTTATACATCCAGTCACTCCAGCCTTTATACATTACATTTTTGGCTAACTAACTATATTAGAAACATTTTTTATTTTTCACAGCCTCTCTATTTACCCAGTTTTTATTTTTACACTGAACAATTCCTTTAACAGTGCCATGGCACACCTGACAAAGTCCCAAGCGCCGAAGTCCCGAAGCCAAGAAAAGACCTGAAGCCACGAGAGGAGCTGAAGTTTGAAGTCCCAAAGCCGCAAAAAGACCCGAAGCTAAAATTGAAGTTCTGAAGCCGCGAAAAGACCCGAAGCCACAAAAGAAGATGAAGTTCTGAAGCCACGAAAAGACCCAAAGCCAAAGTTGAAGTTCTGAAGCCGTGAAAAGACCCAAGGCTACGAAAGAAGCTGAAGTTGAAGACGTGAAGCTGCAAAAGGATCCAAAGTTGAAGTCCTGAAACCAAAAGTTCAGTTCTACTGAACACCAATGTTTTTTTTTTTAAATTCTATTAAACCCCTGGCCACCAATCTATTATTTTAATACTCTATAGGCACCTGCCACCAATGTTTTTTTAAAAAAACATTCTCTTGGCCCTCGGACCAATGGTTGTTTTAACTTATGGGGGGGGGCCCTGACTACCAATGATTTTTAAAAAACTTTTATGGGGGGCCCTGATGCCACAGTTTTTTTAAACTTAACTTGTGGGGGGTTTACAGTTTTTAGAGCTGATGTCTGTGTGGTCTTTAAACTGTGGTGTGGCCAGGATCTGGGGTGGAGCTAAGGTTGCCACCTTTTCTGGAAAAAAATACCGGCCTTCCTATATATTTATCTTTTTTCCCTATTAATAACATTGGGATTGACAATAAAATACCAACCAGTTGGCAACCCCAGGTGGAGCTTGCGGGCTGGGGTGGAAGGGGCCCAGAAAATGTTCTTGTACAGAGCCCCGTGATTTTTAATGGCTGTCCTGACTACACTGCCTTTCTCTGTTACCTTATTTCCGTTGCATGCAATTTGTCGCATGCGTTTTGTCACAGCGCGTCGGATCGCACCGAAAACGTCCGTGTAGTCCTATCCTAATTCCAATGGAAGAATCAGTTTTAAAAACTGACGACACAGCAAAGGTAAACTAACAGATGTGCGCCAGCCGGGACTTGAACCCGGGTCACAAGAATGGGAATCTTGCATGATACCCCTACACCACTGGTGCTTCTATGCAGCTGTGACTTCTTTGAAGGTATGAAACTTAATATCAGTGGCTGTCTACCTGGATTCTTTAATTCCTAATGGTCACAGTGAAAAACCTGCCTAGAAAATGTAATGTCTGAGTTTGTCACTATACGAATAGATCTCCCCTCCAGTCTGTCCCTTTGGCAGTGTTTTTTAAAAATTTTTACAATGGAATTATAGATGTTGCTCTCAATGGCCTCAAAGCAGGGGCTTGTTTTTGAATTCCAACTAGTGTTGCCACCCGGCCAGTATTTTACCGGCCAAACACCAGCCTAGGCCCGGCCCGGTATTACAAATTTACCGGCAATGTAGCTGCCGGTAAATTTGTAATACATCTAAAAAAAGCCTGTGGCCTGCCCCCAGTCTGCTCCAAACTCACCTTTTTTCCTGGGCTTCTTGCCAAATGTGCGTGTTTGGCTCCACCCCTTTGACAGCACGACCCGGCCAGCCAATAGCGCGTCACGGCCCGCCCCCTTTAGTGTCATGGCCCCGCCCTTTTAATCCCGGCCCCCTCCACTTGCCGGTGAAGATTATTTTAAAAGGTGGCAACCCTAATTCCCACCTTGAAGTTCTGGTTACATAAAAACCAGGTGGACTGCCAAAAAGAGCCTCCTGTAGTTTTTTCATACTTGTGTTGCTCCCCAACTCTTTTTACATTTGAATGTATTTCACAGGCAAAAAGATCAGGGACCTCTGATTTATAACACACTATAACAAAAAAAAACTCGAAAAAAACTCCCACCAGATCCAAAAAACTGTGCTAAAGGAACAGACTGGAGGAGATACCTATAAAGAGTAATATTTATAACATGCTGCAACATAGCTGGTGGAAAAAAACAACATTAGATCCAACCCATTACTTACACAATTTCCATGTAAATAATATAATTCCATTGTAAGAATCAGTTTTAAAAAACAGTTCAAAAGGGACAGACTGGAGGGGAGACCTATTAGTATTGTGACAAAGTCAGACAGGGCATTTTCTAGGCAGGTTTTTCAGTGGGAGTATCAGGAATTAAAGAAACCAGGTAGACAGCCACTGATATTATGTTTCATACCTTCGAAAAGACACATCACCATACAGATGCACCAGTGGTGTAGGGGTATCATGCAAAATTCCCATTCTTGTGCTATGGATTATTTTTTGAAACCTGCCTAATGTTTTTTTCTACCAGCTATATTGCAACATGTTATAAATATTTCTCGTAGAAGTTTTTTTAAGCAACTATTCAGTATCAAGCCTGATGACAAAGCAAAGCTAAAACTAAGCAATGACCAGCTGGGACTTGAACACAGGTAACAAGAATGGGAATTTTGCATGATACCCCTACACCACTGGTGCAGATAGGTGTGATTTCTTTGAAGGTATGACACCAGATCATCCACTCCAGAATCTGGTCACATCTTGGATACATTTAACACTAGTACTGGAGCTACAGAATGTACCTAACCCTCAATACTAGCCCGTGACCTTAGTGAATAAAGCTGGCCATAGACGCAAAGATCCGATCGTACGAATCGAGGATTTGTACGATTTTCGGACCGTGTGTGGAGAGTCCCAACGGTGGAGATCGTCATTTGGTCGATCAGACAGGTTAAAAAATTTCTGTTGCCTGTCGATAATATCTCTACATGTATTGCCGATCGTGCCATTTTCAACCTGTGTTGACACCACTCAACCCTCCACGCATACCAGAGATCAGCAGATGGTGAGCAAGGACACACCAGGATCAAAGCACACTACAGCACAAGCACACCTAGAGACCCAAACCTGCTACAACACTCAACTACTGGTTCCAACCAGCAATGGTGTATGTAACCACTTGCACACAAGCCAGCCACCATGTACTCAACCCCTAGTGCACATGCTGCATGTGCTGCACAAGCTAGCAACCGCGCATACGCTTCACTAGTGTACATGCCAGATACCACACATGCAACCACTGCTGGACAAGACAGCTATTGTGCATGGCAACAAGACAATTGCCACACTTTTTTACCCCTCTCGCAACCCTGATGCACAATTCACCTTCTACACATGCAACCTCTGATGCACTAGCCAGTTACTGCACCTGCAAAACACTGGTCCACAAGCCATTGCAAGTAATTAGCGACATACAAGTCCAAAAACAAAGCACACAAGACTGGGGCAAAGCTCAGATATAAAACCAACAAACGCTGACCCAACCAGATGCTGAATATCAGTCAGAAACTAGCTACTGACCACACAACTCCGGGCAACCATCAGCTGGCATGTGAACCGACACTGAAGCAACCCAGAATGCCAAATGCTGGTGCAAGTAAGCCACCATGTATGCAAGGACCATAGCCAAAGCCAATAGCCCTATCCACCAATGGATTTTGCCCTGCCAAGAACTGCCACAAAGAAAACATGGAAGCTTGCCAATAGTATATCTTTATTTTGGAAATGTATTTTTTATACACTGTGGAGCACAATGAGTCTTTGCAATCACTATTTAATAGATAACAGAACATAATAATATGTTTTAGAAGTGAGACAGGTGGCTGCAGACTAAGGGCTCTTACACATGAGCGTTTTTACCTGCGCTCCCCTGCGTTCCGTTTTTCAGCGTTCAGCCGCAGGGGAGCGCAGGAATAGACGCATTATATTATTTCAAATGGGGCTGTACTCACACAGGCGCGTGTAGGCGCCGAACGCAGGTAAAATGCAGCATGTTGCGTCTCAACCTGCGTTCGGCGCCTACATGCGCCTGTGTGAGTACAGCCCCATTTGAAATAATGAAATGTGTCTATTCCTGCGCTCCCCTGTGGCTGAACGTCGAAAAACGGAACGCAGGGGAGCGCAGGTAAAACCGCTCATGTGTAAGAGCCCTTACATTCCAAATGTGTTGCACCAGAAATAGCAGTTCCCCTCACTGTGTAGTAAAAGTCCAGTGCTGGTGGTGCAAGCTTCTGTACAACTCTATATCAGATCAGGGACCGAGCAGTACTCTATTGTATTACTGTATATTTAAATAATAAAGTATGGACACTTGCATTGAAATATGTTTGGCTGATGCTTTATACATTTTGACATTCTCTATGAAATCTATTATTTGTTATTGTTTCTCTCAGTTGTGGCAGGATGGTGCCATTCTTCAGTGTCCCTATTCCAATACCTAATGTGCCCTTGCTGTATCTATCAGCTCTGCCAGGATGGTGCCATTTCTGTGTCCCTATTCTAATACATAATGTGCCCTGTACGTGTCTCTCAGTTGAGCCAGGGCATTGCCAGTATCTGTTTCCTTATTCCAATACATAATATGCCCTGTATCTATCTATCTATCTATCTATCTATCTATCTATCTATCTATCTATCTATCTATCTATCTATCTATCTATCAGTTGTGCCAGGATGGTGTCATTTCTGTGTCCCTATTCTAACACATAATATGCCCTGTATGTGTCTCTCTGTTGGGCCAGGGCAGTGCCAGACTCTCTGTTTCCTTACTCCAATACATAATATGCCCGTATTTATCAGTTGTGCCAGGATGGTGCCATTCGTCTGTCCCTATTCCAATACCTGACATGCCGTGGCTGTATCTATCAGCTCTGCCAGGATGGTGCTATTTCTGTGTCCCTATTCTAATACATAATGTGCCCTGTATCTATCTGTCCGTTGTGCCACAGTGTTGCCATTACTCTGTCCCAATTCCAATACATAATCATACCTCCCAACAGTCCTGTTTTTCGCAGGACAGTCCTGATTTTGACAGCTAAGCCGACAGTCCTAGATAAAGAAACGTCCAGACTCACCTAACAGCCAGAAAATGATACAAAGTTTCTAACTTAATTGGCTTTTGGCAGAGAGCTCAGAATAAGATACTTAGATACTTTTGTAACAGTTTAAGATAAGCAGGTCCCTTGGGAGTGGCCACAAAAAAATAGGCGTGGTCAAAATTGTAGCACTCCTATTTCCAAAATGTTGGGAGGACTGTCATATGCCCTTGTATCTATCAGCTGTGTCAGGATTGTGCCAGTGTCTCTGTGTCCCTATTCCAATACATTATATACACTGTATAGCCATTAGGGGACTAGGTTAGTGCTGCAGGACTCCAGTAAGTAGCCGCATTTACTTCTGCCCAACTCCACACCCCCACTAAACACACAGGGGACTTACTAAGCAGCAGGGTCCACAAATCATTTATTTTCTAGAGGGATCCCTTCGCATTCACGTTACGCACCTCCCGCGCAATCACATCTGTTATTTCTCTGTTCTTTAATAAATGATCATGCAGCATTACGACGAGCCACTAGGAGGCGCTAAAGGCACGTGTGCGTTACGTATTTCCTCCCCTTGTGCCCCGGAAGCGGAAGCGCGTGTGTGTCTTTGACCTGAGCTTGGCATTGAAAGGAGGAGGCGGTGTGAGGACAAGGTGAGGCTTGTGGGACAGCGATATTGACTTCTTTACCGATCAGTGGCTTATAAACCGCTCTCATCTGGGCACGGAGAGGGGACTTGACGTTGTTTGTGAGCAGGTAGCGCCTGAGTTGGAATATTACGCTTAATGCTTGCCCTTGTGTTACCGGGGTTGGTAGGGAGATAGACTGGAATGGGGCACCGTTTTAGGCTTAAGTCCTGTTGTTTAGGAGAGAGAGAGCCTGTCAGTCACAATTTAAGAGGATGTAAGCCCAGTCTGCTTGTTTAATGGAAAGCAAATCAGCTGAGATGTGATTGTGGATGGTGGAGCTCCCCTTTATTGTGTTTTGCTGGGGACAGAATGATTTGTAGGACATCTATCTGCCTTTTCACTGCTGCTAATCATTCTCTAATGCATATGGATCTGTTTGTACCTGTTATCCAGAAGGCTCTGGACCTGGGGTTTTCCAAATAAAGGATCTTTCTGTAATTTGGATCTTCATACCTTAAAGGGATACTGTCATGGGAAAACATTTTTTTCCCAAAATGAATCAGTTAATAGTGCTGCTCCAGCAGAATTCTGCACTGAAATCCGTTTCTCAAAAGAGCAAACAGATTTTTTTTATATTCAATTTTGAAATTTGACATGGGGCTAGACATTTTGTCAATTTCCCAGCTGCCCCAAGTCATGTGACTTATGCGCTGATAAACTTCAATCACTCTTTGATTGGAGTGATATCACCCCCCCCACAAGGCAAACAAAAGAACAATGGGAAGGTAACCAGATAACAGCTCCCTAACACAAGATAACAGCTCCCTGGTAGATCTAAGAACAACACGCAATAGTAAAAACCCATGTCCCATTGAGACACATTCAGTTACATTGAGAAGGAAAAACAGCAGCCTGCCAGAAAGCATTTCTCTCCTAAAGTGCAGGCACAAGTCACGTGACTTGGGGCACCTGGGAAATTGACAATATGTCTAGCCCCATGTTAGATTTCAAAATTGAATATAAAAAAAATCTGTTTGCTCTTTTGAGAAATGGATTTCAGTGCAGAATTCTGCTGGAGTAGCACTATTAACTGATGCATTTTGGGGAAAAAAACTTTTTCCCATGACAGTATCCCTTTAAATAAACCCAATAGGCTGGTTTTGCTTCCAATAAGGATTAATGTTGTAGTCAAGTACAAGGCGCTGTTTTATTATTACAGAGAAAAAGGCAAACATTTCTAAAAATGTGAGTTATTTAGTTAAAATGGAGCAGCTTGCATGTCATTTGAAGCTTTCCAGGTAATGGATCCTATACCTGTCGTTTGTTTCATTGGATCCTTATTGCTTTACTTTCCTCTGCACATTAGGGTTGCCACCTGGCCGTTAACAACAATGCTTAAAGGGGAACTCCACAAAAACAGAACTTAAAGGGATTGTTCACCTTCAAACAACTAGTTGTTTTCAGATACATCACCCGAAATAATGACTTTTTCCAATTTCTTTCTATTTTCTATGTATCACGTAGGGATGCACTGAATCCACTGTTTTGGATTTGACCGAACCCCCAAATCCTTCGCGAGAGATTCGGCCGAATACCGAACCGAATCCGCGTATACAAATTAAGGGTGGGAAGGGGGAAAACATTTTTTACTTCCTTGTTTTGTGACAAAAAGTTACGCGATTTTCCTCCCCCACCCTAATTTACATATGCAAATTAGGATTCGGTTAAGGCGAGCTGAAGGATTTGGCCGAATCCGAATCCTGCTGAAAAAGCCCGAATCCTGGCCCAATCACAAACCGAATCCTGAATACGGTGCATCCCTAGTATCACTGTTTTTCTAATATTGAAGTGTAAAGTGTTATTTTCCACCTTCTAAAAACAGCTCTAGGAAATGGGGGGGGGGGGTCGCAGACCCTGTAAACAGTTCTGAATGGATACATTTAGTTGATACATTTCTTGTCTTTGTCCCTGCTGAGCAGAATCCCTGGGTTTCATTACAGGCAGCTGTTAGAATTGATACAATAGTTGCTAATACTCCAGAGATGCTGCTGAGAAATGTATCAACTAAATGTTGCAAAATTGTTTAGAATCTGCACCTGAATTACTGAGCTGCCAGACTGAAACACCGGAGACACTAACATTCAACTTTAAACTTAGATTTTGAAAAAAAAGTAAATAAATAAATAATGGAAAGTAATTGAAAAAAAGTCGGGGGAACGATCTGAAAACAACTGAACTGAAAAGTGTTTGGAAGGTGAACAATCCCTATAAGCTTTTTGAAAAGTAAACATAATTTCAAGCAACTTTGCAATATACATAATTTTAAAAATATGCAGACTTTTCATGATTTTTAATGGTTTCTGACAGTTCCCGAAGCCTAGCCCCCCTGCTCTCCTGCTGATCTGTCTGACTACTTTGCTGAGCTGACTGACTACTGTTACTTTTATCAACCGCCTTTTCTGCTTAGCCTGCATCATCCAAAGCCCACAATTCCCTGCACACATGATTTCAATAAGGAATAGAACATCATAGTGCAATGCATTGTGGGTTATGTAGTTCCTGCATGCTGTCTGTAAGCTGTGGAGAAGTTGTTACAATTTGTAACATCAGTGTTTATTCCAGGTAGAAAAACAGCATCATACGCGGTCTCTGTCTGAGCATGGCCTTCATAACCAGAACCAGATTGATATCCAAAATACGATCATTTATCATACAAGATGCCTCAAATTCCTATTCACTTTCATCATATCACGTCTAGACTACTGTAACTCTCTATTAATTAGCCTTACCCACCAGAGACTGTCACATCTCCAGTCCATAATGAACACTGCCTCCAGGCTTATACACCTCAGCAACCGCTCCTCCTCTGCCAATCCCTGCACTGGCATCTGCTACCTTTCAGAATAAAACTCAAATGAATGACCCTGTCATTCAAAGCACTGCATAACTCTGCCTTACCCTACATCTCTGAACTCCTCTCTATATACTCACCCAACCTCTTGCTACGCTCCTCTACTGTGCTGCTACTAAACTCTTCTCTCATTACCTCCTCACATGCTTGCATAAAAGACTATGCATGGGCTGCATCGCTCTTCTGGAATTCTCTCCCATGGTCTGTCTTTCTCCCAGCCTTTCTGCCTTCAAAAGATTTCCTAAAGCGGTGGTTCACCTTTGAGTTAACTTTTTGTATGTTATAGATTGGCCGATTGTAAGCAACTTTTCAGTTGGCCTTCATTTTTGCTTTTTTTTTTATAGTTTTTGAAATATTTGCCTTCTTTTTCGTAACTTTTCAGCTTTCAAATGGGGGTCACTGACCCCGTCTAAAGAATAAATGCTCTGTAAGGCTACACATTTATTGTTATTGATACATTTTGTTACTCCTCTTTCTATTCAGGGCTTCGGATCTTGACCACTCACACATCATATGTCTCATTCCCTCCCCCTTTTAGATTGTAAGCTCTTTTGGGCAGGGCCTTCCTCAACTTTTGTACCAGTATGGTTGTTATGTATGTAATTCTGTATGTTATATGTATTTTATTGATGTGATTTCTTTGTATAAACACATTTATTTTACAGCTATGTGCAATATGTTGGCACTCTAAAAATTCATGATAATAATAATAAGTGTCAGTATGTTGTTACTGTTGAAGCTGCTACTGCCCTGCTTGAGGAGCACAAAGTCCAGTTGAATAATACAAAGGTTCACTGCTGATCATAAGTTACTTCTGGTATATATATATATATATATATATATATATATATATATATATATATATATATATATATATATATATATATATATATATATATATATATATATATATATATATATATATATATATATATATATATATATATTATTATATATATATTGTTTATATATCTGTTATATGCAAAAGGGGTAAAGGAGATGAACGTCCCTATACAAAAGCAAAAAGGTTTAGGCCACTCTAGGAAGCCACGTATAGATCAGACCAAAAGTCAGTTGGTTAAAAAGCAGAAAAACCTCTTTATTTAAACAATCGTCTTGAGCCTTGTGTGTTTCATGTCACTGTCACATTTAATTACAGGAGATGGACATGCCTTATTATACATGAAGTAACTTCTTATTTTATTTGAATTGTAACCCACTTGCATCACTGACATTGTGATACTATGTTGCTAAATATTTAACATGTAAATAGAAGCAGCTCAAGCTGGTGTGTGCTGTATTGAGTTTATTGGGGCATTTTGTCTTCTTCCCTCTAACCCTCTAAACAATAAGTAGGTTATCACTTGTAAATAATGCACTGTGCGTCTAATGCATGTCTGTTTTTACAGCTAGAAGACATATAAAACATGGGCCGCCACTTCGGAGACCTTGTCAAGGTCCGACATATCATCAGCTACAGCCTGTCTCCCTTCGAGCAGCGTGCTTTCCCCCACTTCTTCTCTAAAGGTATCCCCAATGTTTGGAGAAGATTCCGGGCTAAGGTCTTTCAAGTTGTGCCACGTAAGTCTCTTATATATTGACCCAGGTTGAGTCTCTGGAAGTTTCCCATATCAGACTCATTCAATTCACTCAGTTTATCATTTTTAACGTTATCCTTTCTGCACCTTACATTGCTTTATTGTGTATATTCATCTCACATAAATCTATTTTGCTTTGAATAAAAATATAATTAAAGAGATTCTGTCACAATTTTCATGGTGTACTTTTTATTTCCTAATGTTAGGGAGCTGCTATCTGATTTCCTTCCCATTGTTCTGTTGTTAGGCTTCCGGGGGGGGGCGGGCGATATCACTCCAATTTGCAGTACAACAGTAAAGAGTGATTGAAGTTTATCAGAGCACAAGTCACGTGACTGGGGGCAGCTGGGAAACTGACCCCATGTCAAATTACAAAATTAAATATAAAGACATCTGTTTGCTCTTTTTGAGAAACAGATTTCAGTACAGAATTCTGCTGGAGCAGCACCATTAACACTATAAAAACATGTTTCCCTTTAATGCCAAAACATATAGTCCTCTATTGGCTTAGTTATGTTTTTCCAGTGAGACATTAGCACTTCTGCAAGTGTGAATTTTAGGGCTGAAACTCACCCTGTGCCATACTGACAAGTGCTTACTAGTCACACACTATCTGGCAGACATAAGTTTAGCTGGTTATAAATGGCTACCACATCTCTTTAAGGGCACTTTTAAGAAATTCATTGTGCAAGGCAATTATTATTATTATTATTATTATTATTATTATTATTGGCCTAGTGGCTCTGAATTTTCACATAACATTTTATCTCTTTGAGGTTGCAGACGTTCAGTGTTGAAAATGAACAGTTAAAAGGCCATGGTTCTAATTTCTCCAATTGTTTTACAGCTTTTGTGCTCTCGTACGTCGTCTACACATGGGGGACACAAGTGCACGCAGACCTCAAAAAGAAGGACCCATCCTTGTATGAAAAAGACCAGTGAAGCAACATGGAGTTGCCTGATCTCTCTTCTCTTTTTCTTTGTGACCTTATTTGTCCTCCGTGCTAAACAATAATAAAAATATATATATATGATGCATTGTTCATCTATTCCTTTGTAAAGTGACCATACACAGAGAGATGTCACCAAATGAGCGGATCACTCACCGATATGCCCACCTTGAGATGGGCGATATCTGACTGATCCGATAGTGGGCTCTAGGGCCAAAAGATCAGATCATAATGAAAGTTATACGGGGGTTGATGTGGGGCAACATCAACAAACAGATGCAGTCCGCAATCCGTCTGGATTTTTACCCCTGCCCAATCAACATCTGGCCGACTCTAGGCCAGCTATCGCTCGGGGAAGCCTGTAGGAGGGCCCCATACACTGCCTAATAAACTACAGACTCACTCTGTCTGCAGCTTTTATTGGTCCATGTATGTAGGGTTGACACCCGGCCGGTATTTTACCAGTATTACAAATTCACTGGCAATGTAGCCAGGGCCGCCATTAGAAATCACAGGGCCCCGTACAAAAACATTTTCAGGGCCCCCTGGGCCCGCCCACCGTGGCAGCAAGCCCCACCCCAAATCCCGCCCACTCCACATCACAGTTAAAAGACCACAGACATCAGTGTTAAAAAAAGGTAACCCCCCACAGCTATTGATGGTCAGGCCCCCTTAAAAGTTGGAAAAAAAAAAAAACATTGGCGCCAGGGCCCCCCATAAGTTTTTTTTTTTTTTTTGTTTTTTTTATTTTATTTTTTTAAAAAACATTGGTGGCAAGGCCCCCCTGCAAGTAAAAAAAAAAAAAGATTGATGGCCTTGACACCCCCCCCCTTCCACAAGTTATAAAAAGCCATTAGTGATCAGGGGCCCCCAGCATGTAAAAAAAAACAAAACTGGCCAGATCCCCAAATTTAAAAAAAAAAAAAAATTGCTTGCCAGGGTTTTGTGTCTAAGTAAATAAGAATCAGCAACAATACAACCCTGAGAGGTTCATAGTCACTGACTGGCCTGGTCTGAACTAGTACAGTGTCTATTGCACAACAAATGAACAGAAGCCTACGCACACATCTGAGAAACAGCAGCAGGATACTCACACACGTACACACACACGTACGTTTAAGTAATATACAGTAAATCAAATACAGCTTTATCACAGCACTTCCCTTGCACCAAACGGGGGGGGGGGTTTGCAATTCATAACTTAATTTGTAGGGGTCTTTGAATTGTGTAAGATTTCAGCCATCCAGTTTGGTCAAGACAACCTATAGAATATGGAATAAATGAATTACATAGTTACATACTGTAGTTAAATTGGGTTGAAAAAAGACAAAGTCCATCAAGTTCAACCCCTCCAAATGAAAACCCAGCATCCATACACACACCCCTCTACTTTTAATTAAATTCTATATACCCATACTAACTATAGAGCTTAGTATCACAATAGCCTTTGATATTATGTCTGTCCAAAAAATCATCCAAGCCATTCTTAAAGGCATTAACTGAATCAGCCATCACAACATCACCCGGCAGTGCATTCCACAACCTCACTGTCCTGACTGTGAAGAACCCCCTACGTTGCTTCAAATGAAAGTTCTTTTCTTCTAGTCTAAAGGGTGGCCTCTGGTACGGTGATCCACTTTATGGGTAAAAAGGTCCCCTGCTATTTGTCTATAATGTCCTCTAATGTACTTGTAAAGTGTAATCATGTCCCCTCGCAAGCGCCTTTTTTCCAGAGAAAACAACCCCAACCTTGACAGTCTCCCCTCATAATTTAAATCTTCCATCCCTCTAACCAATTTAGTTGCACTTAGTCTCTGCACTCTCTCCAGCTCATTTATATCCCTCTTAAGGACTGGAGTCCAAAACTGCACTGCATACTCCAGATGAGGCCTTACCAGGGACCTATAAAGAGGCATAATTATGTTTTCATCCCTTGAGTTAATGCCCTTTTTTATGCAAGACAGAACTTTATTTGCTTTAGTAGCCACATAATGACTTTGCCCAGAATTAGACAACGTGTTATCTACAAAGACCCCTAGATCCTTCTCATTTAAGGAAACTCCCAACACACTGCCATTTAGTGTATAACTTGCATTTATATTATTTTTGCCAAAGTGCATAACCTTGCATTTATCAACATTGAACCTCATTTTCCAGTTTGCTGCCCAGTTTTCCAGTTTAGACAAATCACTCTGCAAAGTGGCAGCATCCTGCATGGAACCTATAGTTCTGCACAATTTAGTATCATCTGCAAAAATAGAAACAGTACTTTCAATGCCCACCTCCAGGTCATTAATAAACAAGTTGAAAAGCAAGGGACCTAGTACAGAGCCCTGCGGTACTCCACTAACAACATTGGTCCAATTAGAAAATGTTCCATTTACCACCACTCTTTGTAGTCTATCTTTTAGCCAGTTCTCTATCCAGGTACAAATACTATGTTCCAGGCCAACATTCCTTAATTTAACCAGTAACCTTTTGTGTGGCACTGTATCAAATGCTTTAGCAAAGTCTAAGTAAATCAAGGGAAAGAAATGTCTGTTTATACAATAATAATTTGTTAATGTTTTGCAATGGCCCTTGTTTTGGCGTGGATATTTTTCTCTAGCCTTGACTGATCATTTTTGTTAATGTACAGATTGCTATCACGTCTGTGCCATGGGTTGTTTGTCTAAGACTGGATGAGGACAAGTCTGGAGTTATGGATTACAGACCTTTTCAGTGATGCAATTAAAATAACATTACACATACCCAAGGGACTGGCAATCTGCAGCTGATGGGGCCTTTATGCAGAGTGTATGGTTATGATTATGGACAATGCATTTAAAGAAAAAATCCCAATGTAAAGTCAATGGGGCTCATTTCTAAACTTTGCACAAGGCAGATTGGTTCGCACAGTGAATATACTTCCTCCATGCAAGATGAATAAGTGTGGTCCAGACTGAATTGCCATTTTTTTCACAATGCGAATGTCTAAGAGTTAAATATGTATAAAATCGCAAATTGCGAAGATTTATGTGCACACTCTGCAACTGAATTACGCCACAACTTTGGTGGGGGAGAAAATATTTGCATAACAGTTTCGCAAAGTGCGAATTTAGGTTACTATCAATGCTATTTTTGCGCTCGCGCAAACTCCCGTCTCATTTTGCGTGCCATTTGCGAAAATGTATTCACAATGCGAATTCGCAAAAAATGGAAAGACGGGCAGAGCAGTGCAATATATTAATGTTCAGGAAAAACCATTTGCGCAAAAATATGCGCTGTGCGAACTTTATAAATGACCCCCAATAAGTTTATGATCTCACCAATAGTACATGGGGTGTGAGTGCTCATGCCCCAGACCTACAGCTCGAGGTGGAGGTAACCAACCAAAATAGAAAATGGCAGCCACTCACAGATCCCCCAGACAGGCTTGTAAAAGAAATAAAGTTCTCAGTTCTTTTACAAGCCTGTCTGTGGGATCTGTGAGTGGCTGCCATTTTCTTCTATGATTATGGACACCCAGGATGTGCTGCCTGTAGTCTGCAGACACATCATTTGAGGCGTTGGCTGGGTTTTTGGATCCTGACAAATTTAAGGAAGGGGTTTAAAAAAAAAAAAGTGTTGGACAGGTCTCTGACTTAAATGGGCAGTATACTCCATGTCCAACACTGTTTAACAGTGAATAGGACTTTTTGCCTGTTCTGTTAATCATGTAAAATGCTGTATATAGTTTTGTTATTTATTGAGCTAAACAGGGAAAACAGATATGTTGAAGCCACTCAAAGTTTGGTTCTTGTGAGTTACATTATTAGATTCTCAGTATACAAGCCCTTTCTTTTAGGACAGGGATTCGGGGAGATTTAGTCGCCCAATGACGAATCGCCTCTTCTTCGGGTGACTAATCTCCCCGAACTGCCTTCAATCACCCGCGGGATGGCACTCGGATCGCTTTGTTTTCCAAAGTTGCCTCACAAGGGAACTTCGGATGACTTCAGAAAAAAAACGCTCCGAGTGCTACTTATGTCTCTGCCCTTACAGTTTGTTACAAGTGTTTCAGATTACAGATAAACAGAAGTCTATTGTGCAGGGGGTTTTCTGTGTATTGCTAATCTAATGCTAATCTAATTACTTACATTGCAATGGCCAAACAAAGAGTAGCTTCAATCTCTCTGCTCAAGAAATAACAAAAATCATAGATTTTCACGATTAAAACAATAAGCACAAGCCCTATACATTGTACTCATGTTGACCAAGGTGGGATACTGCCCCTTTAAATCATTCCCTTCCAATGCTCTTGACTATTAGTAATTAAAATGGGGTTATTGCGGTGGAGCAGAAAAGCAAGAAGGGGAGGACATTATGGAGTGGGAGAGAAGAGGATAGGCTTGGGTTGGAGAGGGCAGAAAGGAGTAGGGAGTATGGGGTTATGGGGGGGGATCACTTTTTGTAAAATTTTTAAAGTTTAAGAATGAGTTTTCCCTCTGGGTGGCGCTTTCTCCCTGCAATTGAGCTGTTGGTTTGTGTATAGAGTGACTCATAACTTGGTAAGAACATGTTTGTACAGGCACATTTTCCTTTCTAAATCCCCCATTCAGAGTGTTGCCTTTAATTACACACAGCTCAGCATTCAAATATGGACTCCACATGTTCACCCTGGTTCATTTACTAAGGGCTCTTACGAGTGGTTGTAGCTGCGCTCCCCTGCATTCCGTTTTTCTGCATTCAGCCGCACGGGAGCGCAGGAATAGACGCATTACTGTACTCACACAGGCGCGTGTAGGCGCCAAACGCAGGTTGAGACGCAACATGTTGCATTTTTCCTGTGTTCGGCGCCTACACGCGCCTGAGTACAGCCCCATTGGAAAAAATGTAATGCGTCTATACCTGCGCTCCCCTGCGGCTGAACGCAGAAAAACGGAACGCAGGGGAGCGCAGCTACAACCGCTCGTGAGTAAGAGCCCTAAAACTTTTACCAGAACAACCAATCAAATGTTTGCTTTTAATGTTCTACCAGCAGCTAATCACTAACTGGCTGCTGTGGGTTCCTCCCCATGAATTAATGGGTTCAGCCTTCAGCAAGTGATTGGCTACGGGCTGATTCCTCTTGGATGCCTTTACTCATCCCAGTGAGCAAAGAAGCAAATCTGTCCTGTTTTGTTTCTCTGAAAAATTTGCGAAACGGGGAAAAAAAATTGTGAAACGCATTGTCAATGGGCCTCAAAGTTTTTTTACGTGCAACAGTTTTTCTCATTTTCAAGTTTTTTTCTTATGTCGCCTTTTTTGTCTTTTCGACTTTTATTGTTGCAGATTCATAAAATATTTCTCTAAAAATAAATAAGGTGGATGGTCACTTATTTATAATTCACAGTGATAACACATTTCTCAAAGATTTCCTTTTAGGTTAAGTTAGGTGATCCCCCCAGTTTATAAACATTGGTGTTGCAAGGCAAAACTTATATGTGTGAGTTAGGGCTCTTACTGATGAGTGGGGGAGCGCAGGAATAGACGCATTTAGCTTTTTTTCAATGGGGCTGTACTCACACAGGCGCGTGTAGGCGCTGAACGCAGGTTGAGACGCAACATGCTGCATTTTTCCTGCGTTCGGCACCTACACGCACCTGTGTGAGTACAGCCCCATTGAAAAAAAGCTAAATGCGTCTATTCCTGCGCTCCCCTGCGGCTGAACGCAGAAAAACGGAACGCAGGGGAGCGCAGCTTCACCCGCTCGTCAGTAAGAGCCCTAACTCACACATATAAGTTTTGCCTTGCAACACCAATGTTTATAGACTGGGGGGATCACCTAACTTAACCTAAAAGGAAATCTTTGAGAAATTTCTTATCACTGTGAAATATAAATAAGTGACCATCCACCTTATTTTATTTTTAGAGAAATCTTTTATGTACTTATATTGATGTATGTTTCGTTCCTGGCCGGCCAGGTTTTAATGAATTGACCTAATTTAAGGATAGATAAAATTCATACATTCCGTATAAACCTGGTTATTAATTACACCTTTAAATTATTTATCTTATTTATTGTTATCCTCAAAAGGACTTTAAGGTGTGTTTGGGACTAGTTGGAGAGGGAAAAAAATGTTTTCCTTTTATTGTTGCAGCAAATCTTTGCCACAGTTTTGCAAAATAATTCGCAGATGGCGAAATGCAGAATTTCGCAGTGACTCCATGGCTGGCTAATTACTGTAATTTACTCATCACTAATGGCAGCCTCTGGGATAAATGTGAGCCCTCCACCTGCAGTGAGCCAACCTCAGTGAGATCCCTGATAATTTGTCCTTTGTTTGCTTGTTTCTTAATCTCCAGTGACCTGTTTACAACTCTCTAAAGAGACAGTGAGTGACTTTTAATTTGACTGTTCAGCACTTTAGCGGCGACTGTATCTAAAAAAAGGCACTAATTGATTTATGTAACAGAGATAACACCCTTCACCTTTGCATCTCTCTCTATATATAAGATTCAGTTTCCTGCTGAATTTCCCACACTCCTCAGTCCTGTAGCCAAATTCAAATCCATACCTGTCCATTGCTGGCGCTGTATTAATAAATAAATGACGATCCATTTTGGTTGCTATATTGATGAGCAACAGCTACAACCCTGATCATTCTGTATATTTGCATATTAAGAGGGTCTATTTGCGTTATAACCTGAGTGTTTTGATTGGCTGGAATTTAGCAGCCGTGGATTTCCTCAACCGTGGGTGGAGTCAGGAGCAGTCATGATGCCCCCGATGCCTGGTCAAGTATAAAAAAACACTTAAACGAGTTGTTCAATTTTAAATGAACTTTTGGTATGCTATAAAGAGTAATATTTTAAGGCAACGTGCAATTGTTTTTTATTATTTGTGGCTTTTGAGTTATTTCGGTTTTTATTCAGCAGCTCTCCGCCACTAGATCTGCATGCATCCAGGTATGCGCCTCACCATGTGCCTTGCCTGCTGCCTTTTCCCAGTAGGTGTGCCTGACCAGACCCAGCGGTGCAAATAAAAATAAATACCAAAAAAATGGAAATGGGGTTTACACTGGGACCCTAGGCTGTAGCCTAGTCTAGCCTGTGCATTAATCTGCCCCTGGCTCTTCAGTTTGCTACGGTCCAAATTTTTTGTATGGGAGACTGGAATATGAATAGGAGAAAGTCTGAATAGAAAGATTAGTAAAAGAGTAATAAAAAGTAGCAATTACAAAGAATTCGTTTTTTTGGATGGGGTCAGTGACCCCCATTTGAAAGCTGGACAGAGTCAGAAGAAGAAAGAAAATAATTAAAAAAGAAAACTATGAAAAATTAAGAACAATTGAAAAGTTGCAAAGAATTAACCATTCTATAACATTCAAAACGTTAACTTAATTGGAGCCACCCTTTTAATGGGACTTAAACCCCAAAATGCCATTCTTATGAAAGGAAACGTTTATTCTAAGCAATTTTCTACTATACGTTCATGACATATTTGCAGTGGTTTTCAAGTTATTTGCAATGGGAGTCAACGACCTGTGTTGGACTGATGTGTCTGGGCAGCGGCGTTTCTAATGTTCTACAACTGAAGGGCCCTCAACGCAGGACAAAACCTTTCACAGAGAAGTAGGCACCAGCCCCTACTGTGCACATGATGATGGCGGTGCCTACTTCTCTCCTCCCCTGTGGTTCGGGTCGTGGGAGAGGAGCAGTCTGGGTGTAGGACTGGATATGGGTTGGCAGGGCTAATGAAGTACAGGGTCCACCAGGTTTTTTCCCATTGTCCCACCAGCCCACTCCAACACTGCTATAGGAGAGTGTGCAAGTTATTGTGGGAAATGGTGTCATGGCCGGGGGAGAGCTGACTACATTACTTCAAGAGTAAGAACCAGTGGAGGCGTATCAGTAAATCCAGGAGAGCACAGCAATTACATAGACTTGTTTTATGGCTACAGAATGTCACAGTGTGTGATTAGTTGGTCATTATGATGAAGGCTACTAACTGTATGTTCTAACTTCTCTTTTATCAGCCCCTGTACCTATCCCTCATGGGCACAGGGCCGATCCTATCAAATGTGGGGCCCAATTGGGACCATGTTGGCGGGGCCCCTAGACAAAGTGTTGCTGGCTACTGACACAGCAAGTATTTAGGAAAATAAGGGCAAACAGGCACAAAATAGAAAGGAAAGGGGCAGTGCGGGGCCCCCAGAGGTGCGGGGCCCAATTGGCCTAAGGCCGGCCCTGCATGGGCAGATGGGTTTTGAATGCTAAAACTCATTCTCTATTCTATGTACTCGGGTCCTGGAACCAGTTCAGTGCATGGGTTAAATGATGTTGCTGGAAAGTTTCCTAAGAAAAGCAACTTGTGCCCAAAAGGCCTTGGAATTTGCTTGGATCCAACATGGAAGTAGAAGGACAGCAACTTCCCAGCTAATTTGTGCCCAAATGACTATGCTCTACCTCCTTAGATGGCACAGGATCCATGCAATATTATTGATTTGGAGCCCTTCATTTTTGGTTAGGTTGGTGGTTACCAGGGTAATAGATCAATGGCATGATGCATTCCTGTGTGCATTTTCAGTTAAAGTTGGATCCCATCAGCACTAGACTGGGAGTCAAAATAGGCCTTGGCATTCCAAGTACAGAGATATCCAAATAGCCCCCCACCAGCCCACTAAATAGTGACTGTCTATGGCATATTACAGAAGCCCCTCTGGCATTTGCCACACAGATTGACAGTCCGGGCCTGGATCCCATTGTATATGAGGCTCCACTACTAGGATAAAGGTACCAGAGCCCTGTGGATGTGTGCCAGCGTGGAGTTGAGCAATATTGGCAGTATTAAAGGGACTTGTGTGGCTTTGGATTGGTCGGCATTAACTTATTAAAATTATCTCTTGCACTTTGTTCAGGGCAGGTGATGAAATATGACCAGACAGCAGGATATAAAGCTTCAGGGAGGGAGGGAGACTTCCCCTTAACTCTGCCTTCTATTCTTTAGCACCCGGCCTCTCTGCATCACCCAGCATCATGTTCCTGCAGCCTGGGAAATGGATTCTCATCTTGGTTTTGTGTTGCCTCTTTACTCACCAGGTGAGCCGCTAGCACTTACTCACAGGATAAAGTCCCCACCAACATGCAGAATTCTGGGCATGTGTGGATATTAGCCACCGTATTTTTTATTGACCTCTTAAAAAAATATCAAACAGCAGGGATCACAAGCCATAGTTGCTGAACTCCAACTCCCAGCAGTCAGACAGAGGCTGGAAAGCAGCAGGTTGTTTGCATCGAATTTCAGTTAATTTTATTAGAACCCACCCACATTTATTAGTAAAATGATATTATTATTATAAGCATGTTTTTATAAAGTGCACATTCTGCAGCGATGTACAATAGATTGGCGTATGCCTTGTGCATACAGATTAAATATAAATAGAACTAACTATCTAAAAAGCTAATGGAAAAATTAAGCTAATGGAAAATTAAAGCTTAACTAAAGAAGCAGCTAGAAATGTTGTACATTATGTTTTGGGCTTCTGTACCAGCCCAAGGAAACCTCGGCCCTTTAGCAGGGAAGATATATCCCCATCTTCTTTTCTGCAAATAATATGGACTGTTGTTGTTTAGGGACCAACTCACAACATAATTAATTATGGCATTTCTAGCTATATTCTTTAATAGTTATCCTTTAAAAATATATATCTCTGACTTTCTAAAACAAGCAGGGCATCTCTTGCACTCTTGTTATTGCATCAGCCTCTCTGTTCCCTGGTTATTAACACTGAGCGCCACAACCTACCCAAACCCCCCATTCATTGTCCAACCAATGGCAACCTTTTTATTCCACAGGCACATATAATTAAATGCACTGACTGACCTGATAATCAGGACTGTGCAGATAATTGTAGCATTGTATTGCTTCTAAAGGTGGCCATACACTGAGAGATCCGCTCGTTTGGCAATGTCGCCAAACGAGCGGATCTCCCTCCGATATGCCCACCTTGAGGTGGGCAATATCGGGCCGATCCGATCTTGGGCCCTAGGGCCCAACGATCGGATCCTAACGAGGCCTTAACGGGCGGTCGGATCACGGGACCGCATCAACGAATAGATGCGGCCGCGATCCGACGGGATTTTCTATCCCATCCGATCGAGATCTGGCCGACTTTCGGCCAGATCTCGATCGGTGAAGCCCGTCGGGGGGCCCCATACACGGGCCAATAAGCTGCCGACACGGTCTGTCGGCAGCTTTTATCGGCCCGTGTATGGCCACCTTAAGGGCTCTTACAGACGAGCGTTTGAAGCTGCGCTCCCCTGCGTTCCGTTTTTATGCGTTCAGCCGCAGGGAAGCGCAGGAGTAGACACATTCAGTTTTTTTCAATGGGGCTGTACTCACACAGGCGCATGTAGGCGCCGAACACAGGTTGAGACGCAACATGCTGCATTTTTCCTGCGTTCGGCACCTACATGCACCTGTGTGAGTACAGCCCCATTGAAAAAAACTGAATGCATCTTCTCCTGCGCTCCCCTGCAGCTGAACGCATAAAAACGGAACGCACTTACAAACACTAGTCTGTAAGAGCCCTTATTTATCAGTGGTCTGTAAAGGGCAGTTTGGGAAGATTACAGGGTACCTTTAGCTAAAGGTCAGACTTAAATTCCTTCCTGCTGATCTTTGCACATTGCTGTTAGTCCCATTGTTTGAGGGGCTGATGTAAAACCCATCCAATTAGGGGGTTCTTTTTTCCTTTACCCATCTCCCACATCTTCACCTTTCAGTTAACTGTTAGAATATTATAGAATGACCAATTATACACAACTTTTCAATTGGTCTTCATTATTTCTTTTTGATTTTTTTTTAATTAATTGCCTTCTTCTTTTGACTCTTTCCAGTTTTCAAATAGGGGCCACTGACCCCATCTGAATACAAATACCCTGTTAGGCTTCACATTTATTGTTATTGCTATTTTTTTTTTATTACTCATCTTTCTATTCCGGCCCTCTCCCCTTCACATTCCAGTTTCTTATGCAAATAATTGCATGGTTGATAGATTAATTTGGACCTTAGCAACCAGATTGCTGGAATTGCAAACTGAAGAGCTGCTGAATAAAAAGCTAAATAATATATAAAATAAAAAATATAAAAGGAAAACTGCATATTGTCTCAGAATATCACTCTCTACACTAAAAGTTAACTGATCAGCCCCTTCAATGAAGCTACCAGGTATGAAGGTAACAAAGGGCCCCTCAGTCTTTGATACAATGTGCACACTCTGGCCTCGGCTGCTGGATCTGATAAACTGTGGAAGTGGAAAAATGCTTTATTAATAGAACATGCTGGTGATTTGGCACAGTCCTGGGGTCAGAGAACATGCAAGCACAGGATCATTCAGTTCTTATAATAATATTAATAGCTTCACTTGCCCTTGAGCCTTATGTACTTACTGCTTTCTTAATCACTTTGTCCTCATAGATATGCTAACAGTGGTGATTATTTAACTCTTTAACCCTGGACACAATAACATGTAGATCAATGCTGCATGATAGTACTGACACCAATTAAGTCTGAAGTTTCTAGCTACATTAAAATGATTGTTCACCTTTGAATTAACCCGTAGTATGATGTTGACAGTGATATTCTGAGACAAATTGCAATTGTAGTTTTTGAGTTATTCATCTTTTTATTCAGCAGCTCTCCAGTTTGCAAGTTCTGCAATCTGGTTGCTAGGGTCCACAATACCCTAGCAACCATGCACTGATTTGAATAAGAGACTGGAATATGACTAGGAGAAGGACTGAATAGAAAGACGAGTAATAAAAAGTAGCAATAACAATTAATATGTAGCCTTACAGAGCATTTGTTTTTAGATGGGGTCAGTGACCCCCCCCCACTGCAAGCTGGAAAGAGCTATGAAAAAGATAAAATGAAGACCAATTGCAAAGTTGCTTAGAATTAGCCACTCTATAACATACTAAAAGTTAACTTAAAGGTCAACCAACCCTTTAAAGGGGACCTGTCACCTACACATAAAAAGCTGTATAATAAAAGTCATTTGCAAATTAAACAGGAAACCAAAATTCTTTTTTTTCATGAAAGCATCCATACCTGTTATAAAGGTGTTTAAATATCTGAGGCATCAATCAAATATTACCTGCCCCGCCTCTATGCCTGAGGCATAGACGCATTACTTTCACTTTCTATTCAGCACTTCCTACATGTCACTGTCCTCCTCACATTCCCCCTCCCATCTAATGCTCTATATATTGTGTTGGGCACTGTGCATGGGCATTAGGTCCCCCATTCTGGTGCATACACAAGATTTTGAGGTGATACACAACTTGTCTTAATAACATTGTCCACAAAAATGGCTCCTGCTTATGTGCTATGATTGTGTAACTCCAAGACTGAAGGAAACATTTTAAATAATAAATGTAGTAGAAGTACATTGTATTCTGCTCAGCTAAAATGATAGAAAATAACTTGGAATTATTTCTTATTGAACAAAAAGTCCCAGCATGCATAGCCAGGTTAGGGAAGCTCAGGATTCTGGCAGCGGATGTGAAGCAGCTCTAGCTGAATGCCTTAAAGGAAAACTATACCCCCCAAACAATGTAGGTCTCTATTAAAAGATACTGAGTAAAACAGCTCATGTGTAAAACCCTGCTTCATGTAAATGAACCATTATCATAATAATATACTTTTTTAGTAGTATGTGCCATTGGGTAATCATAAATAGAAAATTGCCATTTTAAAAAATAAGGGCCGCCCCCTGAGATCGTAAGATTCACTGTGCACACATACAAACCACATGTAAGGTCACATGAGCCAATTAACAGACAGAGTTCTGCCTTTTGCTTCCTCACTTCTTCCTGTTACAGTTAGTGTTGTAGTATTTCTGGTCAGGTGATCTCTGAGGCAGCACAGATAGAGTCACGAAATGGTGGTTCAAGGCAAGAGATGTAAAAGGGCAATATTTATGTAAATATATATTCCAGTTTGGTAAGATTCTTTAATATGTCATTCAATTTGATATAAACTATCTGTTGCTTAAGGATTCATTTTGGGGGTATAGTTTTCCTTTAAATAACAATTCCCAGAATCCTTTACTAATAAGATTGTCCATATGTAAGTTTCAGTAATGCAATGGCAAGTTTTATTGTTCTATAAAAGCCAATGACTTCTCTCTTTAGCTGGAAGGTGCTTGTCTCATCAACCCGTCCGTCAGGGCAGCTGTCAGACTCCCAAGGATGACGCCATTTTGGAGGGGCCTGTCTTTGCGCCCATTAGGTGCCTCGTGCAGGGACGCTTCAGAGTGCCTAACCAAGTTGTGCAGGTAACTAATACTAATCAGAAGTTGTCTGAGCACTTTTGAAATCTACATTCATTTTCAATTTTCAAGTGTTATCTGAGATATTTGCGTGTTTCGACTGCTAATCAGCTCAGCTCTGCAACAGCTCTCTGTCAGTGACCCTGACTGTCTGTGCACTTCCTGTATTGTCCATTAACCCTAGGGTTGCTGACTCTCTGCTGTTAAGTCAAAGGCCCGGTATCAGCAGTGTAAAATTGCTAATATTTCAGAACCCACTAAAAATAGAAAATGAACGTCAATTGCAGAAAAGCACACTAAGTGAGCTGATATTAATTATTTTTGGGTGTAGGTCCCTTTTAAATACATTTCCCAACACACAATGCAGTTGAGTCCCATGCAACTGAAATCTGCCATCTACACCCTGGTTACTAGACCCTTACACTGTTGCACCCTCGGCAGACGTTTCTTCTCCTAGCTCCAGCCTTGAAAATGTTTCTGTTTTAATATTTATTTAAAGGAAAAACTATACCCCCAAAATGAATATAAAGCAACAGATAGTTTATATCATATTAAGTGACATATTAAAGAAAAATTAAGAAAATATTGCCCCTTTATATCTCTTACCTTGAGCCACCATTTTGTGATGGTCTGTGTGCTGCATCAGAGATCACCTGACCAGAAATACTACAATTCTAACTGTAATAGGAAGAAGTGTGGAAGCAAAAGACACAACTCTGTCTGTTAATTGGCTCATGTGACCTAACAAGTATGGTTTGTTTGTGTGCACCGTGAATCGTAGGATCCCAAGGAGCGACCCTTATTTTTTAAAATGGTAATTTTATGTTTATGATTACCCAATGGCACATACTACTAGAAAAGTATATTATTATGAAAATAGTTTATTTACATGAAGCAGGGTTTTATGCCCTATATTTTTATTGAGACCTATATACCTGTACGGGGGGGTATAGTTTTCCTTTAATGTCATACAGACTGGTCCCATTTCACCTCTGCCAGCCTGTGCCCCTGGTCTTTTGAGAAGTTGCCAACTGCCCTGAATTTGTCCCCTCCCCCCCACACCCAGATCTGAATTTGCAACAAGCCGGGATGATCCCTTGATAATACTGACTCATGTTGTTTTTGTTTCTTCTTCTTTTTCAGTAAGAGTCGCTGCTCGCTGAAGACTTTTAGTAATTAAGTGGCTCATTGAGCTTTAAATGATACAGTATATGAATACACATTCTTTCAGACCGGCCATGGTATTTATTCTTAGGAAAATCTGCTCCGATGTTTTGTATTTATTCATTTGTAATATAGAATTTTCTATGTCATCAGATTTGATATTTTTTTTTATTTTTGTACCAATCAATGGATAAATATCTGTTTTAGATTCTCTGCCCTGGGTGAACGGCAATTTAAAGAGATCCCCTGCTACTCCAGTGCTGCTACCTCCCAGCATGACCAAGGAGGTATATTCACATCAGTAGTCCATAATGGTTAGCCCAATGTTACATTTGTTTACAACCTTGAGTTATTGGGCTGATCCAATGGTGTGGCTCGCGAGCCAATGATTGGAGGACTGCATCATTATGCAAATGTGTTCCTCAATCTAACATGAACATTAAACCTGCTCATTGACTTTGGGGTAGGCCAGTAGAAAGTACCGATACACAGCCAGATAACCTGTTGAATCAGCAGCTTAAATCTGCAAATGAACAGCCGCTTTAAAGGAGAAGTAAAGCTTAAATAAAGAAGTAGGCTAGAAATGTTGTACATTATGTTCTGGGCTTCTGTACCAGCCCAAGGCAACCACAGTACTGATGGGTGAATTTGTCTTGTTTCGCTTTGCTATGGCAAAAAATTTGTGAAACAGATTGAAGTCATTGGGCGTCTGAATTATTTTCTGAATTATTCTGATGCGTGGCCAAATTTTTTTGACGTGGCGGATTTTTCCCTGCAGTTTCGCAAATTTATTTGCTGGCGGCGAAACGCGGAAATTCGCCCCTGGTGAATATAATCGCCCATCACTAAACCACGGTGCTTTAGCATTAAAGGAGAAGAAAAGGTAAAAAAAGTAATTCAGTTCTATATATTGGCCACAAATATAAGAACTACTTACGGGTTACTATAGCAACTCGATCTTGCCTGAGCATATCTTGCGATTAGCTTGGATGCGAGAGGTCATGAAGGAGAAATCAATTTTGTGCATGCAAACTTTTAACAAGGAGACAAAGGATGTGACGCGTACATGGCCAACATGGTGGCTGCAAACTCAGGAACACGGGAAAAACTTTGATGGCACAGTGTAAGTGCGGGAAAACAAATTAGCTCGTGGCACTGTAGCAGTTCAGGAGGGGTGCAATCAGGCAACCGTTTAAAAAATTACCTTTCCTTCTCCTTTAAAGATCTGTGTCTCCAAAGATGCCCCAGTAGCTCCCCATCTTCTTTTCTGCTGATTCACTGCATATGATCTGTGCTGCTGTCAGGCCAATTGTAAAAATAATCTCAGCAAACAAAGTAACAATTTAATGGCTGTTTAGACCAGGGGCTCCTTTGGCATATACAATGGAAATGCTCAGTGGTTTATGGGGTTGGATCACTAACTGATACAAATACTTGAATCCCAATAAAATTAACTGGAGATTATAAAAGATCATATTACACCACACTTACAGGTCTTTAGGTGATGAACAAAAAAAAAAATACATTTATTGAACTGATGTTTTGGTCTCAACAGAGACCTTTATCAGGACTGGGCCCTTCGAATTATGGGGCCAAATACAACAAGGTTTCACATGTGCCCTCTGCGTAAGTTCAAACACAGTGTTGCATCATCCCTGTGGGAGATCAGGTTAAAGGGCAACAGAGTCAACACACGGGAGGGACACAGGCTTAAAGCTACTACTACTAGAGGCTGTTGCCTAGATAAGGGGAACCTGGTGGAGTTAATAGATGATTTCCAAGTGAAGCAGCTCAAACAGTTACTTTTCAAATAGCACGTACCAATGTGTGGAGCTTTGGCCAAGGCTTTCCACTTAAATATTCTAATATACTCAAAGAACCAGGCCTGTTTAAAGAAACAAACAACGACTGCAGTCTGGTTCCTATGGTTTATAGAAGCAAATGTTCCTATGTTACAGAGGAACCTCAAAAGTGCCAATATTCTCCAATCTGACATTGCATCTTTTACTGTGAAGGTGAGACAGTCGTGAGTTTTTCATAGAGACACTGGATTTGCGATGGCAACTAATTTGTTATTGTTCTACCTGAAATTCTCGCCAATCTGTAGCTATGGGTTACTGCCCTTTACTGATAAAGGTGCCACTCTGCCCATACCATAGTTCAATACACTATCATACACGAGCCAGTGGGGGGAACAAGATGGAGATAGGCCCCAGTCCAGGAATATTTTAGACTCCCATTTTTGTGCTGAAACCAGCCCCTTGTGAGCACTGACATACAGATGTTGTTCCCATTAGTGCTTAAAGGAGAACTAAAGCTTACCACAGCCCTTTAGCAGTAAAGATCAGTGTCTCTAAAGATGCCCCAGTAGCTCCCCATCTTCTTTTCTGCTGATTCACTGCACATGCTCTGTGCTGATGTCTCTTACTGAGCTAAGGGACCAACTCAAAATATACAGTACACATAGAATATACATGTGGCAATATAAGGCTGATTACTATTATTAATACAGATAATTACTACATGGCAGCACAGAAACCAGTGCAGTTAGCATCAGAATTTAATAATCAGCCTTGTAGCATCAGCTTATATTACAGACCAACCTAATTTTCTGCTCGACAATTTGTGATGACCCTTGAGCTGAGCTTCTCAACAGCTGCTCAGAGCATGAGAGAGTTGCAGACACTTTCCAAGATGGTGTCCCCCTGTGACAAGTTTGAAATCCTGGATCATTGCTGCTAATGAGAAGCTGAAACTATAGGCTGAGGCAATAAGTTCAGAATATAAAATATGGCATATTTAGCCCTATTCATTTTAAGGATTTAGTTCTCCTTTAATACACAGGGTGGATGACCGCTTATTAGCAAAACAAAGCTGGAACTTCAATGGGCACATGCAAACACCAAAAAAAAATAATTCTGGAGCCTTTATGGGCGCACACCAACAGCGAAATAAAGCTGGTACTTCCATGGGCACACACTAACAGTAGTATAATGAGAATATAAGAATAGCTTGGGTTTGTTGGGTCACACATGTAGTTATTTGTTTGCTTGGACAGAGAGAGGAATACTTAAAGGGATAGGCTTCCATTTGTAGAAAGAAGCTACAAAGTTAACAGTTACTTGCACATTGAAACATTTTGTACATGTCAGATATATTAGATTTTTTCTCTCTTACCAGGACTAGGATGGTGTATTTTTGCACCCCCTTGTTCGAGGTTCATTGCTGGATTAGACATTAATGGTATAAGGGGTGTTCTGGTCACTTCCCACTAAGGTAAATGGGACGCAGTGAGGGTGAGGCAGCACAAGTAGCTAAATAACTGCAGTTCCAAACATCGCCGGTGCTGGAGTTTTTAAGCCCAATAACCATGACCAGAATATTCACAAGCTGAAAGGTTAACATGGGAGATTTAAAAGGCTAATACTTTAGGTGTGCCATCTAGGGATGCACCAAATCTACTATTTTTGGATTTGGCAGATTCCCGAATACCGAACCAAATCCTAATTTGCATATGCTCGTGTGATGGAAAGTCACATGTTTTTTTGGATTCAGTTTGGCCAGGCACATGGACTGGGCTGAATCCGATTCCTGCTGGTAAAGGCCAAACACAGAACCAGATCCTGGATTCAGCGAATCCCTAGTGCCATGTGCTTGAGACAGCAATAGATCTTCTCTTCTGCGGGGGGACTAAACTCCTGCATATGCTTTCCCACCAGCAATAAGGTAAACCGCCAGTGGGAAAACATACAAGTCGCTTCTGCTTTTCCAAAGTTGCTTTGTGAGGAAGCTTCAGGCGACAGCAGTGATGCAGGTTTTTCTATCGTTGATTTACATTGTTGCCAGTGGGAAAGCATTTGCAGATTAGTAACATAGTAAGTTAAATTGAAAAAAAGATAACACGTCCATCAAGTTCAACCTCAAGTCTATATATAACCTGCCTAACTGCCAGTTGATCCAGAGGAAGGCAAAAAATCCATCTGAATCCTCTCCAATTTGCCTCCGAGGGCGAAAAAATTCCTTCTTGACTCCTAAATCGGACTAGTCCCTGGATGAACTTGTACTATGAGCTATCTCCCATAACCCTGTATTCCCTCACTTGCTAAAAAGCCATCCAACCCCTTCTTAAAGCTATCTAATGTATCAGCCTGTACCACTGAGGGAGAGAATTCCACATCTTCACAGCTCTCACTTTAAAAAAACCCTTCCGAATATTTAGGCGGAACCGAATTGGAATGGGTGACCTCGTGTCAGCTGGAAAGACCTACTGGTAAATAAAGCATTAGAGAGATTATTATATGATCCCCTTATATATTTATACATAGTCATCATATCACCCCTTAAGCGCCTCTTCTCCAGCGTGAACATCCCCAATTTGGCCAGTCTTTCCTCATAGCTAAGATTTTCAATACCTTTTACCAGCTTAGTTGCCCTTCTCTGTACCCTCTCTAATACAATAATGTCCTGTTTGAGTGATGGAGACCAAAACTGTATGTCATATTCTAGATGGGGCCTGACCAACTCTCTGACTAGATGGGGCCTTACCAGTCACCCCCCAAAGAGTAGATTTCTCAAGGACGACTACTGCCATAGCAGTTAATAAAGCAGAAAAGAACATTACTGAAACAGTCTGTAATAGAAACATATAAGCAACTGTTTCTTCTTTAGGTCCCTGAAGAACGAACAAAATCAAGCGCACAAAACAAGTTTTAATAATACAGAAAATCTATGATATTTATTAAACGTAGTTTCTCCAGTTACACTTTTGCATTTTACAAAGCATTTTAATGACAGTTAAAAAGATTTTGTTTTTGTTTTGTTTTTTTACAAATTGAAATGAGATACCCTTTTCTCCAAGTATTTGAATAGCCATACATTTCTTTAAAAATACACATGAAAACGTATGCGTCAGACACTAAACGTCCTATAGTCTCAAAAAACCACAAAATACATTTAATATCCTATACAATCGGGGGGGTCGTAGAGATAATACTTTTTATACCATTAAACAGCTTTAAGATGTGTGAAAAGCTCAAACATACATAGAAATCGAAGCTCTGAGCCCATAAAGTCGATTCTGTAATTTAAAGTGTATTGCAACAAATAATCACAGTTTCCTTTTTATTCATTTATTTTGTTTCCTTTAAAAGATTTGGTTAAAAACCGGTGACTTTTGGATTGAAGCAGAGTAAAAAAAAAAAAAAAAATCTGGTTAATAAAAAGCTGTGTTGATCCGAGTACCTTACTAAATAACGTTACGTCCAGTGGTAAAATTAATTACTAAATAAAAATACAATAAAAAGGATTTTTTTTTTTAATAATAATAAATACAGACACAAATAGGGCAACAGGGTAGAGAATGTTCTAAAAGAAACAAGATCTGAAAATCGTGTACCTGACTTTAGTAGAAGAAGCATGAAATAATGGACTGAAACTCAGAAGTCGCTATATACCGGTGAGGAGGTCACCGCGTCACTTTGTTAATTACAGGGTCCGACAAAAGAACAAGATTCCCTGCAAATCCTCCCTCCAGAGAACACAGAATGGATTGAACCACTACAGCAGGTGGGTATGCACCTTAGCTGGGACAAAACTCCCATCATTCCTTGCTCCTCTGGAGATACCAGGATGTAGTCTCTTGATTTTACAAATAAGTGCCTTAGATCTTACACTGCTGTTAGAACCCTTTTTAATGGAATTCAGAACCCCCAACCCAAGGAAGGTTTGTGGAAATCCACGCTAGTGGCTGAACGACATGTCAAAGGTACACGACAAGTCCCCTTATGGTGTAACTCAGAATCAAAAAACATTTGAGAATAAAAACATTCATTTCATTCATATTGCATTTCCCGGCCTACAGATCTGGGTAATGAGTAAGTACAGTGCTTTATCCCCAATGGCTCCTCTACTGGCTGGTACGTACTATGAAATCACTCGTCCCTTCCCAATACACTCACCGCACACTAACTCGTTTACGCCAACATGGCAAGTGCAACGATATTAAAGAAAAAGTAAGGGGGGGTGGCATCTGCCACAATTGATTAGTAAACAACAGTCGAGATTTGTTTTCTCATGATCAGTAGGTAGCGAAAATTACTGTCAATTAGGTTCAACGCATATTTAATAGAAAGTAAACCCTGAACATGGTTTTTAACAATGAACTGAAACCCACCTATAAACCATACATATCCATGCTTCCATGGGCGCACGCTAACCGTGAAATAAAGCTGGTGCCTCCATGGGCGTGTGCTAAAAGCGCAATTAAGATGGAACTTCCATGGGCGCACACTTAGGGCAGAGACACCTGCTGCAATTCAGGCAGATTAGTCGCCCAGCGACAAATCTCTTCTTCGGGACGACTAGTCTCCCCGAACTGACTCCAGCCGGCTAGAATGTAAATCGCCGGCGGGATGGCACTTGGAGCGATTTGTTTTCCAAAGTTGCCTCGTGAGGCAACTTTTGAAGGCTAAGCGCACCAATTGCCATCCCGCCGGTAATTAACATTCTAGCCGGCTGGAGTCAGTTCGGGGAGACTAGTCGCCCCGAAGAGGAGATTTGTCGCCGGGTGTGTCTCAGCCCTAACAGTGAAATAAAGCTGGAGTTCCATGAGAGCACGCCAAAACCAAAACAAAGCTTGAGTTCCATCAGAGCACGCCAACATGAAAACAAAGCTGGAGCTTCCATGGGCGCATGCTAACAGTGAAATAAAGCTGGAGCCTCCATGGGAGCATGCTAATACCAAAGCTGGAGCCTCCATGGGCGTGTGGTAAAAGCACTTTAAAGATGGAACTTCCATGGGAGTATACTAACCGTGACATAAAGCTGGAGTTTCCATAGGTGCACAACTAACACCAAAAGTAAGCTGGAGTTTCCATGGGTGCAAGCTAACAGTGAAATAAAGCTGGAGCTTCTGTGGGCGCACACTAGTAGTGAAAAAGCTGCAGTCTCCATGGGCATGTGCCAACTAGGGTTGCCATCTTTTCTGAAAAAAAATACCGTCCTTCCTATATTCTTGCAGTTTTTTCCTATTAATTAAGCATCATTTTTACCGGCCAGATGGCAACCCTAGTGCGCAATAAATATGGAACTTCCATGGGTGCATACTGATACCAAAACAAAGGTGGAGCTTCCACAGGAGCACACAACTACCAAAACAAAGCTGGAGATTCCATAAGGCGCATGCGGACATCAACATAAAGCTAGGACTTCTGTGGGCTCACGCTAACCGTGAAATAAAGCTAGCACTTCCACGGAAACACGCCAAAAGAGCCAAATAAAGCTGGAACTTCATTGGTGCAGTGAAATAAAGCTGGCGCTTCCATGGGCACAGGCTAACAGTAGGACAACCAATGAGAATACAGCAATTGGTTGGATTTGTTGGAAAGATGGTACAAGTACTTATTTGCTTGGACGGGGAGGGGGATACATGAAGGGGTGGGCTCCATCTTTAGGGAGCCGTTACAAATCAAAGGGAAGCTTCTACACTTAACAGTTACTTGCACATTGAAACATTTTGTACATGCCAAATATATTACACTTTTTCTCTCCTACCAGACCATTTCTTTTTGCTCCCCCTTTTGAGGTTCACTGCTGGATTAGACATTAATGGCATACAGGGTGAGCTGGTGGCAATCTAAATGCACAGTTTTCCAAATGTTTAGGGCTATGGCACACTGGGCATATTCTCCTGGAGTTTCTCAGCACAAAATCCAAGACTAGCGCATTTACAGGCTGAAAGGAGCTCATGTCAGATTTAAGTGGCTAATACTTCTGCCTTAAAGTGATACGGACACTAAAAAAAACTTTTTAAAATATGAATGAACAACAAAAGTTACCTATAGGTCATGTTGATCATTTTTTGCCGGGAGGTTTGTTTATCTAAGTTATTGTAAGTTGAGGTTTTTAAACCTGACTGTTTTGCCAACCTGACTGTCCCATCTCAGCCTGTAAGTTAAGAGTTTCTAATGCAAACGGACTCCTGCTGCACAAATATGGCAGCCCCCTCATACAGGAACATGGGGGATCAGACAGGTAATGTAAAAGCAATGTGCAAATACTTTGTGGCAAAGTTATGCGTAGCTTTCAAAAGCCAATATTATGATACATTAAAAAAAAAATAGTTTAATTTCTGGTGTAAGTATCTCTAAGTAGAAAATAATTAAATGACAAGGGCCCGACCCCTGTGGTATCCAAAAGATTGGTCTATGGGCCAAACACACACACATATATACGGTTCAGTTCGGCCTATGTCACTTATTGTTCTGTTCATTGGATTTGACTGTCCCAAAGATCAGAGTAGCAGGAAGTAATGTGGAAACGTAAAGATTGCACCGAATCCATTAATTTGGATTCGGCCAAACCCTTCGTGAAAGATTCAGCTGAATACCGAACTGAATCCTAATTTGCATGTGCAAATTAGGGGTGGAAAGGGGAAAACATTTTTTGCTTCCTTGTTTTGTGTCAAAAAGTAAAGCAATTTCCCTCCCCGCCCCTAATTTGCATATGCAAATTAGGATTAGGTTCACTGGGCCAAATCCAAATCCTGCTGCAAAAGGCCATATCCCGGATGTGGTGCATCCTTAGTAGAGATGCAGTTCCTATTTACTTTTATTCCCCTGAATGGCTGAAATATTCCGTCAGGGTTGAAAATTCTCAATCGAATAGGACCGCAGGATTATTGTAGGGCAGCGTGATATAATAATAATATAATAATGTGCAAAGATCTAACAGTACTAGTTCTGGGCGGATTAGCGAGGGAAACAGACATCTGATGAGGTCCCATTACCATGGCATGAAATACCTGTCCCTTCATTCACACAGGTAAGGAGCAAGCGAGCAGCAAGCTCATCCAATCATTAGTGTCCAACATCCAGTGGTGATGAAGCGAGTGGGCGAGACTAGTGTTGATTGACAGCTAAGCTTTGGTAACCAAGAGGTGATTGACAGCACTGGGACACAGAAATACATGATTTAGTATTTAATACATTGCTGAAATATCCAACACAAACACAATCACACCCAACAGTAACCAGTAGAACACTTGCTTGGAGATACTGGAAGTAGTTATTGGCTTTCCGTTGTATTGGGGGTGAAATGTGTATAAAAAAATGTCCCAATAATAACTTCAATGATAAAACTGGTGCCAATTCCTTGCTAATGTGGCTCATTTGGTGAGAGAGGAAGAAGTACAGATTCTCTATCCTGCTGGTTAGACTGGAAGTGACAAAATGTACAGCCATTTTTACAGGAGGGAAGCATAGAGAGGAGAAAGGCAACACTGAGTAATGCACTTGAGTTTATTAGCCCTCTATCATGGGAACATCTGCCTTTTCATTGGTAGGAGTAAATATATATTTATTTATATTATTCATTCCTATGCTGTTCTCATTCCCAAAGAGAATAAGGGGGGGGGGAGGGGTTGTTCACCTTTAAATTAACTTTTAGTATGACGTAGAAAGTGACATTCTGAGACAAATTGCAATTGGTTTTAATTTTTTATGATGTGTGGCTATTGAGTTATTTAGCTTTTTTATTCAGCAGCTCTCCAGTTTGAAATTTCAGCAATTTGGTTGCTAGGGTCCAAATTACATTAGCAACCATGCATTGATTTGAGAGGCTGGAATATTAATAGGAGAGGCCTGAATAGAAAGATTAGTAATAAAAAGTAACAACAATAATAAATATGTAGCCTTACAGAACATTTTTTTTTTTTTTTGGTTGGGTCAGCGACTCCCATTTGAAAGCTGGAGAGAGTCTGAAGAAAAAGGCAAATACAGGTATGGGATCAGTTATCCGGAAACCAGTCATCCAGAAAGCTCCGAATTATGGAAAGGCCGTCTCACATAGGCTCCATTTTATCCAAATAATCCAAATTTTTAAAAAGGAATTACTTTTTTTCTTTGTAATAATAAAACAGTAGCTTGTACTTGATCCAAACTAAGATTTAATTAATCCTTATTGGAAGCAAAATCAGCCTATTGGGTTTATTTAACGTTTACATGACCTTCTCATAGACTTAAAAGTATGACAATTCGAATTAGAGAAAGATCCGTTACCCGGAAAACCACAAGTCCCGAGCATTACAGGTTCCATTCCAGTAATTAAAAAAAAAAAAAATATATAAAAATGAAAAAATGGAGGCCAATTGAAAGGCTGCTTAGAATTTTGATTCTATAACAAGCTAAAAGTTAATGTAAAGGTGAACCACCCTTTTAGATACTTCAAACAAACACTTGCACGAGCCAAAGGAAGAAGCCAAGTATTAATATCAACGTTACAATAATACATGTAGGTCGCAGCTGAGAGCATTTTCTGATTAACTGCCCGTGCCCATATACCATCAAGCAGCAACAAGGTAAAACGCCTGCATGAAAGAATTCGGATTTTTGAGAAAGGTAAATACGAGCGTATGATCTAATTCGCTGGAATGCCGCGAAACAGGCGGGTCGCTCCAGTGCTAAAGAGCGATTTAAATTCTACATCTGCAGCAATTAAATTTAAATTAACAAAAGGTATTAAAATACCATCCAGCGACCTATGCGTACCAGAAAGCCTAATGGACGAGTTCAAGGAGATCCTGCCATTCAGAGAATGTTCCACTATTGAGGAATGATCCAAAACCAGCTAGTGTTTTACTACAAGCCCTGACTGTGCTCCTACTATACATGGCCTTTCCGTGTTTGTAATATAAAATGTTTTAATACTTCAGATTCGCATAAACATTTAGATGATCCTATTCTAAGCAACTTTGCACTTGGTCTTCTTTAATGAATGAATGATCAAAAGCCCCAGCCTGATGGGGTAGTAGCTGGGTACCCTCCTCTCACTCAGCACCACCACAGAATGTCATAGTCTGGAGGATCATGCCTACAGAAGCACCAGCTTGGTAAATCCAGTGCCGAAAATTTATTTTGAAGTCAAACAATACAAGGGTTTTCTATGCATTTAAATATAATGTAGTTACTCTGCAATGGTAAGAACTGATGGTTGATATAAATAAGCTGCTGTGTAGAAAGTGAGGCAGCCACTCAAGCTGATTAGGGCAAAGGGGCAGAGGTTACATAGATAACAGATAAAACTGTACAGAATACAATGAGTTTAGTTCTTACACAGGAAGATAAACAGGGGCCCAATTGGCATTCAGGTCTTTCTACTAATTCATAGGCCCTAGATGGACAGGTAAAATTGATAAATGTCATATAAAACACATTTTCACTTAAAGGAGAAGGAAAGTTTAAAACTAAATAAGCTTTATCAGAAAGGTCTATATAAATACACCAGTAAAACCTCAAAGTAATGCTGCTCTGAGTCCTCTGTCAAAAGAAACACCACATTTCTTTCCTTCTATTGTGTACACATGGGCTTCTGTATCAGACTTCCTGCTTTCAGCTTAAACCTCCTTGCCCCGGGTGTGAGCATGCTCAGTTTGCTCCTCTTCCCAGCTCCCTCCCTTCTCTGCTGTAATCTGAGCCTAGAGCTATAAGTGAGCAGGGAGAGACTCAGGCAGGAAGTGAGGTCACACCAAGCTAATACTGCAGCTGCTATCCTAAACAAACAGAGCTTTTTACTCAGGTATGGTAAAACATTCTACAGAATAAATATAGCATTCTAGCTTGCACTATTGCAGCTAATTTGTTGGCAATAAAATGCCTCCGTAGCTTTCCTTCTCCTTTAATGGTGTTAATGGTTCTTTATGCCATGGGAATTCCAAGCAGCAGTGCAGTAAATGTTTCAGATAAAGGGTATAGGATACAACTTTTGTTTTGCAGGAGAGTGGCTCAGTATAAGTAACACACCTGCTATAAAACATCCCCTTGTGTAGCTCGCCAAGCGAGCAGCAAGAAAGATTCCCCCCTCCTAAGCAAAGACAAAAAGTGCCAGTGAAGTGGAACATTTGTTTCCAAACAACACCACAATTCACACCCTCATCAATTTTACATTCACTTCTTTTTAAGGTTTACATATCCTTTAATACAGCAAAAGAAGCGCAATAAGGTGCATTACAGATTATGAACCTATCCCTACACTTTATCTGGGTCCCTTTGGAATTAATGTAAGAAAAACGGTCACTGGATGAAAGGGGGGCCCGAGGGGCCAATCTCACATGCTTCATAAGCAACAGAGAAAGATGTAAGCTCAGGAAAGGATACAGCGGATATTTAGGCAATGGAATACACACACACACACGCGCAGTGCCACTTCTTGCTGGAAGATAAATATAACAAGAGTCATGGCACAGAACTGTTCACAGCTTCAGGTAAGACAGAGAGGATCAGCAAACAGTAAGGGAAAAGCTCCTAATTCTGTGCCTTTCACTGGTTTGAAGAGAAACAGCTTTGCCTGAATATACACATCACTCCCAGGAGCAGACACTCCAGGATAATCACAGACACCAACCATTTGTATATTATACAATTATAGATGTAAAAAAAAAAATTCCCTCTGGCAAAATAAATCTGTAGTAGATCCGCTCAGAAAATAGAATCTGGTAGGTAAGAGAGCTACTCGTACGCATATAACAACGAGCTCAGTTCCAAGCAGCAGAGATGGGGAAACTGTATTTGACACTAGGCAAGTGAGCAGCTAATTCATATTTTGGCACAACTTCCAACGCATGGAGGATGCTATCGAATAAACATGCGGATTGACTGGGATTGCACTTGGGTTTGGGAGCTCCTTGGCAATGAAAACAAGGGTGTGCAGCATGAGTATATAGATATATATATATATATATATATATATATATATATATATATAGACATATACGGATTTATATGATCGGGGTGGGGATCTATGGAAGTTATTTCTTTGGGATCCTGAGAAGACAAGAACCATCTGCTGTTCTGTCATCTCCTTGACTGTTGTAATACTAGTAGCCGGGCCAGACTGGGATTCAAAAACAGGCCCCGACATTTCAAGTACAGGTATAGGATGCATTATCCACAAAACCCCAATAACAGAAAGGTCCTCTCCCATAGACTCCATTTTATCCTTATTGGAAGCAAAACCAGCCTATTGGGTTTATTTAACATTTACATGATTTTCTAGTAAACTTAAGGTATGAAGATCCAAATTACGGAAAGATCAGTGTTCCGGAAAAACCCCAGGTCCCGAGCATTCTGGATAACAGGTCCCATACCTCTATACAGAGGCCCAAACAGACCCTCAGCAGGCCTATAAACAGAAACTATCTATGGCATCTTACAGCAGCCCATATGGCATGATACCGGGAGGCCCATTTATCAAAAGTCGAATTTCGAATTCACGTGAATTTTTTTTTTTAACTCAAATATACTCACAATGTGACTGGGAGGTTATTTAAGAAAAAAACTTTGAATGTCCAATACTCAATCAAATGGTTCCAACCTGAATATTCAAACCGTACGAATCGAGTTTTCCAACGTAAAAAAAAAAAAAACTTGAAGGCTATTAACGTCTACAAATGGCTCAACGGACCTCTGCCATTGACTTGTACATTTGATAGGGGGGGTTAAAATTCGAATGTATGAATTTGACCGCAAAAAAAATTTCAAAATTTGAATTTACAATTTTTGACCTTCCAAATGCTTTTTTCAGTTTAGTAGTTTTTAGATTGTTCCCCAGAAATAAAGACTTTTATCAATTCCTTTCCATTATCTATTTTTTACTGTTTTTCCAAAATCTAAGTTGTCTCTGGTGTTCCAGTCTGGCAGCTCAGTAATTCAGGTGCCGACTCTAAACTATTACAATTTTGCAACATTTAGTTGATACATTTCTCAGCAGCATCTCTGGAATATTAGCAACGATTGTATCAATTCTAACAGCTGTCTAATGAAACCAAGCCATTCTGTTCAGCAGGGACAAAGATAACAAATGTATCAACTAAATGTATCAATTTAGAAGTTTGCAGGGTCGGCGACCCCCCTCCCAGAGCTGCTTTAGAAGGTGAAAAATTACTCTTTACACTTCAATATTAGAATTGCCCTTAAGATGCCAGTTATGCTGGGTCAAGGGATACTCGCAGCGCTTCCCATTGTTACCAGTGACCCACAGCAACCCATCACAGACACAGGTCATGGCCCTTACAATCAGGCAGAAAGCGAACCCTGAAGCTGCACAATTCCTGAACCCTGAAGCTGCACAACCCCTGAAGTTGTGTAAAGTTAAGTAAACAGCTGCAGCTTGATGAGCCTTTGTTGACAGCACTGCTGCACACCAAGTAGAACGATATTTAACGGCCGTATACAATTCCTGCAGCAATCGCGAGCTAAGGTTTGCAGCAGAAGAGTCAGTACTAGGGCTCATTTATCAATATCAGGCAAATTTGAAGCTGGGCACTAACCCATATCAATCAATTGAACTTTTCCTTTCATTGTTTTACCCACAGTCGGCTGAAAAAAAATTTGAACCACTGATTGGTGGCTGCCCATATGCACATTTGCCCAGTGTTTATAAATGAGGCACTACTGGGAGATTAAGCAAAGATTATGCAGCTGCAGGGGGGTTCTAACAGAGAGAACCCTAGTTAGAGCACTTGGCTTGTTTCTGCTTCACAAACACACAACAGCCATGTGTCATTTTAAATATAATTTGGATCAGGGCAATAATTAGTTAATAATAGACATGGTTCTGTGCCTATGGTGAACTTAAAACTCGGCCTCTTACACGAGGTATATCATTGTGAGACGTTATTGGATTTGTTATCCAAGTGATTCTCACCCTTCCCTTTAAAGTTGAACCCAGACCTAACATCAAACACATCCGTGCACACCAAATCCCCCCTAAGCATGTAGTGAAATAGATCATTTAGGATTTCATCCTTATCCCTTATCAGGTCCGTACATTGTATTAACAGAGACCGTAAAAATTGAAATTTATTAAATGTTAAATTAAGCCTGACAAATATAAATATGTATTTAGAGCATATTAAATGGCATATCTGCGTGGTGCACTTTACAGGGAAATGTATCACTGGATGCATTGTATCCAGTGTGCCCGTGGGTAAATAATGGCAGAGAAGAAGCCAACTGGAATACTGCAATGAAATTTAACAGCCGTTGGACAAATCTCTTAGCACAGTAAAAACAAGGAGCAGCACTGGTCGAATACTATTGAAGGCACTTAGGAGATCGGTTTCCTTCCCAAGTCCCCCTTCTATGGTCTGCAATCATATGCATACACCAGTGATACGGTCTCTATAAGCTCCATAGAGCATCAATATGCAGTGGTTCGGTTTGTCTGCAATAATACTTTTGCAAGGAATCTCTTAAAACAAACAATGCAGGTGACAAGGCAAGGTCCCAAATGTCCAAAGTGTTTCGTAAATACCACTCACCCACACATCTGTGATCCCAAATCAGCATACTAAGCAGGCCAGTAAATTCTCTCCCAGCCATATGCACAGTATGCCCCTTCTGAAAAAAAAAAAAACCCCAAAAAACATAATATGTTGTCGCCTGCAGACTGGCTCTATTTCTACAGCACTGGCTCCAAAATTCTCTTCATTAGAAAAAGCTCAATGCTAAGAAATCTTCTCTCGGAGACGACAACGCTATACTCTATAGTTCCTTCTATTCATGTTAATATCGAGGCCATAAATAACATTTTTGCTGTCTAGAAAAAAAAAAAAACACATAGAGACATACCCTGTTCAACCCAAACATGTTTAGCATTTCATGCAAACTATGTATTCTAAATGATTGTTAAATAGTGTTCTTTTTCTTTCTTTATTTCACGTGGTCTGAATTGCCCTGAATACCCTCGTCATAACACTTATATAGTTTCCATTTATATAATTTGTATAATAACCTCTGTCATATGATTTATTTTATACGTAGAAGAATACTTCATGGTTGTTCTGGTTTTCTACTGAAAGAATTAAGATGCCGTCTCCCCTTTGACAGCACAGACCTTGAATGTTAGGTAATACAATGTTACCTACCGCTACGGGTTAAAATGCACTGAGCTTTATACTCTAAGACGATAAAACCAAACAACAGAACGACCATAAACTATAAAAAAAAAAACAAGAAATGCATAAGCTGTATCATAAAAGTACTTGGAAGTTTAAACCAATAGAAACCACCTTAAAAAAAAAATTAAAATATAACCCCTTCCCCCCTCGGGATGAGACGTTACTGCTTACGCATAAAAGTTGTGCAATCCTATGATTTGCATCAGCAATGGGAAAATGTACCGCCAGTCAGTGCATCGTTCATTGCAGATCAAGATGCACCAGGTAGACCCCCCTGCATTGCTAAAGGTAATAATGACAATTAAAATCTGCTTTGCGCTTCATAAAATAAATACGTTTCTTAGGATTTCTCATGCGTGATATTAGGAACACCAATTCTTCGGTAGAGCGATGGAGAAAAATCAATCTTCCATAATGCTGATGTGAAAATTCCTTTTAAATAATTGTTTTAAATTAAAAAAAAAAAGAAAAAAAAAAAGAAGTGAAGACTGGCGATGTCTTTTTGCAACATGTTTAAAGGTTTCTTTAAAAATAAAAAGTGGATATGGCTGAATCCAAGATGTTCAGAGCGCAGTGCCCTCTGTGATAGCCAGAGTGGAGGGTTATGGCAGTCTTCTTCCTTCCTTCCCAACAGAACACAGTGTTGTGGAAAATATAGAGGCAGCAAGAGAATGGTTATGGTTCCGATTTATTCGCCTTCTTAATGTTTCAATTTGGCATCCAGGCGTAACCAATGCAGGCCCTGACGTGTGTAACGTACCAGTTCGGTCATAGTGCTTGAGTTAAAGATGAGAGGGCCCATTACTTTATCTAGCTCTGTAAAAAAATCTGCAAAAAGAAATATATTGATTGGTACAGATCATCCAGACAAAGAACTATTGCGAAAATAAAAATGTAATAAAAGCATGTAATCAAGTTCATCTTCACTATTCATCACTCAGCATCTGTTTCTCTTCATTCTGTCTTCTGCAAGGAGCTGGTTGTCATATAAACATTCACAGTTAGATCCAATAGTTCTTATAGGGGGGCTCATTTTGCCTAGAAGATGTATTAGAGCTCACTCTATTAAAATAACGAGACATCATGTCTCTCTACATGCAGAATTTGTGCAAAAGGCAGCTATTTTGTTAGATTTTGTTTGTACTGGATTCGGTTATTTGAATGAGCTCTAATACATCTGCTAGGAAAGGAAGCCCCCCTGAAAAATATTTTGTATATAACTGTCGATGAATATCTGACCGCCAACTGCTGCAAGAAGACAGAACGAAGAAAAACAGATGCAGAAAGACGAATAGTGAACATAAACTTGATTATTTCAGAAATATTTATTGATTGTATTTACAAAGTTTCTTATTTCAGTATGATGAAGCTTCTATTAAACTTTCATTTTTGCTGTAGTTCCCCTTTAAAAGCAGTTTTATTATGGGAATGAATATAAAAACACATTTTTTTAGCATTTCAGCACCCTGAAGGCAGATCCATTCAAATAATGATTAACTGAATTGGGCATGGCCTTATTCTTGAAAGACATATACGAGAAACCACAAACATCTTACCATTTTGCTCTTTGCAGAGCTGTTCAGCTTGGTCCCAGATTTCGGTTGCAAACAGAAAATTGGACGTAACTTGGACATAGCTGGCTGCCATCTGGTGTATTCGCTGTGGGATAGTCACTGAAGACGTACTGCCTGAGGAACCGGACACATTGGAGGAGTAGCTGTTGGAATTTCCAGGAGACAGCTTAGGAGACACCGGGGAAGGCATACTCACAGATTTGCTGAGAAAATAATGAGAAAAGAAACCAATGAAAAGGCAGAGTAAGCAAAAGAAAACCCTTTCCAATAAATATGGTTTCGCAGTTATTACGTCCTCCCTACATGGCAGAGACTTTCCTTTTGTTTACTTTACTAAATATGCACCACTTTTGCTAGGACGCTGAACCTTTTCTTTGTGAAAAGCGGTCATCATAGCATTAAAAAAATAAATAAACCTAATTTACAGTGAGTTGTTGAGGGCTGTCACAACTGCACTTCTGCATACTAGAATTAACCTCAGATAATTACAGCTTAACCTGCATTGGTAAGCCTTTCCACACGGACTATTAATAAGGACACGGCACAGCGTGTTTCCAGAGGACTCCTTTCTAAAACAGGCAGCTTGCATGACATTTGGAGATAATGGATTAACCTATGGAACTCCTGGAAACTGCTACATAACCCAGAGAGGGCTGAAGAAGCAATGACACCCAGAAATTAGGGACTATACAGCTCCTGCATTAGTATATTTCAAATGGCATTTTTTTCTTTATAAGTGTGAGACCGCCCACCAGCACCCTTAGATTGTGCAGGAGGATTTTTACACATCTCCATCACTCACCTTCCAATTCCAGGAGATGGCGCTTGAGAATTACTATAGGAATTCTAGAAATAAAATAAATCCATGATATAGTGACATTTCAGAGACACAGAAAAGGTACATTAGTTTGGTTCAAAGCATACACTGCAAACATGTAAAAACAGAAGAAATACTTAAATGGCACCTGTTGGGAAAAATATATTATCCCCAACCAAAGGTGCAGTCTAATAGACCCGCACCCTGGCTGGGGGGGGGGGGGGGGGGTAAGAGTATTTATTTATTTTAAATTGCGCTAGGCAACCCGCACCAGGAGGGAGCTCCCGGTATGAGCGACCATGTTGGGGCACACGCATGAGTGAATGCCGCGACTTGCTCATTATACGCATGCGAGTGATGTAACAACATGGCCGCTCGCATGGGGAGCTACTTCCGGAGTGGTAGAGGGGAATAATAAAAAAAAAAAAAAAACTACTGTTAGCTCCCAACCAGAGTGCAGGCTCTATTAGCCCGCCCCTTTGGTTGGGGATAATATTTTTGCCTAACAGGTGCCCTTTAAAGAGATACAGACACCAGATATTAAAATGGTTACATCTATCATAACATTGTCTTTGCATGCTATTTAAAATTTTGCCATAAAAGTATATGCCGGATGCTTTTAGCTATTAGCTATCTGACCGTCCATGTTCCATTATGAGTGGCTGTCCTATTTGCACAGCAGTAGTCTATTAGCAATAGAAAAGGGACAGCAACAATAGTTCCTACAATTAGTGTATTCTGAGATACAGATCAGTCTGTTGTTTAGCGGTGCATAGCTAAGGGTTCTGACTTAGTTTGGGATTTGGTTAAAATCTTAGGCGGAGGATTCAATATTTGGCCAAACACAAAAACTGTATATTTGCTGTATCGGTTCTAGCAACACTATGCAGAGTACAACAGTTCTGTTTGTGTAATTTTTTAGGCCTAAAGCATACATTGTATTTAGACTGCTGCATTGCTTTTAGGGAAAACCATGAACACCAAATTGCATGCCTTTAATGCGGGTTAAAGATCAGGGGCATGTAAGGCATACTCTAAGGCTGTGGTAGACGGGCATCTCTATAAAGTGCCAATTCAGTGGTTAGCCAATGAAAACACAATTAACAGTACTTACTTTTAGATGCTCGGTTAATGTCTTGGAATACTTCAGTGCACTCTCTTTCTTCAGTTTAAACAGTCTGAGGTACAAAAGAGACTGACAACGAAGACTAGAATGGAAAAAGAATTAAAGGTTGATCATAAAATAAGTGTTTTTTTTTTTAGTTTCACCATCAGATTATTTTATAGCGTAGAGAAGGAAACCAAAGGAGGACTATGACTAATCTCTTGAACTGCTTAAAAAATCTAGTGGACTAAAGCATGACTCCAAATTCTAACCATGTGCTCAGCATGACAAAAAAGCAGAACTGCAGTTAAAACACAATACATGCAAATCATGGGTGGCCGGTGGTTAGCTGGATATGTAAATATAAAACCAACGGAAATTCTCAGCCCATTTTGATAATCCTGTGTACGTTGTAACTTTTTACTTAGTTACAGAATCATTTCAAACTGTCCACACTTGCGATCTTTGGCCCAAAGAACAGAGAAATACTGTAAAATGCCAGCTGTTAAGAGGACAACTTATATTTCTACATAACAAATCAGTGCATACCAGAGAACACCAAGTCTTTTATCAGCTGAAGTTGCATCTGGTGCAGCAGAGCTCTTCAATTTCATGGTGTACCTGAAAAATAAACAAACCCAGTGGGTCAATACAGCCGATTCGGTCGATACCTATTTATTAAAAACATTAAAAAAATGTTTGGAAACTGAATACATATTATATCAAATATAACAAAGTAAGGTGAGCAAAATACTAAACCAATTACTTTACACATTTATTATCAGTACGTACTTAATTAGTTCCACAGTTTCTGAATACATGGGAAATGGGGATTTGGCCTCTTGAACACTCTTTTCTAAAGCATTCCCACACTCGATGAAAGAGACCACAGCATCAAGGTAATAGACTGCTTTTTCGAACCTGTCAGACTGAAGAACATAAAAAAAAAAATCTTAAATGCCTTATGTAGATATATCCACCATGCACCTTGCCTGACAGTAAACATGGAATACAAATATATTATAGAACTCTTAATTTTAAGGGGCCCACAATAATGTTTATATTGATCCTTTGCTTTGAATTTGAAGTGTTTTTTATGTACTTCTTTCAAGATGTTTCTTATGGCGGCAGATCATGTCTTTTTAATAAACCACCATTGTTTCTTTCTATGACTAATCCTTAATCTCATGGCACACAGGCTTTTTTCAATCTCCCGAATTCTCTCAAAACACAGCTGCCCACCGACAGTCACTTCCCATGGACAAGACATGTTGCTTATTGCAGATACTGCTGCTGGTTTGAGAAGTCAGGCCTCATTTCATATATTAGTGGCAGTCTAATTCCCTAAGGAATTATCATATATGATCCATTGCCATCTGGAGGATGGTGTAATGGTCTTTCAAACGTGGGCAGACAATGGACAAAGGAATGCAGCAGCAGGAAAGTTTTTTTCACATAGCCCTAAGAGAAAAATTCTGTATAGTCAGGTCAGCAGATATTTATCCCAAGCTTAACTTGTTAGATAAAGTCCCTTTAGCGGATATTTTAAATAATATCTGGGTTTCAAACAGACTGCAAAAGCATCTAAGGGGCATGAACTTCTCATACAGTCCTCTGAAATATATGGAGGTACAGTATGTCTAAGCGTTAGCCCTAGGGCAAATCTGCATAGAAAGGATGTTCACAGCACCCAATAAGATATAGGTCACCCACCTGTACCCACAGAAAGGAGGCTATGTTTTTGTATGGAAAATAAATAAAATCCTACCAAAGCATCTGCATTGTGCTTTAGTTTCTTTGCTTCTTGCAGGTAATGATCTGCAGAATGGATTCTGAAAGAGAACATGCAAAATAAAGAATCATTTGTGAACCAACAAAGAACACTTTAGAGTGGTTTGTAAACAAATATGGCTCAAATGTTTTCTTAGTTCTAACAGGCACCAATCAACAGGCTTAAACGTGGACTCAAGTCTTTGAGGTAGAGACTACAAAGTTGAGCATTCATCCTGTCTTTTGATTTGTTTTATGTACCCTAAAAACAAGCAGACATGCCAACATGACCTAGGACTTGCACCATGCTTCTCCTTGTGTGCTCTTTGTCTATCCTCATTTGAATAGGAAATGTGCTGCAAAAAGTAAGCACTCTTTCTTCTATAAGGCAGGCATCGCTCAGACATGGGAGTTAATGGCTGCTGATAATAGTTTTTTGAATGCAGTGGTTCTTGCTGGAATACATGTGCATCAGATGCAGGAAGATGGAACAAGTGGCTGCTGCAGTTAAAAACAGACTTGTAGCAGAGTCCTCTCAGTGGATATTATAAAACCAATTCCAGCAAAACTTTAAAAGCTACAGAATACCTAAGGCAGTTAGAATGAATCTACAATCATTCTACCTTCAAAAGGAGTCCACCAAGCATTCATTGTTAATATAAAATGTATGCTTCTCCGACAGCTACAGTAATCCCTCACCATTCCTGTTAATTTCCAGTTTGGGCTTTTCAAAATGAGGATTGAACTTTCAAATGCAAATCTCACCTGTCCTCAAAAACCAGTTTTGCCCGTTGGGATTTGTTGTCTACAGGTGGTATAAATGCAACAGCCACTGTACTGTTTGCAGATTTCTCCTGTAGAAGAATAAATAAAAGAATTTACATCATGCATTCAAGGAAAAAATCCCAATGTACAGAGGTCACGTCATCAAGCAATCTTATAAGGAGTAAGGGTGTGATAGACTATTTACATACACCGAATTCAATTATTATGTTAATTCAATTATTAACCAAAACAATTAGGTAAATATATCTAGATGTGAAAGTCAAGGAAATAATTTTTATATTTATTTGCAGTGTACATTAAGTTTTTTCAGTTCCCAAATAATAAGCTTCAAGTTTTATTTTTCTTCCTGAAATATTACAGGGGTACAGTTCCAGATCCCCGGCTCTATAAATTTTAGAGATTTAGCTATGGGTAAATGGCAAAACACACTCCAGTTATACATAGGGACAACCTATTATGTACTGTATTTAGTAAGTGGAAAAACATTGGATTAAGATAGTGCCCTGAGCCTTATTTACCCTACATTTTATTTAATATGGGCGGAATCTGCAAACATTATTAGAGATACGGTCATTATTAAAAGGTTATAAAAGTATCAATAAATGGTCCAAAATAGCTATGCTGTTTAGGAGCTCTAGGTTCCCTGCGCATGTGTGCAGTTGGAATGAAATACTTGGGGTTTGCCATTATTAAGCCCTTACATTTACTCATTGTAACTGAGCACTAATCAGCAAAGAATGTCTGGCTAGTTGCTGTGAATGAATGTAATGGTGAAAATTTCCCCCACAGTGTGGACAAAGTGAGGAAAGTATAGAGGTAGATACAATACCTTGGGCTCCTTTGCACTGCTTGTACTCTTGCCTTCTGTCTTCCTCTGTTTGGCTGAGGAGCTACTTTTACTGCTGCTCTCCTTGGTGCTACCACTGCTGCCAGATTTTAAGGATGATGACTGGCTAACCGTCCTTTTCCGAGGTATGTGGTCAGTCTTTGAATCTTTCTGTTGCTGAGGCTGAGCAGGAGAGGGAAGCGGATCTTTTTCCTTTACTGGATTCTGTTTGGAGGATCTGTTTAAATTAAAAAATATATATATTTAAATGTAAAACATACATATATATATATATACACACACACACATACATACATACATACATACATACATACATACATACATACATATATATTCACTGTTAGAGAAGTACACGGTACACATGCTACGATCTAGCAAAACAGGCAGCATACAATCAGTCCTGATCCAATGATATACTTACTCTTTGTTAGATGATTTGTGACTTGAGGCTTTTTCTTCTACTTTTGGTTTCTTGCTATCATTACCTCTAGATTCATCATCATTCTGCAGACCAAGACAAAGAGGAGCATACAACTATCATTATGTGAGACCAGCTTTATAAAGATCCAAGACAATAAAAGTTTGCAGAGATGCTTTCATGTTTACTATCACTGCTTAGCACATCTGTAGGTGTTATGCAACCAACAGATACAGCAGTTTATCACACCTGTAAAAAAAACACAGTTAGAAATGACAAGGAAAATGTCCATATTCCGTATCCAGGAAGACAGAAACCTGCTGCTTTTATTAAGAAAAAATATGTATCACACATACATTGGAAGTGGCAAATAAAAGCAGAACTGCCCAAGAAGCCCAGGCTATTATGAACATAGGCTGAAAACAAACATAATCCCATTTTTCTTAATGGCAAATGGTCTAAAGCCAACTTAAAACAACCATATAATAATTGGGTATGAGGTGCATTTTAGGAGATAAATGTATTGCATTCAGGGGCATACATAAAAAGAATACAACCTCTACATGAATGTAACCCTGGAAACCAGCTCTATAAAATCACACAGCGAGCTCAGTGAAATTACTTAAGCCTTCAGGTATGCTCTGAAAGTCATTTTCTGTAATTTTTATACCATCAAAAATTCTAATTGCTCAAATTACATATTAAAGAAAAAAATGCCATTGCAGGGAATACCAATACAAACACAATTTTTAAAAGCGCTCTCTAACTTATGTATCCACTGCTTGACTTTTTAAAGGACAAACCTTCACATTAAAACCGATCACCAACCTTGTGTTTCCGCTTTCCCTTTGTGGAACTTTTATCAGTCTGTTTCTGGATTTCTTTTGGATGCTTCTCTGGAGCACTTTTCTCAACCTTAGGTTGCTCTGCTTCTTTATAGGGTCTCCCAGGTATCCGGGACAATAAGTTCAAGTCAATCTTAACAATGAGTGGGTACCTTTCCTCTGGCTCACTGAGGGGTGAAAGAGGTTCCTTCTCTTCCATAGGAGAGAACAAACGCTGACGGAAAAAACTATCATCCTCCTCAACGGAGGGTTTTGCAGGAGGAGTCCTATTGCTTTCAGAATATTTGGGGGTTTGGGATGAAGGTGGAAGGCTCTCATTTTCATCAGAGTCTGAAGATGAGGTATCTGTTTCAACAAACTCTCTCGATTTCTGAGATGGTTTACTTGGCTTGTACTTTTTCCTCTCCGTTGCAGGCCGAGGAGAGGACTTTGGCTCCTTCTTAATGTTGGGCTTACGGGAGCCTTTTGTGGCTGCTTTATGTCTATTAGGAGGCAAATTGGTGGTTATTTCTGTAGTTGTAACACTTTCTATTTTAAGTCCTCCTCGAGGTGCCTCAACAGTGGATTTTTCCGTTTTCTTGGGCTGTTTTTTGCCAATTGTTTTTCGTTGCGTTGTGCTCTCACTTTGAGCTGGAGACTTTTGCCTTCCACGGCTGTTTTCAGAGCCCTTTTGTGCAGTCTTAGATTCTCTAGCTGGCGTAGAAGCGTTTGACTCTTTTGGCCCACTTGGTTCTCCATAGCCAGTTCCTGCACCCTGCTCCTGGCTTTCCTTTTTGTAGCCTTGGGACGAAGGGATATTGCTTTCTACCGAAGATGCAGGAGACACTTTGTGCGGATTCCCTTTATTCAACCAGTTATCCAGCTGCCATTTATTTGATGGAGGTGGTTCAGGCTGACAAAAAAAAAAAAAAACTGATAAATTAATACCCAGATATTTTCCAGCGTGTGTGTGTGTGTGTGTAAATTTAAAACAGACATAGGACATGCATTAAATTTATCAAATACAGCAATGTATGTATTAAATACAGCAAAAAAAAATCCCCTCAAAAAAAGCTCTCACTCACCTCTGGGGAGGCACTACGTGATGGTTCATTTGCTTCACTGTCGCTGGAACTGCTCTCACTCTCAGAGTCTGATCCTGAACTACTTTCGGAGCCACTATGGCTGCTTGAGTCATCCCTGGAATTCTCTGCTCCCTCACTGTTGTTTTGTGAGGGTTCAGAACTGAGAAAAATAATAAACGTGACAATTTAGATGGCAAAATAACCAACTATAGATCTACACTTCAGAAAACATGGGAAAAGGATAGCAAAAAGAAAAGAAGTGTATCATGCTGAAAAAAAAGTCTATACATTTACAGTTAAAAAAATGTAATCTCATGTATCAACTTTTAGTATGAGGTACACAGTGAACAGGCTACATACAGCACTGCTGGAATGAGCGCCGTCTGCTCAATAATAAAATTTAATTAAAAGGAAATCATTTAATGGTTAAAATGATTAATTTGCTGCCTTTGATCATTTTGCTAGATATATATCATTCTGGTATGATTATTATACACGTTAATAATAGTAACAAGTCACTGCATACAGTTATCGATTATATAAAATAATTAAATATTTTGTGAAACTGACAAACTTCCATCTTACCTTCCTGGTGTATTTGTCTGCACTACTTTTTCACACTCCTGTTGAAAAAGAACAGTCTCAGTACAAAAACTACAAATGTTTCATTGTGAAGAATTGCATTGGCATCCATCTGCAGAAGCCAGGCATAGGCTTGGTAGATCTAATAAGGCTCTGAAATGTCACAACTATGAATTTCTGTTCTATGCATCTATCATGTATTAAGGTTTAACCAGCTTATGATGGAACACACTGCAGGGTCAAAACATCAGAAAATGTTTGCATTGGTGCCAGTGAGAATCACTGGTAGTAAGCATTTGAATGGTGTCACCACTGGAAATGGCATTGAAACTAATGCTGCAAACATACCCCTATCTGTATTGGGGTCGGACATTTCTCAAATGTCTTTTACCTGATCTCCATCACTATCTTCACTGCTGCTGAGTTTCAAGTCCTCTTTAAGGGAGCTGCAAGAAGCAAAAAAATAAGTTGAAAAATAAAAAACAAACCAGATCACAGAGTTAAATAAATCTACATAATAACCTTTATAACTGTAATATGGGATTCATGCAAAGCAAATAAAGATCAGTCATCCTTAGGGCATGTAGACACAGACATGTACACTGGTTGTTTAAATATGGTGTTTAAAGGAAGTATTATAGTCATAGAAACACCAGCCTACAGCCTAAAAACATTGGTCTTTCCCATGATCTGGATATTTCTTCCCAACCGAGAATATCTCATCAGTCACAATGATTGCTAAAGCATCCCAAGATAATTGGAGCTGAACCCATCCACCTACTATCTTTAGTCTCAAACACTAGAATTCCACTTACGATTTTGTTGGATGACCATTAGCGGTTTTAGTCGATGGGTTGTATCTCTCTGCAAATGTGAAACAGGTTTGATGTTAAATATAAAAAGAGAAAAACAAAGGCATGGGGGGGGCACTAAAGCTTTTTAAAGAACTTAGGGACAACTTTTGTCTAAGTGCATAAAGCTATGGTACAGTTTGAAATGCTGTCACTTCATACAACTACTCATTTTTTCCTGGCTATCCTAGCACTCCAAGTCTCAGGCAAACCAGACACCTCTATTGCCATGTCCTGTTGTTTTTATGTTCAGGAATGCTGCTTTAGAGGAAGAGGCTGGCATCTGAGCCCATAGCTATGAGTAAGCAGGGAGAGACTCAGGCAGGAAGTGATGTCACACCAAGCTAATATGGCAGCTGCTGTCCTAAACAAACAGAGAGCTTCTAGAGTGGTTTACTTGGGTACGGTAAAGCATTCTGCAGAATAAATATAGTGTTATAGCTTGCACTATTGTGGCTAATCTATTAGTAATAAACTGCTTCGGTATTTTCCTCTCTCCTTTAAGACGTTAGCTGCTTTTATATACAAAAACACATGCTCACACAAATAGAACCCTTACAAAATATTCAGTTACTATTCAATATGCAGTTCAACATTCAGATTTTTCCTTTATGACTTGCATGCTGGGGGATATTTCTTTTAAAGCAAATCTTGTAAAACATACATGGCATACATATGTCTTGGAAGACTAGACTAGGATTACTTACTTTGCTCGCAACTGGAGAATGAAGACTGCTGTGTATCCTAAGAGATGACAAAGAGTGCAATTATCCATTAGTTTTATAAGCTTTGATAGCACAGGTTTGTTTTACTGCATGTATAAGTTGTTACACCAATCAATTTACATGAAAAAAGTAACTTGCCACATCATTTGTATTTATCAATTTCTTTGAAAATCTCAAAATCCCAGAAAGAAAAAGAAATAGCACTTTAATAAAGTAAAAAAATAAAAATAAAACAAATTTAGAAGCCCTAAATACAACTTGAAGGGCCCTAAACTCAATTTAGGGAGTATTATTTTCTACATAGTCTACGTTTACCAAAACAAGTCATGTACAAAGTGTATAGCCTCCCTGCCATTCATGACCATGTGCACTATATGGAGTTTCTGCCTAGGGATCCTGTCACTTGATGAGATATGGCTAAAAATGGCTGCCGCCAATCCCTATGCAGAGTTCTGCATTTGTAGATCGGGTACATGGGAGACCTGTAACATTATATTCAGATGATGTGGTTGAGGAGTTGGACCCTGTTCAGGAGTTCTAAAACGTATGACCAATGACTAACTAGGTTTAATCACAGGGCAACTAATCTCCTCCAAATGCTTCCCTAGTGTTGCCACTGGGGCAACATGTGTGGCAACTTCCTCGCAAGAAACTTTGGGCAACTTCATGCCACACATGTTTCCCTAGCAGGGTTTTGCACATTAGCCGCTAGGGGATGCATCTGGAGGAGATTAGTTATCCACACTATAAGAGATTCTGTAAATCATGCTAATCTCCTTGGGGTTCCTTTACAACACTGGGCAAATGTAATCCTGGGCAGTATCCCAGATTATTACTTTCAGTGATCAACCTGCAGCTGACTGAAAAAAGTTATTTGTTGATTGGTTGCTATGGGTTACTGCCCAGGTGCAAATTTGCCCAGTGTTTACAAATAAGCCCCCTTGTGTCACTGCCGTAAAAGTTAAGATGGGTTTTTTGTTTGCAATTAACAAAAGCCAAAAGGGAAACTAAGCTTAGTTCCAATACAGAAGCATCTGTTCAATAAATAGCAAGGACAAATAACTAATTACAGAAAAAAAAAGACCAACCTTTGTTGGGAAAGGGAATTTTGAGGGCTCAGTTTTGCATGGCGTATGAATAGCAGTCAGTGGGGGAGGCCATGAGTGGGTCATCTCCTGCAAAACAGATAATTCAAATATCAAGGTACACGTTGGATAAAACCATACATATCTATAAGAAAATCTCCTGTCAGTGAATATAAGGGATATTCCACACGGGGAGATAGCGACGCGTTTGCGGCGACAAAGCGCCGCGACCGGCGCAGGCGACAGTTTTGTATGGGCGCCTATGTAAAAACGCCTGTGCTAACCACACGAGGCGATGCGCTTTTCAACAGTCGCCTGAAAATGCCTCGCCAGGCTTTTTCAGGCGACTGTTGAAAAGCGCATCGCCTCGTGTGGTTAGCACAGGCGTTTTTACATAGGCGCCCATACAAAACTGTCGCCTGCGCCGGTCGCGGCGACTGTCGCGGTGCTTTGTCGCCGCGACCGCAAACGCGTCGTTATCTCCCCGTGTGGACTAGCCCTAAGGGCTACAGCGGCAGTTACCTAAAGAATAAAACATCTTAAGAGAGGGAGACTAGTAAACTGGCCATACACATGCAGATCCACTCATAAAGTGAAATGATTGAATCATAGTAGGGACCTATATCAGACCCTTATTTACCCCACTTATAAAAACGGGGTAGGATGCTTACACTACATGTAATTCTGACACTTTCCCTAATGATCTATATACAGACAAAACCCTTTGGCTTCTTCCATTCTCAAATCCAGTTGATCATTCAGGCTCATACAATGGGATGCTGACAAGTGAGGAAAAGCAAAAGATCTAGTGGCAAAGCAATGCATGCCCTACCATGTGTGGGCCCAGACTTCTGTATCCTTGTATTTTAGTTTGTTATTTGACTGCAGGAAGCTGGCAATGTGCGTGAGAAAGGAAGTAATCTACTATAGTGTGAGGACAGAGTTTATGCACGTTAGTGCTGTGTTGCAATGTGAACGTGTGGTCCTGGCATGTGAATATATAATACAATACATGCTATAGTATGAATTCTGCTCTGACAACTTTGGTTTTCCCTGGTACATTCTTCCATTTGCCTGCCGCACCCGCTGCTATCTCCTATTTGCCCGCTGCTGCCTGATGCATCCATTGAAAATCGTTACCACGTGTTCTGTCCCAAAACTTGTTAAAAAATAGGTAAAATAATATAAATAGTGAGTCATTGGCAGTACATTATTATGAATTTGTTAAGGCTTTGGGTTATCTGCAGAACTTTTAACCTGATACAGGTGCCAATTTGAATAAGTCAATTAAACCAGTCATTTGCATTCACTATGTAAATTGCACTAGACCAACTGCATCTTTATTGCCCATACCCCATTGAACAAATGGGGGAGATCTGAACAGCCTCTACATGTGTGAGGGAAAAAATTGTGTGTGGGGAAAAAGTGTGCGTGGGTTATCAGCAGGACCAGATGGGACAGGGGGACTAGCTCCCAGCTGAACAAACAGATCAATGTTACTTGGCTAGCCATGTCTATGGACAAACTGGATGATGAGAATGGTTCACTGTACAGTAACCTTTTCTTCACCTGATTATGATCGCTTGGGCATGTAAACGTGTGTGTGTGTGTACTTTTCTGCTCTGACAGCTGTTGGCCTTACCCCTATCAGATAAATGTGATTCAGGCCAAAGTTCCTGAAAGCAAACTTATCTGTCTTTCCCAACAGGTTAGGGTCCTGGCCGTTTTGTTATGTTTTTATTATTATTATTAATTTATTATTATTATTCTTTATTTTTTTATTAGAATTTATTGGGCTCAAGGCAGACCATTAGCTGATCATTAGTTAAGTGCTGCCCCCGATTGCCAGATATTGTTCGCAGCCATTTGAACGCGTTCATGGTCCGTAAACGTTAAAGTACGCATTTCTAGGTTGGCATTCACTTTGTGTGTGTGTGGAGACTGGTGGAAGCGATTAAGATAATAGCAATACCAGCCAGTCACTAGTGTGGATGGTTAGCCAATAGACTCAATTATTGCTATCTCTATTCCCCTAAATGGAACAGTGACGCCATGGCATGACAAGCTTTTAGAACAGGAAGCGTTAATTCTTAAAGGGATCCTGTCATCGGAAAACATGTTTTTTTTCGAAACGCATCAGTTAATAGTGCTACTCCAGAAGAATTCTGCACTGAAATCCATTTCTCAAAAGAGCAAACAGATTTTTTTATATTCAATTTTGAAATCTCACATGGGGCTAGACATTTTGTCAATTTCCCAAATGCCCCAGGTCATGTGACTTGCGCCTGCACTTTTGGAGAGAAATGCTTTCTGGCAGGCTACTGTTTTTCCTTCTCAATGTAACTGAATGTGTCTCAGTGGGATATGGGTTTTTACTATTGAGTGTTGTTCTTATGGTGGCCATACACGGGCAGATAAAGCTGCCGATATCGGTCGTTTGGACCGATTTGACAGCTTATCTGCCCGTGTATGGGGGCTTCAGACGGGTCTTCCCGATCGATATCTGGCCACGATATCGATCGGGAAGGTTGGATTTTTACCCTTGGCGCATCGTAATTCGATTGTTCGGCCATACGGCCTAACGCTCGAATTACCCCCGATATAGCCACGCAGTTTAGTTGTATATCGGGGAAAGATCCGCTCGTTTGGCGACCCAAACGAGCGGATCTTTGAGTCTATGGCCACCTTTAGATCTACCAAACAGATTTTTTATATTCAATTTTGAAATCTGACATGGGGCTAGACATTTTGTCAATTTCCCAGCTGCCCCAAGTCACGTGACTTGTGCCTCGACTTTAGGAGAGAAATGCTTTCTGGCAGGCTGCTGTTTTTCCTTCTCAATGTAACTGAATGTGTCTCAGTGGGACATGGGTTTTTTACTAGTACTAGTAGTAGTTCTTAGATCTACCAGGCAGCTGTTATCTTGTGTTAGGGAGCTGTTATCTGGTTACCTTCCCATTGTTCTTTTGTTTGGCTGCTGGGGGGAGGGTGATATCACTCCAACTTGCAGTACAGCAGTAAAGAGTGATTGAAGTTTATCAGAGCACAAGTTACATGACTTGGGGCAGCTGGGAAATTGACAATACGTTTAGCCACATGTCAGAATTTAAAATTGAATATAAAAAAATCTGTTTGCTCTTTTGAGAAATGTATTTCAGTGCAGAATTCTGCTGGAGAAGCACTATTTACTGATTCATTTTGAAAAAAAAAAAAAATTTTCCCATGACAGTATCCCTTTAATTGCATAACCAAATACCTACCCAAACCTTGCCCTTTTCTCGTCAGTCTAGATCCCGATTAAGCTCCGTTAGCTGACTACATCACTGAAACTGCCATTACTGGTCAGCTGTTTCAAAAGTTATTACACTGGGCTGCCCAGGTGTGTGCTGGAGAAAAGACCAGTTTTCAGTATCTCATCTATAAAAATCTAGTAGATCACCGTTTAATAGCAACCATATACTAATGACTGTATAATAGTGTTACAAAACAAAATTCCATTGACATACGAGTAATGCAATAAGCTGCAAGCTACTCACTTTAAGAATCTCATCCACACAGCTCACATCGCCGGATGCAGATGCCTGAAGAACAAAATTGAGACATAATCAGTACAGCTTATCAAGATTGATTATTTTAGAGTAAACACACTAACAGGTTTTTTTTTTTCACTCCCTTTACAGTAAAAGTCAATATATTGGGGTATCTATTTGTTAGGTACCAAAGTTACTAACACCATTTAATATCAGAACGGAAGACTGGCGGAGATTTCGTACTAAACTGTTTTTGCCGGATGGCAGTCGCAGAAACACACACCCCAAGTGCCACTAGCCTACTTTGGCATGTGGGACAGTGGCTCTGATACTGAGAATGACTAATAAAGAATGGCATGGCTTCTGCTGCTGGCCACAAAGGAAACCAAAGTTATCACAAGTTCCAGGAAATGGATTCCCTTCTCCAAGCATATGATTTCCCAAAATAACACTACTTTACACAATATCACACACTGTATCAAATTCACAAAGATGAATGAAATAGGCAAAAAAAAAAAAAAAAAAAAAACACAAGTACTCCAACTAAAAAAAATAATTTTTTTTTTAAAAAAAAGCCAATCTGGAATTAAGTGATTTAAGTAAGAGGCTTGTGTATTTTATTGCTGGTGTGAACAAACATTTCAACTCGCCATCACAGTTTTTGGGTTGACACCTCTTTTGTGGCAGGTCTTGCGGCAGGTCTTGCGGCAGGTTCCAGATGTTTTAGGAGTACAACAGCAGCAAAGTATAGCAACATTTTTATCATATTATAGAATATACTTGATCATATATACGGTAGATTTAATATAATGATGTACTTCAAAGCGTATATCCATTTTATATATACTTAATTCAAACTCAAGTGTTCTGTTTGTTCTGCCTCTCTAAATTCTTTCCTTTTCTGGGGCTAATATCTTCCTTTTTGACACAAGGAAAACAGAGACTTGGCATAGGAACCAGGAAACTGATACAGAATTGACAATGATTTCCCAACAACAAACCTCTAAGGAACAGTATATACCTATCAACACCTATGCTAAAAAGAAGTGTGTTAAAAATGCATTCTGCTTATTCCTGCCCTCCCTTCATAAACAGGGCTATCTGTTCAGAGCTCCTGAACTACCTTTAACTAAACAAACCCCTCCCTTGCCTAAAATACAGCTCATTATCAGAAGCTTCTCAGTGGACTGGTGATATGTTTTATCAGCTTTTTCCTCTGAAATGGAAAGTACTGTAGCACAAGTTACCCTCACAAACAAAAACATATTTATGAAATCTAGTAAGAACAGTCAATAAGCCTTGTAACTTTAGATGGCTGGATTTATTTTTGACCGGCCCTACATAGTTTGCATCAAGCTAAACAGCTTCATTTAAAAAAAAAAATAAATAAAAAGTTTCTAGCTTGATGGTGATAACCCTGTGATAAGAGTAGCTGCAAATGGTTTACAAACCCTTCCTACATAGAGAGATAACAGGACGCATGCAGGCCTACCCCATAGATAAATATCACGCCGCTGATAAAGAGCTGCTCAAAAAAAGAAACAAAAAAAAAAAACCTTTCTATAAATGTGAAAAACTGACAGCAAACCAATCTACTGGTTTATTCACTTATGATAATCACTGCCATTTGGTTTTAATGTGACTAATAAGTAAGCTTAGAAGTTCCCTAAGCCAGTTGAATGTTAAGCGTTTTTATAGCGTTAGTCTATAACTTTACCAAACTACAGCACAAGTACATTGCTCCAGTATGTATCTTTAGAACCATTCCCTTAATTCAGATGTTCCCTTTTTAACGGTAGCAACATACGTAGAAGGGTGGGATCATTTAGGCATCTCTGTAAAAAGCGTACTAACAAGGTTGGAAGAAATCCACACATTTGTGTATGTTTAATTTAGCCACAAAATGATGCTAACTACCGATATCTTTACTTTGAAGAACCCAATGAGAAACTTTAAGGGCAGAGACACACGCTAAGATTCTGGGAGATTTAGTCGACCGGCAACAAATCTCCTCTTCTTCAGGGCGACTAATCTCCCCAAACTGCCTTCCTGCTGGCTAGAATGTAAATCCCCAGCGGGCTGGCACTCGGAGCGCTTCATTTTCCAAAATCACCCGAAAGTTGCCTCACGAGGAAGGCAGAAGAGGATATTTGTCACCGCGCGACTAATCTCCCCGAATCTGAGCGTGTGTCTCTGCCCTAAGATTCTTCACGAGGAAACTTCGGTCGACTTCGGAAAACTAATCGCGAGTATATTGCCGCAGGCAATATTTCATTTTAGCAGGGAGAAGAGCCTGTTCCGGGAGATTTTGAACCGAAGAAGAAGCGATTAGTCAACAGGCGACTAAATTCCCCTGAATCTGCCCGTCTGCTAAAGCCCTTAAGAGTCCAAAATCCCTTTAATCACAGGTAATTCAACGGCTATGAACTTTGATCGCTAGGGCTCGTCCAGAGACCCCCGCTGTGGCAAGTTGCATGGGCATCAATGCAGACAGGCAGGCTTGTGGGAGATTTCAGAGAAACCTATAAACCCATCCTTCCACCTAAAACTCAGAGAGCCAAGCAATCTCTGTGATTATAGTAGTTATAGACTTGGTTTCCAGTTGAAAGGTTCTATTGTCCTAATAACACAAGAATCAATGGACCCCATATTTTCTTCATGATTCTATAAGAAATTAATTTTGTAATAGTCACAAAAATTAAAGGGGAACTATCAAAAATAACTATTGATATGCAGGCCAGAAATTTCCCCACCTGCACCTGCCCTGAACCCAATCTTCAACCTGGCCCGAGGATAAGAAAGAACTTAACTGGGCTCAGCACAACAATATCCCCACCAATTATTGGCAAGGGGAAAGAAAGAGCAGCAGTAGCACAAAGCAAGTTTTATGATGTCATGCTGGTCCACAGTGATCAGAATCTAACCAGAAGCTTATGTAGATTCAGGCTTCAGTCCAAACCCAGTAGAACATGGGTATTGGACCAATGCACACATGGATAATTGCCTGCGCTAATGAATCGCGGCGCTTCGATTTCCAAAGTCGCCCATAGTTGCCTCACGAGGAAACTTCGGGCGACTTTGAAGCCCCGCGAGTGCATTAGCGCAGGCGATTCTTCATTCATGCAGACGGAAGGCAGTTCGGGGAGGTTGTCGACACGCAGAAGAGGTGATAAGTCGCCTGGCGACTAAATCTTCCCTAATCTGCCCCAACCTTGAGTTTCTTAATTCCATGAAATGAAGCTTGTAATAATTGTTTTGTTTACATAATAGAACAGTTTCCTTTAAAGGGGAACTATCTGAAAGCATGTGAACAACGTTCCTATGCAATTTTGTGTTTCAATAAGCGGCTGCTGCTATAGGATTCTACAGGAAGAGCAAAGTTAAAAGGTACACAAAACAAACTTTTAAATGATGACTGCAGGAAAGAACACAGTGTTCCATACACATGTACAAACGGGAGAATGAGCAGTGTGAGACAAAGCAGGATGTGGTGAGGCCTAACTATGTCCAAACTATGCAGAACCAGCAGTCATTTTACGCTTTGTTAACATTACAGACTTTGAAGTGTTTTAGGATGTGTGGATCTGGCAGAGCCAACTGAAACTACATACATAAATGAATGTGGTTCCTTATCGAGGATGTATGGATTTGACTTCCAACTGGGCCAAGTGATTTTCTATTTATGATTACCCAATGGCACATACTACTAGAAAAGTATATTATTATGAAAATGGTTTATTTACAAGAAACAGGGTTTTTCATATGAACTGTTTTATGCAATATATTTTTATGGAGACCTACATTGTTTGGGGGGTATAGTTTCCTTTAAAGGAAAGCATTCTAGAATGCAGAATTTTGAAATAATGTTGTCCACTTGAATTTAAATCTCCTGGCTCCATACGATCAGCACCCACCAGCTGCTGGAAAAATACAGCCAACGCTATACACTTGTAAGCTCTATGCACCATTAAGGCAAAAAAAAAAAAAAAAAATTCAGTCAAGACCGGCATGACACTACAGTCAATGACTGTCAGCAACAATATATCCTGTCCTGTCACATGCCAGCTATCAGTCCTACAATGCGTCTACTTAAAGGGATTAAGTGTAAAACAGTATGGGTAGGATTCTGTAATACACAACAATAACTCATCCAGAGATAGGATAGAGCCTTAGTTTGAACTATACACAAATCAGACATTCAGAAAAGCAGCAGACATTACACTGAAGTGATGTAGGGGGTTGAGTTTTCCTCGACTCGCAATCCTACCCTAACCCGCTGGGCTCCCAACCTGAACCAGGCCCGATATGCACCCTCTATTTATAGACCCGCACTCGACCGGCACCGCGGTAACATCACAAAGGTGAAGGGAAGGTGCGAGTCCATAAATTCAGGGAACAGAAACGGCAGTGTGAGGTTGTGGGTGGGGAGAGTGGAAGAGAGCAATCGACCCGAAACCGCCCACGGCCGAAGTTTTTTTGTGGCAGCTGGTACGAACCATGGGTAAACCAACTGGTTTCAGGACAACCCGCACATAACTAATACACTGGCATTCCAACTGCATCTACCTGGGGTACCACCAAGGCTAGGGCCAGACGGCAGATCTTGGCCGAGAATTTGCTCCTGCTCTGCCTGCACCCGGAAGCATTGTTTCTGCTCGGGTGCAGGCAAACATGGTGGATTTCGTCGTTGAAACGCAGCATTTTGCACCGGAATCCGCAATGCCTTCAGAATACAAGGGCGGAGAATCCGCAATCATCTCCATAGTCTGGCCCTAGCCTTAGAGTCCACTTCAGCATTTTGTAACCAGATGACAATATGCAAGCTAGTCATTGGTAATCCAAAGCTATAACATTTAAAGGAAAAGGAAAGCTACAGAGGCATTTTATTGCCAATAGACTAGCTGCAATGATGCAAGTTAGAATGCAAGATTTATTCTGTAGAATGTTTTACCATAGTTGAGTAAGTGAGTGAGTCTAGAAGCTCTCTGTTTAGGATAGCAGCTGCAGTATTAGCTTGGTGTGACATCACTTCCTGAGAAGCGGGGAGGAGCAAACTGAACATGCTCACGACCGGGGCAAGGAGGTTTAAGCTGAAGGCAGAAATTATTATACAGAAGCCAATGTGTACACAATAGAAGGAAAGAAATGCAGTATTTATTTTGACAGAGGACTCAGAGCACCATTACTTTGAGCGTTTACTGGTATATTTAGTTGGACCTTTCTGATAAGGCTTACTTAGTTTTAACCTTTCCTTCTCCTTTAACAAACAAGTGAAGCTATCACCTGTACCTTCTGTTCCTGCAGGTTGATCTCAGAGGTTAAACACTTCTGTATGTCAGAAATGTATGTTATCATGGTGTGCACATTTTATAAACCATTCCCCGGACTAAATAACAGAATGATTGCCTTGGAGCAAACAAGCTTCTTAAATGATGCATCTAGGAGTACCTTACTATTTGGTTTCCATCCTATGACATGTTTATCTTTTCCATCAATGGAAGCGGGAGGATTAAGTAATACTACTACTACTCAAAATTGAATATAAAAAAAACTCAGTATGCTCTTTTGAAAAACAGATTTCAGTGCAGAATTCTGCTAGAGCAGCACTATTAACTTTGAAAAAAACATTTTTTTCCCATGACAGGATCCCTTTAAATTCCCCTGTTTTGACAGCGGATTGTGGTCTATGAAACCAAACATACTGTGGTGTGCGATAAAAGTTCTATCACAGTTGCAAGAGAATTCCTCCATGGTTACTGGCCATGGTGGGGAAAACAGATTAACCAAACAATCCAATTAGTGTTTTCTCCTAAAGACCATGCTGACCATGGAGGATTGCAATCAGATACATAAATAGAGGAAAAGAAATTCAGGGTTTACTTACATCCACAGGTTGTGAAGGTATCTTCAGCTTGGTCAGATGTGCTTTGCTGCTAGATTTTAGTTCACTCATGGTATTGCCATGAGACTGGCTGCTGTAGTGTTCAGATGAAAGCTTTGGCTCCATAGATTCTGGCCCATCCATAGGCCGTACATAAGCTGTAGGTTTTTGCAGCATTGACTTAGACATCAGAGATGGAGGAAATGCTTGGCTGGAGCTAGAGAATGCAGGTGCCCGAGATGGAGAGTCCCAGTTAGCATCAGGGTCCCTTGGAGACTTTGAGTGAGGAGGCTCCTTGCTGTGATGATCATTCCCATGGGCACGTGAGTGGCTAGAGTTTAATGCAGACTGCTTGCCAGGGCTAATGGAGCGAGATTTGGAGTGGTCTGAGCTATGCTGCCCCTTTTTACGACTGCTACTGTAGGAATCTCTGTCATGTCTCTGGCTGCTACTGTTGCTGCTCCTACTGTGCCCACCTTGTGAACTAGAGGACGAGCGTTTCTGGCTCTGGGAAGAAGTGCTGGGTGCAGGGCCAACTGGAGTCCATTTACTGCTCTGGTGAGAGCTGCTGTGCCTCTGATCTCCAAAGTACCCCTGTCCAGTCTTATCATCTGGTGCTGTTGGAGGAACTGCTGACTTGGGAATCCTATCTACCTTTGGCAAAGAACGGTCAGTTATCATTTCATTCGTGTCATTCATCTCATCATAGTTTCCAAGCATGCTCTGTATACGATTTGATAGTTTGTCTTCCTTGCTGATCTAGGAGGAGTAACAACATGAAAACAATCTACTTAAAGAGGGCATAATAATTCAGACCAACAATAACATTTTAATAACAAAAGATTAGAGGTGGTGATCTTTGTTATCCCTCACATTATCTGTTCTTCTGTTTCTGGAAATAGAGATAAAAGAAAACCATAACACGCCCCAAATTTATGGTTAAAGCTCAAATTATTTTGTTATTAAAAATTATAATACAAGGCTGAGGGCTATGGTACTAATCAATCATAAGGTAGAAAAATGTTTCTTCCCCTCGATTGCAATGGGGACAGAGACATTACTCCAATAATGAGCTCATGAATAAGGCTTGTGCCAATGGTACCTTTTACTTATTCAGGACAAAAAAGGCAAATGTTTGGTTCTCGCAAGATAGATAAAATTGGTTTACGCATAGATTTTTCTATATTCAGTATAAGCCCTTATCATTAAAGGAGCATGCCCAAGCCCAAGCCCTGGAGGTTTTAGCTGAAAACAGGAAGTCTGATACAGGATCCCATGTGTACACAATAGAAGGAAATAAATATTGTGTTTCTTTTGACAGAGGACTCCGAGCAGCATTACTTTGAGGGTTTACTGGTGTATTTATATAGATAGACCTTTCTGATAAAGCTTACTTAGTTTTAACCTTTCCTTCTCCTTTAAAATCATGCTGAACAAGGAAGATTAAATTGGGTCCTTTTGAAGATTGGCAGGACAGTTTATTTTAAAAAAAAAAAAAAACAGTTATATAAGAAATAAAGATACTATAGTAGAAGTATCATCGCCCCAAAACCAACACTATCTATATACAAGCGAAGCAAAATTAAAAAAACAAAACAGCAAAAGGGATTTTTTAAGCATTTGTCTTTTAAAGGGCTTCTATAAATGCGTGTTCTTCAATTTCCTTTGTGATTATCTAATGAAAACAGACACATATATTCCATTAATGGGATTCTTAACCTGAAACTGGGCTCTGGTGCTGTTCAGGGTGGGTCTTCACCCCCCCCCCCCATGTAATATAACATTTCTTCCTACAGTGTTAAAGGGGTTGTTCACCTTTGAGTTAACTTTTACTGTGATGTAGAAAGAGATGTTCTGAGACAATTTGCAATTGGTTTTCACGTTTTATTATTTGTGATTTTTGAGTTATTTAGCTTTTTATTTTATTTTTTGTTGTACCCTAGCAACCAAGCATGGATTTTAATAAGGGGCCTATGCCAAAACATGTTGTAGTGCAATTTTCCCCAATAAAAAGCACTTTGCAGTCAGTTACTGCCCTGGACTTGTCCTGCTTCTTACCATTATACATGATTGTGTCATTTTGGGGTGTGGACCCTGCAGAAGAATCCACCTACAATCGATAAGAGTGAACTACAGTATTATTCCTATTTGCTCGTTTGGATTTTAATAAGAGACTGGAATATGAATAGGAGAAAAGTAATACAAGTTCCAATAACAATCAATGTGTAACCTTACAGAGAGCATTTGTTTTTATATGGGTCAGTGACCTCCATTTGAAAGCTGGAAAGAGTCAGAAGAAAAAGGCAAATTATAAAAGAAAAAAAAAAGAAGAAAAAACTATAAAAAAATAAAATAATGAAGACCAACTGAAAAGAATTGTCCGTTCTATAAAATAATAAGAGTGAGCTTAAACCTCACATTTAATTATTATTTTCAATTGTAGGAGGAATTGTTACTGTATTCAGGGGGTTCTTGGTGATCCAAAAAGCATAGGGATCAATTTTCCTACCGTGCATATCTATAGTGTTGCCTGGACATGAGCCAGAACGTAACTGTAGGGTGTCTCCACTGGAACAAACTGCATAAACACGTGCAATGATCTGTGCACAGCCAGCATATAATAGGGAGAGGAAATCTGAGTCAGTGGATGGAGTCATCCACATGCCGAGATTTAGCCGATGAGGAAAGAAAATCTTTGTGGGTCAGCATGCAATTACATTGGCAGCGAAAAAATTAAACCACAAATGCATTTTATACAAATAGTTTCAACAATACTGTGTGAAAGAAATATTTGATAGTTCCATGTAGCTTTGCGTGTGTAGGCATCTTCCTGAGCAAGCTGAACAGGTTCTGTGGCATCTTTAGTCAGACTGAAGTACAGCGCTTTTTCAGTGGGTGTTGCACATGTGTAAGTTGCCTGCAATGTGTCATTTAGGGTTGCCAACTTTCTATACGGCTGAGACCGGGCAGGGGGGCTGTGACTTCAGTGGGTGGGCCATGACATCAGGGGCGGGGCTATGACACAGCGATTGGCCGATCGCTGTGTCAATCAAAGGAAAACCGGGCAGGAAGTTTTGACCCGGGCAGCCCTACAAAATACCGGGCTGTCCGGGTCAAAACCGGACAGGCGGCAACCCTGAAAATTGAAAATTTTGATTGGGTGCCTTTGAAGGCATCTGAATATCAGCCATTGTTAGTGCTGAATCATCAGATAGAGGTAAATTCTATTTTTCTACCTGTATATCTGACCATTCAGCACTATACGTGTATTGAAAAATCAATCTTTCCTTTCGTAATTGTAACTTCTATGGCCACCTTAAAGATGTTGTTCCCCTTTAAATTAACTTTTAGTATAAATACAGAGTGATATTCTGAGATAATTTGCAATTGGTTTTCATTTTTTTTTTTTTATTATTTGTGGTGTTTTGAGTTATTTAGCTTTTTTATTCAGCAGTTTGCAATTTCTGCAATCTGGTTGCTAGGGTCCAAATTATGATAGCAACCGTGCACTGATTTGAATAAGAGACTGGAATATGAATAAGAAAGGGCCTAAATAGAAAGATGGGTAATAAAAAGTAACAATAAATGTGTAGCCTTAAATAGCATTTGCATTGTAGACAATTGCCAATTGGTTTTCATGTTTTATTATTTGTGGTTTTTGAGTTATTAAGCTTTTTATTCAGCTGCAATTTCAGCAATCTGATAGCTAGGGTCCATTTTACCCTAGCAACCATGCATTGATTTTAATAAGAGACTGGAATATGAATAGGAGAGGGTCTGAATAGAAAGAGGAGTAATAAAAAGTAGCGATAACAATAAATGTGTAGCCTTACAGAGCATTTGCATTGTAGATGGGGTCAGTGACCCCCATTTGAAAGCTGGAAAGAGACAGAAGGAGAAGGCAAATAATGGAAAAAACTATAAAAAATAATAATGAAGAGCAATTTAAAAGTTGCTTAAAATAACATACTAAAAGTAACATGAAGGTGAACCACCCCTTTAATGCAGATTTTGCACCGGCTGCAGTGCAGTTTTGTGTGAATTAAGGCACATGGTACAAGGGAGTGATATTTTACGAACTTAGGTGCTAAATTGCCAACCAATCAGCAATGAGACTTTTTTTCTACTACAAGTTAGAAAATGAAAAGTTCTGATTGGTTTTTAGTAAATCTACATTCTGGTGTAATCTTCACTGGTGATTTTCAGTCAGCAGGGCAGCAGTCTATCCTTTGTCTCAGTGACAAGCATTGCCATCAAAGCGGCAGCCTCTACCAAGATAGATCTATTGGACACAACAGACTTTGTGTGTTTCTCCTGCATATAACTGCAGCTATGTTGCGAATACTGGGTATTAGTATGTGAAAAGCCATTATACAGAAAGCTTAGAAAAAGGGGAATACAGTTTCCCATACTGTCATATGAGAAGTAAACCACCACCCTATGTTCCTAATTGTTTGCTCCCCCAGCCTCCTCCATAAATACATCAGTGGCTGCCTTTTAAAGTCCCTGGGTCCCTGATACTGGCTGAGACAGCAGAGTTGTAAAATGGGGTTGGCAGTCGCTATCTTGGGCCATGCTGGTTCCGGTCTGTAACAGGCAACCAGGGGGTCAGAAACCTGATCTGACTCGGCTCAAGGTGGCCCAGAGACTTATTGAAAAAATAACACCAAAAAATTTAAAGGGTGTTAAAGTAATGAAAATATCATGTACTGTTGCCCTGCCCTGGTAAAACTGATGTGTTTGCTTCAGAAACACTACTAAACAAGCTGCTGTGTAGCAATGGTGGTAATTGAAAAAAGGCTATATGGCACAGGTTAAATAGTGGTTAACAGATAACACCATTATGTTTTACAGAACTTATCTGCTGTGTAACATGAGCCTTTTCTCCGGCTGCCCCCATTGCTACACAGCAGCTTATTTATATAAACAATAGTCGTTTCTGAAGTAAAGACAGTAGTTTTACCAGTGCAGGGCAACACTGTATTATATTTTTAATACTTTAAAACAATTTTATCTTTTTGATGTTTTGATGTTTAAAGGGGCAGGCCATGGAGCATTCACTTGCATTTCCCGACTTCTAGGATGCTTCTGAACATTATGAATATTCAAGACTGCACTCCGAATACAAAGGACAGTACGAAATTACCAGAATGAAAAGCGCACGGCTAGACTAACGTATAACAGCAAGTTAAAACAGTCAGACATTGTTAGATTACCCATGTCTTCTGTAAATTACAACTGCTGCCTTGCTGTGATTCAAAATTTGGGTCTAACCAGATCACTATCCGTGTAGTGTTAGTATGCTCTCCTCAGTGAATTTCACCTGTGTTTCCTCCAATATTCCAAAAACGATACATAGCAGGCTCCTGAATAAAGGCGGCCATACACTTTACAATTACAATTTTTGCTGCAACCATTGCTCGTTTGTTTTCACTACAAAGGTTAAAGAAATTGTTCAGTATAAAAATAAAAAACAGATAGATAGATACATACATAGGCTGTACAAAAAATGTTTTTAATATAGTTAGGCAAAAATTTAATATATAAAGGCTGGAGTGACTGGATGTCTAACATAATAGCCAGAACACTACTTCCTGCTTTTCAGCTCTCTTGGTTTCCACTGATTGGTTAAGAGTTACAGAGCTTAAAAGCAGGAAGTAGTGTTCTGGTTATTATGTTAGACATCCAGTCACTCCAACCTTTATACATTACATTGTTGCCTAACTAGAATAGAAACATTTTTTATTTTGCACAACCTATTTACTCAGTTTTTATTTTTACACTGAACTGTTCCTTTAAAAAACCAGTAACACCAAAAAATGAAAGTGTTTTAAAGGAATGATAATTTAATGCACTGTTGCCCGCACTGGTAAAATTTGTGTGTTTGCTTCAGAAACACTACTGTTTCTATAAACAAACTGCGGTGTAGCAATGGGGGCAGCCATTCAAGCACAGGACAGTAGATAACAGATACGTTCTGAAGAATTTATTACGAGGAAAAAAAGTGGTAAAACCCCCCACTTTCTTGAATACAATATAAAAATTATTAACTAGTAAACACAATTAGTATGAAGTTGATTCGTAATTAGTGAGTTGGTGTACAGAAATTCATTAGTCCGTGCCAGTGCTTAAATAGTACAATCAATACCTGTGACTGTAAAATTAATTGCTTATTTTTAAAAAATTAATCAATTAATTTATTTAAAAACTGTATCCTTAATTGCAATATAATGAATTAAATTGAATTAATAAACTTGCTTGAGTTTATTAAATTATACCTCCCTGATGAATTTTCTATAATAGTAGGTCTCTCTTTTTCCTGTTTTGTAACGTTCTGCAGAATCTCATTATATACTACAGAACTTATTCGTTATCTGCGGTGTATCTTCTGCCTTTTCAGCTTTGAATGGCTGCCCCCATGGCTATGCAGCGGCTTGTTTATATAAATTATTTTAGAGTTTCTGAGGCAAACACACTAGTTTTACGACTGCAGCATAACAGTACATTATATTACATTATTTTAAAAGACTAATGTTTTGGTGCTATTTTTCCTTTAAGAGCTAAATCATCAGCTAAACAGGTAGAAACAATTGAATTCTACCTTTAGTTGACGCTTAAGCAGTATCCCCTTGACTTAGTTTTGAGAAAACTATATGAGGTGGCAGGCTTACAACAACATAATTTAAAATAATTCCTGGGAATCTCAGAAAAGCACACTTACTACTTTATATGGCTCAGCAAAAAGAGGAGAGTCAGATGGAAAGGCTTCTTCGCCCTGTTGGATTTCTTGATTGCGCCTTTCCCTTTCTTTCAAACGCAGCAAGTTCCGTTCTTCACGGTTCATATTGCTAAAAGAAAGAGAAGACTGAAGTCTAACCACAGAACAACTTAGCATCAAAGGATACCACATATACAGAGACCTCCAGCAAAAGGTATGGTGTCTTGCAAAGTTGGCTGATATTTTGCTCAATGACAAATCACAAATGTGTGATATTTTTTGACTTTAAAAGAAAACATCAGAACCGGGACATTTATAGAACCAGGTTGTTCAGGTTAGTTTGACCTAGGCAATTAAAGGACATTTGCCGATCTGTTCTTGAGCCACTGCTATTACTGAGGGCTTGCGTTTGGAATCATTGTACTGCTTAAATAGGTCATTTATAACAAAATTCAATTTTTGACAGCCTAAAACAGCTTCTCCTGCTGTATCTCACACCACCTATTCTTAATTTTTTAGTATGTTACAAAGTTACACAGAGCTTAGAACTTGGTCCAAAATGCTGGGGCAGCACTGAATTTTGGCAAACAGTACTTTCAATTTTTTTTTTTATAATTAAACTTATATTTTGCCACTGTGCCATACAGGCCAGAGTTAAGCAGAACTCTTTATGTTTGACTAAAATATCTTTACTCCAGTCTCTGCTACCAAACACTTTGCTTGGACTACTCTTTTGTCTTCATTTTCACAGCTCTCTTTCTGCTGTCCAAATGTAAGGCAACGTGCTGGACAATTGTTTTTCACCTAAAGTAAGATTTTCATCACAACAAAGAGTGAACTTATGTAGAAAGTTTTTTCAGTATACCTGTTGAAAAATGCACCACTATCAGAGTACTGTGGTGGCCCGCACCTGCATGCGTCCACTAAGCAAGTATCATAAAACGGGGTAAAAATGTTGAAATAATAGTGGAAATAATAGAGGCAGTACAATTACGGCTATAAAAACAAAAAAGACCCTTGTACACCCTAGCAAGGCTGAAATTAAGAGTAGGCAGAAGCAGCACTTGCTAGTGTCCCTAGGCACATACCAGTTCAATCTGCCTTCCAGTTATCCTGGCGCTTGTTCTGCTCCTTCTCCTCAGTGCCCATTAATCATTTACCCCACCTCAGCACTGCACCCAAGTGACTCACTTTGGGTCACTTCTAGTTGAATGCAAAGGGAAGACACCTCAGTAACTCTCTATGAATCACATTGAGTTGAATGCACAATTTGAGAATTGTGTTTTTGTGGAGAAACTGGGGAGAAAATTGTAGTTGTCACTAATTGCCACATAATCTCCAGCTTGTGTTTCCCACTGAGAACAGTGAGTAGTAACTTGTGGGCTAGACAAAAGTCATGACAAATATTCGAGCCTTATAGACTCGCAAGCAAACTTCCTTCTGTCATAAACAAAGGCTGTATGTCACTGTTTGTTTCCCAAAATGTATACGTTTTAGGATTGTTTCAGCTCATTTAAAAGAGGTTTTGCTATTTCTGGGAGTTGCTGCCCTTAAATGTTACATGAGATAACATTTATTGAAAAACTAATAGCTCAGTTAAAAAAACAAAAAATAACCAGGTAGGCTGAGAGAGATTATATAGACGCAGTGGCAGTGTCTGTCAGATCAAAGTACAATCTCCTGGAGTTAAAAATTCTGTGTGTATTTTAATTACAGAAAAACAATCTTTATTTCTCAGCCACTATAAAGCACTAATTAAAATGTGTTTTTTTCACTGAATGCTCTCCCCTGTAAACAGGCTGGATAACAGCTCCCATACAGAGAAACAGAACCAGTGAATCAGGAAGTGAAAGTGATTAAAAACAAACAGGTCGAATATGTTCAGCACAAGCCCTATCCACGGAGCTCCTTTTGAAAAAAAAGAGTATTTACTTATTATTAGCATTCCAAAAATTACTGAAATGCAAATACTTTTATAACTAAGCCTACCAGATTTTATTTTTATATCTGTGACCTTCAAGACTTGCAAGCAATGAATATCATTCCTATGAAATGTGACAAAAATGGACTGTGTGGTAGAATATGCAAAGCCACAAGAGCACTATCCCCATAGGAAGCAGGACCCCCAAAGTTTTTCGCTCTCTCGATGATGATGTAAACAGACACACTGACGTTAAAGAAGAAACCATCCTTATGTATGAACCAGCAATCTGCAACTGGTTGCTAAGTTAGCAAACAGCTAAACATTACTTCACAATGGAATAATGTCCAAAATGTATGTTTAACACAGCGTTCAGACTACTGAAGGGGTTTATGAAGGGTTTTTTTTTTTCCGGTGATTTTTTTGTCCCAAAGTTATTAACCATAGCAACCAAGCAATAATGGGAATGCTAGGCTGGAAGGGTGAACAGAAGAGGAATAAATACAACTAGCTCCCTGTTTACTGGGAAGACTAGAATAACTTTAATTTTCTAGTTATGCATCTTTTCAACTGTTCTGGCGAACAGGCAGTGACATGACACTGTCCGTTGGTTAGCTATAGTAGGAGTATGAGAAGGCCAACAAATTAAATCTAAGCATTACTCTACAATTCAGTGTCCCATCTTCTGTACACAGGGATAAAGGGTGACGTTTTTCATTCAGGGAGGATACCAATAGAAGGCTTTCCACTTACAAATGAGTACGGTATATAGTGTTACCCTCAACTGTATTTATTCTGCGCCTATGTCTGTACAGGTATAGGACCTGTTATCCTCTGTGCTGAAGTCTATGGAAGTTGAGGCTTCATGAAATACTTTAAGGTAAAGAATTTACAATGATATAAGTATGTATGGTGTTTGATCTCTGGAGTGTCTGAACCTTCAATAGTGTTTTATTCTTCTTGCCTATTCAGTTTGCATGTATAAAGTCTGAGTGGAATAATTGTAGGTAGAGATCAATGGGTACCGTAATATCATAAGTATCACCTTCCACCATAAGTCACGGAGAACTGTCCCTTAAAGGGATCCGGTCATCGGAAAACATGTTTTTTTCAAAACGCATCAGTTAATAGTGCTACTCCAGTAGAATTCTGCACTGAAATCCATTTCTCAAAAGAGCAAATAGATTTTTTTATATTCAATTTTGAAATCTGACATGGGGCTAGACATTTTGTCAATTTCCCAGCTGCCCCTGGTCATGTGTCTTGTGCCTGCACTAAAATGCTTTTAGTGCAGGCACAAGATAAATGCTTTCTGGCAGGCTGCTGTTTTTCCTTCTCAATGTAACTGAATGTGTCTCAGTGAGACATGGGATTTTACTATTGAGTGCTGTTCTTAGATCTACAAGGTAGCTGTTATCTTGTGTTAGGGAGCTGCTATCTGGTTACCTTCCCATTGTTCTTTTGTTTGGCTGCTGGGGGGATATCAATCCAACTTGCAGTACAGCAGTAAAGGGTGATTGAAGTTTATCAGAGCACAAGTCACATGACTTGGGGCAGCTGGGAAATTGACAATATGTCTAGCCCCATGTCAGATTTCAAAATTGAATATAAAAAAAAATCTGTTTGCTCTTTTGAGCAAACAGAGAAATGGATTTCAGTGCAGAAATGGATTTCAGTGCAGAAATGGATTTCAGTGCAGAATTCTGCTGGAGCAGCACTATTAACTGATTCATTTTGAATGTTTCCCAATGAGAGTATCCCTTTAACTGTAATGATAGGGTGATGTAACTGATGGTCCAATAAACATAAATATATGAAAAAGAGGAAAGACAGACCCAAAAAGACATACTCAAAATCTGTTCCATTTGCTATTGCATTCACTAAAAAGGTTTTGCTGAAAACTTTCACTTTATAAAGCCCCTTCTCTTCTTAGTTGTTCACCCCCCCCCCTATTTAATTAGATTCCCAATTCCCACAAAAGGCTGAAAATTCTAATTTTAAATAAATGCAGACTTCTTTAAGAAAAACTCCAAGGCTTTCTACTTGTGCAAAAACAGGGCCAATATCTCGCTTTCCAAAGTCACTTAATAACCTCTACTTATTTCCCTTCCCTCTGAGTACATATATACACAGCTATTGTCAACACTGAAGTTAATATTAAAAACAAACATGTCCATCATTTTAAACTACTCATTCACACTACTTGTTTTTTAATCTGCTTCAATTAAAAAAAAGCTGTATGAGGAGCCCCTTGATGTAAGGAACCAGCAACACAAAAAAATAAACAGGGAATTGTCACTTGCAGTATAGCTTACTCCTTGCAGATGACAAAATTCCATCAATTATGCAGCTATTGGAACACAAGAAGATACTTACCTTACATGTATAAAGGAACATTTTCACACAACAAAATTATAGTGGCAAGACTGTGCCGATTCCAACCTTAAAGGGGTACTGTCATGGGAAAAAATTTTTTTTCCAAAATGAATCAGTTGATAGTGCTGCTCCAGCAGAATTCTGCACTGAAATCCAGACATATTGTCAATTTCCCAGCTGCCCCAAGTCATGTGACTTGTGCTCTGATAAACTTCAATCACTCTTTACTGCTGTACTGCAAGTTGGAGTGATATCGCCCCCTCTCCCCCCCCCCCCCACAAGGCAAACAAAAGAACAATGGGAAGGTAACCAGATAACAGCTCCCTAACACAAGATAACAGCTGCTTGGTAGATCTAAGAACAGCACTCAATAGTAAAAACCCATGTCCCACTGAGACACATTCAGTTACATTGAGAAGGAAAAACAGCAGCCTGCCAGAAAGCATTTCTCTCCTAAAGTGCAGGCACAAGTCACATGACCAGGGGCAGCTGGGAAATTGACAAAATGTCTAGCCCCATGTCAGATTTCAAAATCGAATATATAAAAAAATCTGTTTGCTCTTTTGAGAAATGGATTTCAGTGCAGAATTCTGCTGGAGCAGCACTATTAACGGATTCATTTTGAAAAAAACTTTTTTTCCCCATGACAGTATCCCTTTAAGGGCAGAGACACACAGGAAGATTCGGTTTTGCCTGACGACTAATCTCATCTTCTTCGGGCGAATAATCTCCCTGAAAATCCTTCCCGCCGGCTAGAAATTGGCGGCGGGATGGCACTCTGAGTGCTTCATTTTCTGAAGTCGCCCGAAGTATCCTCAAAAGGCAACTTCGGGCTACTTTGGAAAACGAAGTCCCACGAGTACCATCCCACTGGCAATTTAGATTCTAGCCGGCGGGAAGGCTTTTCAAAGAAGGTATGGGTGAAGAAATCTCCCCGAACCCTAGTGTGTGTCCTTACCCTAAGACTACGGGAAAGTATTTTTTAAGGTGCTTTGTCACCTGTGGATGACAGCCTCCCACTGAATCTGTTTGGGTGCTAAAGTCAGTGATCTCAATGACCAAACAGATTAAATAATTGCAGAAATGAAAGAACCAGAATATAGAGGTTAGTAATTAAAAAAAAAAAAAAAAAAAAAACAAACTGATGACCATTTGAAAAGTATCTTAGAAATTAGCCATCTATATAACCCACTTAAAGTGATACTGATAAAAACTACTCTTCCAAATATTAATGGACATTAAATTTTACCTGTAGGTCGTGTGGATGGTTTTTCAAGGATAGGTTTGCATTTGTAAGTAATTGTTTTGTGAAGTTCCTAAACCTGTTTTGCCAACTTGACTGACCTTTCTCAACATGTCAGCTTTCTATTGCCAACGGATTACTGCTGCACAAATATGGCAGCACCCTTATAGTGTAAACATGGGGGATCTTATGGGGAGCTTATGTAAAAGATGTAAAACGGTTTACTTTCCGGAGTCAGTATCTCTTTAAAGTAAATGTCATGCAACACGCCAATACTCGAGGTAGAACATGTTGCAGTATTTTAAAGATACCATTTCTATTTATAGATGATCGCATTCAATGTAAATCTAAAAATAGGATTTTAAAACATAGATGATTCCTTTATGAAGTGTTGAAGCCTTCCCCAGCTGTTTTCAACAATGCCCAACCCTAAACCCAGTGCATAAATGTTTTTCTATGGGACTAAATTGTACTTTGTACTATATACAAATAAAAGCTAAAAGGATGTTTTGATGATTTTGATGCCTTTTACACATGAAAATCCTTATTGTTAGCTCTTAGGGTTCAAGCACACACGGGGAGATTTAGTCACCTTGAGACTAATCACCTCTTCTGCGGGCGACAATCTCCCCGAACTGCCTTCTATAATACAAAAACGCCAGCGCCAATGCCCTTGCGGCGTTTCAATTTCCAAAGTTTCCTCGTGAGGCAACTTCGGAAATCAAAGCGCTGCGAGTGCATTGGCGCTGGCGTTTTCGCATTATAGCAGGCGGAAGGCAGTTCGGAGAGATTGTAGCACCACAGAAGAAGCGATTAGTCGCCAGGCGACTAAATCTCCTCGAATATGCCCGTGTGCTAGCTCCCTTAGAGCAAAGAAATGTTTAAAGACACAAGAAGCACAAATAGAAACAAAAGCCAATATAAAGGGAACATTAACCCCTTTGTCCTAGGTTCAGTGCATGAACACTATCAGAACTGCCAAAACATACCTTATATATTTTTTTTTATGCACAGAGACTAAAGAACACTCATTAAGTTATTGGCTTGGGACCTTTTATCGTCTTTTCCTTTAAAAGCCCTGTGGCTAATAGTGTTAGCAAATCCAAACAAAACAAACAAATGTGTAAACGAATCCCTTGACAAAGGCTAAGGGGTGTTGGGGGGCTGTGAGTACCAACATGTAAGAATGCCAACATTTCAAAACTATTGTAGCACCAAACTATTAACCCGTAGCTGTTAATCACAACCACAAACATAGCAGAGCGGTTATGGTTATTATTAAAGTATGGGAATTCCACAGTAAATAAATGAAGGGATTAAGAGAGACGTTGGTTGCTCTTCACGTTGCTGCATTCCATTCAGTCACATGTAGTGGGAGGATCAGTTATTTGCCTAACCAGAGTCCCGTCCCATTCAATGTTTGCTTGCTTGCTTATCCTAGCTGAGCAGGAACTCGTCACATGCTCAGGCAGTTCCAGCAAAGCTATTATTACAAAGATCTACAAATAATAGAATGATGGAAGAGAGCCTGAGAAAAATGTATACTGGCATATAACCCATTTAAGTAAAACCCCACCAGAGGCCTCCCTCAAATTCTGATCTGCACCACAGCTGAACGCCAATACTGTCCCCATTTTCCTTACCGGTTACGTAGCATAATTATTAGTCACCTTGTCTGACTGCTTGAGGTATTTTCTACAGTTTTCTGCCAGCAACAATTGAAGTCAATCTGCTCCTGTCTTTTTAACGGCCCACTAGAGAACTATGGAAAGAACTAGGGATGTGCCCAATCCACTAGCTTTCCTTGGTGAAAGCTTCAGCCGGATACTGAACCAAATCCATGAAAGAGAACTGTGCACGTAGCCTTCCTTATTTGTGTGATGAAAATTCATGTGATTTTTTTGGATTCAGTTTGGCCAGGCAGAATCTAGGCCAACACCCGAACCAAATCCTGGATTCGGTGCATCCCTAGAAAGCAGAGTAACTAGTTGGAGATGGCAGGCGCCAACCTTGCTGCATTACTTTACATTTTAGAAACCATTACAGCAAATGAGAAAGTAATGGGTTCAACGGTGCTGCATTTTAACAGAGGAATAGGGAGGCCTCTGGAGAGGGCCTACATTATATAAATGGGTATCCTTGTCCATTAAGACTTCATGTAGGCTTGAGACTTCATGTAGGCTGACATATCAACTATCGAACTAATCAGCCTGGCTCTGACAGACAACTTGGGTGCATTTCTGAATCTCTCAAAAGATGACCAATTAACACTGGTGGGTTTTTGTGGATATAAGGAGAAGCGAGAGGAACAGGCCGCCTCATTCAACTACATTATCTCCAGCACTGAAAAAAAATAAATAAAAACAAAAAGGACAGCATGTTTGAGTGTGATCAAGTAAACAAGAACCCTGTCACAAGACTTATGAAGATGTAATAATGATATACACTATGGTGGCAAACATTTGTGTCCTACTATGTACTGGAATATCAAGTTTAAAAATAAAAACTTATTGAAATCTCGAACCGCTAGCTAGATGTGTGTGTTGGAAAAAAAAATAGGAAAATGCAACTACAATACATACATTGTTTTTCCAGAATCCGGGTCTTTAAAAGCTGCAAGTCATATACATCAGTGTAGTAAAGCATTGCCTTCATTTGAATTATTGCCTGCAGTCAACAAGTATTTCCGGGCAGCTCTAACATTCGAATGTATTTAATTTTACCCTCACAAAGAGCTTGAGGAGCTAATCCATTAGTGTGTTCAGGTAATAGTGAAGAAGGCAATAGCTTGGCGCTTTCCCTTATTATATTCACATTAAAAGATCTGGCACACCCAGATGCACAATAAGTATTAGACAGATTTGGAGATGCTAAATAAAAAAAAAAAAAAAAACCAGCCACACACGTGATGGCGACAAACTGTAGAGCAGCAACAACTGAAGATTTACACAGTTTGTAATGTATGCAAAGTAGGCCCAGTCAAATTAAAAGGAAAGAAAAAAAAAAAAAAAAGATTTTGTACCACCAGCTATCATTTATAAGGATATGGCCAAGTGTTCCATGACTATGACTATATAAAACACATGAAGCTTCAGAACACCCAGTCTTTAGGTGGCCATAGACGTAAAGACCCACTCGTTTGGCGATGTCGAGGCCAAACGGGCAGTCGGATCACGGGACCATATCAACGAAAAGATGCGGCCGCGATCCAATGGGACTTTCTAACCTGCCCGATCGGCATCTCCCCGACTTTCGGTCAAATATCAATCAGGAAAGCCAGTCGGGGGGGCTCTACACACGGGCCAATAAGCTGCCGACAGCTTTTCTTGGCCCGTGTATGGGGGCCTTAAGAAGAGTTAAAGCTGCACTGTCCCGAGTAAAATAGATCATTCTGAACAAATAAGAATTTATTAAGTATTGTTCTACCAATATACCCCTTCTTTATTTCCCCTGCAGCTCCCTCTTATCTGTACTATGCATACTAGTATAAACTTCTCCAGCCTGTGAGTGGTAAAGTCACCTTGCTCCGACCACACCCTAGAGAATTTGCAGCTTATAAAAAATCCTTTCTACACACACACTTTAAATACATTGCATATACTACTCAGGCACTACATAATCACTATTGCACCATTTAAAAAAAAATAAAATGCAAATTAATTCATACCAGTTATCGCCACCTCTCCAGTTCTTTGCAGAATGGAAACCTCTGCTTCAAACATGCTTCTTTCTGGCAAGTTTAGCTTTACAAGGGTCACCTATTAGGAACAAAAGGAGTAAAAAAATATTGGCTTTACTGTAATAGCAAAACAACGAATAATATAAAACACACACGAGACCCAAACAAATATTATGATAGATTTCCTGTGGATTGAAGGTGAAGTTCAGCTGTTTTCAAATAGTTCATGAAAAAAAATCCATTATATCCAGCCCCCCCCCATTTGTGTTGTTTTTATTTTTGACCATTTTTTCTAAAACTCTCTAGGGCATGGAAAGTTCTTGGAAAGCCACAGTTAACAAAGCAGCTCCCTTCTTTATACCAAGTAGTGGGTGAGGAGCAAGTGGCTATTGCTTTCATCTAGGTGCCCTGCCTAGGAGAACACAGATTCGGAATCTGCCCTTGCCCATTTGTTAGGTTACATATGTACTTCACTCAGGGGTGCCCGTCTCCATGGCCAGTGCTACTCTTACCTCATTTTCCCAGACTCCCCTAGTCCCATTAGATCTCAGCATGCACAATACAGGTATGGGGTCCATTATCTGGAAACTCGTTATCCAGAAAGCTCTGAATTACATAAAGGCCGTCTCCCAGAGACTCAATTTTATCCAAATAATCCAAAATGTAAATGATTTCCGGTAAGACACGCAAAGGTAGTTCGGGGAGATTGTCGCCCAGAAGAAGAGGCGATTAGTCGCCAGGCGACTAAATCTCCTCGAATGTGCCCGTGTGTCTCAACCCTAAAAAGTAGAACAGGCTATAGCTGGGCGATGGGAGCGGTTTGTTTACACCGACAGCTTCTCAGTGGACTGCTGATTTGTTTTGTGCAACAGGAAGTAGAAAGTTACTTTTACATTTTCCCCGTTTAGTGCAAGAAGCAACATTCTGAATTAAAACAATAAAAAACTCTTTACAAGCCTCCTGTTTTTATATAACGTATGAAGACTTCTCTTTCTTAGCACTGACAAAATATATGAGGAAATAGCAGCCATGCAAGAGAAGTAGCCTGTCTGGCACCAGCTTGTGCCTTAAATAGTTGATAACAGAATTCAATTGTTTGCTGAAAGGAGATAATAAAGTTACATACAATCTCAAACTTCTTTCAGAGTTTTAGGCTAACGGCACATGCTGTGATATCCCCAGATATATCACGTGTGTGGAGTTCCAGGAATAAGTGCAATCCGCCCGTCACTGCTGACACACACACAAACACGGCAGATTTTGTCCAGAAAATGTAAACACAAGCCAGCTGGCCGCTGAACCATAGCACAGAGCAGGGCTTCCAAAATGTTTTAAAAATATACAGTCATTAGAATAAAAAGTGTTTGCTTTTGTCTAAAAGCAATTTCTTATATCCACAATAATTTAGTTTTGGGGAAATATATATATATATATATATATATATATATATATATATATATATATATATATATATATATATATATATATATATATATATATATATATCTATCAATATATATCATACTGTCTTAGGCATAGACCGAAACATTTACCGTTTTTTTATATACACACATACACATATATAGACACACTGAATAAAGTACCCCCTCTTATAAATTATAAGGATATTATAAGTTACCGAGGAATTTCATGACCATATAAAAACACTCATATTTTGCAAGTGGGGGTACTTTATTTATTATAATGCACACGTTTTAGTGAGTCATGTGACAGAAATAACATCAGAACTCACCGTTTATAAGGCTATAATTTACAGGATATTCATGTACACACACACACACACACACACACTAAGTAGGCCAGGATATTTTAAATTAAAGAATGTACTCGGAGTGGGGACAGTCAGCCCTCATCAACAAAGCACTTAGGAGTTATTGAGCGTTTCGGTCATTAAATACAAGGTACTTGGCCTACTATTCTAAGAAAATCTGTTATAATGTGGACAAGTTAATCCTTTAACTTGGAAGAACTAAAGTCAGCTTAGCAGTCAATGGCTGTGCAAGATGAGACTCTAGTGCATGTTGGAAGGGGGCAGTTTTGGGCAAGCTGCCTAAAAAAAAGCCTCATGGACATTCCTGGTTTTCCTTCAGCAGACAGGACGGAGTAATTCCTGCACATCCATTGGCCCACAGCTTATATCAACAGTGACTTCTGAACTCAGTGGAAAAGTTCTTAAATTACCAATTTCCATACAGAAAGTGCATGCATACATTTTGTGTTTGAGAAACTTAACATACTTAAAGGGATACTGTCATGGGAAAAATTTGTTTTTTCAAAATGAATCAGTTAATAGTGCTGCTCCAGCAGAATTCTGCACTGAAATCCATTTCTCAATAGAGCAAACAGATTTTTTTATATTCAATTTTGAAATCTGACATGGGGCTAGACATTTTGTAAATTTCCCAGCTGCTGCAAGTCATGTGACTTGTGCTCTGATAAACTTCAAGCACTCTTTTTGCTGGAGCAGCACTATTAACTGATTAATTTTGAAAAAATGTTTTTTTTCCCATGACAGTATCCCTTTAATCATGGCCTATAGCTGAGCTAACTGAGAATATTTTCATAATGCTTTGGAGAGTTTAGAAACAATATTGATAGAGTCTACCATAAAGACTATGCTATAAATTGTGTGGGCGACAGTCGCAATCACCCCGAGTGCCATATCCCTAAAGGTGGCCATAAACGGGCCGATCAAAGCTGCTGACAAACCAAGTTGGTAGCTAATTGGGGCCCTCCAACGGTCTTCCCTGACTGATAAGATGTTGATCGGACAGGTTTAAAAATCCAGTCGGATCGAGGGCTGAATTGGTTTGTTGATCTACGTAGCCCTTGCTCTGTCTGCATTGCCACTATTGTGATTAAATTGTTGGGCCCTAGGGCCCATGATTAGCTAGCCATCGCCCACCTCATATATGAGCATATGAAAATCGCCAACTGAGATGATCTTTACGTGAGTGGCCATCTTCAGGGTAATGGTAGATGAGATTAGTCACCTGCAACTTCTCTTCTGTGGGCCAACCACTGTTAAACATGCAATGGTAAGTTACAGTTCTGAAACTTTGTACAATAATTGTAACTCTTTCAGCTTTTATGATTATTCCAGGCTGTACTGAATATTAGGGCAATGGTGTAGATAAGGTGATCAGTCGCCCATGAAGGACAAATGGAGACAACTCTACCCCAAATGCTCCTCCACCAGCAATAAAGTCCAGTCTTCATAAAACTGTTCTAAAAAATCAGAACAATGATATTTCCGCCATTACTTAACCTCGCTTATCTGCTTTATTGTTTTTCTGTGCAAACAAACTGCAATACAACACAATAAGCACTGCTGAGACAGAGCCAGGATCACAGGACTGAAAAAAAGCAGACAGTCTCAATGTTTTCCAGGAAATGTACACCAATGTATATGGTGGTGTTTTGTTTTCAATGTTCTATGCTTCCACTAAACATAATGCACTGATATCTGTTACCAGATTATGTACAAGAGAATCGAGACTTTTCATCCATTATGGATGACCCTTTTTCAGCCTATAGGGGTCATTTGCTTATCTCAGGGGCACAAGTGCTGGAGCATTAAAGGAATTGTTCAGTATAAAAATAAAAACTGGGTAAATAGATAGGCTGTGCAAAATAAAGAATGTTTCTAATATAGTTAATTAGCCAAAAATGTAATGTATAAAGGCTGGAGTGATTTGACGTATAACATGTCAGTCAGACACTACTCACTTCTGCTTTTCAGCTCTCTTGGGTTACACAGACTGGTTACCCTGGTTACCAGACAGTAACCAATCAGAGACTTGAGGGGGGGCCACATGGGTCATTTCTGTTGCTTTTGAATCTGAGCTGAATGCTGAGGGTCAATTACAAACTCACTGAACAGAAATGTACCATGTGGCCCCCCTTCAAGTCGCTGACTAACTCAGAGTTATAGAGCTGAAAAGCAGGAAGTTGGATTCTGGCTGTTTAATTAGACATCTGTTCACTCCAGCCTTTATATATTACATATTTGGCTAACTAACTATATTAGAAACATTTTTTATTTTGCACAGCGTGTCTATTTACACAGTTTTTATTTTCACACTGAACTATTCCTTTAAGGAGCACAAATGTGCATGCCTTATTCCTCAGTTCCAGTTAAAAACTGTAAACTGTAAATAAGCCCTTATAGGTGGCCATACACAGGCAAATAAAGCTGCAGATATCGGTCCTTTAGACCAATTCGGCAGCCTGCCTGTGTATGGGGGCTTCCGACAGGTGTTTCCGATCGATATCTAGCCACGATATCGATGGGAAGGTTTAATTTTTCCGGTGACCAACCTGTCGGAGCCCATTGCTCCTCATTGTAATCTGATCATTCAGCCCTAGGGAATGTTTGGATTACCCAGATATAGCCCTGCCGTTGGTGGGCATTTCGGGGAAAGATCCACTCATCTGGAAATGTCGCCAGACGAGCAGATCTCTTTGTGTATGGCCAGCTTATGGCTCAATTTATGCAGCTCAGTCTGAACAATTTAGAAAAATACAAAACTGGTCTTAAGGTGGCCATACACAGGCGAATAAAAGCTGCAGACAGACCAAGTCAGCAGCTTATTGGTCAGTATATGGGGGCCTTCAGACAGGTTTCCCCAACAGATATCTAGCCAAAAGTCAGCCAGATGGCAATTGTGCAGATTAAAATGTCCCGTCATAATGAGGGTTTGTTGATGTGGTCCTCACACCAATGTCTGCTTTTCAATTCCGGCTGGAAGAAAGCTCCATATAGATCCTATGTCAGTGAGACCACACCAGAGTTGGAAATTCATACAAGACAACAGAAAGCCTTCCTACTTTGTGGCCCTTGTGTAACCATTGCCTAGGAGCCTGGCGGTATTAAGCCTTTGTAATTCTACCCATTTAGCAAAGCATTACCTTGGGCTTCAGATAATTAAATAAATGATTCCAGCTCGCAAAACCAATGGCCTCAATCCTTTCTGCCGTACATAAGATTTGGATCTGGGAGCAACCATTGAGACAGGTGATAGTGCTCACTGTTGCTGCCATGCAAAAGATCATAACAGTATTCAGCTTAAAGAGGTTCAACACACTACAAAGAACTGAAAGTAGTAATCAGGAATATTCGAAAATTGGAAAAATATCAAAACTGATTCAGATCCCATTTGCCCTAGTCTACTATATAATAATTTTTTTTTTTTTTTGTGGCTCTTTATCAGAGCACTCAGAAACAAGACATGGAAAAATGATTGTGCTTGCCTGTTAAGCTTGTCATTAAAAACAAGTTTAGGCAAAAACAAGATTAAACTAAAAACATAAAATGGTCATAAAGGGGAATCTAACCTTGCTGGGAAAAGTTGCCAAATGGGAATTCTTTATTCAATATAGGCAGCCTCCAGACCAATAATAAAATGATGTGTGCAGACCACAATGGGATTTGCAACCTGGCTGATTGCCAGACACAGCTTTGAGGATGACAACCTTTTGGAACCATACACAGGGACAAATAGTCGATGACTGGAGATAGCGACCAAAAATGTCCATTTATGCTTTGTGTCCACTACAGAAATCGATGGTTCTACCAGCCCCTAAATTCTGTTCTGGCCTTATGTTAAAGAAGCAAAGTTGGTACTACTGACTGTTCTTAAAGCCTATGTGGCAGGACTATGAAGAAGCAAGAAAAGTTAAAAGTCCAAAGCTTTACTTGACTCCAAAATAAATTCAGAAAACTGCTTGCCAAAGTGTACAAATCAAATCACCCATGTGCATTGAACTTACGGCTAGTAATGGGCGAATATGACCCACTTTGCTTCACCGAAAATTAGCTGAAATGCATTGAAGTCTATGACCTTTGAATTCTTTTTTTGACGTGCGACAAATTTCGCAGCATATTTTTGACACAAAAATGTTTTGTTTTTTTTTACGACGAAACTCAGAAAAAATGTGCTCATCGCTATCTAGGATTAAAGACAAAAAAAAAACCCAGACTGACTGAATGGGTTACTAATACAGAGTAAAATTTGCTCCAATTTGTAAATTTTCCCTGCAGAAATAAAGAAACCTTTGATTACTGAATGGAATATTCAGCGTGTACTACATTGGAAAGTATAAAGCTGTAGCTGACTTTATTATAAACAAAAATGGCTACCTAAGAACACCTGAGGAAAAAAAAAGAACAAATGATGGGTGAAGGTGGTATCTTCGCATGCTTCTCTGAACAACTCTCCCTTGATTATTTGATTTTTTTTAAGTCTGCTTTAAAAGAGTTCCATTTCAGCTGAAGTTGCCTTTAAATAAAGAAGATTAAGAAATAGCAAATACATTGAGTGAGCACTAGTGATGTCCACCCTAAAGGTGGCCATACACGCAGAGATCTGCTCGTCTGGCGAAACTCTTCCCGATACGCACACCTTGAGAGGGGCAATATCAGGCTGATCCTATGGTGGGCCCTAGGGCCCAACAATCGGATCACAGCGTTGACGCAACACGGATGGTCGGATTGTGGGGCCGCATCATAGAAATGATACGGTCCGTGATCCGACAGGATTTTTAACGCTGCCCAGATATCGATTGTGGAAGCACGTTGGTGATCCCCACACACAGGCCAATAAGAAGCCAACTCCATTTGTTGGCAGCTTTTTTTGGCCTGTGTATAGCCACCTTAACCTAGCCTACTGCCAGCCAGACAGAGTCACCAGTAGCCACAACACACACAGTCACCGGTATTTATAGACCAGCTCCCAACTCCCCCATCTCTGATGTCACAAAGTTGGGGGGAGGGCATGCCTATAAAGGCTACTGTAATCAAGGCAGGGAATTGTAAGGTCATGGGTGGGGTGGGCAGAGGCAGAAATGTTGCCTGAAACTGCCTACAATCCCCACAACATGCATGGCTGAAATACACTAGACATGGGTTTCAGACCAAGCTGCACATCACAAGTCTACATCGAGCTCACTTTAGAAGCAAAATAGTTTGTTTTTACCAGCCAAATGCAAATCTCACAGAACACAAAGGGGATGGGCCTTACAACATTTGGGCGGCTCACGGGAACTTTTGAATAATTATCCATGGTCAGGTTGATTAGGGGCATGACAAATGTACACAGAATTGATTTTTTTATTGGTGGACCATTCTACTAGTTGGCAGAAGGCCCTGGTGATTGGTGAGTTAATACTTGGGGGTCCTGGGTCCTGCTAACTTAGTATATAGCTGACCCATGATAACAGATGACAGTATATTGACTGATGCTTGTTCAAATACTGGAGTTACAATCAGTAAACACATGAAATGTTAACCAGATTCCATACAACCCCAATCTGTATGGTAAGACCACACAGAAGTCATGATTGACCTATAATTGAGATCTTTATAAAAAAGGTATGAATCCATATTGGTGGCATTTAATGTTTAAATTGTTTTTTTTGGCAGACCTAAGGTATGGTGATCCATATTACAGAAAACGTAGCCAAAAAACCCAAGGTCCCAAGCATTCTGGATTATAGTTTCCATACCTACAGTAACCTACAGTGAGCATAGTGGGGCAAAACTATGTACCACTGACCTTACACACTTTTAAAGGCAGTTTATTATACCTACAAGGGCTATGTGTGCAGAGTTACTGCAGCAACAAAAATGGAATCTTGAGCATGCTAGAATTGAGTTAAAGGGGTTGTTCACCTTCCAACACTTTCCCCTGCTCAGTTGTTTTCAGATAGATCACCAGTAATTTTCTATGTGTCATTGTTTTTCTAATATTGAAGTGTAAGTATTATCTTTTTTTACCTTTTAAAGCAGCTCTGGGAAGGGTCGCTGACCCTGTAAACTGTTCTAAATTGATACATTTAGTTGATAAATTTCTTTGTCCCTGCTGCAGAATCACTGGGTTTCATTAAAGGCAGCAGTTAGAATTGATACAATAGTTACTAATACTCCAGAGATGATACTGAGAAATGTATCAACTAAATGTTGCAAAATTGTAAGCGATTATTTAGAGTCTGCACCTGAATTACTGAGCTGCCAGACTCAAAACACCAGAGACAGAAATACACTTAAGCTCCCCATAGACGCGACGATTCTTCTTGCCAAACTACCGGTTTTTGGGAAGTCCAACCAATCCTTCAAAATTACCGTCCGGTTAGTGGGATTCGAACGATCGTACATCTTACGATTTTTCGCCCGACATCTGTCAGGAATTGAACGGCCTGGTCAAAAAATCTTTGTCGGTCCCAGTGCAATCTATCTATATTTGCAGGGCCAAGCCGGCAGCTCCCCTTTGGTTTTCCTGACAAATTGGTGTTTTTAGTTGATGGTAAATTCGTACGATCGTTCAGAGAAGATCGTGGTGTCACGATGAGGATCTGATCTTTTAAAAATCTCAATATCTATTGAGAAATTTGTCACCCGAGATAAAAACGCACAATTGCATGCAACTAATCTCCCGAAAATGTGTCTCCATTGGAAATAATAAAACCAACGCATTGTTTCGTCCTTCCTAAGTTGCCTCGGGAGTAAACGTGGGACGACTTCGTGAAAAAATTGGTTTTACCACCAGTAATTCCAGTTACTTCCAATGAAGACGTAATTTCGGGAGAAATCTCCTAGTCAGCCAGTGCCCTATAACTTTCCTACTACAAATGAATATACCCAATTCTATTGAGACACAAAGAATCCTGCATCAACAGATTCCTGAACCGTTCATATCCGGTATGGAAACATTCATTTCAGTTTTCCTGAATTCACAAAGGGACCCTTCAGATCGTAATTAACATTTATTCATAAAGTGCCAAGTTATTTATCAGCGATGTACAAAAAATACTGACTGATACATTAGGTAAAGGAGGCCCTGCTCTGAGCATTTAAATCTGGTCCCAGTCTAAAGGTGGCCATACACGGATAGATCCGCTCGGATCGCCAAACGAGCGGATCTCCCTCCGATATGCCCACCTTGAGGTGGGCAATATCGGGCAGATCCGATCGTGGGCTATAGGGCCCAACGATCGGATCCTAGCATTCACAAACGGGCGGTCGGATTGCGGGACCGCATCAACGAACAGATGCGGCCGCGATCCGACTGGGTTTTTAAACCCATCCGGTCGAGATCTGGCCGACTTTCGGCCAGATCTCGACCGGGGAAGCCCGTCGGGGGCCCCCATACACGGGCCAATAAGCTGCCGACAAGGTCTGTCGGCAGCTTTTATCGGCCCGTGTATGGCCACCTTAACACCATCAAAGCAGCTAAGGGAAACAATACAACAGGAAACCATTCTAGACTGAACAATTTGAGTCCACAAACATTTATTTATTTTAAATTGTGTTATGGCTTTTACAAGATTTGTAGGTAATTTCACAGAAGTCAACCCTGATTCACCTATTTGACAAAAAAATAGCATAGCAGTCACTTCCGATATGACTAGTCAGATTGAAGCAAAGTAGCGGACTGCTACAATTTATAAAACACGTATTTCTGATAAAATACATGAAGCCACGTATCCAATCAGAGGCGTAAAGGTGGCCATACACGGGCAGATTAAAGCTGCCGATATCGGTCCTTTAGAGCAATTCGGCAGCTTATCTGCCCATGTGTGGGGGGCCCCCTTGAACGGGTCCTCCCAATCGATATCAGGCCAAAAATTGGGCAAATATCGATCAGACAAGTTTGATTTTTCGTACAATCCAGGACCGCATCGGCTAGTTGATACGATCCTGCGACCCGTCTGAGCCCATTCGTAGTATTGTAATACGATCAGAGGAAGGAAGAGGAAGCAGACCCTGCGGCTACAGGGGGCCTAGGAGGCAAAATGGGCCCCACAAGGCCCTAATTAATATACAATTTCAATTAATATTGGTAAAACAGGTCAACCTAAGGACATTTAATTTGCTGTGGGCCCAGTAATATCTAATTACACCACTGAATCCAATCACATAATTCAATAGGAGACACTGCACCTCCATAACTGTAAGGAACTCTGACTTTTGTCTAAGGGCAAGGCCAGGCATGGCTCCGCGGGCGTAAATACGCTACTGAAACCACATGCGTTTTTCAGCATGTAGGTTTCTTTTCCTAACATACACTTCTCATTGTACTCGTTCCCTATTATTCCGCTGGCTGGAAATAGAAAACAGAAAAGATATTTAGAAATAGAAAAACTATTTACATGCAAAATGGAGCAGGAATGATCGTCAATACACAACGTAATTACGTCACCGGGTGTCATTTATCTCGCAAGAATTTGGACGCCATATTTACAATACGCTGCATATTTACATAAGGTGTGGTTTCAAACTTGCAGATCCCATAGAGTCTATTGATTTGGTAGTTTGAGGTATTGGCTTTTCTGCTAAAACAATACTGGCGTCCCGTGGCGGATTTCAGCTTGCAAGCGCCCTGTGAGAATTGCCATTGTGCGTTTCCATTAGTTTCAGTGGTAGTGCCGTTTATGCATATTTACGCTGGACGGAGCTTTTTTTAAAAAGCAACATAAAAGCACCACGTCTGGCCTTTCCCTTAATGTGCTTTTAAAATTGAAAAAAAAAAAAAAAAACGTTTGAAATAACAAATGCATCATTCACTAATGAATTATTTGATACAGCACAGGGTAAGTGTAGTAATTCAAGCAGAACTATAATACGCTGCTTGACTTTTTTGTTTTCCGTGGTGTCAGCCTTTTCCTGTAATTTCATTTTGTAACAAACGCACAGGCTCTTGGAAAGTATAAAACAGGGATTGGCAGTACATTACACAAACGTTTAAACTTTTACTCCTCCTCTGCCTCTTATAAACACTAATCTGGCTCCCAATGTCTGCATTCTATTGTCTAGCCCTGCAGAGATCCTACAGACTAGCATTCAGAGGAACTTTATTACACATTCCAAGAAAAAAAGAAAAAAGGTCAAATCATAAAATCCAATCACAACACAAAAGTATAAAAGTATAATTAGACAGTTGTGTCTCAGTAATAAAACTGGCAATGCACATAATTCAGTGGTGCCTTGCTGAGATTATGGGTCCTTGATTTGACTCGGACCTGCAAGGGGGTTTGGAGGTTCCTCCTGTATCTGGGTGGGTTTTCCTCTCACACTCCAAACTAGGGATGCACCGAATCCAGTTCGGGATTCAGCCAGGATTCTACTTTTTTCAGCAGGATTCGGCCGAATACTTCTGCCCGGCCGAACCTGAATCCTAATTTGCATAGGCAAATTAGGGGCGGGGAAGGAAATTGCGTGACTTTTTGTTATAAAACAAGGAAGTAAAAAATGTTCCCCCTTCCCACCCCTAATTTGCTAATACAAATTAGGATTTGGTTCGGTATTTTGTCCAATCTTTCATGAAGGATTAGGGGGTTCGGCCAAATCCAAAAAAAGTGGATTTGGTGCATCCCTACTCAAAACACAGCATCTGTGTGCAAGACGTACAGACCACATATCAGTTTGGGCTTCTACCTGTGAGAGTAAATTCTAAAACTTTCAACCAATCACCTGAGGGTGATCAGTCACATAATACAAAAGCCAGCCATTGCAGGGGTTGCACACCTTGGCCTTCATTCTCTTTTAAATTGGATACAATTAGGCTTTTCAAACTGGCATCTAGGGGTTAACTGCCCAAATGTAAATGGAAGATAAAAATTAAAGGTCATAAAAAGAAACATAAGCAACAGCAATAAAAAGAAGGCTACCAGTCACTCAAGTAGAAAGTATATTCAGCTGTTGGCTGAATAGGAAGATAAAAAATATAAAAAAACCAACTGAAAAGTTGCTCGGGGTAGGCCCATCTAAAACAGGGGTGTCCAAAAGGTAGATTGGGATCTTCCAGTAGACTTAGCTGGTGATCAGTACATGTGACACACAGTCAAGACACAGTCGACAAACAGCTTGTCTAAAGCTGGCCATAGATGTTGAGATTTTTAAAAGATCAGATCCTGATCGTGAGACCACGATCTTCTCAGAAAGATCGTACGATCGTACGAATTTACCATCAACTAAAAAGACCAATTTGGCAAGAAAACAAAGGGGAGCTGCCCGCTTGGCCCTGCAAACAGATAGATTGCACTGGGGCCGACAAAGATTTTTTGACCTGGCCAATCAATTTCCTGACAGATGTCGGGCGAAAAATCGTAAGATGTACGATCGTTCGAATCACACTAACCGCACGATAATTTCGAAGGATTGTTCGGGCTTCCCTAAAATCGGTCGTTCGGCAAGAAGAATCACCCTGCTATTTCATGCTTTTCATTCAGATATATACTACGATAAAGTTACATAAGAAATTGATGTATAAATATAACAAACATTTTGTCATAAATCAATATTTAATATTTTCCAAGTAATGAAAATGCTTTTATGGATGTAGATCATAATGGCACAATGTCGCTAAAAGTAGAACTCGCATTAGTAATGTATGGGCACTCCTGATCTAAAACATACTAAAAGGGGCAGATTTATCAAGGGTCGAATTTCAAATTCACGGGAGTTTTTTTTTAAAATAGTCAAATATGAGTTTTAAAAAGGCCAGAGTATGGTAAATCTTGAAAATCTAATTTTAAAAAAAAAAAACTTGTATTTAATTTTAACCATTCCCTAGTTGAATTTAACAATTTTGGCCATAAAAAAAAACAAATTTCATTTGAAATTTCAAATTAAATTTGATAAATTTGCCCATAAGAGTTAAAGGGCTTGTTCACCTTTGAGTTAACTTTTAGTATGATGTAGAGAGTGAAATTCTGAGACAATTTGCAATTGGTTTTAATTTTTTTTATTATTTGTGGTTTTTGAGTTATTTAGCTTTTTGTTCAGCAGCTCTCCAGTTTGCAGTGTCAGTAATCTGTTTGCTAGGGTCCAAATTACCCTAGCAACCATGCATTGGTTTGAATGAGAATATGGAATATTAATAGGGGAGGGTCAGAACAGAAAGATGAGTAACAAAAAGTAGCAATAGCAATAAATGTATAGTTTTACGACCCATTTGTTTTTAGATGGGGTCAGCGACTCCCTTTTAAAAGTTATAGAGAGGAGAATAATTCATAAACTGTTAAAAATAAATAATGAAGACCAATTGAAAAGTTGTTTTGAATTGGCCATTCTATAACATACTAAAAGTGAACCTGAAGGTGAACAAACCCTTTAATATAAAGGCGAATGTCTCCTTTAAGTGACTAGGACTGAAAAACAACAATTACTCACTGAATGCTACGTGCACTTTTGCAACCACTGTTAGGAAATAAAACACAGGGCTCTGAGCTGTTAGTTATTATTCCCTTAGGCTAAGGCCACACTAGGCGATAGCGCCGCGATTTGACTCACGGCGACTTTTCGCGGCGACTTTTAAGCCACAATCGCTGGGGAAATTTTGGCGCTGGAGTCTATGGGGAATCGCGACAAATCGCCAGCATAAAAACACACGCGGCGATCTTTTTTCTACTGTCGCTCGAAATTGCCGCGACAATAGAAAAAAGATCGCCGCGTGTGTTTTTACGCCCGCGATTTGTCGCGATTCCCCATAGACGCCAGCGCCAAAATTTCCCCAGCGATTGCGGCTTAAAAGTCGCGGCGAAAAGTCGCCGTGAGTCAAATCGCGGCGCTATCGCCTAGTGTGGCCTTAGCCTTAAACTTGATCACATTGGGAGATTTGCGCTGCTCTATTATCTAACTGACACAAGCAGGCACAAAAGGGCTCGAAGCACTGAAAGTTTTTTGGGCAGATTGAGCCAAACTTGGTTTGACAAGTGCCTGTGAGTAGACCCAAAACAGGACAATTCTAATCCTAATTCAGATCCATACAGAACCAGATAGAATTCAACCACAAGAGCAAATCTGTCACATCAGCACAAGACAGCAGCCGTCTGCCAAATTTGCTTGGTGCTCATTAAATGACTGAACCCATGTTTGTGGCAAGCAGTCAAATGTTTATGTTGGTGGGTCTCCCCACCAACTACAGTAACACAGGTGAGTGCCACTGAGTAAGACACCATCATGATGCAGATTTCCACTGCTGGTCACGCCTGCAATCCAGCTTCAGGGTAATGAAGAACCTAACCAGAATACCATAAAAGGGAATGATACAAACATAAACTGGAACTCAAGGGGGTACTTCACAATGTTCATATACAAAGAGGTTTTATTTTACTCTTGGATAAATTAATGACTTTATTCATGTGCTTCCTCAACCTAACCTTTTTTTTTTCTTTTTTCTTACTGCAAGCAGGTTTAATTGCACGGTTTGTCAGACTCGTGCTGGAATCAGCCAGTGAAAACCGTCAGTGACTCACAGCACGTGTGCCAAAAGCCTTCTTTCAGTTGTACACGGGACAGTTTTGGTCACGTTTATTTATTTTTTACAGTCTAAAAACATGGCACCAAAGCACCACAAAACTTCCCTCCATAGAGTTGCACTAAAATCACTTACAGGAGAAGGAAAGTAATCTGCAAGTAGAAAGAAGAAGCAAAAAGTGGATCATTCTGTGCTTGCTGGGGCTGCTAGAGTTTTTTGCGGATAGGAGCACTGACCCAGGGTGTCAGCAAAGTAAATATAATCACTTGGGAGTGCCTAGCTTTTGGCATCTCCTTTAACAAGCCAGCAAAAGTTTTCTGAAACTGCATATAAGGGCAGAGACAGATTCCGGGAGATTTAGTCGGCCGTCAACAAATTGCCTCGTCTTCGGGCGACTAATCTCCCGGGACTGCCTTCCCGTCGGCTGGAATCTAAATCAACGGCGAGATGGCACACGGAACGCTTTGTTTTCTGAAGTCGCCTCACGAGGAAACTTCGGGCAACTTCGGAAAACGAAGCTCTCCATGTCCCATCCCGCCAGTAATGGCAGGTCAGGATGATAAGTCACCCGAAGAAGAGGCAATTTGTCGCCGGGTGACTAATCTCCCCGAATCTTCTCCTCTGTCTCTGCCCTAAAGGGGGGGAATTCAGCACTTTACCAACACATTTTTGGACTACTTCAAATATCAAGCAAGATATAAACAGCTAAATAGAAAGATTTCTCAAATATATTATGAAAGTAGTCAACGTACATACCATAAGCACTAGCTCTTTAGGCGAGAGCCATAAAGGCATCTAGTTGTATAATGATTAGCTACACCATTAGGTATCATAAGGCATTAAAAGGGTGTGTGATGGTTAGCATAGTTTGACACAGTTAACAAAACTTGCTGCATTTCCTGGTTACCGAGACACTCCCCAAACTGGGAAATACAAAGTACAATATACATTATTATTCATATTGCGCCATCGTCTCCTGCTGCGCTTTACAGGAATAGGGGAATAAAAACAGTTTTGACAGTTTACACATACAAACAATAACACAGCAGATATATACATATGCAGATATACATTGTAGCGTTTGCATTGTGTTAAAATGGTGGTCCCCAACCAGTACCTCGCGAGCAACATGTTGCTCACCAACCCCTTGGATGTTGCTTCAGTGGCACCAAAGCAGGAGCTTATTTTTGAATTCCTGGCTTGGAGGCAAGTTTTGGTTGCATAAAAATCAGGTGTACTGCCAAACAGAGCCTCTTGTAGGCTACCAGACCACAGGCAGGACAATATTGGGCTAATCAGATCATTCGGCCATGTACGGTGAGTTCCAACAGGCCTCACCGATCGATATCTGGCCAAAATCAGCCAGATATCGATCTGGCAGGTTTGATCTTTCCCTTGTGATTGGATAGTTGATGCGGTCTTTGTCCTGTTGGAGCCCATTGCCATTGTCCAATCGTTTGGCTCTAGGGCCACCTCGTCAAACGAGCAGATCTTTCCAGATATGCCCACCAAAGGCAGGGCAATAACGGGCTTATCCAATTGTTCGACCCTATGGCCAAACTATCAGATTGCAACTGGCGCGGACAAGACAAGGACCGCATCAACTAGCCGATGCGGTCCTATATCGCAAAGGAAAAACAAACCTGCCAGATATCGATCAGGGAGGCCTGTTGCAACTCTGTATACAAAACCAGATAAGCTGCCGAATCGGTCTATGGGTAGGAGCACACGGGCAGATTCGGGGAGATTTAGTTGCCTGTCGCTTAATCGTCTCTTCTGCGGAGCGATAATCTTTGCCTTTCCCCTGCTATAATGAGAGTGCCTGCGCCAATGCACTTGCGGCGCTTCGATTTCCGAAGCCGCCCGAAGTTGCCTCATGAGGAAACTTCAGGCGACTTCGGAAATCGAAGCGCCGCAAGTGCATTGGCGCAGGCACTCTCATTATAGCAGGGGAAAGGCAAAGATTATCGCTCCGCAGAAGAGACGATTAAGCGTCAGGCAACTAAATCTCCCCGAATCTACCCGTGTGCCCCTGCCCTAAAGGACTGATATCGGCAGTTTAAATCTGCCCTTGTATGGACACATTAAGATATTACCTGAAAGGTTCAGGTTTCAGTGCGATAAAAAAAAAAAAAAAAAAACTTTAGTTGCCGTATTCACCAGTCCCTAAAAGAAAAATACACTATATGGTGTGTTAACCTTATAGAATATGGCCGCGTTCAAACCCAAATCTACTCACAGAAGAAGTGTTTTTTTAGATACACTTCAGACGTGGATGAGTGGGTCCTCTTAAACCTCGTCGGTGCTGCTGTGTTAATCTATTTTATTTCTTTCTTTTCTAATTGGACTCAGCGCGGAGTTTTCTGCCCGATTGATTGATATGAAAGGTAGCTTCTAACTGTAGAGGACTCCTGCATATGAAGAGAACCCCGAAACAGCTCTCATTGCAGCCACCTTTGATTGCTGCTGTAGGTGAAACTCAAAGAGGTCTTATTCTTAAAATGATTCAGATTAAAAAAAATAGATAGATAGATAGATAGATAGATAGATAGATAGATAGATAGATAGATAGATAGATAGATAGATAGATAGATAGATAGATACTGCAGTCCTATAGGGAGTTATTTCTATAGTTTGGTTTCAAAATGTTTCCTTTACCTTATAGTTCCCCTTAACACATGCTCCAAGGTATCAGCGATTAGGCTTATGCTTTACATTGTTCCCGCATGCGAGACAGAAGCGTCATACAGCACACAAAGAGAACATGTCTGTCAGTCTAATGGCTGTACCAGTGCTCACGCTGCAGCTATGTGGCACAATATACAGTATAGGGCCCTCTTCTGCAATGCATGTAAGGCACAAAATAATGTCCCAATAGGACCAAGATTACAAGCTCACAAACATGAGAAAAGCAAGCTGATGCAATATTCTAATATGTGTGTCATTTCATACAAGAATAAAAAAAATCCCAGAAAGTAAAAAGCAGACACATGCATGAAGGTGCCAGTCCAGCTAAACGGATCCTTTCAGCAACTGATAACAATGCAGTGTCTTCCACTTCAAAAATAATTCACATAAGAAACAGGGCTCGGTAATAAGGAGCTAACCATAAACAATGAACAACAAGCCTTGATACAATGTATAGCTTTCTCTATATATATTTTGCATGTAAATGTATCCTTTTACTCCTGTGTCTCGCCATAGCATCCTCCATCATTGGTGTCTCAGACATGCTCACTGGCTTAAAGTGGAGGAACAAAGCCCTGACGTCAATTACTGGAGATTCAGCCTGTGACAAGCCTCTTCATCACAACACAGACACACGGAGCTGTGAAACGATCTGCCTGGGAGCTTCAGGACCCCCACAAAAGAACATTCACTTTTCGATCTATCTTCAACCGAAATTAACTTCAGAGCATAATCACAGTAAAAATCAAGATTTGTTTTCCCCTTCTTTTTAGGAGCTACAGAAAACCTATAGGAGGGTCATCTTTAAAATCCAAGATCACAAGTATACAAAATAGCCGGTTTACAACTACAGGCCTTAAATGAATTCCAGTCGCCTGTAGCCATGGGATGTCAGAGCATTCTGGGAATTGAAGTTCATAGACAGCTGCAGGGACTCGCATCCCTGATAAACGTTCCAATCATCCGCAAACAAAAGCAAGCTCACACCTACATGCCGGAACAAATCATTCAATTTACAAATCACATTAGGAGTAGAGAAAGGGGGAAAACAAAATACTTAAGTGATTCAGTTAAGTTGCCACTGAACGATTGGTCAGGTCATGGTCAATGCAATGCGTGCCTCCACCTCCCCCTCAGGCGTGAAACACATTTTAGGCAAGAGGGTAAGAGATTGTTATAAATAGTGATGTGGGGGAGGTGCACTCACCGCATATCCTGATGGGGCAAAGATAATCCGAACTAAGGATTAAGACTAACTGCTCCCAGGCAGACAACTGCACAGTGATTCTTAATTAGCAAACAATTATAAATTGTATCCCTGAGAAGAGCTTTTTTTTTTTTTTTTGTCAGCCTGTACAGATGGGAGTTCTGTGGGGCAAGAGGGAGGGAGAGATTTACAAGCAGAGACGTGATTAGGAGGCCATAAACTTTCCTTGACATGACAGATAACAGTGATGTGTATACATATAACATGGTTGCGTGCGTGGAAGCCTACGCCAAATGGGCCATTTCTGTGCACTGACAGATCATTTACTACAAATCAGGTGAAAACCAGTGTTTGCGGTTGCTCAAAGACAGGGCCATGCTGGGACCTGACACAACTCAGACATAAAGCAAAATAAAAAAAAAAAACAAACCCACTGCGGAACTTGAACGAACAGCATCAGATCTATTAATGATGTGTAGCACTAAGGTGCAGGTACAGGTGACCAATCAGATTAGACTCTGAGTTAATAGGAAGACTTTCCATGTATTTAGGTCACACGGTGGCATTTTTCATGGTAGCAAAATGATGCCGATAGGTGACAGGCTGGGGAGCTCAGTCCTGAGAGTGGCAAAGTAAGGTGGAAACATGGAGGCCAAATAAACACGAAGGGCCAGTTCCAGGAATAGACATCCACTGGGCTCCACACAGAGCAATGGTCAGCATAACAGCTGGGTATACATAACACGCAGGCATACAAAAGGGCTCAAAGCTGCTGCTAAAGAGCCACTCAGTTCCCAACACCCCTCCAGCCGCAAGGCATGACGGTAGATGTAGTTCATAGGCAGTTTGGAGTACCCTGGCATGGATGGGGGGTGGCGCAGTGATTACCCCAGTCTAGTAAAGGCCTAGACAGGTCTCTACGGTTTCTTACCTCCTGCTCCTCCTCTAAGGCCTGTGGCACGGGCTCCGCTTTCACAGGAGAGACACCTCCTCCCCCACCTTGTGTACAGGGGGATTAAGCCACTGCCTGTCGCCTCAGCACTTCCACTGTCCCTCCGGTGTCCTGAACCCTGGAACCTCCATCATTTACTCAGTTTCGTGTGTTGAACCTTAAATGTATAGACCCCCACGTTCGCGTTCTAAGCCTCTTCCTCCGGTACTCCACATACCCGGTCCCTCCTCCCACTGGCTCTGTATCCCTCTCCCTCTCGGTCACCGCTGGGAGGGGCCTCCCTATCATCCACGTGACACTGATGAGGCGGGGCGCAGGGTGGTTCAGTGTGGAAGCCTTGGCGCGAGCTCGTGGAAAGGAAGCCAATGAGCGCTAAAGCACAGACGTCACATTAGCGTAGACTGGGTTAGGTTCTGTCGGCCATCGTGTTGGTGGGCTAACATTGTTTGTGCCGGTAACCTATTACACGTCACAGCTGCGGCGTGATGTCGTCAGGCTTACATCCAACTGGCTGCGTGAGATCCGCCCTGACGTCGCTTACAATAGTAGCAGGGATCTGGGAACATTTGTAGGCTACAGTATAATGTAATGTTATATAGAACTCAGGGATGAGCTCCATGCTAACTAACACACATTCTGCCGGTTGATTCAGGGTTCTTGTGTTTTAGAAGGATATGGTTTATAGGATATTAACTTTCATTAACTCAGCCCTCCTTGGTAAAGTTCCAGAATGATTTTGTAGAAAAATGTTTTGTAACCACACAATGTTGTTAAAAAAAATAAGTCCCTGGTCAGTGGGTCATAAGATCATACCTCCCAACATTTTTGGAAATAAAAAGAGATCCCGCCCATTTTTGTGGCCACACCCCCAATTACCATGTTCATTTTATAAAATTTGGCAGGTTAGGAAAGTTTGAACATATTTCTGTGTTTTTTTCCCCCCAGTTATTACAGTTTTGCTAATGAAGGTGAATTGCCCTTTAAAGGGATACTGTCATGGGAAAACATGTTTTTTTCAAAACAAGAATTCTGCACCGAAATCCATTTTTCAAAAGAACAAATAGATTTTTTATATTAGATTTTGAAATCTGACATGGGGCTAGCCATATTGTCAATTCCCAGCTGCCCCAGTCATGTGACTTGTGCTCTGATAAACTTCAGTCACTCTTTACTGCAAGTTGGAGTGATATCAACCCCTCCCTTTCCCCCACCCAGCAGCCTAACAACAGAACAATGGGAAGGTAAGCAGATAGCAGCTCCCTAACACACGATAATGGCTCCCTGGTAGATCTAAGAACAACACTCAATAGCAAAAGCCAAGTCCCACTGAGACTGATTCAGTTACATTAAGGGCTATTCCACACGGGGAGATAGCGACGCGTTTGCGGTCGCGGCGACAAAGCGCCGCGACCGGCGCAGGCGACAGTTTAGTATGGGCGCCTATGTAAAAACGCCTGTGCTAACCACACGAGGCGATGCGCTTTTCAACAGATTTTTTTATATTCAATTTTTAATTCTGACATGGGGCTAGACATATTGTCCATTTCCCAGCTGCCCCAAGTCATGTGACTTGTGCTCTGATAAACTTCAATCACTGTTTACTGCTGTACTGCAAGTTGGAGTGATATCACCCCCTCCCTTTTATCCCCCCAGCTGCCAAACAAAAGAACAATGGGAAGGTAACCAGATAGCAGCTCACTAACACAAGATAACAGCTCCCTGGTAGATCTAAGAACAACACTCAATAGTAAAAACCCATGTCCCACTGAGAGACATTCAGTTACATTGTAAAGGAAAAACAGCAGCCTGCCAGAAAGCATTTCTCTCCTAAAGTGCAAGCACAAGTCACATGATTGGGGGCAGCTGGGAAATTGACAAAATGTCTAGCCCCATGTCAGATTTCAAAATTGAATATAAAAAATCTGTTTGCTCTTTTGAGAAATGGATTTCAGTGCAGAATTCTGCTGGAGTAGCACTATTAACAGATGCGTTTTGAAATAAACATGTTTTCCGATGACAGGATCCCTTTAAGTAGAAGATATAACAGCCTGCCAGAAAGTAGTTCCATCCTAAAGTGCAGACACAAGTCACATAACTGGGGGCAGCTGGGGAAACTGTCAATATGTCTAGCCCCATATCAGATTTCAAAATTGAATATAAAAAAATCTGTTTGCTCTTTTGAGAATTGGATTTCAGATCAGAATTCTGCTGGAGCAGCACTATTAACTGTTGTGTTTTGAAAAAAACATATTTTCCAATGACAGAATCCCTTTAAGCGGTGAGTCTAACCTCCCAAGGGACCTGTTATCTTATATTGTTACAATTACTTATTTGTTCATCTAGAAATTGTTACAAAAGTATCTTATCTGCAGCTGTGGCTGTTCTGGGCTCTCTGCCAAAAGCCAATTAAGTTAGAAACATTGTTTTTTTTTTCTGGCTGTTTAGTGCAAAAAAACTGTACTTTCCAGTACAAACAAGGGACTGCGGGTTGAGCTGTCAAAAGAGGGACTGTCGGGACAGTTGAGAGGTATGATAGGATCAGCAACATCAGTAACACCAACCCAGCAAGCATCATTTTCACTGATTGCACTCTAATATGAATTGAGTGCAATTGTGCTCAAAATAGGATGGGGTAATTTCAAACATCTAAATGATCTTTTTGTATGATGCTCACATCAGAGTCCCAACCTTTTTTTTACCCGTGAGCCACATTAAAATGTAAAAAGAGTTGGGGAGCAGACAAGCATTAAACATGTTCCTGGGAAGTGGGTGAAAAAAATCGGTCTGTGATTGGTTATTTGTTAGACGCTATGGAGTATATTTATCAGAGTAAAGTTAGAGATAAACATGTTCCTGGGAAGTGGGTGAAAAAAATCGGTCTGTGATTGGTTATTTGTTAGACGCTATGGAGTATATTTATCAGAGTAAAGTTAGAGATGGCCACAGTCTACTAGAGTGAAATTCCGCCACTCTCCGTTCATTTCTATGAGACTTTAAAAAAAGAGTATTTATCGAAGGGTGAATGTACTGTTTGGCAGTACTCCTGTTTTTTATGCAGTCAAAACTTTCCTTCAAGTCTGGAATTTAAAAAATAAGCACCTGGTGTGAGACCACCGAGAGCTAGTGATGTGCCTGTTAGGAAAAAAAACAACCCAAACACCCAAACCTAACCCACACAACCTTAACCCGCACCCAACCTTAATCTGCAAAATGTTGCTATTGTAGGATCCGCGCCCAACCCATACACATCTTCTCGATCTGTATGCTACTTATGTGCACACCTAAGGTTCCAAGATATGGAATTTTTGGGCGCCGTGGAGGAGTGCATGTCCTCTTTCTAACCCACAATGGTTAGCCAAATCTCAACCAAATTTTGCCCAACCAATGGTCAACCTGCGGGGCAATTTCGACCGACTTTAGTGCTAGCGGGTGCAAGATACCAGCAAGCCATTCAGGGAGATTAGACGCGGCGATTAGTCGCCAGGCGACTAATCTCCCTGAAATCTTCCCGTGTGGCCTAGCCCTTAGAGGTGGCTGCGTAATGTTTGGATAGAGGGGGTTCTTGCTGTACTGCACTGTATTAGATACAGGTATAGGATCTGTTATCTAGAAAGCCATTATCCAAAAAGTTCTGAATCATAGGAAGACCATCTCCCATAGACTCCATTTTAAGCAAAAAATTCACATTTCTAAAAATTATTTTCTTTTTCTCTAATAATAAAACTTTACCCATGTATTTGATTATAGATAAAATCAAACATAAAATGTATCCTCATTGGAGACAATCCCATTGGGATTATTTAATGTTAAAATTGTTTTTTAGCACAGAGACCCACATTTTGGAAAGACTCATTGTCCGGAAAATTTAAGGTCCCAAGCAAACGCTGATGCCTTCCTAGCCAATCAATGTCTCCTCTATGATGTTATAAAACATATAGGCCTACATTCATAAGTCTGGGGGCTTGTGCCATGTAAATGTGATCAAAAAAATATACTCAAACATAAAATAAACATTTCAAACTCAGTTTGATCACTAAAGAGGGAAGAAAGGCTGCTAGTTATTAACTTTTTTTTTTTTGAAAAGGCAAGGTACCAGAAAAAAATAAATAAATATAAATATATATATATATAAAAATGTATATATATATATATATATATATATAGTATATATGGACGTATGGTGTGACCATATTGATTATATTGCCCTACACATAATTAATAAATAAAAATTAAAAAAAAAATTAAAACAAACTCAAGTCCAATGTATAGTGTGAATAATAACTTGGATACTGGAAACTAACATCCAAATTCCTAACCTGAAGCAATCAGATAATACATATTACCCCAGGTTAGCTTGTCTAGACATACCGTATATCTTGAATGTTTCCAGGCACTTCCATGCCTTTGAGGAGTCTCTCTTTGCTCAGTTTAAAGTAAAGAGTGGGAAGATGACGTTTTCCGCTGTTATTTTTGAGCTGAACCTCGACCCTTTGTTTACACAAATTATGAAAAATGTGTTTTGAAAGAACACAACCCAGAATAATTAGACATGCATTCATATATCACCTCACACAAATGTATTAAACAATGGTTTTTACTTTTTATTGTCTTGCAAGACAAATTTGACACACACCAGATAAAATGTTTAAACGCACCCCTAGGGATAACTTGATACTATAGTAAGTACATTAGTTATCCTTTTCATCTAAAATAGCACATACATGTAGAGCTGAAGAATTGCACCCTGCTGTCCAACCACAATTTCAGTATGCCTCTCCATTAATTATCTAGATCCACTCTGAGCCAACACTACCCAAATAAGAGTCAACTCCTATGATAGTCATGCGCATTTTTTGTACAATTGACCAAAGTTGGCTTAATGCAGAGGTAAGTGTGGTTTTCTGGTTAAAGTGTCCATTGTGATTCATTATTTAATGGTTCCATACTTTATTCACATTGCTGTCTGTAGCCGCTTTAAAAAAAAAAAAAAAATAGTATTTGTATACAAATATATGTATGAATAAGCCATCTGAAATGTACATAGAGAATTAAAAAGTTTGTAACAGTATTAAGCTTGTGTGCAACCAATACTTTGCCCTGCCCGTGCATAAAAGATGGTTTATATGACAATACAAGTCAATAAAAAAGAACTCTAGCTAATAATTATAAACAACTGACACTTTGTCAACAGGAAATACATGCTTATTTCCCAAGATTACAGAGGTTTGCGAAATTAAAAAGAAAAGACATATTTATTCATAGGGGTTGCCCGTGTCTTAGAGGCAGTTCACCTTTACAAAATGTAGCATAGTGAAAACAGTATACCACATATAATTGTTTTATTATTCTATTTAGTTTTGCAGCTGAGTAAGTCTGTTTAGTTGATACACTCCTCAGGAGTGGCTCATAGAGAGCACATTCTTGAGCTCTTTTCTTAAAGTCTATTACACAGCAATGGTTACATTTGTCACTGGCATTATTCAGACGCTGACGAAAGATGTACCAACTAATATATCAAATTTAATAGTTTAGAAGGTTGGCAACCTTGCTTTTAGAATTGATAAGAGGGAGGGAAATTAACAAGTTTCTTTTTTTTTAACTTTATGTTTATTAGAGTTTTTGCATATTATTTAACAGTTATGTTTTTTTTTCCATTTATATAGCATTTCAATGAATAAAGCATATATTTGTTATACATTCTTTGTTTTTCTGTGTTGTGTATTTTTAATTTTACTCCAACTTGGTCAGTGGGCCAAATTTATGAGTAGGGGGGAGAAAGAAGAGGGGGGTTTTCGGTGGTTGAGGTTTTTCTATACTTGGGGGCACATTTACTAAGTTCGAGTGAAGGATTAGAATAAAAAATACTTTAAATTACGAAGTATTTTTTATGCTACTTCGACCATCGAATTGGCTACTTCAAATCGAACAATTCGAACCAAAAATCGTTCGAATATTCGACCATTCGATAGTCGAAGTACTGTCTCTTCGACCACCTACCTACTTTGCCACCTAAAACCTACCGAGCACCAATGTTAGCCTATGGGGAAGGTCCCCATAGGCTTTCCTAGCTTTTTTTGATCAAAGAAAAATCGTTCGGTCAATGGATTAAAATTCGATCGAACGAATTGCGGTAAATCCTTTGACTTCGATATTCAAAGTCGAAGGATTTAACTTCGATAGTCGAATATCGAGGGTTAATTAACCCTCGATATTCGACCAATAGTAAATGTGCCCCATAATCTTACAATGTATGTAACATCCCTTCCCTGAACAACCATATATTCCATACTACTTCAAATTTACTCATTTTACCATTTATTTATGAGTTTCTCCATCTCAGTCATCTTTCAAACTTTATTTGGAATCTCTTGCATCGTTGGTGGGGGTTCTTTACATTTTTTGGCTATTAGGCATCTTTGCATAATAATAATTGCATAATTGTATGTAAAACTTGTGTTCATTAATTGTAATCTGGTTTGGTTTGCGTAATAGAAGAGCCAACCATGGGTCAGATGATAAGTCCAATGCTAGAGTTTCATTTATAGATATCTTTCCATAGTTGGTTTATCATAGGACATGTCCACCACATATGCATTTCATCTGCTATCTCCCTGCATCCTTGTGGGCATGTATTGGGTGTTTGGAACCATTTGTGTAGTTTTTTGGGTGTGTAATACCAGTCATTATATAACTTGTATGCGTTTTCTTTTATACAGGTATTGATAGAGGCTTTTGTCATGCTTCTATTTTTTTAACAGGTTTCTTTTTTAACTGGTACAGAGGGTAAACAATTGAGATAGGGCATTATTTGTGGTATAATTTACAAGTCATAATTAATTTGAAAATGTTTTGTAAGGTGAAATTAATATTGTAGGTGGCTTTGGGCAACATTTGAAAATCCATAACAAACCCAGAGCATACCTCTGGCATTACAGTTGTGAAATATAATTTCTAGTATTATCAGCTGGTATCTGCAGTTCTATAACAGTTAAGAGGAAAAAAAAGATTTCCTTCTCTGTAACACACATTAGTACAGTACTAGAAATATGTTTTAAAAATGCATCTTCTTGCTGTTATAACTTTTGAATCCAATCATACTGTCACAAAGCTCAGAATTTCAGACTGCATTTTTTTTTTACTTAAAAAAATAAAAAAAGGCACACATTGTTAGTAACCCAAGACATAACACAGGGGGACTGTATCAAATTTCAAACAAAGAGTCTGCCACCCAGGGTGTGGTCAAATTACTGTGTTTAAAGTCATGGCACTTGGCAGAACACTGAAATGCTATTTACAATATCGCAGCACAACGAAAAGAACAAGTTAACTTCAACAGTTTAAGCCCGTGGCTTCTTCCTCTCCACAAAATACTGTATAACAAGCTGGACAACAAAACAGTCCAACGCTCACCCTATTATTGTTACAAATATTTCTCTCTCTCACTCTAGTTTAGCCCTCTAAAAATATATTCTCACACCTGTCTTCATGAGTAAAGTCAGTACTTCCCAGTGAAGGAAAAATATTAAACATTTGTTCCTAGTTTGCACCATTTATATTTAAAATGACAGAAATGGATTGATTGCTTCACAGTTTGTACATATAGCTTATTTACATATTAAATCAGCCTCCATAGCTACAACGATTTACAGTGGCCCTTTCTCCTGTGCTGCTTGAGTACCCTGGAGTTATCATGGGATGTTTGGTCTTTCAAAAAAAAAAGTAACTGGGATCTGCCACTTTAAAACAGTCAATTAGAGAGAGCTGGCAGTGTTGGACCACCCGCAAACAAATTCTTCGGAGTGGCCCAGCATGCACAGCAATCAACCCAGCCCTCCCACCCACACACCCACTTATGAACGTGGCTACACACATTTTCAGTGGCTATAGCAAAGGCAGACCCCACAGTCTGGGCCCCCTGTCCCCTAGGCCCCCCTGTGACCCCCACAGGGTCTGCTTTCTCTATAGTTCCGCCACTGAGAGCTGGGAATTTGTCAAGTATAATTGTATCACATATATGCTAGCAAATTGTTTCTAATGTAAGGTTTTCTAAAATCAAATACAGAAGAATCTTCATGATCGCTTTTTCATGATGTCATGAGAAAGCTATCAATTAGGTATTTTCCTGAATTCTATTTCTTTCTTTTCTTTCTTAAAGGCTCATCCTCTGAGCTACTGTCGTCTTCACTGCTGGTACTGCTGCTTGTGCTGGTCCTGCTGGCACTTGTATCAGAGTCACACTCAGATGAAGAGGATGAACTTTGCGAGGACAAGGAAGTTGAAGAGCTGGAGGTGCTCTTGTCACTGTCCTCTGAAGATGATGAGGAGCTGGATGTGTCTTCGCTGTCTGAAGAAGAGTCTGTATCAGAGCTGCTGCTGCTGCTCCCACTACTGGAGCTTGTGACACTTCTAGACCTGGAAAGAAAAAAAACTGCATGTTGGCACAACAGAAGGCAAAAACATACTTTACACAGTGATAACTTTACAATTATGTTATTAATAGCATTACGTAGTATTAAGTAGCTCTTTTTATGCTGAGCATTTATAGTTATAGGGCAACACCACTTAAAATCAGTACTCAGTAAAATGATGTAACAAATAACAAATATGCATGTAATGGATTCCATATTTTTCCAACTAAAATTTTTCCAACAAGAAAAGCTACTATATATCTACATTCTCATTTGATTGCAATGAATAGGAAGATGGGGGGGGGATGAGGGGCGCAGCCTATTGGCTCTCATCAGTATTTCTTAAAGCCAGCGTAAATAGCATTTAGGAAAATTGCCTAGTTGTTGTGTGAAATATTTAATAACTATGGATGAATGGTTCATGCTGTAGTGTTTTCATGTGTCTTTAACTTTGATATCCAATAAAGGGGCCCTGACAAAATGTTGGTCTCCAAAGGCAGGCCTGAACCGAACAAGTAAGAAATCCAGTGATCTAGATGGAAATGATAGCATGCCCAAGAGGAGTTGTTTTCGTTTGATTGAGACTGCAGCAATGGAATTTCTAGGGATTTTACCAGAAAGTGTTTCTCCTTCTAAAAAAATGAAAGATATGCAGATCCCTGGGTATGAACATCTCTTTGTGTATAGGGCTGCTGCGCATGGTATACAGTTTAATAACACAGATAACAATGGCATCACTTTACAGCCCTGGGATTTCTAGAACACCAGATTTAAAGAGAGATTTAAAACGTACCTTTTCTTCTTCATCTTTGTTTCAGCAACACTGTTGGCACTGCTACAAAAAGAAATCACATTTTTATATTAGCCGAACCATCACTATTAAAGGAGAACCAAACCATTGCTACTAAAATCCCCTACCCTACATAGACCCCCCTCCCTGCTCCCCACAGCCTAGCTGGTACCTTTGCCAAATGCCCCTAACTCTTTACTTACCCTTTCCATGACTTTCAGTGCATGCGCAGTTGTCGCAAAACAGAAAATTGCGCATGTGCCAATATGCTGCTCTATTCCTGAAGATAACTGAAGAGAAGAAGATGGCTGATGTGAACTCTAATGCCCTGAATATGCACCGAGGGGTAAGTAAAGAGTTTGGGGCATTTAGCAAAGGAGGGGGGTCTATGTAGGGTAGGGGCTTTTAGTAGCAAGGGTTTACTTCTCCTTTAAGTCATCCAAGAAAAAAAAATGGCTGATATTTATATTATTATAAAGATTTGTAATCTTTATATCTGCCTACTTTCTCTGCAGACTATCTAAACATTCACTGCATTCACATTTGAGCTCTGGTGTATTTCAAGTAGGGAAGGATGAAAATAGACACTGGTATCCTGACATTTTCTTGCTAAATATAGAGCTTCATCTAATGCTGAAAAAGCATTAAAATGCAGTTGAATGGAAAACCATAGATCACAGTTAGGCACTTGGCAGCACACAACTGCCTTAGCTAGCAAATATGCTGGGAATCTTAACTGCAGTTCAACAATATATTTACTGCCACTGTCGGCCTATTTCCAAGCAAACATAATTGTCAATACAATGAAATTGTGCAATAGCTTTGCCAGGAATCAGGCATCATAATAACATGCACCTCACATCATTTGCTGATATCATGTTCCATAAACGGTTTCTAGTAGACAAAAAAAAAATATGCAAAATATGCAAATCTCAGTCCCACAATTCTGCTTAAAGGGGACCTGTCGTTGAGCAAATAAACTTTACTTACACTATATATGTTATTTAGATTTTGTTTCCTTCTCACAGTTACAACTGGCAGGCAGGTGCCATTTTGTGGAAACTGTTATAAAGGAAAGCTTTGTATCACCCCAAAATCTTGTGTATGCAGCAGAATGAGAAACCCATGCCCATGATACACAATTATAGATCATAAAGAGGGAGGGGGAATGTGAGAGGCAGTGACATCTAGGAAGTGCTGAATGGAAAGTGAAATTAATTGACTGCCCCACCTCTATACCTCAGGTTTGGATGTTTTGATAAAAAAAAAAAAAAAGAATTTGGGTTTCATGCAAATTACTTTTATTATGCAGCTTTTTATGTCTGGGTGAATACTGATTAGAGAGGATAGTTGCTCCCTCTCTGTAGGAAAAGAGTCAAATATCCAGTTGAAAGAGAAATGGAAGTTCCACTCTTAAAACTGCATGATTCACACCTGAAATACAACTGACAGCACTCATCAAGTAGTTAACAGAATGCTGTTATATCAGTTTCACATAAATGTAATGGTGCTTTGCAGAAAAGAAATAATAATTGGTGATTTAATTTTACAACCTCTTGTATGACCTAAACATATAGTTGCTCAGCAATCAGGGAAAACATCCAGACCAGCCAAGCAAAGGATTTAATGGCATTCATTTAACAACAATACAGACGCCAGTAACAACCACATGCAGTCTTCCACACTTGATAAACTTACGATTGTCCCAGCAACAAACGGGCTTCTTTTTCTTTTAATGTCCTTTTTAATTCAGTGGTTCTGGAAGGTCTATATAAATATTTTCTCTTTCCTGTACATTCATAGCTCCAGTGACCTATCACCAGGCACTTCTGACAACGAACATTTTGCTTATTTGCTTCACTGTTGCAAAAAGAAAAGGGAAAAAAAAAAAAAGAGTGAATGCCACCATCAAACAAATAACTAAATATAGTATCAACAGCTTAAAAGATATATTTTTTTTCTTTTCTCCTTTTTTCTTTATGTGTTTATGTATACAGATAAATGTATCTAATGAGTTGAAGATGACTATGTAACGAGAAAACATTTTTTGCTGTACTGTTTTGCTATGTATTTTATTCTTTGTTTTAACAAAAAATTTGAATAAATAAATTAAATACAAAAAAAAGATTTAATTACACTTAAATAGCATGCTTTAAGTATATTTCCTGCTGTTTTATTTTTCAATTTTTAGACATTTCTATTTACCATTGTTATCAAAACCTGCTACTTAATTCTTCTGAGAATATGCGGTCAACAAGCAGTATAAATGACCTGCCACGATGAGAACAGTGCTCAACTTCTAATCACCCTAGTAAGGGGCAGCCTGAAAGCCTGTTGGGGAGAAATTTGGGGAGAACCTCCTTTTGCTCTCCAAGATTTCTCTGGAAGCTTATCTCTAGGACCAAACTGAATAAATTAGAGGTGGACACTGATTGCAAAATATTGTTGCAATGACTGAACAGTTGATATAGCAATGTTTTCATATGCCTGTAACCTTGTATCTGCTAGGATGGTTTTCATTTATTCTAGACCATTATACAGGTATAAGACCGGTTATCCAGAATGCTCAGGACCTGGGGTTATCTGGATAACGGATCTTTCTGTAATTTGGATCTTTATACCTTAAGTCTACTAGAAAATTATGTAAACATTAAATAAACCCAATAGGTTGGTTTTGCTTCCAATAAGGTTTAATTACATCTTAGTTAGGATCAAGTTTAAGGTACTGTTTTATTATTACAGAGAAAAAGACAATCATTTAAAAAAAAACTGGATTATTTGGATAAAATGGAGTCTATGGAAGATGGCCTTTTCGTAATTCAGAGCTTTCTGGATAACAGGTTTCCACATAATGGATCCTATACCTGTATACAGAATCTGGTTGTGTTGAGTCTAAAGCAAGGGTAAGAAGAATTTCACCGGCACACAGGAATTGTAGCAGCAGGGCAAGCCCTTGCAATTTTATTATGCAGTAGTGCAACGTTTCGGGGTCACGCCCCTTTGAGGCGGGCGATTCCTCTATCACTGGGCACCAGGATAAGAACCTTTGGGAGTGTGTGGTGTGCGGCTTCTCCATAGTCTATTTGAGTCTAAAGCAACTCATCAGAGCAACTTCTTCAGTTCAACTGAGTGCTAGGGATTCTGCCAAGAAAAATGGCCTCCTTCATGCCTCTTTCAAATTATTTGCCTTCTCAGTCCACAAAAATACACTTTGGTTTCCTCCAAGAAGTGTCTGTTTTTTAATTACATGTATAGACTGCCAAGTCATGGTTTGTAGAGTTAGCCCCTCAGCATTGGGCCATTCGCTTATGGAGTGGTTGTTTAATCTTCCCAATGTATGAATCTGTGCAAACTTAAAGGGGACCCGTCACCCAAAAGATTATTCAAAATCCTATTTTATCACAACAGTCAAACAAAATGAACTTTAATTACACTATATAAATTATTTGAATCTTATTTCCTTCGGTCTGGGAATTCATAATTACAGCAAGCAGGCAGGAGCCATTTTGTGGACACTGTTATTAAAGCAAGCCTTGCATCATCTCAGAATCTTGTTTGTGCAACAGAATGTGGGACCTGATGTCCATCCCCATGCCCTGGCTACACAATTAAATGGTTAAGAGAACTGGGGGAATGTGGGGAGAGCAGTGACATCTAGGAAGTGCTGAATGGAAAGTGAAGTAATTGTCTGCCCCGCCTCTATGCCTAAGGCATATAGGAGGGGCAGACAATATTTGATTTTTAAATGAGCTTACAACAGCTATGAATGCTTTAATAAAAAATAGAAATTGGATTTCATGTTTAATTTGAAAAGGACTTTTATTAAACAGATTTTTGTGTCTGGGTGACAGGTCCACTTTAAATACACTGAGCAGCATATAGCACATTGTTTTGGGCAGGTGCTGCTGAAGATGATTTTCAGTGGTGGAAAATGGGGTAGGTTTACTAGTCGCTCAAAGATTTTCCCTCTCCCCCTGCTCCACACCTGCACTTACGCTGGAACCGGAGGAGGAAATCCTTACCCCACCCCCAGTTATAATGCATATATGGCTTTGGGTCCTTGGATGTACAAGGTTTCTACCATTCAGGAATTAAGTGGCTCCCTTGAGGACAAACTTTTAAAACAGGTTTTTTTTTTTAATGTCTTTGAAAAAAGCATCCAGTAAAGTTATTATTGCCCCTCCTTTCTTACAAGCTAGGTCTGTGAGCCTGCAAACTTAAAAAGTATTCCACGTGTTTGATGCCAAAGTAAGGCAAGGGCACTGCAACATTGTTATATGCCTCAGATCGCAATGCAAATGCTCCCAAAAATGCCAGCAGTTGCTTTAACATCTTTGCACACGCTTTGACATCTGACTCCCATGCCACTCCTTGTGCAGTACAGACACGTCATATTGGATTTTAAATGAATTCTAATGTCACTGACATAGCGTGCAGAGGCGGAGAGCTAGAGTAACCGGATTTAATTTTCTAAATGTATTTAAAATCATCTTAACAAAAAGCAAAACCTTTAGGAAAGTGTTTATTTTCATATGCAATGATTTTTTCTTTCTTTCTATAGGTAAACAACCCATTTAACACCTTACCATGGCTGTTTCACAGCAATTTACACCTCCAATCTATACCATGAAACATTAACAAATTAACTCCTGCTTCAATGCGAATTGTAACTGGATCATAATTTAAAGGAACTATAACATCAAAAAGTAAAACACTTCACTTTTTAGTGTTACTGCTCCTTTAACACCTGAATGAGTTTCAGCTAACACCTGCCTGAATAGGCCTGCACTGAAGTTTAATAGAACCATTGTTTTTGGATTATGCTGACTGCATTATCCTTTAAGGTTTAAAATGCCAGGAAACTTCGGGTGACTTCGGAAAACTAAGCGCCGTGTGTGCTTTAGCGCAGGCGACTTTTCAGTATAGAGGATAGTAAGACATGCAAAGGCAGTTCGGGGAGATTGTCGCCCAGAAGAAGAGACGATTAGTCACCAGGCGACTAAATCTCCCCGAATCTCTATGTGTGAATTAACCCTTAGACTTATCACTGCTAGATACTGTAACCTTGCTATTGGCTTTTTCAGGTAAAAGAAAAGTCGGGCCTCAAAAGAGAACTTGAAACTAATAAGGCCAAAACCCACAGTCCTACAGCAGTGGTACACACAAGGTGTTTAATATCCCAGCCCTCTTATGGTGATTTTTTTTTTTTACTTAAATTGCAAATATGCTGTGCTAGGGTGTGCCTTATCGCCCTTAAGGAATATTGCATAGGAATGTGGACTTCCTGATACTGGTATATTGTATATGTATAATGTGTACCTTGATTACTGTCATTTTGCAAGATTTGTTAAAGGAACAGTTACACCAAAAAATGGAAGTGTTTTAAAGTAATAAAAATATAATACAGTGTTGCCCTGCACTGGTAAAACTGCTGTGTTTGCTTTAGAAACAGTACTTTTATTTATAGAAATTCCATAGATTTCATTTTGTCCAAATTTTTATAAACTATTTCCTATTTCCTTTCCATAATAATAAAACAGTACCTTGTACTTGATCCCAATTGAAGCTGGCCATATATATTAATTTTAAGATCCACCAAACAAACTGCTCTCTCCCCAATATGAACACCTTGAGGGGGGGGCAATGTTGGGCTGATCCAATCATGGGCCATGAGCAGAATATGGGCGGTTGGATTGAGGACCGCATCAACGAACCAATGCAGTCCTCAGTCCAACGGGATTTTTAAACACGCCAGATCAACATCTGGCAGACTTTCAGGCAGATATCGATCCGGGAAGCTGTCTGAGGGCCCCATACACTGCCAAATAAGATGGTTTAATCTGTCGGCATCTTATATCTGCTCGTGCATGAAGGCCTTAAGACATAATTAATTCTTATTGGAAGCAAAACCAGCCTATTTGGTTTATTTAATGTTTTATGTGTAGACTTAAGGTATGAAGATCCAAATTACAGAAAGATCCATTATCCTTAAAAACTATGTCCCGATTATTATGGATAACAGGTCTTCACAACATTGCCGTCCAATTATTTCTGTATAACAGGAAATGTATTCACTGTACTCAGGGGTGGATTCATGTACAGGCTACCCTAAGGGCCAAGTGTGATAAGGGGCCTATCTAGCTTTTTTCAATTATTATTTCTATTTTCATTTAATATTTATTTTTATTTGCACTGCTGGGTCCAGTAGGGTGCACCTGCCTGGAGATAAAAAGCAGGCAAGGCACATGCATGTGTGACTGGATGCGTGTACGCCACTGACTAAATTACATTTACAGATGCCAGATTTTATTAAACAATTAAAGATTTCAATAGCGCTCTTTAGCACGACAAAATTTCCTTTTAAGACTACATCTGATCAGCAGACCTCCAGTTGGACAGCCCTGCTCTAGAAATAAGCCAGAGCCGACACAAGGCTTCCAGGCGCGGACAGAGAATAGGATTATGCTATCGGTGAGGGGCTGAAATCTGCCTGTGAATTTCAGCAGGCTGATTTCAGGCCTCATCTGGCCCTAGCCTTATATAAACAATATTATAGGCAGCCATTATTTGCTCTTCTAGCGAGTGCCATACCACCAACTTGTCTCAGCATTACCTTGTTACTAGGGATGGGCGAATTTTTTCACCTAGTTTCGCCGAAAAAATGACGCCCATAGACTTGTATGGCATTGTGCGTCAAAATAAAAAGACGCGCGTCAAAAAAAATTTGCCGTGCGACAAAATGTTTTTGACGCCCATAGACTTTAATGGGCGTCGGCGTCATTTCGCCAGTGGCGAATTTTTGGCGAAACGAAACGGGTCAAATTCGCCCATCCCTACTTGTTACAAAGTAAGTTAGGTGACTGAAAAAACTCAGCAAGATGATTTAATGGTGTCGGAGGGTCGCCATTACTGAGGTTCGCCTAGTTGGGGGCGGCTTTGGGGAGCTTTTAGCTGATTATATTTCACGTGCAGCTTCTATTTACTGATACCGACACATTCCTATTTTTATAGGAACGTGTCATTATTACTTTAATGAAGCCGACCCTCCGACACAGCTAAGGGATCTTCCGTAGCTTTTTCAGTCATGCTGGGCTGAGGGTGGCAAGATCCTGCCATAGGCTGGATTCCTGTTTTTATTTGTAATTAGCCTATGGCAGGATCCCGCCTCCCCCAGCCCAGCGTGACTGAAACAGCAACGTTAAGATCCCTTAGCTGTGTCGGAGGGTCAGCTTCATTAAAGGGATACTGTCATGGGAAAACGTTTTTTTTCAAAACACGTCAGTTAATAGTGTTGCTCCAGCAGAATTCTGCACTGAAATCCATTTTTCAAAAGAGCAAACCGATTTTTTATATTCAGTTTTGAAATCTGACATGGGGCTAGAGTCCGCTAGACATATTGTCAGTTTCCCAGCTGCCCCCAGTCAAGTGACTTGTGCTTCAGTAAAGGGTGACTTCAGTCACCCTTTACTGCTGTACTGCAAATTGGAGTGATATCACCCCCCCCCCAGCAGCCTAACAACAGAACAATGGGAAGGTAACCAGATAGCAGCTCCCTGGTAGATCTAAAGCTGGCCATAAACGGAAAGATTTCATCGTACGAATCCTCGATTCGTACGATTTTCGGAACGCGTGTGGATCGTCCTGGTGAAGATCGGTTGTTTGGTCGATTGGACAGGTTAGAAAAATTCTGTCGGCTGCGGGTAATATCTCTGCGTGTATTGCCGATCGTATGATTTTCAGTGGGATACTACCACTAGCTTTGCCTATCGTACGATTCAGGCCTGGACTGAGAATTAAAATAGGCCCTGGCATTTCAGGTACACCGAGGCCCACTCAGCCCACACAGAGGCCCAAACAGCCACCACCAGCCCACTAAAACCTGACTTTCTATGGCACCTTATAGCAGCCCCTCTGGCATTTGCCAGAACCCACAGATTGCCAGTCCGGGCCCGGTACGATTGCTGTCAAGGGCAGAACATCGGTTGATCTGTTCTTTAACTACTTTATATGGTCAGAATGGTAAGACTTTGATCTGAATGGTTAGTGGCAGGTTGGGAGATGGGAAAGTCCGAACGTACATTGATTCGTAGGATCGGATCGTTTGTGTCTGTGGCCATCTTAAAAACAACACTCAATAGTAAAAGCCAAGTCCCACTGAGACTGATACAGTTTTAGTAGTTCCATCCTAAAGTGCAGGCACAAGTCACATGACTGGGGCAGCTGGGAAACTGACAATATGACTAGCCCCATGTCAGAATTCAAAATTGAATATAAAAAAATCTGTTTGCTCTTTTGAGAATTGGATTGCAGTGCAGAATTCTGCTGGAGCAGCACTATTAACTGATTCATTTTGGAAAAAACATGTTTTCCCATGACAGTATCCCTTTGATGTTCACCAGGCTTGGGGGGCGGCTTTTGGCTGCAAGTATTTGGCATGCCTGATCTCTCCATTGGCACGTTCCTATGATTTTGATAGGAACGTGTCAGTATCGCTTTAAGCTTTTCTGTCTTTGTAACTGATAGTTGATCCAGAGGAAGGCAAAATAAAATCCTATTAAGCCTCTCTAATTTGCCTCAGGGGCCCAGTCCCTGTATGAACTTGTTTTAAGAGATATCTTGCAGTTTCATTGGGCTGTCCACAGTACAGCAAAACCAGAATTTAGACAATATAAGCAAAAGTCTTCAAAGGATCCACCTGTCCAGGGTGTGAGGTTAACAATTATAATCACTGAGGCTCCTAACAAATGGGTATCCCCAGTTAATAACTTGTGCTTAAATAAATTAACTTCCAAACTTGTTGGTGTCACTAGAGTAGAAGCATACTTTCTATACACAATTATAAGTGATAGACCTTCCCATTATAGTCTTCTCATGAAGTACTACCATGTAGAATTTATATTTCGTCTATTATTTCCCCTAATTGACGAGGCCGTTCTCCACAAGGCCCAAATGACCAATGTATCACTATTTCACCGCCCCAACTATTCTAACCATATAGGGCTAGGTAAACCTTTTGCATTGGTATGACATAAGCTCCTCCCACCTACTGAGCCTCCAATCTCCAACAGCACAAGCCAATAAATCCCAACACAGTCTATGCATATCCATCACCACGCCCCCTTCGATGCGCGTTTTAAACTTCCAATATTCTCGCCCCTATTAGATGCTTGTTTGTATGTAGTCATATTAATGTAACCCTGAGCACGCCGGGACCCTCCGCTTTACTTACGCTTGTCTACGAGCGATCAGCCGGTGCATGGGGGTAGCCATGTCGGATAAGGCCAATAGACAACCCACTGCATGCCGGGACACAGCGCGAAGCAAAAAATGACCGACTCTGTGACGGAAAGCCGTAGCATGCGTGAGGAGCCATGATTGATGAGGGCTCGTTCCCCACACAATAGAAAATATTTAAATACAGATGGGACACATTATGTTTATATTTGTTTTTTGTTTATAATGTGGCAGGTACCGTGTTTAATCTTGTTGCGCTACACTGATAAAGCTTTGTAGTATAAATAAGAAGAATATAAGCAAATTTTAACTTTTTTAGTATGATGTAGACTAGAGCAAGGATCCCAAACCTTTTAAATCTGTGAACAACATTCAGATGTACAAGGAGTTGGGGAGCAACACAAGCAGGAAAAATGTTCTTGGGGTGCCAAATAAGTGCTGTGATTAGCCATATAGTAGCCCCTATGTGGATTGTCAACCTAAATTGAGGCTCTGTTTGGCCTGGTTTTTATACAACCAAAACTTGCTCCCAAGTAGGGTTGCCACCCAGCCAGTATTTTACCGGCCTAGCCGGTAAAACACCTGCCGGACCGGTGTTACAAATTTAACCGTCAATGTAGCTGCCAGTAAATTTGTAGTACCCTTCAAAAAGAACCCCCCTTGAGGCCACTGGGAACAACATCCAAGAGGTTGGAGAGCAACATGTTGCTCACGAGCTACTGATTGGGGATAGGGTTGCCACCTTTTTTGGAATAAAATACTGGCCTTCCTATATATTTTTCTTTTTTCCCTATTAATAACATTGAACCATCATTTTTACTGGCCAGGCCAGTAAAATACCGGCCAGGTGGCAACCCTAGTTGGGGATCACTGATGTAGAGAGGGAGTACAGAGTGATATCCTGAGACAATTTGCAATTTGTTTTTATTTGTGGTTTTTGCGCTTTTTACTTGGCAGCTCTCCATTTTGCAACGTCCGCAATCTTGTTTCTAGGGTCCAAATTAGTCTAGCAACCATGCACTGATTTAAATAAGGGACTGGAATATGAATAGGAGATAGGATTGGCACCCAGTATTTTGAAGGGCTGCTCGGGTCAAAACTTCCTGCCCGGTATTTCAAATAAGGAAAACCGACGATAGGTCCCTTGACATCATGGCATCGACCCTCGATGTCACAGTCCCGCCCCTGCTCGATCACAGGGAGAAAAGGTGGCAAGCTTAATAGGAGAGGCCTGAATAGAAAGATGAGTAACGAAAAGTAGCAATAAGAATACATTTGTAGCATTACAAAGTATTTGTTTTTTAGATGGTGACACGGCCTCCCATTTGAAATCTGGGAAGAGTCTGAAGCAAAATTCAAAAACTATAAAAAAAAAAGAAAAAATGAAAGCCAAATGGAAAGTTTCTTAGAATTTGCAATTCTATAACATCCAAAAAGTTAAGTTAAAGTTGAAGCCACCCCTTTAAAGGGCATGTAAAGGCAAAAAAATAAAATCCCATTTTATTTTCTTTAATAAAAAAGCAACCTATCTCCAATATACTTTGATCAAAAAATGTGTACAGTTTTTAAAAGAAACCTGAGTGTATGCAGTGAAATTCTCCCTTCTTTACTGCTGTGGATAGGAATTGTCAGATGGTCCCTAACTGCTGAACAGGGAAACACACACTTATGAACAGCAGGGGGAGCCCCCGCCTTACTTCCCAGCCATGCAGAACTCAAGCAGCTTTGTTTATGATGATCCCTAAGCAGCCCAGTCCACACTGAGCATGTGCACAGTCTTAGTCTTGCTAAGATGTATAACAAAGTTACGAGATGGTGACCCCCTGTAGCCAACTTTGAAAGCATAAATTATTTGTTTGAGGCTTGTGGTGCAGTAAGTTCATGTTTATATTTAGTATACAAAATCCAGCATTTCTAGCTTTATTCTATTTTAGACTTTACATGCCCTTTAAGCAGAAGTTTACAATTTACAAACAGCCATGTTTTTGCACGCTATTGGTCTCTATGTGCTCAAAGCGCATACAGTGATGTATTCACTAAGAATTTAGAGACCTGCAGCAATATTAAAAAGTGAAGAAAAGTAAGGCACAGGTGGAGGGAAGCATGTAGGCATCTTCCCTCCTGCCTACTAAATTGTGCATTGTTTAAGGGGTTGTTCACTTTTGGTTAAAGTTTAATATAATGAAGAGCTTAGTATTGTGACTCAATTTGCAATTAGTTTCCATTTTTTATATTTTGTGTTTTTTTCAGTTATTTTGCTTTTTATTCAGCAGTGCTCTAGTTTGGTATTTTAGCAGCTATCTGTTAGCTAGGTTCTTGTTTACCTTAGCAACCAGGCATATGTTTAAATGAGAGTCTGGAATATGAAGAGGAGGGGGGCTGAATAGATAGATAAGTAATAAAAAAGTAAAGATAATAATAAAATTTTAAGTTCACAGGGAAATCGTTTTTGACTGCCTGGGTCAGTGACCCCATTTGAAAGCTGGAAAGATGTAGAATTGGAAGGCAAATAATTTGAAAACGATTTTTAAAAAATGACCAATTGCAAAGTTGCTAGGAATATAACATTCTATAACATACTAAAAGCTAACGTATGGTGAACCACCCCAATAAGATTTGCAAGTAATGGAGGGCTGGCAGGTGCAGGCAACAACAGAGCCCTGTATTTATCACTTGCCCTATGGCGGTAAGCACAGGTCTGCCTTGTGCCTGCCAGCACTCTTGTCTAGCACAGGATTTCCAATCCAGTATTAGATACGCTGCACAACAAATCTCTGAATGCAAGTGCTTTTTGAATGATCTCTACAGAAAGTACTTTTGCGTCCCTTAGTACTAGCATTTGTGTCATAGCAAATGCCATTTTAAAGTAGCCCAATAAGTCATGCCTTTTCAGTTAAGAAGCTCTTAGAGTTGCCACTTCTCCTGTTTAAAACTGAGCATTACTCAATATTATTCATATCATATGTAGATAATCAGCAGTTCATTTAGATGCATACTGGGAGACTGCACAGTCAGTAGTTTTTGGGAGTACGCCCTGGCCACAGGTTCAGATTTGCCGCGAGGCCTGGGTCTAGGGCAGCATGTTGCCCAGTCGCAATGGGCAATTAGCTTGATTCTGGAGCACTAGCCACTAGTACTCCAGTAAGAAGAAAGGATGCGAGGGAGGGGGAGATTGAGGACGCCCTCAGGGCAAATCCAGCCATTCCTGGCCATGCCCAGCTTAATGTTAGATGTATAATAAGTAATTTTGGGAGGGTTTTAGACCTTTTCAATTGTGGGGTAATTTTGCACCTGAATGTATTCAGGTGCAAATTACAGGAAGGTAGAGGGCCTGTTGCTGCATGTGAAGGGAGAGAAAGGTCAAAACTAGTTGACTTCTGAAAAATTTGGGAGAGGTAACAAGTTTGAGAAAGAAGGGGAAACATGCAGCTTCCATCTGGAGAAGAGTTTCCTTTAGAAGGCACTGAATAAAAAGTAAAAGAGAATGAAAAACAAGACCACAAAGGGCAACAGTGCGTATTGTTCATGATGCCAAAAGAATCGACTCAATCTGGCAAGTTAAGAAAATACCCCAAGGCCAAAAATAAAAGAACATTAACAATGAAATAGATGGACAAAGAACTTAATGAATACATATCCAAGAAATTGCTGACCTTGATGCACAGCTGCAACAATGGGACAGGACCTCAACCAGTATTGATCTAACAAGAGTGGTAAGTAGCCTAACAATGACAAAGGAGATTTTGGACATAAACAAGTCCAATTAATCTAATAGCATGTATTTTTGTTTGGTGCCTAAAGAGAACTAGCTTTATTTTAATTATATGTATGTGTTGGGGTTAATGGATTCATTTAAGTTTTGTTTCTATTCTTGTAACTTTAATGTTTGTGGGAAGTTTGAAATGGTGTGTGGGGTAACTGGGCCCTGTATCAGTAAAACAATACATGAGCACACTAAGTTTTGTTATTAGTGTAATGTGACCAGTCACTGGGTCACAGTTCACATTGTAATAAAAAAAGAATGATCTAACTTAAGATATATAAAAAATTGACTAAAAGGAGGGGATCTGACTTCCGTCAGTATTTAATTTTGTATAGGAGAAAAGAAGAAAATTATCCCCGTCTTCTTAATCAGAAAAATTACAAAAGAATATATATTATCACTGTGTGTTATTTTCAACGCGCGTTTCGCAAAATTGCTTTTTCAAGGCTGTGTGTGCTGCCACGGACGCCAAATATTTATAATCTTTCAAACATGCGCCGGCGTCATTACGCCGGCATCTTGCCGCCGTAATGACGCTGGCGCATGTTTGAAAGATTATAAATATTTGACGCCGGCACATGTTTGAAAGATTATAAATATTTGGCGTCCGCGGCAGCACACATAGCCTTGAAAAAGCAATTTTGCGAAATGCGCGTTGGCTTGCCATTCTCACTGGTTTATACCGATTTTAGATAAAACCTTGAGGGGTTCTTTTTACAAAAACGTTTTTTTATAGTGATCTGGGCACTTCTCTCTGCTCAGATTATAGGAGATTCTTCATCTGTATTCTTGTTTACTGTTTTCACTATAAGTGCTCTGGAATTTGTTTTTTTTTTTAGACAAGACAGCTTCTCAATTTAGACAGTTAAAATAGAATTGAGACCACAGTTCCAGAAGCACTGACTTCTCCTCCTTTGTGGGGTCCCGCAGTTAGTAAAACAACAGCTAGACAATACGGGACTTCTCCACCATTCTACTAATTTCCTTTACCTACCTTTTCTTGGAATCAGAGATGTTCATAATTGCACTTTAAGTAATTTATATGTGAATTGATCACATTTGGTGGCACTTTACCATCCTTATTGGTGTTTTAGCGGGTTGTTAGTGAATTATCAATTAATGTTAAATGAATTATTCATGAGTTAGAATTTACCTAATATACACAATAATTAAAAGGATAATTAATTGTGTTTTAGTTTTACTCTATTTAATGTTAATTTATTGAGGTTAAGCACTAGCACTTTGTGGGATCACTTAATTAAATAAAAAGAGGGAATTCATAGATATTGGATCACGTGACCTAATGGTTTAACTGAAAACAGATCACAGAGTGATAATATATATTCTTTTGTAATTTTTCTGATTAAGAAGACGGGGATACTTTTCTTCTTTTCTCCTATACAAAATCAGTTCACATTGTAATAACACAAAGCAACAAATCAGCAGAAAGCTTTTTTTCCACCTACTTCAGTTAGAGTAAAGTGTAAGGGTGTAAAAAGAGAGGTCCTGTGGATGCAATAGCAAGTCTGAGGGGGCACTGTGCATAATACATTAAAAACATACAGTGTTAGAAATTCTACACACAAGGAACAAATTTTATAAATTGAGTGGTGTTATAAGGATTATTTGCCAGAAATACTGTATCTGTCCAAAGGAAAATGTAATTACCTCCCACCACAATTCCAACCAAATGAATGATCAATTGTGAAGGCCCTGACTCCCCTTGAAAAATGGCGGTTGTGTCACTTTCTTATCTCATTCTAGGTGGTGATGCCACTCTTAAAGAGATTGTTCACTTTTAGTATGATATACAAAAAAGGGGGGGTTGTGGGAGCACTCAAAAGGCTAAGTTAAAATATATTTAAGTACAATGGAATTGGCCAATTAAACAATGTACATTCCCTGGTCCCCTGTCACATAAGTAATTCAGTATACATGCAACTTTGCAAGTGCATGTGTTTACAAAAACAGGGGTTTTTAGGTACAAAGTTATGATCGTAAAGTTGATAAGCCACCATACCATGTCAAGATAAACCTCATACGGTGGTCCCTAACTTGTTTACCTCTGGTCATAGTATAAAAAAGGCTTGTACCTCTGCATAGTAACATTACTTGTAATAAGTGTCTCCTGAACCTTGGATCAGTCTGTGGGCTAGATCCTCCCTTGCCACAGGCTTTTGCGGTTTTTAAAACAGAGAGATTGCCCAAACCAACGCCCATTTTTTTAAAAAGCACAGCACCACAATTAGTATGATATAGACTAATGATCCCCAACAAGTGTCTCGTAAGCAACATGTTGATCACCATCCCCTTGGATGTTGCTCCCAGTGGCCTCAAAGCAGGTGCTTATTTTTAAATTCCTGGCTTGAAGGCAAGTTTTGGTTGCATAAAAACTAGATGTACTGCCAAACAGAGCCTCCTGTAGGCTGCCTTTCTATAAACTTCTAGAGATCAGTGTGAACCTTCATTTGGCTTACATCCTAGAAGCTGGTCAGACCCAAAGAACTATTCAAGCTCTGGAACAGTTTCTTTATTGCTTAATATCTCAAAAAAGGACAACTAGTCCAACGTCCATGGGCTGAATTTGCTCACAATAATTTAAAACATTAATTTTTTATTTTTTTCTGCAGTTTTGGACTCGGAGCTGTGCTCATCAAACCCTAGTGAATGCCTCTATTCCCCAGTCATTTCTGTTCTAGTCTTGTCTTCCAGATTGGATACTGGTCTGGTTATCCACCAAGTACACTAGAGCTATCTTCTCTAAAGTTGGGTCATCGTTTCATTGGTCCATTTAGGGTCAAGAGTATTAGCAGTGTCTGTGGAAGTGGACTTTCCTAGCATGAACATCGCTGACTGTCTTCCTACCTCTCAATGCAGCAGTCCCTGGTTCTCTAGGTACTTGAGCGCATGCTGCCCAGGCTCTCAAGGGCGAGCATCCAGATACCATGACGCTGGTGACATGGTGTCAGCCTGTAGATCGATGTTCCTTCTCAAGTGTTGTGTAGGCCAGGGTGATTTTCAGCATTCCTGCATTACCCCCACTATGTCCAATGTCCTTTTCCCAATAGGTTGCTAATTTGTTGGCTTCCATGCACACATTGCCCAAGCTTGCTCTGTATTTATAGTTCTAAGCTAAGCCTCACTGTTGTGTTTGGTCTTCTGGTTTTAATCTGATGCCTGTGTATTTGATTTGATTGGCCCGTGCCCTGACCTTGACCACAAAATTGTCATGCATTAGTCAATCTATTTCTGTTCTCCAATCGGTATCTCCCAGTGGGTGACAAAACACCCTGTGTGCTATCACCCTAATAAGAGGAAACAAGTTGTAAACCCCAGTACAGCCATGAAGGTATTGGAATTGCAATGTTCTCTTTAAAGGAGAACTAAACCCCTTTGCTAATAAAAACCCTTACCCCTACCCTCCATAGTCCCTGCTCCCACCCGCATAGGTGTTCACACAAGTAAATGCCACTAAGCTGATATCAGAGTCAGCACAGCGGAGCTCATGGGGGCTATCTTCAGCGCTTCAGGAGTCTTCAGTAAGTAAGTGCCGTATCGACGCATGTGCAGTTGTAGCAATATCCAAACAACTCAGGCTACACCGAAAGCCACGAAAATAGCTGAAGAGACCCGAGGATTACCAAAGGGAAAGGGGGACTATGGAGGGTAGGGGGTAGGGGTTTTTATTAGCAAGGGGGTTTAGTTATCCTTTAAGCTCTGTGCTTGTGCACACACACACACACACATTTTGAGGCTAGTGCACACAACAAATTTCGGTGTGCACAAACAATTATTTGGGAAACAGAAAATTTTGCATTTATTCCGACCTGCGCACATAGTTTTTAATAATACGAACACAAGTTTAAAATGTACGCCCAAAGGAATTTCTTTTGGGTGGAAGATGGTCCAAATTTCACCATCCAGCCCATATATCCCCACATGGCTGTTCAAATAGAGTTGACAGCCTACTGACTGTTAAGTATTTAATATGACACAGATTTTTCATCATTCATCATTATCCAGACATTTTAATATCTATGGCCAAAGCATATAATAAATAAGTATTTCCAATTCCAACAGATAATGCTATAATTAGGAAAAAAATAAACCCCTTTGTCCCCTTAAATTATTGTCATAATTTAATACTAGTATTGTTCCCCCACCAATGCAATCAAGGGACTCAGAGACACTCCTACATAAATGCACCTCATGCACAGAATTATGCAATTAGGCCATTATTATAATGACCATCTTTAAAGCGCAGAGTTTCATTGGTCAAGTCAGGGCCAACAAGGAAATATTAGATGTTATGGCTGCGGTCTTGCTTGACTATGTTTGCTCACTGTTCCTATATGAGCAGTGGCTAACTGAGCATGATGGATGTTTTAGTAAAGCAAATGTTGAGGCACCCATGTTTAAAATCCATGAACCATAAAACACTCAGACATTCAACGCCAACAGGATTGAACATTCCAAAGGAGCTATGTAACACTTTATAAAAAAAGTTCAGGCACAGAGCTATTAGTTACATAGGCTTAACAAAATCATAACAATATCCGCTTATTTCCATTGCTGAATAATGAAGATGGGTTCAAAGTTTTATTAGCTGTCTGACTTTCTATTGAATACTTCAAGTGCAATATTTATCAGTGAAATGTTTCCATGACAGCAGCTTTTACTATTGTAACACTCTGAATCCCAGCCAGCAGTGAATGTTCCCATCCTTGGATTGTTTGAACTGTGCTATTTTAGGCAAGTGAGCTCAAACTCCTAGTGACACATCACTAATAGGCACTGGACTACGTATTATCTACAGGAGGGGCAACATTTTACTCTTATCAAAGTTAAAACTAATGAGGGTAGTAGATAAACTTTGTGATGTCTGCCTACATCTTCTGCATATTAAGGCAAACTATTCCCAGTTTATGATCAGCCCTTATACTGTACATCCTAAAAGCTTTGTAAGTCATATTTTATTATTGAGCATCCTATAAATATGAATGTCACCGGGTATGGGAGACAGTAATCATTACTGCCAATGCTCATGAACTGTTATTTTTCCCTATATAATTAACTTGAATGTATTGTGACAACTCAAGCCATTTTTTTGCCATGACAATTGGAATGTTGTGACGTATTATAAACTCACATAAAAAGCAGGCCAGTCGTTATTCCTCCAACCAAGGGGTAAATTTATCAAAGAGGGAAGTTCCGCCAGTAGAGTGAAATTCTGCCGCTCTCAATTCATTTCTATGGGATTTTGAAAGGCATATTTATAAATGGGTGAAAGTGAAAGTTTACCCTTTGATAAATACGCCTATAAAAATCCCATAGAAATGAATGGAGAGTGGCAGAATTTCACTCTAGTGGCGGAACTTCACTATTAACTTCACTCTTTGATAAATATACCCCTAAATGTCAAAGCAGGACAGTTTTTATTCCTCCAACTACATGTCCATATATGTATAGTATATAAAATAGCATTTGTTATCACTTGGAAAAGGGAGCTGATCCTGAAACATGTTGAAACGATCAGGAAACATTAAAAGGCAAACTGCAGACACAGTAGATGGTGTTTGCTTTGAAATAGCAAAAAAAAAAACTATCTTCATGTCAACTCTGACTTTGAACTGTTTAATGGCACTCTTCTATTTATAGATAAATATATAGACATTGCTCACTGTCCCTTCAGAAAATGATTCATCACTGTTTTTGTACTTACAGTGAGAACTGCCATGTTGTTTTCCTGTCAATGAGCTAAATATTCATACCACAATGATAACATCACCATCTAGTGGCCATAAATACCAAAATGACAAGGATTTTTGATATATTTTAAGCATGGAACCTATTATCTAGAATGCTTGGGACCTTTCCCGGATAAGAGATCTCACCATACCTAAGTCTGCTAAAAATCATTTAAAAATTAATAAACCCAGTAGGGTTGTTCTGCCTCAAATAAGGATTAATTATATCTTAGTCAGGATCAAGTACAATATTTTGTTTTATTATAACAGAGAAAAATAAAATAATTTATATTTGATTTGAGTAAAATGGAGTCTATGGGAGATGCCCCCCCCCATAATTTAAAGCTTTCTGGATACCAGGTTTCCTGATAATGGATCCCATACCTGTATAAAATTTGGTGCAGGGTGATCCATGTGCCACACCGAACACTTTTCCTGCATCCTGCCCAAGCCCATTAAAATTCATAACCAGTGATAAAAATGCTAGCTTTGCTTCTGACCCCTATGGTAAAAAACATGTGGTCTTCTAGTACAGAGAGCAATAGAAGAGCCAAATTTCTGTTTTGAAAACCAGAAATTGGTCTCTTAAAGTTACCAGGAGCAACATTTTTGACTCTGCGCCCCTGCATAAGTATTAGGACCAGAGTTTGGCATTGTTGTGAAGACATCGGTTGAATATAAGTTCAGACATGCTTGTTGGTAATAAATAAATTACCTATCACCATTTAAAACTCCTTATAGTGAAGTCGCCTTTAAGGATTTGTGTTTGATGATAAATAGCATTTATACAAACTCTGAATTCCTAATAATCCTGCTGCGTTTATATATGCAGTAAAATATTAGCGCCTTGCTTTTGAACTGAGCATAGAACCTTGCTAAGGAACATCTGCTGTGTGTGTGAATATTCCAAAATAACATCATGACTCGTGAATTGTGCTTTTCATGATCCAGTCTCCTATTTATAGCGAATAAGAGATTCTGACTGGCACATTTTACATATGAATCTTTATATATGAGTGTCTTTATTTTCTTTATTATAGAGATTTATTATGATGGATGCCAACTATCCATATGTGACAACCATTAGTGAGTATTTATTGGTACATTAGTAGCAAATAGCAAGTTATGTGTGTACCAGGAGTTTGAGTAGTGTGTTGTTTGTGAAAGCTGTAAATTAAATAATTGTCAATGGAAATTTTTAACCACATTTTCTGTTTGGAGAAAAAGAAACATATTGAAAGCAATTCAGTTGCAACATAGCACAGTCATTTCTAACATATTTTTAACACAATGGCACTCTTAACAAGATATTAAAGACATTACCTAATAATAGATCAAGTCAAGTCAAGTGAGTTTATTGTCATTTCATCCATATATGTTTGTACAGTACACAGTGAAACTAAACAATGTTCCTCTAGGACCATGGTGCTACACACAACATAGATGTATCGGACAACAGACAAAAAGTGCAAGTGCAAAAATATGCAACTCCTGCAAGACAGGACAGCATAGTGCAGAGACAGGACAGGACAGTGCACACTCAGCAGATGTAATTAAGTAAATAATGCTAAATGTCAGACATGATGGGTGTATCATTGTGATATGATAGTAGTAAGGACATGATAAAGAACATGTGCAGATGTGCTCATAGAAAACAAGTGTATCCAATGGCTATTTATTTATACAATGGTGTACAGTAGCTGTGTAATGTTGTGTTACAGTATATAGTAAGGTCAGATGGAGTGTGTGTGTGAGAGATATCTGTCCGGTCCCTGAGTATTCAGGAGCCTTATGGCTTGGGGGAAGAAACTGTTACACAGTCTGGTAGTGAGGGCCCTAATGCTTCGGTACCTTTTTCCAGATGGCAGGAGTGCGAACAGTGGGTGTGAGGGCTGTGCTGGATCAGCCACAATGCTGGTGGCTTTACGGATGCAGCGAGTGGTGTAAATGTCTGTGATGGAAGGAAAAGAGACACCTATGATCTTCTCTGCTGTCTTCACTATCCTCTGTAGGATTAGCACTCTGCCAGGGATATTGTCTGGTCCTGCAGCCTTCCATGGGTTTACTCTTTCCAGAGTCATCCTCACGTCCGCCACCGTCAGACGCAGTGCCTGGTCACTAGGCAGAGTGATGGTCTTCCTCATTCCTGTGTTGTTCTGTGCTTCAAACCGTGCATAGAAGTTGTTCAGCGGATCTGCAACGGAGGCGTCACTGTCACAGGCAGATGGTGTTGACCTGTAGTTTGTAATAGCCTGGATGCTGTCACGGTCGACACCCAACACCAGAACAAATGCCAAGCACCCTGGTCTCTGCTAGTGCTTCAGCTGTAGTGTGACCGCCTTTGGCCTCAGGAGGAGCCCTCAGCTATTTGGATGCCACCAGGACTTAAACGAGAGGTGCAAGGCTAGAGGTTCTGGATAGGCAGAGGGGCATGACAGTTAGCTAGAGTCCTTAGCCCGAAGGTCGCGGTACAAGACGATAGGCAAAGAGTGGTCAGATCAGGCTGGGTCAGGGCAGGCAGAGAACAAACGTAGTCAGGCAGGCAAGGGTCAAACCAGGAAGTCAATCAGAGGGTTAAGGCAGAATCAGCGTTGGAAATCAGGCAAGGGGTCAGGATACAGAAAGTAGAATAGTCAAGAACAGGCAGGGGTCACAACAGATAATCAAAACAGGTTTTCAGGATCAGAAATAGCAACAGCTAAGCATCAGGAACAAATCCTATCACGGGCACTGAAAAATACAAACTGCAACTTTAAATAGGTTTGAATTTCGCACCCTTGCGCGCTGGCGTGTTAATATATAGGCATGCGCCTATAAATACAACAGAGGTGCGTCGCGTGCGCCATTAGTTACCAGGCGCAGGAAGAAGATCGACGCGTGCCGAGCGTGGGGGCGGCAGGCGCCCGAGTGTATGCGCGCTTAGCTACTCTGATGGCACCGGAAAGTTTGGCTCTCGCTGTTCTCAGGGCGACTTTGTTACCTTCCCTGAAAGCAGAGTCTCGGGCCCTCAGTAACACACGTACCTCTTCAGTGAACTACGGCTTCTGGTTGAGGTGTGTAGTGATGCACTTGGAGACCGTGACATCATCAATGCTCTTTGTGATGTAGCTGATTACAGACAACGTATACTCATCCAAGCTGATGTAGTCGCTGTAGGTTGTGATCTGTGGCCTGTACTAATTGGAAATTTAGGTAGCTGCATGCCTTATTTGGGCCTAACCTCCTTTCTGCCAGTAATTCTTGATACTGTTTGATAATTTTTTATTATTTTTATAAATTCTTTATTTACGTGTTTTGCAAAATACAGAAAGTACAATGGCATGAGATTCCTGCAGTAAAGAATTCAAGCATATGATACAGTGTTTGAACATACAGTATCCTAATATAAAGATTATTAAAAGACACCAGCAGGTTACATATCTCATAGTCGTACTTTGTGAGTAAGAAACCATTAAACCATTAAACAAAAAACAGAAAAACAAACTATGTTGGGCATATCTACAATCCTGCAGATAGTAGCAAAATGGTGGGTGGAGGAGCTTACAGTGGCCGTTTCAAGAAGTAAGGGTCCGGTATTCCTGTGATTCAGTAAACTGGAGCCAATAGAACCATTTTACTCGTCTCTCTCTTGTAGTGTTCAAATTGGCAAATTTCATTTACTTTAAGTGCCCAGTCTTTAAGTGTAGGGATTACTTTTGATTTCCAAAATAAAGGTATCAAGGATTTGGCTACTGTAATTACAGTTGAGATGAGCGATTTGCGATATTGTGCGGGAGACATTTTGTTACAATGCAATAAGAAAAATGACGCCGAGTCCGGTATCTGTGAATCTGGGTAATAACTGTTTTATTTGAGTCCAGTACGATTGTAGGTTGGGGCAATGCCACATAATGTGGCTGAGAGTTCCACTGGATTGACCGCATCTCCAACAGGTGTCAGGAACAGTTGGGAATATTTTAGATAGTACACTTGGTACCCTGTACCATTGTGAAAGTAATTTATAGTTGTTCTCCTGTAACCTGGCATACATAGTAGATCTGTAGGAGTTTGTAACAACAGTCTTCCATTCCGAGTCTGTAAAGGTGCGTTGCAGTTCTCTTTCCCATTTTCGTTTGAAATCACTCGCTGGTGTAGAGGGGCAACTTAGCAACAGTTTATAAATTATTGAAATTGCATGCGGGGTGTGTTCAGTTCTGGTGAACAATTGTTCAAATGAGGTATCCTCAGATCCTGTGGCGTCAGTTATCATTTTAGTATCTAGGAAATGCCGTATTTGATGCAGCCGTAATCTCTCAAGTGGCGTAATCTTTTCTGGAGGCAAGATATCTGCTAACGGTTTGATGGATCTACCATTAAGCAATTGAAAAGCCCATAAAGTTTCTGTTTGTGTCCAGTTCTTGAAATGCATGGGCAGTAATCCTGGAGGGAAATCCTTATTGTACAATATCGGGGTTAACCTGGAGTGTGGATTAAGAAGGCATTTTTTATGTTTCAATGCATCCCAAGTGTTGGCGATTTCCTTGATAATTGGATTTGGAAATGTTGGCTTGCAACGGTAAGGTTTGGGCAACCATGTGTATATTTCCAGCGGGTATTCATATCCATCTTGTGCCACAAGTGGCCATAATTTAAGAGTCGTAGGCTTCATTAAGTCTATCATCTGTAAGACTGCGGCTTTGTAATACGCCCAAAAGTCCGTCAAACCTACACCCCCTGCCTCTTTTGGCTGAGTAAGGGAATCAAATTTCTGTCTGGCTTTCTGACGCTTCCAAATAAACTGAGAAATGGGAGAATGTAGTTCTTTAAAAAACTGTCTGGGTATCTGGAATGGGATCGTCTGGAACAGATATAGAAAACGAGGGAGTATATTCATTTTAACAATGCTGATATGTCCAAACCAGGAGAAGCCCGGTTTGTCCCACTTCTGCAAGTCGGTTTTCACTGTTTTGAGAAGTGGGTTAACATTCAGGGGCACTCCATCTGTAAGTTTAGCCGAAATCTTGAGACCCAGATAGGTGAAATATTTAGGTTCAATCATAAATGTACAATTGTGTCTTATATGTTGCAATTCCCGGTGAGGCAGATATATGTTAAGGAGGCTGGATTTCTGTTGATTTATTTTTAGATTGCTTAGAGAGCCATAGGCATCTAGTTCAAGCAAGAGCTCTGGTAACGTAGTTCTTGGGTGTGTTATAAAAAACAACAGATCATCCGCGTAAGCCGCCGTTTTATGTGAATGATCGCGTACATATATATACACATGATATTCGCATTTTGTCTAATGCGCTGCAGGAATGGTTCGAGTGTAATGACAAAGAGGAGGGGAGACAGTGGGCATCCCTGTCGTGTGCCATTTTTAATATCAAACGGTTCAGACAGCATCCCATTAACTCGGACACGTGCCTGTGGTCGAGCATATAGGCTTTGGACATATCGTTGGAAAACAGGGCCAATTCCTATCCACTGGAGACATTTGAATATCATATCCCACCTCACCCTGTCGAATGCCTTTTCCGCGTCGGTAGATAATAACGCCAGCGGAATGTCCTTCTTTTTGCAATAATGTATTATGTTGTACACCCGAAGAGTGTTGTCTCTAGCTTCCCTCTTAGGAACGAATCCCACTTGTTCAGGGTGTATGATTCTTGTCAAAAGAGGTTTTAGCCTTTCTGCCAGAACTTTCGCAAACAGTTTAGTATCCACGTTGAGAAGGGATATTGGCCTATAGCTCTTGACGTCTAAAGGGTCTTTCCCCTTTTTATGAATTAGTGTAATATTAGCTTGTGTTGCGTCTATAGGCAATTTACCCTCAGCTATAATCGCATGGACATGTTTCTGAAAAAATGGCAAGAGAGCCTTGGAAAATCTTTTATAGTACAAACTAGTAAATCCGTCTGGGCCCGGAGCTTTGTGGGTTGGGGTGTGTTTGAGAGCAAATTGAATTTCCTCCAGGGAGATAGGGGACTCTAGGTGATCGAGATTTTCTATCGATAGGTGAGGCTTAGGGACGGTTCGCAAATAGGTGTCAATCTTGTCGCGTCAGTCAGACTCTGCGGGTTGATCCAGTTCCTGGTCAATATTATATAACGATTTATAAAAATCCCGGAAAATTTGGCTGATTTGATCTGTGTCATGTGTTAGTGTACCAGTGCGGTCCTTAATGCTCATTATGTGATTTTTCCGTTGTTTGATTTTTAAGGCGGAGGCTAGTAGGCTGCCACATTTGTTCCCATGCTCGAAGTAAAGTTGCTTCTGGTAGAAAATTGCTTTAGTAGTATAGTTGTTTAATAGGGTTTTGATTTCTTTTCTGATTGCCGTAATTTGATGAAGGGTGTTGTCTGAATGTTGGGATTTATGTTGTCGTTCCAGCGTCATCAGAGTCTGGAGCAGTTGATTATATTTCTGCTGTTTTTCCTTCTTTTTTTGTGTGCTGAGTTTGATCAGCTCCCCTCTTATCACACATTTATGTGCTTCCCAGACCATCTGCGGGTTTGAATCGTGGGTGACATTCTCCTTAAAATAGTGTTCAATGACCTCCGTAAACCGGTTAATTGTAGAAACGTCATCAAGTAAAGTTTCATTGAGCTTCCATTGCCACGATTTTTGTGGGGGTCTCTGCCTCAGGAGGTATAGTAAAACTGGTGCGTGGTCTGACCAGGTAATTGGTCCAATGGTAGCCATATAGCACATAGGAAGAGTATTGTGTGATGTGAGCAGATAATCTATTTTGGAGTATTGTTGATGTGGGTTGGAATAAAAAGAATAGTCTTTTACTTCAGGGTTCAAGATCCTCCAAGTATCGATTAAATTGTACTCCTGCAACAAATGCCTCAGTTGAGTCAGTTGATGTTTCGGTAAACTAGAATGTGTAGCGGAACAGTCTAGAGTCGGTTCCATAGGAAAATTAAGATTGCCGCCTATAATCATGGTGCCCTCTGCAAACTGGTCAATTTGTTGAAGTAACAGTGTAAGACGGCCTAGTTGTCCCACATTGGGAGGGTACAGCGATACAAAGGTATACATCGTATTATCAATAAGTCCTTTAATGGCATTCATATGCCCCATTTTATCCATAGTCTGGTCTACATGTGTCCATTGTAGGTAGTCTGCGAGAATAATAGCTGTGCCTCTAATTTTAGTCGGTTGTGGTTTGCTAGTGTAGATATTTGAGAAGCCTTTAATACATATCCTAGACATCGCCTGCTGCTTAAAATGTGTCTCTTGTAGCATGGCAACGTGTATCTTATTGCGTTTCAACTTAGTTTTTGTATCGTATTGAGACCCCTGACATTCAACGACATTATGCAGAGTTTGTCACTCATTGGTGCTGTTTGGTAGGCATAACCTAATGTAACCATAGCGCTTCTCCACCGTGCATCTGGAGCCGAGTAACAGAGTAAAGAGATCTGCCCAACATAGAAAATAAAGCTGTAACTTGTAACATAAACAAAATTGTGTATACATATCAGTTCCTCCCTGAGAAGACTCCTATATCAATGTGCAATTAGTCGAACAGGTAGGTGGGATACGGTATAGGTACTCCGTGGGTTCCCTCGCCAAAAATTGGGGGGAGTTGTATCACAACGGAGAAAAAGGCAGTGGGGGGAGAATCCGAAACCAACATAGGGTACGTGTTATCCACAGCTCCCAGTCTCCCTTAAATATAAAAATATAAAGCATTGCAACCAGAATATGTGAAAGACCATGCTGAGCATAGCATGTATCAAGGGTGTACAGGTCAGAGCTATCGTGAGCAAAAAGAGAGAAGAAAAAAAAAAAAGGGGGGGGCAGGTCAGGTAGACTGAGGTGTGTTTGAAGGGCTATAGGCTAGGTATTATAAAAAGGAGGGGAGAAGATGTACTCCTATAGTGAACAATTCGCATTATACAAAGGGGGAAAATTCAAGCTGAGTATGCATCGACATGGTACTGTTTGATAATTTTATACTGTTAAAAACATACATTTAGGGGCATATTTATCAAAATGTGAGATTGGAATTAACCAGAGAAAACTTTTACATTCCTATGAGATTTTTTTGAAGTGTATTGATCATTGGTGAAAGTTAGAGCTCACCATTTGATAAATCCCATAGGAATGAATAGAAAGTGGGATTTTAAAAAATCTAAATGAGGCCCATTTATTAAAGGGGAATTATCCCTATACAGACTCCCCTACCCAGCCTCATGACCAGACTCTTATAGTAGTCCTGTTACTGCTTTGCTGTGGGCAGGGCCGACCATTAGGGGGCACATTTACTTAGCTCGAGTGAAGGAATAGTAGAACAAAACTTTGAATTTCGAACATTTTTTTTGGCTACTTTGACCATCGAATTGGCTACTTCGACTTCGAATCAAATGATTAGAACTAAAAATCGTTTGACTATTCGACCATTCCATAGTCGAAGTACTGTCTCTTTAAAAAAAACTTCGACCAAGTACTTCGCCACCTAAAACCTACCGGACATCAATGGTAGCCTGTGGTGAAGTTCCCCATAGGCTTCCTAACAATTTTCTGATCAAAGGAAAATCATTCGATCGATGGATTAAAATCCTTCGAATCGTTCGATTCGAAGGATTTAATAGTTCGATCAAACGATTTTTCCTTCGATCGATTGATCGTAGGAAATGTGGTAAATCCTTCAACTTCGATATTTGAAGTAGAAGGATTTTACTTCGATGGTCAAATATCGAGGGTTAATTAACCCTCGATATTCAACCCTTTGTAAATGTGCCCCTAGAAATCACGGGGCCCCATACAGCAACATTTTTGGGGCCACCTGGGCCCCACCCACCACCACCCGCACATTTTGTCCAGGGGTCGGCCCGAACCCGCGCGGCCCTTGGGTCGGCCCGCACATCACTAATATATATATATAGATATAGATATAGATATAGATATAGATATATATATATATATATATATATATAATTTATTTGATATTGGATAGACAACTTTTGAAATTTTGATGATTACATTTAGGCACCAAGCAAGAGGCTATAATGTGATGGTTATTTATCTTATAATTTGACGGGAGAGGTAATTTATTTGCAGGCATAGCTGGGAGAATAGATGTATTCCTGGAGGCTTACTCGATGTACTTTGATAAAATAGGGACAGAGATGCCAACTTGGATCCAAAGCAATCCGGTAGCGGTCGTATTTTGGCCACACCCGCCACACTGTATGACCTCCACCATGCTTGCTGCTCCACTGCTTTGGACAACATCAGAGAATTTCAAATAATGAGATTCTATGCATTTCAATGGAGAGGGCAAGTTAGGTTTTGGGTGCAAAATATTGACAGTGATAGATCAACCTGTTACTGTTGCAAAGCAATGAAGAGGGGCATAAATCAGGTAGACTCCTGACAAATAGGGGGAGTTGACATATCTGCATACCTCCCAACTGTGCCGTTTTTCGAGGGACAGTCCTGATTTTGACAGCTCAACCCGCAGTCCCGGGTTTGTTACTGAAATGTCCTGACTTTCTCTTTGACCTTTTGAACTGAACAGCCAGAAAAAGATACAACGGTTCTAACTTAATTGGCTTTTTGCAGAGAGACCAGAATAGATACTTAGATACTTTTGTAACAATTTAAGATAAGCACTTCTCTTGGGAGAACTTGCAGCTTAAAGAGCAATAAACCATCATAAGCAAAACTGTAATAACATAAAAACCACAGAAATGTGTTTAAACTTTCTTAACCTGCAAAATTTTTATAAAATAGACATGGTAAATAGGGGGTGTGGCCACAAAAATGAACGTGATCAAAAAAATTTCACAGTGTTCTGCACGGCCAATCTTTTTATCCCTCCTTCTCTTTCCAAAATGTTGGGAGGTATGTGTCTGATGGGGCAGGGAATCTTTGTAGGAAATCACAAATGTAAGCTTTTTCACCATCATGTCCACTGATCTGTAAAAAGAATTCAAATATATGATTGGGATTACATTAAGGTACTATGTCACTCCCATCTTGTAACCTCTAAAGTTCTTGCGGTAGTAATGCTGGCCATATATATTAAAATGTTATCTTTGCCAAGATGAAATGCATGAGAAAAGATTGTTCTTTTCCAAGTAGAAAAGAAACACACTGGCACACAAGGAGTGTAGTTACAGGGCAAGCTCTTGCAAAAAAAGGTATGATTCATTCATAAATTGATACAGTGTCGAAATCCAAGACAGTGGAAGGCAAATTTGATACATTTGAAAAAGGTTACCTAAAAGACACGTGAATAGTTACATTGAATCATAGATACAAAAAAGAATAAAAAGTTACTCCTACCCTACATATAGAGGAGAAAGAAATGTAAGAATACCTGTCCCTGTGGCTTAGTCAGATTATATTCATGTCTATAAGGGTCTGGCTACACGAGCAGATTCGGGGGGGTTTGTCACCCCAGGGACAATCTCCCCGAACTGCCGTCCCCCTGCCCTCTGCCAGCTAATATGAAAGTCGCCTGCGGCAATGCACACGCGATGCTTAATTTTCCGAAGTCGTCCAAAGTTTCCTCATGAGGCAACTTCGGAAAACGAAGCGCCGCATGTGTATTGCCACAGACGACTTTCATTTTAGCTGACGGAGGGCAGGGGGAAGGCAGTTCGGGGAGATTGTCGCCCTGAAGAAGAGGAGATTTGTCGCTGGGACAACTAATCTCCCCGAATCTGCTTGTGTGGCCAGACCCTAAAGGAAAACTGTTCTTTTCCAGTACATATAAAAGTTATAAGTACAGGGCAAAATCTATCAGAAGTGAAGGTAGAAATAGAAAAGACATTCAATTTACTAATGTGTGTGCTGACCCAGTGCCAGAGGGTCAGGCTGAATTTTGTTTTCTGAGATATGGCTTTTTGTGAATTGCACCATCTATCTACAACAGCCAAATTTTGTGGGTTGGGTGCGGGTTGAGTTTTTCTTGACCCACACACCACTACTTCAATTGTTATATTCAAAATAAACCGATAAACTGATATTACTGCTCCTTTCAAGAAACTAAAAATTACTTTATAGAATCCTGGGCCTCGTTTCAAGGAGAAGGAAAGCTACGGAGGCATTTTATTGACAATAGATCTCTCTGTTTGTTTAGGATAGCAGCTGCAGTATTAGCTTGGTGTGACATCACGTCCTGCCTAAGTCTCTCCCAGCTCACTTATAGCTCTGGGCTCAGATTACAGCAGAGAAGAGAGGGGTGAGAGGAGCAAACTGAGCATGCTCACGCCCAGGGCAAGGAGGTATAAGCTAAAGGCAGGAATTCTGATACAGAAACCCATGTGTACACAATAGAAGGAAAGAAATGCAGTGCTTCATTTGACAGAGGACTCAGAGCAGCACCACTTGAGGGTTTACAGGTATATTTAGGTGGACCTTTCTGATAAGGCTTATTTAGTTTTAACCTTTCATTCTCCTTTAACGGGTCCTCATTCTGATGCAGCAAACACTAGGCTTGTTTCCCAGGCCAGTGTTTTTGTTAGGCATAAACTACACCGCCATCTTGTCTTTCTGATCTGGCTTCGCTATCAACTTTTGATCAGAGATTTTAAAGGAAACAGATTGGCCAGGTAAGCGTCCTTCTATTAAACCTTCATGGACAGCGCATTTCGATCCAAACAGAAGCAGCAGCTGAGTGAATAAACCTGGCAATTATATGCAATTGGGTTGCGTCATATTGTGGCACCTCTGCTTGTCCTTTAAATCAGAAATTTAGCTGATGTATTTGTGGCACCTCTCCTTGTCCTTTAAATCAGAAAATGTAACTGATGTATTTGTGGCGCCTCTCCTTGTCCTTTAAATCAGAAAAGGTAACTGATGTATTTGTGGCACCTCTCCTTGTCCTTTATATCAGAAAATGTAACTGATGTATTTGTGGCGCCTCTCCTTGTCCTTTAAATCAGAAAATGTCAACTCCGGGTGGGCCTTCATGCTTCTAAACATTTGGAATATTTCATGGTCATTCTTTATTTCTATGAGAACAAAGCTAAATAGATGGAATAATAAATTATAGTATGTAAAGAAAAAAAGACTATGAGAATAGAGGTGAGTGAGGAGAGGAAGAATAATAGTACTGAGAGTGGGCCCAAGGTCCAAGGTTTTTGGGTGGGCCCATGGAGTCCCAGACCGGCACTGAGTATGTCTGTAAATCAGCACACTGCGTTGCCCTAATATTGAATACCTCAAAACAACAAAATGAACATGGAAACACTTCTTTTAAACCAAGTTAAATACATATTCAGTGGTTCCATGTTCCAGGATCAAGTTGATGCAGGAGGAGGCTGACCTGTAAAATGAAATCACTACACATTTAAAATTAAAATAACAGATTGAAGCTATTCAAAAAAACATCAATGTTGTCCTTAAAACTGCAGTAACAGTAACTCCATTGCAACATAGCTTTTTATTTTTAGGGAACATTGCGTCACTGCCCATTTAAACACCCCCCCCATCCTCGCTGTATCCGTAGCAACTGCATCAACGTGCTTCTGACGTATCCCACACAGGACTCTGCTCCGCCCCCTCCCCTTGAAAAAGTAAAAACCGAACGTGAGGAGGGCGCCTAGTCACTAGGCTCCTCCTATTTTCGCGCTGACGACTAGAGGATTTCATCACCGCTTATTGGCCTCCAACAAGCGCAGGGAATCCGCGATTGGTAAGTTGAGTGCCCGGCTTGTGACGTAACGATATCGCGATATCTCCCGGCGCTGCCGTTTTTCCCATCCCTCCTCCTATGACAGCGAGAACTTTCGAGATCTCACGCGGTTCCATTCATCTCCCCCACAGCGGTGACTAGCACAGTGCGGTTGTCCGCCAGATCTCAGTGCTTCCCGCTGCCCCTCAGCCGTCCACCCTGCTCGTCGTTGTGCTGTAGACATGTCGGTGGTGGGTTTTGACTTTGGATTCCAGAGCTGCTATGTCGCCGTCGCTCGGGCCGGGGGTATTGAAACGGTGGCCAATGAGTACAGCGACCGCAGCACCCCGTGAGTATTCTGCCGGGCGCCGCCATGCTTGTCTGTCAGTGGTACACATGTATCCCTGGGGCTACAAACGCTGCGTGCTACATTCAGATGTGTTCCTATAGCTTCAATGGCACAGGCTACACATGGCTGATGGTTTCACGCACTCACTGCATGTACAATCGCACAATTGCCCTTTCTACAGCCATTCTACTTATTTTTGCACTGGGAATTGCTCTGTACAGGCATGGGACCTGTTATCCAGAATGCTGGGGACCTGGGGTTTTCTGGATAACAGATCTTTCTGTAATTTGGATCTTCATTCCTTAAATCTACTAGAATATAAAGTAGACCTTTAATAAACCCAATAGGATGGTTTTGCCTCCAATAAGGATTAATTATATCTTTGTTGAGATCAAGTACAAGCTACTGTTTTATTATTACAGAGAAAAAGGGAAATCCTTTTTGATTTGGATTATTTGGAGAAAGTAGAGTCTATGGGAGATTTGGAGCTTTCTGGGTAACTGTTTTTTTTTTTAATTTTTGTATTTTTTTTAGCAATTTTGCAGTTGGTTTTCATTACATATATATTTTTTTTATTGCTCCTGATAACAGATCCCATACCTAGGGTTGCCACCTTTGCTGATGGCTAAACCCGAACACAGGGGGCGGGGCAGATAACATTGGGGGTGGGGCAGTGATGTAGGCACATGTATGATGACATCAGAGGTGGGCACAATGATGTTGGTGGAGTGATGACACCAGGGCAAGGTTATTGCGTCACTTAGATGCAACTGGCTGGATTTCTATCCAGTATTCTCAATGTTTTAAAGTGTTGATTCTCAATGAGATAGGGGCAACCCTATCTCTAGCTATAGTCTGCTTGATGATTCAACCCAATTCTTTTAATTACAGGTATGAGATCTATTATACCAGAAATCAATTATCCATAAAGCTCGGAAATACAGCAATGCTAATTTAGAAAAGAACATTTATTTTTGATTGATTTGCTTTTTTTTTTTTTTGTGTATTTGTAATAATAAGAAATGAACTGTACTTGATAGTAACTAAGTTAAGTTAGGTGAGTATCATAGTATATAAATGCTTTTCATGTATTGGCCAGATTATTGTTTGGGTTTTATAAGGCTGAAAACCGAACAGAAAGTTCAGACCCGAACAGGCCTTACAAAAACCGAACTGTTCTGTTGAAAACCAAACTGGTGGCAACCCTACCCATACCTTTATTACATCTTGAGTGTACCAGCAACATGATTTGATATTGTTCTTCAATGCCTTTTCATTCATTTCCTCCCTTATTGGAGAATATTATCCTTTTTTTTTTAATTATATAGTGAATAAAGTACCCCCTAATGTAAAAATATAAGGATATTATAAGTCACTGAGTTCCATGACCAAATAAAAGCACAAGGCCGAAGGCAGAGTGCTTTTATACAGGTTATGGAACTCCGAGGTGACTTCTTATATCATATTTTCCAACAAGGGGTACGTTATTTATTAGAATACACAAGTTTCAGTGAGTCATGTGACAAAAATGACATCACTACACACAGTTTATAACTGATGACATCAGAACTCACCATTTATAAGGATTTCATTTACAAGATATTCATGGCTTTTGTGTATCATAAGTTGATTATACTAGTTAACGAGTGTTTTTCTTTGGGTGAGGAGTTTGTGTTGTCCAGCTGAAAGTGTCCAATTGTCTCGGCCTCTGTTGACGGGAACAGACTCTCAAAATGATTACAACCTGGTGCTTTTAAAGGAAAATTTAAAGAAAACCCTAGCCCCTACCCTACATAGATCAGACTCACTCTTCCCCCCAGCCTTAGGGGCATTTGCCCGGGGGAATACTAACGTTTTACTTGCCGCTCGGTGCAGATTCAGGCATCGGAGTTCTCGGGCGCCAACTTCATTCCGCAGAGAAGAAGATGGCACCCTAGAACTCCAATGCCAGAATCTGCACTTCTCTCCCTGTCACTGCTTGTAATCTTATTTGGTGGTCTGAGTGGTAACCGCTGGTCCTCCAGCAAGCATTTTCCTGCACAGATCTATCTGGATGCTTTGTTTGCATCATGCAGGGTGCTTTCTATTTAACAATAGTATGGGTGGTGATGGGAATTATGACTGCAACTATTTTCAGCCACAGTCAAAATGCCAGTTGGCCTAATATGTAATCATTAAAGGGCAAATCAATCTCAAAATAAAACTGCCACATAAAAGAAAACACAAGTAAACAACTTTTTGATATTGTTACAAATTACAAGTTGTTTGCTTTTATTAGCAATACATATACAGATAACTCAAAACCCATAGAAATGTGTAATGAATTTATATTGCAAAGTTGCTTAGAATTGTGTTCTTTTTTATAAGTAGAAAGAAAAAAAAAAATCTTTTTTTTTTTTTTTTTGGGTTGACATTCCCTTTAATTGCACAGACCATGTCCATGTAATTGTTAATATGTCTGGGCATCCTCTGTCATTCATTCGATCCACGCTTGCTGGTGGATATGGCTGACCGTTCTCCCCTCCTCTGCTGCCTAGGCCTTCCTGTTAATTACTTCTGGATCTGTACATTTCCATGTGGGCACTGCCACTAGGGTTGCCCCCTGGCTGGTATTTTACCAGCCTAGCTGGTAAAACACCTGCCGGGGCCGGTATTACAAATTTACTGGCAATGTAGCTGCCGGTACTTTGTAATACCCTTAACAAAAGCCCTTGCCTTCCGGTGGAAACTTACCTTTTCTTTGTCATTTTGCCCTCACGCGACGTGGCATGTCACCTTTTGTGGCACAACACCGCCAGTGGCACAACACCGCCAATGGCCAGTAAATTCTTTTTAAAAAGGTGGCAACTGCCACTGAGCACTTGCCATGATTTCACAAAGCCTCTGCTGTTTAAACTATACACATCACTTTCTGCATTCTCCTTCTGGTTTCTGTAGTTTCCATATTGGTCAGTTTGATTGGAGGCTGCAGTGAGCCATACACACACAGTTCAGACTTAAACGGGCGATTCACCTTTAAATTAACTTTTAGTATGTTATACGGCTAATTCTCAGCAACTTTTCAACTGACCTTGATTTTTACATTTTTTATAATTGTTGTATTATTTTCCACCGCCTTCTGACTTTCCAACGGGGGTCATTGACCCCATCTAAAAACAAATGCTCTGTAAAGCTACACATTTATTGTTATTACTACTTTCTATTATTCATGTTTCTGCTCAGGTCTCTACTATTCATACTGTAATCTCTTATTAATATCAAGGCATGGTTGCTCGGGTAATTTGGACCATAGCAACCAGATTGCTTAAATTGCAATCTTGAGAGCTGCTGAATAAAAAGCGAGAGAACTCAAAAACAACAAATACTAAAAAAGGAAGACCAATTGCAATTTGTCTCAGAATATCACTCTCTACTGCATACTAAAGGTGAGGGACTCGAAGTCCCAGAATTCATGACTTCAATAATGCAGATCTGTTGACAGAGATACACCAATGTGGTTCTCGCCCAACAAGAATTTTTATAACCCATTTGATAAATATTTGGCCAATTCTTGGAGTACTGGGTGTGTCGTAAATCTAACAAAGATAGCCAATGGTTGCATGGCAAAGCTAATTCAAACTGATTTAAATGAGGAGATAAATATGATATAGAGTAATGTAGTTCATACTCTATTTAATCACAAAGACCATAAAGACACCAAGAAATGAATCAATAGTTCTGTCTTTGTACTTAAAGCATTAACTTATTTTTCTCCATCTTCCTCGCGTCTGAATGCTTTTCCCTGTTCGCAGAATTATGCAGAACAGGGAGTTCTATGTTGCCGGTGAATGGAGCTTTTACTTTGAGAGATCCTGTCATTTAGATTTTCAGACATGTTGTGTTAACCGTGCCACACAAATCCAAAATAACATATATATATATATATATATATATATATATATATATATATATATATATATATATATATATATATATATATATATATATATATATATATATATATATATATATATATATATATATATAGAGGATCTGTTATCTGTAAACCCATTATCCAGAAGGATCCGAAATGCAGGAATTGCATTTATCATAAATGTATTTAAACAAACCTTATTGATGGACTAATCTGTTTTTGCCAATAAGAAGAGAAGCTTTTGTATTTGATTAATATTAACTAAGCTGACATGGAAACAATCCTGTGACGTTGTATCTTCTTTCTTTTTTCTTAGGTAAAGATTGTTTGCATTGGGCCCCATGCACTTTGGCATTTCTGCGTCTAACGCGTTTCGGGAACACCCCTTAATCATAGGCCTATAATTTTAAGGGGTGTTCCTGAAACACTTTAGGTGGCCATTACATTTCAGCCACCTCTTTTTAATATTTCATTAAACAGTTTTTATTTTCATTTTATGAGGCGGTGAAATAAAATGCAGACCCATTGCGAGTGGACCACAACTACATCTAAATAGAGTCATTGTCTAATTGGATTTTGCAAGTTTAGTGATACAGCTATGGGACCTGTTATCCAGAATGCTCAGAACTGGGGTTTTCCGGATAACGGATCTTTCTGTATTTTGGATCTTCATACCTTAACTCTACAAGAAATTCATTTAAACATTAAGTAAACTAAATAATCTGGCTTTGCTTCCAATAAGGATTAATTATATCTTAGTTGGGATCAAGTACAAGGTATGGTTTTATTATTACAGAGAAAAGGGAAATCATTTTTGGATTATTTTGGTTAAAGTAGAGTTTATGGGAGACGGCCTCGCCGTAATTTAGAGCTTTCTGGATAACGGGTCCCCTACCTGGAAATGACCAAGCCATGCTCACATTTTGGATGAGGAAGCCGCAATACAATTGTATTGGGAGCACAACCCACACTTTGAATATGAACTCAGCTGCTGGCATGAGCACATGGGCATGTCTCCATTAAACATCCATTCAAAGCACAAGAAGTCACAGCACTTGCCTAATCATTCCATTTATGCTTTATTTAGCCAGATTTGCCACAAAAGAACTTACAGCAAGCCGTTAAATTGTGTCCATAGCCATACGTGAAACTTTCAGTGGCATTCGACCGTTGTTATGTAAAATGTTTACCATGCTTTTACCCAGTGATTATATTATGAATGAGTCACATCTTGTATGTGGGAGTAACCTTGGATTAGGCTGCTAGACACTATTTACAAGTTTAAGGGTTTTCAAATGTCATACATTTTTTATAACGCTCATTAAGCATAGCTTCCTTTTCTGCCTCTGCTGTGGCAGATTTATCAGGTGCTGAAAATTTCTTAGGGGCACATTTACTTAGCTCGAGTGAAGGAATAGAATAATTTGGCTACTTCGACCATCGAATTGGCTACTTCGACCTTCGCCTACGACTTAGAATCGAACTATTTGAACTAAAAATCATTTGACTATTCGACCATTCGATAGTCGATGTACTGTCTCTTTAAAAAAAACTTTGACCTCCTTCTTCGCCACCTAAAACCTACCGAGCATCAATGTTAGCCTATGGGGAAGGTCCCCATACGCTTTGTAGCCAATTTCTGTTCGTTCGATCAAACGATTTTTCCTTCGATCGAACAAACGAATTACAGTAAATCCTTCGATATTCGTAGTCGAAGGATTTAACTTCGATAGTCGAATATCGAGGGTTAATTAATCCTCGATATTCGACCAATAGTAAATGTGTCAAAATTCACAAATGCAGATTTTAATCCCCTATTGGAATGTAAATTAGAATGTGAGATGTATCCCACCTCAACCATGGAAATGGTCCTAATTTCGAATATTCACCACCTAAAACCTGCCGAGTTCATGTACAAGTCAATAGAAGAGGTCAGATGAGATGTTAATAGCCTTCCTCACATTCAAGTTTTTTTCATGAGAAAAAACTAGATTCGTATGAATCGAATACAAAACGGATGCTATTTGAATTTTCGGGTCGGAACCGTTAGATTGAATATTATACATTCAAATTTTTTTTTTAAATAACCTCCCAGTCGATTTATGAGTATATTCGAATTTAAAAAAATTCACATGAATTTGAAATACCAAGTCCTTTATCAAGGGGAATATCAAGAACAATAAATTTGTAGCCTTATAGAGCATTTGTTTTTAGATGGGGTTAGTGACCCCCAGTTGAAAGCTGGAAGAAGAGTCAGAAGAATAAGGTAAATAATAATAAAAAAAAAGAAAATAAATAATGAAGACCAAATAAAAAAGTTGCTTAGGACATACTAAAAGTTAAGATGAACCACCCATTTAAAGGAGAACTAAACCCTACCCTACATAGACCACCCCTCCCTGCTACCCCCCCAGCCTAGGTGGTACCTTTGCTAAGTGCCTCTAACTCTTTACTTACCCCTCTGTGCAGATTCAGGGCATCAGAGTTCACAGCAGCCATCTTCTTCTCTCCGGTAATCTTCGTAAAGTAAGTGCCGTATCAGCGCATGTGCAGTTGGCAAAATTTTCTGTTTCGCGACAACTGTGCATGCGCTGAAAGTCACGGAAATTGCTGAAGCTCCGGAAGAAGACCGAAATGGCTGAAGATGGCGCCTGTGAACTCTGCTGGACAGAATCTGCACTGAGGGGTAAGTAAAGAGTTAGGGGCATTTAACAAAAGTAACACATAGGCTGGGGGGAGCAGGTAGGGGATTTTAGTAGCAAGGGTTTGGTTCTCCTTAAAGAAGTATTGGTACGTATCCATTACACATGTCCACTTTTATTCTCAGTCCACACAACACGCAATTTTTTTAAAATGACAGGTACAGGTATGGGACCTGTTATCCAGAATGCGCTGGACCTGGGGTTTTCCAGATAACGGATCTTTTCGTAATTTAGATCTTCATGACCTAATTTTACTGTAAATGTAAACATTTAGGGGCAGATTTATCAAAGTTGAATGTTAGTTTTTTTTAATTCGAATTACCTCGAAATACGATTAGCATCTTCTTAAAGAAAAAACTCGAATAGATAAAACTCGAACGAATATTACCGACCTGAAAACTCAAATCAAATTCGAATTGAATTCAACTAAACTCGAATCAAGTTTTTTTTCTTTGTCAGAAAGGCTATTAACATCTTCAAATGGGTCACTGGACCTCTGCCATTGACTTCTAGATGAACTCTGCAGGTTTTAGGTGGAGAATAGTCAAATTCAAGTTGTGCCTAGGGTTCAGGTATATTGAATTTGAGTTTGGATTATTCCCATCTCGAATTTTTGAGTTTTGACCAAAAATCCAAAAATCCAACTTGCAAATTCGAATTTCAAATTCAAACCTTAATAAATGTGCCCCTAAATAAACTCAACAGGCTGTTTTTGCTTCCAATGAGGATTAATTTTATTTTAGTTGGGATCAAGTACAAGGTACTGTTTTATTATTACATAGAAAAAGGAAATCATTTTTAAAAATTTGGATTATTTGGATAAAATAGAGTATGGGAGATGGCCTTTCCGTAATTCGTAGTTTCCTCATAACGGATCTTATACCTGTTTGTCCTGTCATTGCTTCCTCTATTATATAGTATATTTTGTATTTAATGTACAATATTATTTGTATACAATGAAATACACAATGACTTCATACATATTCTCCTTTTCTGCCTATATTGCAAGTTAAATATTCCACTTATTACATCCAAATGAGTATTAAATCTACTGTCCTTCACATATTCTAACCTCTCCGTCTTTTAGCTTTGTGTGTTGTCTATATACACTGCCCCTTTTAACTCCTGATAATTGTAAGAACAGATAAATAAAAAGTTGGAGCAAGGCACTCTGATGGGTCTTTATGCTTAAATATACTTGGGTTGCAGTAATTGTATGAATCTACTCAGCTTGGAGATATTACAAATCTGATGGAGGTTCATAGCTTCCAAATTTTAGGTGTGCTTGTGTAAGCTCATTTTTGGATTCTTTTTCTTCGCCCTACAGGTATTGCTAAGTACAAGTTGCAGAGATATGAAAAGCCTTGCAAGAACAGTCATGGTCCTTTTTTCATAGTTTAATTTTTTTTTTGATTATTTTTGTTTGAGTGAATGGTAAACATTGGATCAGGCATTTTCCTTATTCAGCATGTGAAGTTAGTGTGCAATGCTGTCAGAAGATAAAAAAAGGTATACCCACAGCCATCTTATTATTAACTACATATATGTGGATCCTGACTGACAGGAGTAAATGATATGTAGTTGTTGCGGAGAGATGTTTCTCTAGGTACTGCTCTAGTCTCTGAAGAGCTAGAGCTGCATCCCTGAGCCCAGTAGAATTCTGAAAAAGGCTATTCCAATACACGGAGGCCCAGACTGGAATCTGTAGATCTGGCTAGAGAATAGTAAATGGTAGGCAGCCTTGTTCATTATAACTGCCCACACATGAGACTTCTAGCCTTATTGCATGCAGTTGACGATGGAGTCTTAATGGGCAAGCTGCTGACAATAGATCTGTCAACTAGGGTCGCCACCTTTTCTCAAATGTTTTACCGGCCAGTGGGGGGCGGGAACAAAAAGGGGCGGTTAGTGACATCAAAAGGGACGGGCCAGCGACACAAAAGGGGGCGTGGCTACATCGCTGAGATTTTCAGACAAAGTCAGCAAAGCTAAGTTTACTGGGGATTGGGGGCAGGCCGAGGGGTCTTTTTGAAGGGTATTACCAGGGCCGCCATCAGGGGGGTACAGGGGGTACACCTGTACCGGGCCCGGGGCTATAGGAGGGCCCGGCTGTGCTGAAGACCCGTAGTCGCGCCGAAAATTGTATGTGGAGGAGAAGTGCAAAGTTAGGGATTATCTGCAAATTACACGATCAGCAAACTCAATTTCAAGCTGTGATACAATGCACAACTAAAGTTTTCATCAGCAGTATGAAATTGGCAGACGATCCCTAACTCTGCAATCTCGCCCTGCCCCAGTGCTTTTCAGCCAATGACAGCGTCTCCCTTCCTTGTGACCCGCCCCTGTAAGCACACGGTTCCTCTTTGGGCTCTTTTCTCTATGGCACAGAGAGAGCTTAGTGGCAGCATCCTGGAGCTTGCAGAGAAGCAGAACATGAGAGAGACAAAGCAGTGCTGTGTATGTTGTACTTAGTATTTGCCTAACTATGACTCTTTGTAGTGTGATATATTTAGCTACCACAGACCCTGTGTACAGAGTTTGCCTAGTGCTGGTATCAGTAGAAACCTGGATCCTGTTATATACAGTGTGTGCAATGCCCACTTATACAATGATTTTTTTGTAGGGGGCCCCTGGCACTGATAGTTTTTTTTTTTTTTAACTTATAAGGGGGGGGCCTGACGACCAATGTTTTTTTAGAAAAACATTTACGGGGCCCCTGTGCCAATAGTTTTTTTTAAACTTATGGGGGGGTTCCTGACCACCAATGTTTTTTTAAAAACTTTTATGTGGGACCTCTGATGCCAATTTTTTTGTTTTTTAAATTATAAGGGGGCCCTGACCACCAATGGCTTTTTTTTTTGTGAGTGGGGGGTTTACCATTTTAAGCGGTTGTGTCTTTGTGGACATTTTACTGTGGTGTGGGTGGGATCTGCGGTGGGCCTTGGCGGTGAGCCCTGTATATATATATATATATATATATATATATATATATATATATATATATATATATATATATATATATATATATATATATATATATATATATATAAAAATACCTTGTTTTGCATGATTTTTTCCTGTTATCAATTGGTTGCATTATAACATACTATTTTGTGAACTGCACATCTGTAGCGAACTGTTGTCACTGGAAGGGTTTTAGCTTTATTATTAAGGGTTTTTGTAATACAATACATTGAAATAAATGGTTTCAGGTATTTTGGAGTTTAAAGGAGAAAAAACACCCTCAGCCCATTTTTTAAACACCCCCACTGCCACACACACATATGGTCCACTGCTAACTATAGATAATGGTTCACCATGGGTTGCCTCCTTGCCTGTACCTATCTTTATGGTCAAGGTGGGGGGGGCACAGTCCAATGATGGGTGTGGGCAGGGCTATGACAGGTGTGGACGGCCTGTGATTTGCCTAATCGCATGCCAAACTGGGGACAGGACTGCCCACTTTTTTACTGGACAGGTGTAAAAACCTGACTGTTGGGTTGAATTTCCTATAGACAACCCTATTTGGTATTCATTAGAATCGTTTGTGGACCATTCAGCTCAATCCAGAACTGATAGATTCTGTGAATCCCTAATTTTTTGTGAATGTACCCATGTTATAGGGTTATGAACCCACATTTACAGCCTAAGATGCCGTTTGCACAACTGTGTTGTCCATATAATAACCTATCTGTATTTAAGGTTGTTGGAATCCTAATATAGCCGTAACCCATGCAACTTTCTCCTTTTGTCATCTGTCTGACAAATTTAGATAGGTGTTTAAATTACATCAGTCTTTGCCCCACTGGAATTTACAATCCAAGACCCCTATCACACACAGTAGAGCAGGAGTCCCCAAACTTTTGAACCTGTGAGCAGCATTCAGAAGTAAAAGGAGTTGGGGAGCAACACTAGCATGAAAAATGTTCCTGGGGTGCCAAATATGGGCTGTGATTGGCCATTAATATCCCCTGATGTGGATTGTCAATCTCTGTGGCTCTGTGTGGCAGTGCACCTGGTTTTTATACAACCAAAACTTGCTCCCAACCCTGGAATTCAAAAATAATCACCACTCTGAGGCCACTGAGAGCAACATCCAAGGGGATTGAAAAGCAACATGTTGCTCACAAGCTACTGGTTGGGGATCACTGCAGTAGAGTATAGTAAATGTTATCAGGGCCCAACCTGTCTGTATGTTTTTGGGGTGTTGGAGGAAACTGAAGTACCCCCAGACAACATGCAAACTTGACTACCTGTGCTGCCTACTGAGCTACAGGAGACGAGAGCAATTCTAAGAGTTTTACTTAATTCGGTGTCTTCCACCTGTAAATTTAGAGATTAAATACTTCCGCCTAGCAATTCCCAGCAGCCAGTGGAGTTAAGTAAATAGAGCAATGTGGCAGCTTACATTCACATATGAAAGCAAGGGTTTAGAAGAGAAATAATAAACTATGCCCCATACTTTACTGTCTATTGATAAATGAAAGCCAAATTGCCTGCAACAGCGTTTTGTTATAAACTTGGCATTCCACAACTAGGTGGCAGTTGTAGACAGTGTTTGAAACCAGATTCAAACTGTAATTCATATACAGAACATATAATAGTGTGCTGTCGCCTCACATTCTGTCAAGGTGTTTTAAGTATTTCAACTTAATATCAGTTTTACCTTAAAAACTGAAAAATATCTTAGGCCATGCTTATCAAAAATCGTTATCTCACTAAATCACTATTCTTCTCCATTGAAGAAATTGCAAAAATATTTGTGAATTCCATGGAATCTGTATTTAATATTGCTAACTGCATTAACCTACCTCTGCCAGAAAGCACTTTGGCCTTCTGGCATCAATAACTTAAATTAAATCAAACTCAACCCTTGTCTTGAGGATTGGCAGAAACCAACTTGAAAGGTTCAATATGCCCTTCCCACCTCTTCCTTTAATATTATGTAGAATAAAAAGCACCAAGACTAAAACAATGAAAGAAATAAATGTGTTTTATTTAGAAATATTTTTTGAATGTTGATAGATATTCCATATATGGACAGATTTGTATGAGAAGTGCCATTGTCTTGGTTTCTCTCATCTAATCGATGCGTTGTTGCAGCAATGCGCCGTGATAGTCCTCTGGTTTCAACCAATTTTTGAAGAAAAAATCCTGTTTTATAACCTATTTAAAAGTCAATGCCGTTTTGCTCTGGGTTCTCTCTCTCATAACCAGTTGGAAAAGAGCATCCGTCACCTTTCCTGGTATACACAGGGAGTAACCAATATTTCTTCTCTTCACCAAACACCTCTTTCAGATTCTTGCTCAAACCAAGAGAAAAGCCCATATTCCTTGGAATATTGCGGAAGAAAAGAGGCTTGCAGTTTTCTGCAGAGGTTCTGTTTTTTCCAACAAGCCAGCAATGATAGATAAAGATTGGCACTATGAAAAGAAGAAGAACTGCATTCACTCCAACCATGTAAAGGATTGGATATTTTGCATCGGTGTATGGCAGCTCCTGAGTCCAAAACTTCATTGCATACTGAAGTCCTGTAGTGCAGACGAATAGGCAGTGCAGCATAACGTAAAATAACAGCTGGAAGTAGTACTTGTAGTTTGTAAATCCTACACAGTTGTTGACCAAAAAGCAGTGAGAGTAATGCTTTAGCACGCACTTGTTACAGGCTAAACAATGGTAGCATCTGTCTGGCATCATTAGGTTGCATATGCGGCAGTATCGGATGTTTCCATTCTTTGTCACTGTGTAAATAGGCAGCTCTTTAGCAATGCACTGGAGAATGTCCTGGTGAAAGTCTTGCTTCTCCTGCCTTACAAATTGGCCCTGCTCAATGTCCGATAAGTCAAACTCCTTAGATGGGGTAGCAGGACGATTAAGTATGGTCATTCCATATGACCATGCCAACATGATGAAAAAGATGTGATAAAACACCATGTAGATCACTTTCTCAGCAAGTGATGTCACTGTAGATATACAGAACTCCAGCACATAGGTATAATAAATGCCTACTAAAAGAGAGACAGCACTAAATACCGCGAACCAGCCCAGAATTATTGCACAGAAGTTCCAAAGGCGATGTAAATCCATGATCTTGATTTTTCTAAAAATATTAATAGTCGTTCTTCTAAAAGAATTAATGATCTTTCTATGTTTTAGCAAAGCTTTTATCCGTATGATGTGATACCGATAAAGAGTAAACTCTGCTCTGACAGCTCTTTGTAGTAACTGACAAGCAATTGTGCTCTTTATGACATCACAATGGTAACTTGGCAACAAATGTCATGTGATTAGAGAAGGCCTAGCACTGACAATTCAAATCATGAGCATGAGGTCATTTCCTGTGCTCTTTGTGACATACAGTCTGTTGTCAAGTTAACATTGTGATGTCATGTGAGTAGAGGAGGCCTAACACTGACAGTTAAAACATAACTCATAATTCAAACACCTCATAATTTCAAAATGTTTATCATTTTAAAGCTTTAATATCCTTTTTCTGTCTTCAGTATTTCATATTTATATATATATATATATATATATACACACATATATATATATATATATATATATATATATATATATATATATATAAAAATACCTTGTTTTGCATGATTTTTTCCTGTTATCAATTGGTTGCATTATAACATACTATTTTGTGAACTGCACATCTGTAGCGAACTGTTGTCACTGGAAGGGTTTTAGCTTTATTATTAAGGGTTTTTGTAATACAATACATTGAAATAAATGGTTTCAGGTATTTTGGAGTTTAAAGGAGAAAAAACACCCTCAGCCCATTTTTTAAACACCCCCACTGCCACACACACATATGGTCCACTCCTAACTATAGATAATGGTTCACCATGGGTTGCCTCCTTGCCTGTACCTATCTTTATGGTCAAGGTGGGGGGGCACAGTCCAATGATGGGTGTGGGCAGGGCTATGACAGGTGTGGACGGCCTGTGATTTGCCTAATCGCATGCCAAACTGGGGACAGGACTGCCCACTTTTTTACTGGACAGGTGTAAAAACCTGACTGTTGGGTTCAATTTCCTATAGACAACCCTATTTGGTATTCATTAGAATCGTTTGTGGACCATTCAGCTCAATCCAGAACTGATAGATTCTGTGAATCCCTAATTTTTTGTGAATGTACCCATGTTATAGGGTTATGAACCCACATTTACAGCCTAAGATGCCGTTTGCACAACTGTGTTGTCCATATAATAACCTATCTGTATTTAAGGTTGTTGGAATCCTAATATAGCCGTAACCCATGCAACTTTCTCCTTTTGTCATCTGTCTGACAAATTTAGATAGGTGTTTAAATTACATCAGTCTTTGCCCCACTGGAATTTACAATCCAAGACCCCTATCACACACAGTAGAGCAGGGGTCCCCAAACTTTTGAACCTGTGAGCAGCATTCAGAAGTAAAAGGAGTTGGGGAGCAACACTAGCATGAAAAATGTTCCTGGGGTGCCAAATATGGGCTGTGATTGGCCATTAATATCCCCTGATGTGGATTGTCAATCTCTGTGGCTCTGTGTGGCAGTGCACCTGGTTTTTATACAACCAAAACTTGCTCCCAACCCTGGAATTCAAAAATAATCACCACTCTGAGGCCACTGAGAGCAACATCCAAGGGGATTGAAAAGCAACATGTTGCTCACAAGCTACTGGTTGGGGATCACTGCAGTAGAGTATAGTAAATGTTATCAGGGCCCAACCTGTCTGTATGTTTTTGGGGTGTTGGAGGAAACTGAACTACCCCCAGACAACATGCAAACTTGACTACCTGTGCTGCCTACTGAGCTACAGGAGACTTGAGAGCAATTCTAAGAGTTTTACTTAATTCGGTGTCTTCCACCTGTAAATTTAGAGATTAAATACTTCCGCCTAGCAATTCCCAGCAGCCAGTGGAGTTAAGTAAATAGAGCAATGTGGCAGCTTACATTCACATATGAAAGCAAGGGTTTAGAAGAGAAATATAAACAATAAACTATGCCCCATACTTTACTGTCTATTGATAAATGAAAGCCAAATTGCCTGCAACAGCGTTTTGTTATAAACTTGGCATTCCACAACTAGGTGGCAGTTGTAGACAGTGTTTGAAACCAGATTCAAACTGTAATTCATATACAGAACATATAATAGTGTGCTGTCGCCTCACATTCTGTCAAGGTGTTTTAAGTATTTCAACTTAATATCAGTTTTACCTTAAAAACTGAAAAATATCTTAGGCCATGCTTATCAAAAATCGTTATCTCACTAAATCACTATTCTTCTCCATTGAAGAAATTGCAAAAATATTTGTGAATTCCATGGAATCTGTATTTAATATTGCTAACTGCATTAACCTACCTCTGCCAGAAAGCACTTTGGCCTTCTGGCATCAATAACTTAAATTAAATCAAACTCAACCCTTGTCTTGAGGATTGGCAGAAACCAACTTGAAAGGTTCAATATGCCCTTCCCACCTCTTCCTTTAATATTATGTAGAATAAAAAGCACCAAGACTAAAACAATGAAAGAAATAAATGTGTTTTATTTAGAAATATTTTTTGAATGTTGATAGATATTCCATATATGGACAGATTTGTATGAGAAGTGCCATTGTCTTGGTTTCTCTCATCTAATCGATGCATTGTTGCAGCAATGCGCCGTGATAGTCCTCTGGTTTCAACCAATTTTTGAAGAAAAAATCCTGTTTTATAACCTATTTAAAAGTCAATGCCGTTTTGCTCTGGGTTCTCTCTCTCATAACCAGTTGGAAAAGAGCATCCGTCACCTTTCCTGGTATACACAGGGAGTAACCAATATTTCTTCTCTTCACCAAACACCTCTTTCAGATTCTTGCTCAAACCAAGAGAAAAGCCCATATTCCTTGGAATATTGCGGAAGAAAAGAGGCTTGCAGTTTTCTGCAGAGGTTCTGTTTTTTCCAACAAGCCAGCAATGATAGATAAAGATTGGCACTATGAAAAGAAGAAGAACTGCATTCACTCCAACCATGTAAAGGATTGGATATTTTGCATCGGTGTATGGCAGCTCCTGAGTCCAAAACTTCATTGCATACTGAAGTCCTGTAGTGCAGACGAATAGGCAGTGCAGCATAACGTAAAATAACAGCTGGAAGTAGTACTTGTAGTTTGTAAATCCTACACAGTTGTTGACCAAAAAGCAGTGAGAGTAATGCTTTAGCACGCACTTGTTACAGGCTAAACAATGGTAGCATCTGTCTGGCATCATTAGGTTGCATATGCGGCAGTATCGGATGTTTCCATTCTTTGTCACTGTGTAAATAGGCAGCTCTTTAGCAATGCATTGGAGAATGTCCTGGTGAAAGTCTTGCTTCTCCTGCCTTACAAATTGGCCCTGCTCAATGTCCGATAAGTCAAACTCCTTAGATGGGGTAGCAGGACGATTAAGTATGGTCATTCCATATGACCATGCCAACATGATGAAAAAGATGTGATAAAACACCATGTAGATCACTTTCTCAGCAAGTGATGTCACTGTAGATATACAGAACTCCAGCACATAGGTATAATAAATGCCTACTAAAAGAGAGACAGCACTAAATACCGCGAACCAGCCCAGAATTATTGCACAGAAGTTCCAAAGGCGATGTAAATCCATGATCTTGATTTTTCTAAAAATATTAATAGTCGTTCTTCTAAAAGAATTAATGATCTTTCTATGTTTTAGCAAAGCTTTTATCCGTATGATGTGATACCGATAAAGAGTAAACTCTGCTCTGACAGCTCTTTGTAGTAACTGACAAGCAATTGTGCTCTTTATGACATCACAATGGTAACTTGGCAACAAATGTCATGTGATTAGAGAAGGCCTAGCACTGACAATTCAAATCATGAGCATGAGGTCATTTCCTGTGCTCTTTGTGACATACAGTCTGTTGTCAAGTTAACATTGTGATGTCATGTGAGTAGAGGAGGCCTAACACTGACAGTTAAAACATAACTCATAATTCAAACACCTCATAATTTCAAAATGTTTATCATTTTAAAGCTTTAATATCCTTTTTCTGTCTTCAGTATTTCATATTTATATATATATATATATATATATATATATATATATATATATATATATATATATAAAAATACCTTGTTTTGCATGATTTTTTCCTGTTATCAATTGGTTGCATTATAACATACTATTTTGTGAACTGCACATCTGTAGCGAACTGTTGTCACTGGAAGGGTTTTAGCTTTATTATTAAGGGTTTTTGTAATACAATACATTGAAATAAATGGTTTCAGGTATTTTGGAGTTTAAAGGAGAAAAAACACCCTCAGCCCATTTTTTAAACACCCCCACTGCCACACACACATATGGTCCACTCCTAACTATAGATAATGGTTCACCATGGGTTGCCTCCTTGCCTGTACCTATCTTTATGGTCAAGGTGGGGGGGGCACAGTCCAATGATGGGTGTGGGCAGGGCTATGACAGGTGTGGACGGCCTGTGATTTGCCTAATCGCATGCCAAACTGGGGACAGGACTGCCCACTTTTTTACTGGACAGGTGTAAAAACCTGACTGTTGGGTTCAATTTCCTATAGACAACCCTATTTGGTATTCATTTTCCTATAGACAACCCTATTTGGTATTCATTAGAATCGTTTGTGGACCATTCAGCTCAATCCAGAACTGATAGATTCGGTGAATCCCTAATTTTTTGTGAATGTACCCATGTTATAGGGTTATGAACCCACATTTACAGCCTAAGATGCCGTTTGCACAACTGTGTTGTCCATATAATAACCTATCTGTATTTAAGGTTGTTGGAATCCTAATATAGCCGTAACCCATGCAACTTTCTCCTTTTGTCATCTGTCTGACAAATTTAGATAGGTGTTTAAATTACATCAGTCTTTGCCCCACTGGAATTTACAATCCAAGACCCCTATCACACACAGTAGAGCAGGGGTCCCCAAACTTTTGAACCTGTGAGCAGCATTCAGAAGTAAAAGGAGTTGGGGAGCAACACTAGCATGAAAAATGTTCCTGGGGTGCCAAATATGGGCTGTGATTGGCCATTAATATCCCCTGATGTGGATTGTCAATCTCTGTGGCTCTGTGTGGCAGTGCACCTGGTTTTTATACAACCAAAACTTGCTCCCAACCCTGGAATTCAAAAATAATCACCACTCTGAGGCCACTGAGAGCAACATCCAAGGGGATTGAAAAGCAACATGTTGCTCACAAGCTACTGGTTGGGGATCACTGCAGTAGAGTATAGTAAATGTTATCAGGGCCCAACCTGTCTGTATGTTTTTGGGGTGTTGGAGGAAACTGAACTACCCCCAGACAACATGCAAACTTGACTACCTGTGCTGCCTACTGAGCTACAGGAGACTTGAGAGCAATTCTAAGAGTTTTACTTAATTCGGTGTCTTCCACCTGTAAATTTAGAGATTAAATACTTCCGCCTAGCAATTCCCAGCAGCCAGTGGAGTTAAGTAAATAGAGCAATGTGGCAGCTTACATTCACATATGAAAGCAAGGGTTTAGAAGAGAAATATAAACAATAAACTATGCCCCATACTTTACTGTCTATTGATAAATGAAAGCCAAATTGCCTGCAACAGCGTTTTGTTATAAACTTGGCATTCCCCAACTAGGTGGCAGTTGTAGACAGTGTTTGAAACCAGATTCAAACTGTAATTCATATACAGAACATATAATAGTGTGCTGTCGCCTCACATTCTGTCAAGGTGTTTTAAGTATTTCAACTTAATATCAGTTTTACCTTAAAAACTGAAAAATATCTTAGGCAATGCTTATCAAAAATCGTTATCTCACTAAATCACTATTCTTCTCCATTGAAGAAATTGCAAAAATATTTGTGAATTCCATGGAATCTGTATTTAATATTGCTAACTGCATTAACCTACCTCTGCCAGAAAGCACTTTGGCCTTCTGGCATCAATAACTTAAATTAAATCAAACTCAACCCTTGTCTTGAGGATTGGCAGAAACCAACTTGAAAGGTTCAATATGCCCTTCCCACCTCTTCCTTTAATATTATGTAGAATAAAAAGCACCAAGACTAAAACAATGAAAGAAATAAATGTGTTTTATTTAGAAATATTTTTTGAATGTTGATAGATATTCCATATATGGACAGATTTGTATGAGAAGTGCCATTGTCTTGGTTTCTCTCATCTAATCGATGCGTTGTTGCAGCAATGCGCCGTGATAGTCCTCTGGTTTCAACCAATTTTTGAAGAAAAAATCCTGTTTTATAACCTATTTAAAAGTCAATGCCGTTTTGCTCTGGGTTCTCTCTCTCATAACCAGTTGGAAAAGAGCATCCGTCACCTTTCCTGGTATACACAGGGAGTAACCAATATTTCTTCTCTTCACCAAACACCTCTTTCAGATTCTTGCTCAAACCAAGAGAAAAGCCCATATTCCTTGGAATATTGCGGAAGAAAAGAGGCTTGCAGTTTTCTGCAGAGGTTCTGTTTTTTCCAACAAGCCAGCAATGATAGATAAAGATTGGCACTATGAAAAGAAGAAGAACTGCATTCACTCCAACCATGTAAAGGATTGGATATTTTGCATCGGTGTATGGCAGCTCCTGAGTCCAAAACTTCATTGCATACTGAAGTCCTGTAGTGCAGACGAATAGGCAGTGCAGCATAACGTAAAATAACAGCTGGAAGTAGTACTTGTAGTTTGTAAAGCCTACACAGTTGTTGACCAAAAAGCAGTGAGAGTAATGCTTTAGCACGCACTTGTTACAGGCTAAACAATGGTAGCATCTGTCTGGCATCATTAGGTTGCATATGCGGCAGTATCGGATGTTTCCATTCTTTGTCACTGTGTAAATAGGCAGCTCTTTAGCAATGCATTGGAGAATGTCCTGGTGAAAGTCTTGCTTCTCCTGCCTTACAAATTGGCCCTGCTCAATGTCCGATAAGTCAAACTCCTTAGATGGGGTAGCAGGACGATTAAGTATGGTCATTCCATATGACCATGCCAACATGATGAAAAAGATGTGATAAAACACCATGTAGATCACTTTCTCAGCAAGTGATGTCACTGTAGATATACAGAACTCCAGCACATAGGTATAATAAATGCCTACTAAAAGAGAGACAGCACTAAATACCGCGAACCAGCCCAGAATTATTGCACAGAAGTTCCAAAGGCGATGTAAATCCATGATCTTGATTTTTCTAAAAATATTAATAGTCGTTCTTCTAAAAGAATTAATGATCTTTCTATGTTTTAGCAAAGCTTTTATCCGTATGATGTGATACCGATAAAGAGTAAACTCTGCTCTGACAGCTCTTTGTAGTAACTGACAAGCAATTGTGCTCTTTATGACATCACAATGGTAACTTGGCAACAAATGTCATGTGATTAGAGAAGGCCTAGCACTGACAATTCAAATCATGAGCATGAGGTCATTTCCTGTGCTCTTTGTGACATACAGTCTGTTGTCAAGTTAACATTGTGATGTCATGTGAGTAGAGGAGGCCTAACACTGACAGTTAAAACATAACTCATAATTCAAACACCTCATAATTTCAAAATGTTTATCATTTTAAAGCTTTAATATCCTTTTTCTGTCTTCAGGATTTCATATTTATATATATATATATATATATATATATATATATATATATATATATATATATATACACACACACATATATATATATATATATATATATATATATATATATATATATATATATATATATATATATAAAAATACCTTGTTTTGCATGATTTTTTCCTGTTATCAATTGGTTGCATTATAACATACTATTTTGTGAACTGCACATCTGTAGCGAACTGTTGTCACTGGAAGGGTTTTAGCTTTATTATGAAGGGTTTTTGTAATACAATACATTGAAATAAATGGTTTCAGGTATTTTGGAGTTTAAAGGAGAAAAAACACCCTCAGCCCATTTTTTAAACACCCCCACTGCCACACACACATATGATCCACTCCTAACTATAGATAATGGTTCACCATGGGTTGCCTCCTTGCCTGTACCTATCTTTATGGTCAAGGTGGGGGGGCACAGTCCAATGATGGGTGTGGGCAGGGCTATGACAGGTGTGGACGGCCTGTGATTTGCCTAATCGCATGCCAAACTGGGGACAGGACTGCCCACTTTTTTACTGGACAGGTGTAAAAACCTGACTGTTGGGTTCAATTTCCTATAGACAACCCTATTTGGTATTCATTAGAATCGTTTGTGGACCATTCAGCTCAATCCAGAACTGATAGATTCTGTGAATCCCTAATTTTTTGTGAATGTACCCATGTTATAGGGTTATGAACCCACATTTACAGCCTAAGATGCCGTTTGCACAACTGTGTTGTCCATATAATAACCTATCTATATTTAAGGTTGTTGGAATCCTAATATAGCCGTAACCCATGCAACTTTCTCCTTTTGTCATCTGTCTGACAAATTTAGATAGGTGTTTAAATTACATCAGTCTTTGCCCCACTGGAATTTACAATCCAAGACCCCTATCACACACAGTAGAGCAGGGGTCCCCAAACTTTTGAACCTGTGAGCAGCATTCAGAAGTAAAAGGAGTTGGGGAGCAACACTAGCATGAAAAATGTTCCTGGGGTGCCAAATATGGGCTGTGATTGGCCATTAATATCCCCTGATGTGGATTGTCAATCTCTGTGGCTCTGTGTGGCAGTGCACCTGGTTTTTATACAACCAAAACTTGCTCCCAACCCTGGAATTCAAAAATAATCACCACTCTGAGGCCACTGAGAGCAACATCCAAGGGGATTGAAAAGCAACATGTTGCTCACAAGCTACTGGTTGGGGATCACTGCAGTAGAGTATAGTAAATGTTATCAGGGCCCAACCTGTCTGTATGTTTTTGGGGTGTTGGAGGAAACTGAACTACCCCCAGACAACATGCAAACTTGACTACCTGTGCTGCCTACTGAGCTACAGGAGACTTGAGAGCAATTCTAAGAGTTTTACTTAATTCGGTGTCTTCCACCTGTAAATTTAGAGATTAAATACTTCCGCCTAGCAATTCCCAGCAGCCAGTGGAGTTAAGTAAATAGAGCAATGTGGCAGCTTACATTCACATATGAAAGCAAGGGTTTAGAAGAGAAATATAAACAATAAACTATGCCCCATACTTTACTGTCTATTGATAAATGAAAGCCAAATTGCCTGCAACAGCGTTTTGTTATAAACTTGGCATTCCCCAACTAGGTGGCAGTTGTAGACAGTGTTTGAAACCAGATTCAAACTGTAATTCATATACAGAACATATAATAGTGTGCTGTCGCCTCACATTCTGTCAAGGTGTTTTAAGTATTTCAACTTAATATCAGTTTTACCTTAAAAACTGAAAAATATCTTAGGCCATGCTTATCAAAAATCGTTATCTCACTAAATCACTATTCTTCTCCATTGAAGAAATTGCAAAAATATTTGTGAATTCCATGGAATCTGTATTTAATATTGCTAACTGCATTAACCTACCTCTGCCAGAAAGCACTTTGGCCTTCTGGCATCAATAACTTAAATTAAATCAAACTCAACCCTTGTCTTGAGGATTGGCAGAAACCAACTTGAAAGGTTCAATATGCCCTTCCCACCTCTTCCTTTAATATTATGTAGAATAAAAAGCACCAAGACTAAAACAATGAAAGAAATAAATGTGTTTTATTTAGAAATATTTTTTGAATGTTGATAGATATTCCATATATGGACAGATTTGTATGAGAAGTGCCATTGTCTTGGTTTCTCTCATCTAATCGATGCGTTGTTGCAGCAATGCGCCGTGATAGTCCTCTGGTTTCAACCAATTTTTGAAGAAAAAATCCTGTTTTATAACCTATTTAAAAGTCAATGCCGTTTTGCTCTGGGTTCTCTCTCTCATAACCAGTTGGAAAAGAGCATCCGTCACCTTTCCTGGTATACACAGGGAGTAACCAATATTTCTTCTCTTCACCAAACACCTCTTTCAGATTCTTGCTCAAACCAAGAGAAAAGCCCATATTCCTTGGAATATTGCGGAAGAAAAGAGGCTTGCAGTTTTCTGCAGAGGTTCTGTTTTTTCCAACAAGCCAGCAATGATAGATAAAGATTGGCACTATGAAAAGAAGAAGAACTGCATTCACTCCAACCATGTAAAGGATTGGATATTTTGCATCGGTGTATGGCAGCTCCTGAGTCCAAAACTTCATTGCATACTGAAGTCCTGTAGTGCAGACGAATAGGCAGTGCAGCATAACGTAAAATAACAGCTGGAAGTAGTACTTGTAGTTTGTAAATCCTACACAGTTGTTGACCAAAAAGCAGTGAGAGTAATGCTTTAGCACGCACTTGTTACAGGCTAAACAATGGTAGCATCTGTCTGGCATCATTAGGTTGCATATGCGGCAGTATCGGATGTTTCCATTCTTTGTCACTGTGTAAATAGGCAGCTCTTTAGCAATGCATTGGAGAATGTCCTGGTGAAAGTCTTGCTTCTCCTGCCTTACAAATTGGCCCTGCTCAATGTCCGATAAGTCAAACTCCTTAGATGGGGTAGCAGGACGATTAAGTATGGTCATTCCATATGACCATGCCAACATGATGAAAAAGATGTGATAAAACACCATGTAGATCACTTTCTCAGCAAGTGATGTCACTGTAGATATACAGAACTCCAGCACATAGGTATAATAAATGCCTACTAAAAGAGAGACAGCACTAAATACCGCGAACCAGCCCAGAATTATTGCACAGAAGTTCCAAAGGCGATGTAAATCCATGATCTTGATTTTTCTAAAAATATTAATAGTCGTTCTTCTAAAAGAATTAATGATCTTTCTATGTTTTAGCAAAGCTTTTATCCGTATGATGTGATACCGATAAAGAGTAAACTCTGCTCTGACAGCTCTTTGTAGTAACTGACAAGCAATTTTGCTCTTTATGACATCACAATGGTAACTTGGCAACAAATGTCATGTGATTAGAGAAGGCCTAGCACTGACAATTCAAATCATGAGCATGAGGTCATTTCCTGTGCTCTTTGTGACATACAGTCTGTTGTCAAGTTAACATTGTGATGTCATGTGAGTAGAGGAGGCCTAACACTGACAGTTAAAACATAACTCATAATTCAAACACCTCATAATTTCAAAATGTTTATCATTTTAAAACTTTAATATCCTTTTTCTGTCTTCAGTATTTCATATTTATATATATATATATATATATATATATACACACACATATATATATATATATATATATATATAAAAATACCTTGTTTTGCATGATTTTTTCCTGTTATCAATTGGTTGCATTATAACATACTATTTTGTGAACTGCACATCTGTAGCGAACTGTTGTCACTGGAAGGGTTTTAGCTTTATTATTAAGGGTTTTTGTAATACAATACATTGAAATAAATGGTTTCAGGTATTTTGGAGTTTAAAGGAGAAAAAACACCCTCAGCCCATTTTTTAAACACCCCCACTGCCACACACACATATGGTCCACTCCTAACTATAGATAATGGTTCACCATGGGTTGCCTCCTTGCCTGTACCTATCTTTATGGTCAAGGTGGGGGGGGGGGCACAGTCCAATGATGGGTGTGGGCAGGGCTATGACAGGTGTGGACGGCCTGTGATTTGCCTAATCGCATGCCAAACTGGGGACAGGACTGCCCACTTTTTTACTGGACAGGTGTAAAAACCTGACTGTTGGGTTCAATTTCCTATAGACAACCCTATTTGGTATTCATTTTCCTATAGACAACCCTATTTGGTATTCATTAGAATCGTTTGTGGACCATTCAGCTCAATCCAGAACTGATAGATTCGGTGAATCCCTAATTTTTTGTGAATGTACCCATGTTATAGGGTTATGAACCCACATTTACAGCCTAAGATGCCGTTTGCACAACTGTGTTGTCCATATAATAACCTATCTGTATTTAAGGTTGTTGGAATCCTAATATAGCCGTAACCCATGCAACTTTCTCCTTTTGTCATCTGTCTGACAAATTTAGATAGGTGTTTAAATTACATCAGTCTTTGCCCCACTGGAATTTACAATCCAAGACCCCTATCACACACAGTAGAGCAGGGGTCCCGAAACTTTTGAACCTGTGAGCAGCATTCAGAAGTAAAAGGAGTTGGGGAGCAACACTAGCATGAAAAATGTTCCTGGGGTGCCAAATATGGGCTGTGATTGGCCATTAATATCCCCTGATGTGGATTGTCAATCTCTGTGGCTCTGTGTGGCAGTGCACCTGGTTTTTATACAACCAAAACTTGCTCCCAACCCTGGAATTCAAAAATAATCACCACTCTGAGGCCACTGAGAGCAACATCCAAGGGGATTGAAAAGCAACATGTTGCTCACAAGCTACTGGTTGGGGATCACTGCAGTAGAGTATAGTAAATGTTATCAGGGCCCAACCTGTCTGTATGTTTTTGGGGTGTTGGAGGAAACTGAACTACCCCCAGACAACATGCAAACTTGACTACCTGTGCTGCCTACTGAGCTACAGGAGACTTGAGAGCAATTCTAAGAGTTTTACTTAATTCGGTGTCTTCCACCTGTAAATTTAGAGATTAAATACTTCCGCCTAGCAATTCCCAGCAGCCAGTGGAGTTAAGTAAATAGAGCAATGTGGCAGCTTACATTCACATATGAAAGCAAGGGTTTAGAAGAGAAATATAAACAATAAACTATGCCCCATACTTTACTGTCTATTGATAAATGAAAGCCAAATTGCCTGCAACAGCGTTTTGTTATAAACTTGGCATTCCCCAACTAGGTGGCAGTTGTAGACAGTGTTTGAAACCAGATTCAAACTGTAATTCATATACAGAACATATAATAGTGTGCTGTCGCCTCACATTCTGTCAAGGTGTTTTAAGTATTTCAACTTAATATCAGTTTTACCTTAAAAACTGAAAAATATCTTAGGCCATGCTTATCAAAAATCGTTATCTCACTAAATCACTATTCTTCTCCATTGAAGAAATTGCAAAAATATTTGTGAATTCCATGGAATCTGTATTTAATATTGCTAACTGCATTAACCTACCTCTGCCAGAAAGCACTTTGGCCTTCTGGCATCAATAACTTAAATTAAATCAAACTCAACCCTTGTCTTGAGGATTGGCAGAAACCAACTTGAAAGGTTCAATATGCCCTTCCCACCTCTTCCTTTAATATTATGTAGAATAAAAAGCACCAAGACTAAAACAATGAAAGAAATAAATGTGTTTTATTTAGAAATATTTTTTGAATGTTGATAGATATTCCATATATGGACAGATTTGTATGAGAAGTGCCATTGTCTTGGTTTCTCTCATCTAATCGATGCGTTGTTGCAGCAATGCGCCGTGATAGTCCTCTGGTTTCAACCAATTTTTGAAGAAAAAATCCTGTTTTATAACCTATTTAAAAGTCAATGCCGTTTTGCTCTGGGTTCTCTCTCTCATAACCAGTTGGAAAAGAGCATCCGTCACCTTTCCTGGTATACACAGGGAGTAACCAATATTTCTTCTCTTCACCAAACACCTCTTTCAGATTCTTGCTCAAACCAAGAGAAAAGCCCATATTCCTTGGAATATTGCGGAAGAAAAGAGGCTTGCAGTTTTCTGCAGAGGTTCTGTTTTTTCCAACAAGCCAGCAATGATAGATAAAGATTGGCACTATGAAAAGAAGAAGAACTGCATTCACTCCAACCATGTAAAGGATTGGATATTTTGCATCGGTGTATGGCAGCTCCTGAGTCCAAAACTTCATTGCATACTGAAGTCCTGTAGTGCAGACGAATAGGCAGTGCAGCATAACGTAAAATAACAGCTGGAAGTAGTACTTGTAGTTTGTAAATCCTACACAGTTGTTGACCAAAAAGCAGTGAGAGTAATGCTTTAGCACGCACTTGTTACAGGCTAAACAATGGTAGCATCTGTCTGGCATCATTAGGTTGCATATGCGGCAGTATCGGATGTTTCCATTCTTTGTCACTGTGTAAATAGGCAGCTCTTTAGCAATGCATTGGAGAATGTCCTGGTGAAAGTCTTGCTTCTCCTGCCTTACAAATTGGGCCTGCTCAATGTCCGATAAGTCAAACTCCTTAGATGGGGTAGCAGGACGATTAAGTATGGTCATTCCATATGACCATGCCAACATGATGAAAAAGATGTGATAAAACACCATGTAGATCACTTTCTCAGCAAGTGATGTCACTGTAGATATACAGAACTCCAGCACATAGGTATAATAAATGCCTACTAAAAGAGAGACAGCACTAAATACCGCGAACCAGCCCAGAATTATTGCACAGAAGTTCCAAAGGCGATGTAAATCCATGATCTTGATTTTTCTAAAAATATTAATAGTCGTTCTTCTAAAAGAATTAATGATCTTTCTATGTTTTAGCAAAGCTTTTATCCGTATGATGTGATACCGATAAAGAGTAAACTCTGCTCTGACAGCTCTTTGTAGTAACTGACAAGCAATTGTGCTCTTTATGACATCACAATGGTAACTTGGCAACAAATGTCATGTGATTAGAGAAGGCCTAGCACTGACAATTCAAATCATGAGCATGAGGTCATTTCCTGTGCTCTTTGTGACATACAGTCTGTTGTCAAGTTAACATTGTGATGTCATGTGAGTAGAGGAGGCCTAACACTGACAGTTAAAACATAACTCATAATTCAAACACCTCATAATTTCAAAATGTTTATCATTTTAAAGCTTTAATATCCTTTTTCTGTCTTCACGATTTCATATTTATATATATATATATATATATATATATATATATATATATAAATATATATATATATATATATATATATATATATATATATATATATATATATATATACACACACACATATATATATATATATATATATATATATATATATATATATATATATATAAAAATACCTTGTTTTGCATGATTTTTTCCTGTTATCAATTGGTTGCATTATAACATACTATTTTGTGAACTGCACATCTGTAGCGAACTGTTGTCACTGGAAGGGTTTTAGCTTTATTATGAAGGGTTTTTGTAATACAATACATTGAAATAAATGGTTTCAGGTATTTTGGAGTTTAAAGGAGAAAAAACACCCTCAGCCCATTTTTTAAACACCCCCACTGCCACACACACATATGATCCACTCCTAACTATAGATAATGGTTCACCATGGGTTGCCTCCTTGCCTGTACCTATCTTTATGGTCAAGGTGGGGGGGCACAGTCCAATGATGGGTGTGGGCAGGGCTATGACAGGTGTGGACGGCCTGTGATTTGCCTAATCGCATGCCAAACTGGGGACAGGACTGCCCACTTTTTTACTGGACAGGTGTAAAAACCTGACTGTTGGGTTCAATTTCCTATAGACAACCCTATTTGGTATTCATTAGAATCGTTTGTGGACCATTCAGCTCAATCCAGAACTGATAGATTCTGTGAATCCCTAATTTTTTGTGAATGTACCCATGTTATAGGGTTATGAACCCACATTTACAGCCTAAGATGCCGTTTGCACAACTGTGTTGTCCATATAATAACCTATCTATATTTAAGGTTGTTGGAATCCTAATATAGCCGTAACCCATGCAACTTTCTCCTTTTGTCATCTGTCTGACAAATTTAGATAGGTGTTTAAATTACATCAGTCTTTGCCCCACTGGAATTTACAATCCAAGACCCCTATCACACACAGTAGAGCAGGGGTCCCCAAACTTTTGAACCTGTGAGCAGCATTCAGAAGTAAAAGGAGTTGGGGAGCAACACTAGCATGAAAAATGTTCCTGGGGTGCCAAATATGGGCTGTGATTGGCCATTAATATCCCCTGATGTGGATTGTCAATCTCTGTGGCTCTGTGTGGCAGTGCACCTGGTTTTTATACAACCAAAACTTGCTCCCAACCCTGGAATTCAAAAATAATCACCACTCTGAGGCCACTGAGAGCAACATCCAAGGGGATTGAAAAGCAACATGTTGCTCACAAGCTACTGGTTGGGGATCACTGCAGTAGAGTATAGTAAATGTTATCAGGGCCCAACCTGTCTGTATGTTTTTGGGGTGTTGGAGGAAACTGAACTACCCCCAGACAACATGCAAACTTGACTACCTGTGCTGCCTACTGAGCTACAGGAGACTTGAGAGCAATTCTAAGAGTTTTACTTAATTCGGTGTCTTCCACCTGTAAATTTAGAGATTAAATACTTCCGCCTAGCAATTCCCAGCAGCCAGTGGAGTTAAGTAAATAGAGCAATGTGGCAGCTTACATTCACATATGAAAGCAAGGGTTTAGAAGAGAAATATAAACAATAAACTATGCCCCATACTTTACTGTCTATTGATAAATGAAAGCCAAATTGCCTGCAACAGCGTTTTGTTATAAACTTGGCATTCCCCAACTAGGTGGCAGTTGTAGACAGTGTTTGAAACCAGATTCAAACTGTAATTCATATACAGAACATATAATAGTGTGCTGTCGCCTCACATTCTGTCAAGGTGTTTTAAGTATTTCAACTTAATATCAGTTTTACCTTAAAAACTGAAAAATATCTTAGGCCATGCTTATCAAAAATCGTTATCTCACTAAATCACTATTCTTCTCCATTGAAGAAATTGCAAAAATATTTGTGAATTCCATGGAATCTGTATTTAATATTGCTAACTGCATTAACCTACCTCTGCCAGAAAGCACTTTGGCCTTCTGGCATCAATAACTTAAATTAAATCAAACTCAACCCTTGTCTTGAGGATTGGCAGAAACCAACTTGAAAGGTTCAATATGCCCTTCCCACCTCTTCCTTTAATATTATGTAGAATAAAAAGCACCAAGACTAAAACAATGAAAGAAATAAATGTGTTTTATTTAGAAATATTTTTTGAATGTTGATAGATATTCCATATATGGACAGATTTGTATGAGAAGTGCCATTGTCTTGGTTTCTCTCATCTAATCGATGCGTTGTTGCAGCAATGCGCCGTGATAGTCCTCTGGTTTCAACCAATTTTTGAAGAAAAAATCCTGTTTTATAACCTATTTAAAAGTCAATGCCGTTTTGCTCTGGGTTCTCTCTCTCATAACCAGTTGGAAAAGAGCATCCGTCACCTTTCCTGGTATACACAGGGAGTAACCAATATTTCTTCTCTTCACCAAACACCTCTTTCAGATTCTTGCTCAAACCAAGAGAAAAGCCCATATTCCTTGGAATATTGCGGAAGAAAAGAGGCTTGCAGTTTTCTGCAGAGGTTCTGTTTTTTCCAACAAGCCAGCAATGATAGATAAAGATTGGCACTATGAAAAGAAGAAGAACTGCATTCACTCCAACCATGTAAAGGATTGGATATTTTGCATCGGTGTATGGCAGCTCCTGAGTCCAAAACTTCATTGCATACTGAAGTCCTGTAGTGCAGACGAATAGGCAGTGCAGCATAACGTAAAATAACAGCTGGAAGTAGTACTTGTAGTTTGTAAATCCTACACAGTTGTTGACCAAAAAGCAGTGAGAGTAATGCTTTAGCACGCACTTGTTACAGGCTAAACAATGGTAGCATCTGTCTGGCATCATTAGGTTGCATATGCGGCAGTATCGGATGTTTCCATTCTTTGTCACTGTGTAAATAGGCAGCTCTTTAGCAATGCATTGGAGAATGTCCTGGTGAAAGTCTTGCTTCTCCTGCCTTACAAATTGGGCCTGCTCAATGTCCGATAAGTCAAACTCCTTAGATGGGGTAGCAGGACGATTAAGTATGGTCATTCCATATGACCATGCCAACATGATGAAAAAGATGTGATAAAACACCATGTAGATCACTTTCTCAGCAAGTGATGTCACTGTAGATATACAGAACTCCAGCACATAGGTATAATAAATGCCTACTAAAAGAGAGACAGCACTAAATACCGCGAACCAGCCCAGAATTATTGCACAGAAGTTCCAAAGGCGATGTAAATCCATGATCTTGATTTTTCTAAAAATATTAATAGTCGTTCTTCTAAAAGAATTAATGATCTTTCTATGTTTTAGCAAAGCTTTTATCCGTATGATGTGATACCGATAAAGAGTAAACTCTGCTCTGACAGCTCTTTGTAGTAACTGACAAGCAATTGTGCTCTTTATGACATCACAATGGTAACTTGGCAACAAATGTCATGTGATTAGAGAAGGCCTAGCACTGACAATTCAAATCATGAGCATGAGGTCATTTCCTGTGCTCTTTGTGACATACAGTCTGTTGTCAAGTTAACATTGTGATGTCATGTGAGTAGAGGAGGCCTAACACTGACAGTTAAAACATAACTCATAATTCAAACACCTCATAATTTCAAAATGTTTATCATTTTAAAACTTTAATATCCTTTTTCTGTCTTCAGTATTTCATATTTATATATATATATATATATATACACACATATATATATATATATATATATATATATATATATATATAAAAATACCTTGTTTTGCATGATTTTTTCCTGTTATCAATTGGTTGCATTATAACATACTATTTTGTGAACTGCACATCTGTAGCGAACTGTTGTCACTGGAAGGGTTTTAGCTTTATTATTAAGGGTTTTTGTAATACAATACATTGAAATAAATGGTTTCAGGTATTTTGGAGTTTAAAGGAGAAAAAACACCCTCAGCCCATTTTTTAAACACCCCCACTGCCACACACACATATGGTCCACTCCTAACTATAGATAATGGTTCACCATGGGTTGCCTCCTTGCCTGTACCTATCTTTATGGTCAAGGTGGGGGGGGGCACAGTCCAATGATGGGTGTGGGCAGGGCTATGACAGGTGTGGACGGCCTGTGATTTGCCTAATCGCATGCCAAACTGGGGACAGGACTGCCCACTTTTTTACTGGACAGGTGTAAAAACCTGACTGTTGGGTTCAATTTCCTATAGACAACCCTATTTGGTATTCATTAGAATCGTTTGTGGACCATTCAACTCAATCCAGAACTGATAGATTCTGTGAATCCCTAATTTTTTGTGAATGTACCCATGTTATAGGGTTATGAACCCACATTTACAGCCTAAGATGCCGTTTGCACAACTGTGTTGTCCATATAATAACCTATCTGTATTTAAGGTTGTTGGAATCCTAATATAGCCGTAACCCATGCAACTTTCTCCTTTTGTCATCTGTCTGACAAATTTAGATAGGTGTTTAAATTACATCAGTCTTTGCCCCACTGGAATTTACAATCCAAGACCCCTATCACACACAGTAGAGCAGGGGTCCCCAAACTTTTGAACCTGTGAGCAGCATTCAGAAGTAAAAGGAGTTGGGGAGCAACACTAGCATGAAAAATGTTCCTGGGGTGCCAAATATGGGCTGTGATTGGCCATTAATATCCCCTGATGTGGATTGTCAATCTCTGTGGCTCTGTGTGGCAGTGCACCTGGTTTTTATACAACCAAAACTTGCTCCCAACCCTGGAATTCAAAAATAATCACCACTCTGAGGCCACTGAGAGCAACATCCAAGGGGATTGAAAAGCAACATGTTGCTCACAAGCTACTGGTTGGGGATCACTGCAGTAGAGTATAGTAAATGTTATCAGGGCCCAACCTGTCTGTATGTTTTTGGTGTGTTGGAGGAAACTGAACTACCCCCAGACAACATGCAAACTTGACTACCTGTGCTGCCTACTGAGCTACAGGAGACTTGAGAGCAATTCTAAGAGTTTTACTTAATTCGGTGTCTTCCACCTGTAAATTTAGAGATTAAATACTTCCGCCTAGCAATTCCCAGCAGCCAGTGGAGTTAAGTAAATAGAGCAATGTGGCAGCTTACATTCACATATGAAAGCAAGGGTTTAGAAGAGAAATATAAACAATAAACTATGCCCCATACTTTACTGTCTATTGATAAATGAAAGCCAAATTGCCTGCAACAGCGTTTTGTTATAAACTTGGCATTCCCCAACTAGGTGGCAGTTGTAGACAGTGTTTGAAACCTGATTCAAACTGTAATTCATATACAGAACATATAATAGTGTGCTGTCGCCTCACATTCTGTCAAGGTGTTTTAAGTATTTCAACTTAATATCAGTTTTACCTTAAAAACTGAAAAATATCTTAGGCCATGCTTATCAAAAATCGTTATCTCACTAAATCACTATTCTTCTCCATTGAAGAAATTGCAAAAATATTTGTGAATTCCATGGAATCTGTATTTAATATTGCTAACTGCATTAACCTACCTCTGCCAGAAAGCACTTTGGCCTTCTGGCATCAATAACTTAAATTAAATCAAACTCAACCCTTGTCTTGAGGATTGGCAGAAACCAACTTGAAAGGTTCAATATGCCCTTCCCACCTCTTCCTTTAATATTATGTAGAATAAAAAGCACCAAGACTAAAACAATGAAAGAAATAAATGTGTTTTATTTAGAAATATTTTTTGAATGTTGATAGATATTCCATATATGGACAGATTTGTATGAGAAGTGCCATTGTCTTGGTTTCTCTCATCTAATCGATGCGTTGTTGCAGCAATGCGCCGTGATAGTCCTCTGGTTTCAACCAATTTTTGAAGAAAAAATCCTGTTTTATAACCTATTTAAAAGTCAATGCCGTTTTGCTCTGGGTTCTCTCTCTCATAACCAGTTGGAAAAGAGCATCCGTCACCTTTCCTGGTATACACAGGGAGTAACCAATATTTCTTCTCTTCACCAAACACCTCTTTCAGATTCTTGCTCAAACCAAGAGAAAAGCCCATATTCCTTGGAATATTGCGGAAGAAAAGAGGCTTGCAGTTTTCTGCAGAGGTTCTGTTTTTTCCAACAAGCCAGCAATGATAGATAAAGATTGGCACTATGAAAAGAAGAAGAACTGCATTCACTCCAACCATGTAAAGGATTGGATATTTTGCATCGGTGTATGGCAGCTCCTGAGTCCAAAACTTCATTGCATACTGAAGTCCTGTAGTGCAGACGAATAGGCAGTGCAGCATAACGTAAAATAACAGCTGGAAGTAGTACTTGTAGTTTGTAAATCCTACACAGTTGTTGACCAAAAAGCAGTGAGAGTAATGCTTTAGCACGCACTTGTTACAGGCTAAACAATGGTAGCATCTGTCTGGCATCATTAGGTTGCATATGCGGCAGTATCGGATGTTTCCATTCTTTGTCACTGTGTAAATAGGCAGCTCTTTAGCAATGCATTGGAGAATGTCCTGGTGAAAGTCTTGCTTCTCCTGCCTTACAAATTGGCCCTGCTCAATGTCCGATAAGTCAAACTCCTTAGATGGGGTAGCAGGACGATTAAGTATGGTCATTCCATATGACCATGCCAACATGATGAAAAAGATGTGATAAAACACCATGTAGATCACTTTCTCAGCAAGTGATGTCACTGTAGATATACAGAACTCCAGCACATAGGTATAATAAATGCCTACTAAAAGAGAGACAGCACTAAATACCGCGAACCAGCCCAGAATTATTGCACAGAAGTTCCAAAGGCGATGTAAATCCATGATCTTGATTTTTCTAAAAATATTAATAGTCGTTCTTCTAAAAGAATTAATGATCTTTCTATGTTTTAGCAAAGCTTTTATCCGTATGATGTGATACCGATAAAGAGTAAACTCTGCTCTGACAGCTCTTTGTAGTAACTGACAAGCAATTGTGCTCTTTATGACATCACAATGGTAACTTGGCAACAAATGTCATGTGATTAGAGAAGGCCTAGCACTGACAATTCAAATCATGAGCATGAGGTCATTTCCTGTGCTCTTTGTGACATACAGTCTGTTGTCAAGTTAACATTGTGATGTCATGTGAGTAGAGGAGGCCTAACACTGACAGTTAAAACATAACTCATAATTCAAACACCTCATAATTTCAAAATGTTTATCATTTTAAAGCTTTAATATCCTTTTTCTGTCTTCAGGATTTCATATTTATATATATATATATATATATATATCTATATATATATATATATATATATATATATATATATATATATATATATATATATATATATATATATACACACACACATATATATATATATATATATATATATATATATATATATATATATATATATATATATAAAAATACCTTGTTTTGCATGATTTTTTCCTGTTATCAATTGGTTGCATTATAACATACTATTTTGTGAACTGCACATCTGTAGCGAACTGTTGTCACTGGAAGGGTTTTAGCTTTATTATGAAGGGTTTTTGTAATACAATACATTGAAATAAATGGTTTCAGGTATTTTGGAGTTTAAAGGAGAAAAAACACCCTCAGCCCATTTTTTAAACACCCCCACTGCCACACACACATATGATCCACTCCTAACTATAGATAATGGTTCACCATGGGTTGCCTCCTTGCCTGTACCTATCTTTATGGTCAAGGTGGGGGGGCACAGTCCAATGATGGGTGTGGGCAGGGCTATGACAGGTGTGGACGGCCTGTGATTTGCCTAATCGCATGCCAAACTGGGGACAGGACTGCCCACTTTTTTACTGGACAGGTGTAAAAACCTGACTGTTGGGTTCAATTTCCTATAGACAACCCTATTTGGTATTCATTAGAATCGTTTGTGGACCATTCAGCTCAATCCAGAACTGATAGATTCTGTGAATCCCTAATTTTTTGTGAATGTACCCATGTTATAGGGTTATGAACCCACATTTACAGCCTAAGATGCCGTTTGCACAACTGTGTTGTCCATATAATAACCTATCTATATTTAAGGTTGTTGGAATCCTAATATAGCCGTAACCCATGCAACTTTCTCCTTTTGTCATCTGTCTGACAAATTTAGATAGGTGTTTAAATTACATCAGTCTTTGCCCCACTGGAATTTACAATCCAAGACCCCTATCACACACAGTAGAGCAGGGGTCCCCAAACTTTTGAACCTGTGAGCAGCATTCAGAAGTAAAAGGAGTTGGGGAGCAACACTAGCATGAAAAATGTTCCTGGGGTGCCAAATATGGGCTGTGATTGGCCATTAATATCCCCTGATGTGGATTGTCAATCTCTGTGGCTCTGTGTGGCAGTGCACCTGGTTTTTATACAACCAAAACTTGCTCCCAACCCTGGAATTCAAAAATAATCACCACTCTGAGGCCACTGAGAGCAACATCCAAGGGGATTGAAAAGCAACATGTTGCTCACAAGCTACTGGTTGGGGATCACTGCAGTAGAGTATAGTAAATGTTATCAGGGCCCAACCTGTCTGTATGTTTTTGGGGTGTTGGAGGAAACTGAACTACCCCCAGACAACATGCAAACTTGACTACCTGTGCTGCCTACTGAGCTACAGGAGACTTGAGAGCAATTCTAAGAGTTTTACTTAATTCGGTGTCTTCTACCTGTAAATTTAGAGATTAAATACTTCCGCCTAGCAATTCCCAGCAGCCAGTGGAGTTAAGTAAATAGAGCAATGTGGCAGCTTACATTCACATATGAAAGCAAGGGTTTAGAAGAGAAATATAAACAATAAACTATGCCCCATACTTTACTGTCTATTGATAAATGAAAGCCAAATTGCCTGCAACAGCGTTTTGTTATAAACTTGGCATTCCCCAACTAGGTGGCAGTTGTAGACAGTGTTTGAAACCAGATTCAAACTGTAATTCATATACAGAACATATAATAGTGTGCTGTCGCCTCACATTCTGTCAAGGTGTTTTAAGTATTTCAACTTAATATCAGTTTTACCTTAAAAACTGAAAAATATCTTAGGCCATGCTTATCAAAAATCGTTATCTCACTAAATCACTATTCTTCTCCATTGAAGAAATTGCAAAAATATTTGTGAATTCCATGGAATCTGTATTTAATATTGCTAACTGCATTAACCTACCTCTGCCAGAAAGCACTTTGGCCTTCTGGCATCAATAACTTAAATTAAATCAAACTCAACCCTTGTCTTGAGGATTGGCAGAAACCAACTTGAAAGGTTCAATATGCCCTTCCCACCTCTTCCTTTAATATTATGTAGAATAAAAAGCACCAAGACTAAAACAATGAAAGAAATAAATGTGTTTTATTTAGAAATATTTTTTGAATGTTGATAGATATTCCATATATGGACAGATTTGTATGAGAAGTGCCATTGTCTTGGTTTCTCTCATCTAATCGATGCGTTGTTGCAGCAATGCGCCGTGATAGTCCTCTGGTTTCAACCAATTTTTGAAGAAAAAATCCTGTTTTATAACCTATTTAAAAGTCAATGCCGTTTTGCTCTGGGTTCTCTCTCTCATAACCAGTTGGAAAAGAGCATCCGTCACCTTTCCTGGTATACACAGGGAGTAACCAATATTTCTTCTCTTCACCAAACACCTCTTTCAGATTCTTGCTCAAACCAAGAGAAAAGCCCATATTCCTTGGAATATTGCGGAAGAAAAGAGGCTTGCAGTTTTCTGCAGAGGTTCTGTTTTTTCCAACAAGCCAGCAATGATAGATAAAGATTGGCACTATGAAAAGAAGAAGAACTGCATTCACTCCAACCATGTAAAGGATTGGATATTTTGCATCGGTGTATGGCAGCTCCTGAGTCCAAAACTTCATTGCATACTGAAGTCCTGTAGTGCAGACGAATAGGCAGTGCAGCATAACGTAAAATAACAGCTGGAAGTAGTACTTGTAGTTTGTAAATCCTACACAGTTGTTGACCAAAAAGCAGTGAGAGTAATGCTTTAGCACGCACTTGTTACAGGCTAAACAATGGTAGCATCTGTCTGGCATCATTAGGTTGCATATGCGGCAGTATCGGATGTTTCCATTCTTTGTCACTGTGTAAATAGGCAGCTCTTTAGCAATGCACTGGAGAATGTCCTGGTGAAAGTCTTGCTTCTCCTGCCTTACAAATTGGCCCTGCTCAATGTCCGATAAGTCAAACTCCTTAGATGGGGTAGCAGGACGATTAAGTATGGTCATTCCATATGACCATGCCAACATGATGAAAAAGATGTGATAAAACACCATGTAGATCACTTTCTCAGCAAGTGATGTCACTGTAGATATACAGAACTCCAGCACATAGGTATAATAAATGCCTACTAAAAGAGAGACAGCACTAAATACCGCGAACCAGCCCAGAATTATTGCACAGAAGTTCCAAAGGCGATGTAAATCCATGATCTTGATTTTTCTAAAAATATTAATAGTCGTTCTTCTAAAAGAATTAATGATCTTTCTATGTTTTAGCAAAGCTTTTATCCGTATGATGTGATACCGATAAAGAGTAAACTCTGCTCTGACAGCTCTTTGTAGTAACTGACAAGCAATTGTGCTCTTTATGACATCACAATGGTAACTTGGCAACAAATGTCATGTGATTAGAGAAGGCCTAGCACTGACAATTCAAATCATGAGCATGAGGTCATTTCCTGTGCTCTTTGTGACATACAGTCTGTTGTCAAGTTAACATTGTGATGTCATGTGAGTAGAGGAGGCCTAACACTGACAGTTAAAACATAACTCATAATTCAAACACCTCATAATTTCAAAATGTTTATCATTTTAAAGCTTTAATATCCTTTTTCTGTCTTCAGTATTTCATATTTATATATATATATATATATATATACATATATATATATATATATATATATATATATATATATATAAATACCTTGTTTTGCATGATTTTTTCCTGTTATCAATTGGTTGCATTATAACATACTATTTTGTGAACTGCACATCTGTAGCGAACTGTTGTCACTGGAAGGGTTTTAGCTTTATTATTAAGGGTTTTTGTAATACAATACATTGAAATAAATGGTTTCAGGTATTTTGGAGTTTAAAGGAGAAAAAACACCCTCAGCCCATTTTTTAAACACCCCCACTGCCACACACACATATGGTCCACTCCTAACTATAGATAATGGTTCACCATGGGTTGCCTCCTTGCCTGTACCTATCTTTATGGTCAAGGTGGGGGGGGCACAGTCCAATGATGGGTGTGGGCAGGGCTATGACAGGTGTGGACGGCCTGTGATTTGCCTAATCGCATGCCAAACTGGGGACAGGACTGCCCACTTTTTTACTGGACAGGTGTAAAAACCTGACTGTTGGGTTCAATTTCCTATAGACAACCCTATTTGGTATTCATTTTCCTATAGACAACCCTATTTGGTATTCATTAGAATCGTTTGTGGACCATTCAGCTCAATCCAGAACTGATAGATTCGGTGAATCCCTAATTTTTTGTGAATGTACCCATGTTATAGGGTTATGAACCCACATTTACAGCCTAAGATGCCGTTTGCACAACTGTGTTGTCCATATAATAACCTATCTGTATTTAAGGTTGTTGGAATCCTAATATAGCCGTAACCCATGCAACTTTCTCCTTTTGTCATCTGTCTGACAAATTTAGATAGGTGTTTAAATTACATCAGTCTTTGCCCCACTGGAATTTACAATCCAAGACCCCTATCACACACAGTAGAGCAGGGGTCCCCAAACTTTTGAACCTGTGAGCAGCATTCAGAAGTAAAAGGAGTTGGGGAGCAACACTAGCATGAAAAATGTTCCTGGGGTGCCAAATATGGGCTGTGATTGGCCATTAATATCCCCTGATGTGGATTGTCAATCTCTGTGGCTCTGTGTGGCAGTGCACCTGGTTTTTATACAACCAAAACTTGCTCCCAACCCTGGAATTCAAAAATAATCACCACTCTGAGGCCACTGAGAGCAACATCCAAGGGGATTGAAAAGCAACATGTTGCTCACAAGCTACTGGTTGGGGATCACTGCAGTAGAGTATAGTAAATGTTATCAGGGCCCAACCTGTCTGTATGTTTTTGGGGTGTTGGAGGAAACTGAACTACCCCCAGACAACATGCAAACTTGACTACCTGTGCTGCCTACTGAGCTACAGGAGACTTGAGAGCAATTCTAAGAGTTTTACTTAATTCGGTGTCTTCTACCTGTAAATTTAGAGATTAAATACTTCCGCCTAGCAATTCCCAGCAGCCAGTGGAGTTAAGTAAATAGAGCAATGTGGCAGCTTACATTCACATATGAAAGCAAGGGTTTAGAAGAGAAATATAAACAATAAACTATGCCCCATACTTTACTGTCTATTGATAAATGAAAGCCAAATTGCCTGCAACAGCGTTTTGTTATAAACTTGGCATTCCCCAACTAGGTGGCAGTTGTAGACAGTGTTTGAAACCAGATTCAAACTGTAATTCATATACAGAACATATAATAGTGTGCTGTCGCCTCACATTCTGTCAAGGTGTTTTAAGTATTTCAACTTAATATCAGTTTTACCTTAAAAACTGAAAAATATCTTAGGCCATGCTTATCAAAAATCGTTATCTCACTAAATCACTATTCTTCTCCATTGAAGAAATTGCAAAAATATTTGTGAATTCCATGGAATCTGTATTTAATATTGCTAACTGCATTAACCTACCTCTGCCAGAAAGCACTTTGGCCTTCTGGCATCAATAACTTAAATTAAATCAAACTCAACCCTTGTCTTGAGGATTGGCAGAAACCAACTTGAAAGGTTCAATATGCCCTTCCCACCTCTTCCTTTAATATTATGTAGAATAAAAAGCACCAAGACTAAAACAATGAAAGAAATAAATGTGTTTTATTTAGAAATATTTTTTGAATGTTGATAGATATTCCATATATGGACAGATTTGTATGAGAAGTGCCATTGTCTTGGTTTCTCTCATCTAATCGATGCGTTGTTGCAGCAATGCGCCGTGATAGTCCTCTGGTTTCAACCAATTTTTGAAGAAAAAATCCTGTTTTATAACCTATTTAAAAGTCAATGCCGTTTTGCTCTGGGTTCTCTCTCTCATAACCAGTTGGAAAAGAGCATCCGTCACCTTTCCTGGTATACACAGGGAGTAACCAATATTTCTTCTCTTCACCAAACACCTCTTTCAGATTCTTGCTCAAACCAAGAGAAAAGCCCATATTCCTTGGAATATTGCGGAAGAAAAGAGGCTTGCAGTTTTCTGCAGAGGTTCTGTTTTTTCCAACAAGCCAGCAATGATAGATAAAGATTGGCACTATGAAAAGAAGAAGAACTGCATTCACTCCAACCATGTAAAGGATTGGATATTTTGCATCGGTGTATGGCAGCTCCTGAGTCCAAAACTTCATTGCATACTGAAGTCCTGTAGTGCAGACGAATAGGCAGTGCAGCATAACGTAAAATAACAGCTGGAAGTAGTACTTGTAGTTTGTAAATCCTACACAGTTGTTGACCAAAAAGCAGTGAGAGTAATGCTTTAGCACGCACTTGTTACAGGCTAAACAATGGTAGCATCTGTCTGGCATCATTAGGTTGCATATGCGGCAGTATCGGATGTTTCCATTCTTTGTCACTGTGTAAATAGGCAGCTCTTTAGCAATGCATTGGAGAATGTCCTGGTGAAAGTCTTGCTTCTCCTGCCTTACAAATTGGCCCTGCTCAATGTCCGATAAGTCAAACTCCTTAGATGGGGTAGCAGGACGATTAAGTATGGTCATTCCATATGACCATGCCAACATGATGAAAAAGATGTGATAAAACACCATGTAGATCACTTTCTCAGCAAGTGATGTCACTGTAGATATACAGAACTCCAGCACATAGGTATAATAAATGCCTACTAAAAGAGAGACAGCACTAAATACCGCGAACCAGCCCAGAATTATTGCACAGAAGTTCCAAAGGCGATGTAAATCCATGATCTTGATTTTTCTAAAAATATTAATAGTCGTTCTTCTAAAAGAATTAATGATCTTTCTATGTTTTAGCAAAGCTTTTATCCGTATGATGTGATACCGATAAAGAGTAAACTCTGCTCTGACAGCTCTTTGTAGTAACTGACAAGCAATTGTGCTCTTCATGACATCACAATGGTAACTTGGCAACAAATGTCATGTGATTAGAGAAGGCCTAGCACTGACAATTCAAATCATGAGCATGAGGTCATTTCCTGTGCTCTTTGTGACATACAGTCTGTTGTCAAGTTAACATTGTGATGTCATGTGAGTAGAGGAGGCCTAACACTGACAGTTAAAACATAACTCATAATTCAAACACCTCATAATTTCAAAATGTTTATCATTTTAAAGCTTTAATATCCTTTTTCTGTCTTCAGGATTTCATATTTATATATATATATATATATATATATATATATATATATATATATATATATACACACACATATATATATATATATATATATATATATATATATATATAAAAATACCTTGTTTTGCATGATTTTTTCCTGTTATCAATTGGTTGCATTATAACATACTATTTTGTGAACTGCACATCTGTAGCGAACTGTTGTCACTGGAAGGGTTTTAGCTTTATTATGAAGGGTTTTTGTAATACAATACATTGAAATAAATGGTTTCAGGTATTTTGGAGTTTAAAGGAGAAAAAACACCCTCAGCCCATTTTTTAAACACCCCCACTGCCACACACACATATGATCCACTCCTAACTATAGATAATGGTTCACCATGGGTTGCCTCCTTGCCTGTACCTATCTTTATGGTCAAGGTGGGGGGGCACAGTCCAATGATGGGTGTGGGCAGGGCTATGACAGGTGTGGACGGCCTGTGATTTGCCTAATCGCATGCCAAACTGGGGACAGGACTGCCCACTTTTTTACTGGACAGGTGTAAAAACCTGACTGTTGGGTTCAATTTCCTATAGACAACCCTATTTGGTATTCATTAGAATCGTTTGTGGACCATTCAGCTCAATCCAGAACTGATAGATTCTGTGAATCCCTAATTTTTTGTGAATGTACCCATGTTATAGGGTTATGAACCCACATTTACAGCCTAAGATGCCGTTTGCACAACTGTGTTGTCCATATAATAACCTATCTATATTTAAGGTTGTTGGAATCCTAATATAGCCGTAACCCATGCAACTTTCTCCTTTTGTCATCTGTCTGACAAATTTAGATAGGTGTTTAAATTACATCAGTCTTTGCCCCACTGGAATTTACAATCCAAGACCCCTATCACACACAGTAGAGCAGGGGTCCCCAAACTTTTGAACCTGTGAGCAGCATTCAGAAGTAAAAGGAGTTGGGGAGCAACACTAGCATGAAAAATGTTCCTGGGGTGCCAAATATGGGCTGTGATTGGCCATTAATATCCCCTGATGTGGATTGTCAATCTCTGTGGCTCTGTGTGGCAGTGCACCTGGTTTTTATACAACCAAAACTTGCTCCCAACCCTGGAATTCAAAAATAATCACCACTCTGAGGCCACTGAGAGCAACATCCAAGGGGATTGAAAAGCAACATGTTGCTCACAAGCTACTGGTTGGGGATCACTGCAGTAGAGTATAGTAAATGTTATCAGGGCCCAACCTGTCTGTATGTTTTTGGGGTGTTGGAGGAAACTGAACTACCCCCAGACAACATGCAAACTTGACTACCTGTGCTGCCTACTGAGCTACAGGAGACTTGAGAGCAATTCTAAGAGTTTTACTTAATTCGGTGTCTTCCACCTGTAAATTTAGAGATTAAATACTTCCGCCTAGCAATTCCCAGCAGCCAGTGGAGTTAAGTAAATAGAGCAATGTGGCAGCTTACATTCACATATGAAAGCAAGGGTTTAGAAGAGAAATATAAACAATAAACTATGCCCCATACTTTACTGTCTATTGATAAATGAAAGCCAAATTGCCTGCAACAGCGTTTTGTTATAAACTTGGCATTCCCCAACTAGGTGGCAGTTGTAGACAGTGTTTGAAACCAGATTCAAACTGTAATTCATATACAGAACATATAATAGTGTGCTGTCGCCTCACATTCTGTCAAGGTGTTTTAAGTATTTCAACTTAATATCAGTTTTACCTTAAAAACTGAAAAATATCTTAGGCCATGCTTATCAAAAATCGTTATCTCACTAAATCACTATTCTTCTCCATTGAAGAAATTGCAAAAATATTTGTGAATTCCATGGAATCTGTATTTAATATTGCTAACTGCATTAACCTACCTCTGCCAGAAAGCACTTTGGCCTTCTGGCATCAATAACTTAAATTAAATCAAACTCAACCCTTGTCTTGAGGATTGGCAGAAACCAACTTGAAAGGTTCAATATGCCCTTCCCACCTCTTCCTTTAATATTATGTAGAATAAAAAGCACCAAGACTAAAACAATGAAAGAAATAAATGTGTTTTATTTAGAAATATTTTTTGAATGTTGATAGATATTCCATATATGGACAGATTTGTATGAGAAGTGCCATTGTCTTGGTTTCTCTCATCTAATCGATGCGTTGTTGCAGCAATGCGCCGTGATAGTCCTCTGGTTTCAACCAATTTTTGAAGAAAAAATCCTGTTTTATAACCTATTTAAAAGTCAATGCCGTTTTGCTCTGGGTTCTCTCTCTCATAACCAGTTGGAAAAGAGCATCCGTCACCTTTCCTGGTATACACAGGGAGTAACCAATATTTCTTCTCTTCACCAAACACCTCTTTCAGATTCTTGCTCAAACCAAGAGAAAAGCCCATATTCCTTGGAATATTGCGGAAGAAAAGAGGCTTGCAGTTTTCTGCAGAGGTTCTGTTTTTTCCAACAAGCCAGCAATGATAGATAAAGATTGGCACTATGAAAAGAAGAAGAACTGCATTCACTCCAACCATGTAAAGGATTGGATATTTTGCATCGGTGTATGGCAGCTCCTGAGTCCAAAACTTCATTGCATACTGAAGTCCTGTAGTGCAGACGAATAGGCAGTGCAGCATAACGTAAAATAACAGCTGGAAGTAGTACTTGTAGTTTGTAAATCCTACACAGTTGTTGACCAAAAAGCAGTGAGAGTAATGCTTTAGCACGCACTTGTTACAGGCTAAACAATGGTAGCATCTGTCTGGCATCATTAGGTTGCATATGCGGCAGTATCGGATGTTTCCATTCTTTGTCACTGTGTAAATAGGCAGCTCTTTAGCAATGCATTGGAGAATGTCCTGGTGAAAGTCTTGCTTCTCCTGCCTTACAAATTGGGCCTGCTCAATGTCCGATAAGTCAAACTCCTTAGATGGGGTAGCAGGACGATTAAGTATGGTCATTCCATATGACCATGCCAACATGATGAAAAAGATGTGATAAAACACCATGTAGATCACTTTCTCAGCAAGTGATGTCACTGTAGATATACAGAACTCCAGCACATAGGTATAATAAATGCCTACTAAAAGAGAGACAGCACTAAATACCGCGAACCAGCCCAGAATTATTGCACAGAAGTTCCAAAGGCGATGTAAATCCATGATCTTGATTTTTCTAAAAATATTAATAGTCGTTCTTCTAAAAGAATTAATGATCTTTCTATGTTTTAGCAAAGCTTTTATCCGTATGATGTGATACCGATAAAGAGTAAACTCTGCTCTGACAGCTCTTTGTAGTAACTGACAAGCAATTTTGCTCTTTATGACATCACAATGGTAACTTGGCAACAAATGTCATGTGATTAGAGAAGGCCTAGCACTGACAATTCAAATCATGAGCATGAGGTCATTTCCTGTGCTCTTTGTGACATACAGTCTGTTGTCAAGTTAACATTGTGATGTCATGTGAGTAGAGGAGGCCTAACACTGACAGTTAAAACATAACTCATAATTCAAACACCTCATAATTTCAAAATGTTTATCATTTTAAAACTTTAATATCCTTTTTCTGTCTTCAGTATTTCATATTTATATATATATATATATATATATATATACACACACATATATATATATATATATATATATATATATAAAAATACCTTGTTTTGCATGATTTTTTCCTGTTATCAATTGGTTGCATTATAACATACTATTTTGTGAACTGCACATCTGTAGCGAACTGTTGTCACTGGAAGGGTTTTAGCTTTATTATTAAGGGTTTTTGTAATACAATACATTGAAATAAATGGTTTCAGGTATTTTGGAGTTTAAAGGAGAAAAAACACCCTCAGCCCATTTTTTAAACACCCCCACTGCCACACACACATATGGTCCACTCCTAACTATAGATAATGGTTCACCATGGGTTGCCTCCTTGCCTGTACCTATCTTTATGGTCAAGGTGGGGGGGGGGGCACAGTCCAATGATGGGTGTGGGCAGGGCTATGACAGGTGTGGACGGCCTGTGATTTGCCTAATCGCATGCCAAACTGGGGACAGGACTGCCCACTTTTTTACTGGACAGGTGTAAAAACCTGACTGTTGGGTTCAATTTCCTATAGACAACCCTATTTGGTATTCATTAGAATCGTTTGTGGACCATTCAGCTCAATCCAGAACTGATAGATTCTGTGAATCCCTAATTTTTTGTGAATGTACCCATGTTATAGGGTTATGAACCCACATTTACAGCCTAAGATGCCGTTTGCACAACTGTGTTGTCCATATAATAACCTATCTGTATTTAAGGTTGTTGGAATCCTAATATAGCCGTAACCCATGCAACTTTCTCCTTTTGTCATCTGTCTGACAAATTTAGATAGGTGTTTAAATTACATCAGTCTTTGCCCCACTGGAATTTACAATCCAAGACCCCTATCACACACAGTAGAGCAGGGGTCCCCAAACTTTTGAACCTGTGAGCAGCATTCAGAAGTAAAAGGAGTTGGGGAGCAACACTAGCATGAAAAATGTTCCTGGGGTGCCAAATATGGGCTGTGATTGGCCATTAATATCCCCTGATGTGGATTGTCAATCTCTGTGGCTCTGTGTGGCAGTGCACCTGGTTTTTATACAACCAAAACTTGCTCCCAACCCTGGAATTCAAAAATAATCACCACTCTGAGGCCACTGAGAGCAACATCCAAGGGGATTGAAAAGCAACATGTTGCTCACAAGCTACTGGTTGGGGATCACTGCAGTAGAGTATAGTAAATGTTATCAGGGCCCAACCTGTCTGTATGTTTTTGGTGTGTTGGAGGAAACTGAACTACCCCCAGACAACATGCAAACTTGACTACCTGTGCTGCCTACTGAGCTACAGGAGACTTGAGAGCAATTCTAAGAGTTTTACTTAATTCGGTGTCTTCCACCTGTAAATTTAGAGATTAAATACTTCCGCCTAGCAATTCCCAGCAGCCAGTGGAGTTAAGTAAATAGAGCAATGTGGCAGCTTACATTCACATATGAAAGCAAGGGTTTAGAAGAGAAATATAAACAATAAACTATGCCCCATACTTTACTGTCTATTGATAAATGAAAGCCAAATTGCCTGCAACAGCGTTTTGTTATAAACTTGGCATTCCCCAACTAGGTGGCAGTTGTAGACAGTGTTTGAAACCAGATTCAAACTGTAATTCATATACAGAACATATAATAGTGTGCTGTCGCCTCACATTCTGTCAAGGTGTTTTAAGTATTTCAACTTAATATCAGTTTTACCTTAAAAACTGAAAAATATCTTAGGCCATGCTTATCAAAAATCGTTATCTCACTAAATCACTATTCTTCTCCATTGAAGAAATTGCAAAAATATTTGTGAATTCCATGGAATCTGTATTTAATATTGCTAACTGCATTAACCTACCTCTGCCAGAAAGCACTTTGGCCTTCTGGCATCAATAACTTAAATTAAATCAAACTCAACCCTTGTCTTGAGGATTGGCAGAAACCAACTTGAAAGGTTCAATATGCCCTTCCCACCTCTTCCTTTAATATTATGTAGAATAAAAAGCACCAAGACTAAAACAATGAAAGAAATAAATGTGTTTTATTTAGAAATATTTTTTGAATGTTGATAGATATTCCATATATGGACAGATTTGTATGAGAAGTGCCATTGTCTTGGTTTCTCTCATCTAATCGATGCGTTGTTGCAGCAATGCGCCGTGATAGTCCTCTGGTTTCAACCAATTTTTGAAGAAAAAATCCTGTTTTATAACCTATTTAAAAGTCAATGCCGTTTTGCTCTGGGTTCTCTCTCTCATAACCAGTTGGAAAAGAGCATCCGTCACCTTTCCTGGTATACACAGGGAGTAACCAATATTTCTTCTCTTCACCAAACACCTCTTTCAGATTCTTGCTCAAACCAAGAGAAAAGCCCATATTCCTTGGAATATTGCGGAAGAAAAGAGGCTTGCAGTTTTCTGCAGAGGTTCTGTTTTTTCCAACAAGCCAGCAATGATAGATAAAGATTGGCACTATGAAAAGAAGAAGAACTGCATTCACTCCAACCATGTAAAGGATTGGATATTTTGCATCGGTGTATGGCAGCTCCTGAGTCCAAAACTTCATTGCATACTGAAGTCCTGTAGTGCAGACGAATAGGCAGTGCAGCATAACGTAAAATAACAGCTGGAAGTAGTACTTGTAGTTTGTAAATCCTACACAGTTGTTGACCAAAAAGCAGTGAGAGTAATGCTTTAGCACGCACTTGTTACAGGCTAAACAATGGTAGCATCTGTCTGGCATCATTAGGTTGCATATGCGGCAGTATCGGATGTTTCCATTCTTTGTCACTGTGTAAATAGGCAGCTCTTTAGCAATGCATTGGAGAATGTCCTGGTGAAAGTCTTGCTTCTCCTGCCTTACAAATTGGCCCTGCTCAATGTCCGATAAGTCAAACTCCTTAGATGGGGTAGCAGGACGATTAAGTATGGTCATTCCATATGACCATGCCAACATGATGAAAAAGATGTGATAAAACACCATGTAGATCACTTTCTCAGCAAGTGATGTCACTGTAGATATACAGAACTCCAGCACATAGGTATAATAAATGCCTACTAAAAGAGAGACAGCACTAAATACCGCGAACCAGCCCAGAATTATTGCACAGAAGTTCCAAAGGCGATGTAAATCCATGATCTTGATTTTTCTAAAAATATTAATAGTCGTTCTTCTAAAAGAATTAATGATCTTTCTATGTTTTAGCAAAGCTTTTATCCGTATGATGTGATACCGATAAAGAGTAAACTCTGCTCTGACAGCTCTTTGTAGTAACTGACAAGCAATTGTGCTCTTTATGACATCACAATGGTAACTTGGCAACAAATGTCATGTGATTAGAGAAGGCCTAGCACTGACAATTCAAATCATGAGCATGAGGTCATTTCCTGTGCTCTTTGTGACATACAGTCTGTTGTCAAGTTAACATTGTGATGTCATGTGAGTAGAGGAGGCCTAACACTGACAGTTAAAACATAACTCATAATTCAAACACCTCATAATTTCAAAATGTTTATCATTTTAAAGCTTTAATATCCTTTTTCTGTCTTCAGGATTTCATATTTATATATATATATATATATATATATATATATATATATATATATATACACACACACATATATATATATATATATATATATATATATATATATATATAAAAATACCTTGTTTTGCATGATTTTTTCCTGTTATCAATTGGTTGCATTATAACATACTATTTTGTGAACTGCACATCTGTAGCGAACTGTTGTCACTGGAAGGGTTTTAGCTTTATTATGAAGGGTTTTTGTAATACAATACATTGAAATAAATGGTTTCAGGTATTTTGGAGTTTAAAGGAGAAAAAACACCCTCAGCCCATTTTTTAAACACCCCCACTGCCACACACACATATGGTCCACTCCTAACTATAGATAATGGTTCACCATGGGTTGCCTCCTTGCCTGTACCTATCTTTATGGTCAAGGTGGGGGGGCACAGTCCAATGATGGGTGTGGGCAGGGCTATGACAGGTGTGGACGGCCTGTGATTTGCCTAATCGCATGCCAAACTGGGGACAGGACTGCCCACTTTTTTACTGGACAGGTGTAAAAACCTGACTGTTGGGTTCAATTTCCTATAGACAACCCTATTTGGTATTCATTAGAATCGTTTGTGGACCATTCAGCTCAATCCAGAACTGATAGATTCTGTGAATCCCTAATTTTTTGTGAATGTACCCATGTTATAGGGTTATGAACCCACATTTACAGCCTAAGATGCCGTTTGCACAACTGTGTTGTCCATATAATAACCTATCTGTATTTAAGGTTGTTGGAATCCTAATATAGCCGTAACCCATGCAACTTTCTCCTTTTGTCATCTGTCTGACAAATTTAGATAGGTGTTTAAATTACATCAGTCTTTGCCCCACTGGAATTTACAATCCAAGACCCCTATCACACACAGTAGAGCAGGGGTCCCCAAACTTTTGAACCTGTGAGCAGCATTCAGAAGTAAAAGGAGTTGGGGAGCAACACTAGCATGAAAAATGTTCCTGGGGTGCCAAATATGGGCTGTGATTGGCCATTAATATCCCCTGATGTGGATTGTCAATCTCTGTGGCTCTGTGTGGCAGTGCACCTGGTTTTTATACAACCAAAACTTGCTCCCAACCCTGGAATTCAAAAATAATCACCACTCTGAGGCCACTGAGAGCAACATCCAAGGGGATTGAAAAGCAACATGTTGCTCACAAGCTACTGGTTGGGGATCACTGCAGTAGAGTATAGTAAATGTTATCAGGGCCCAACCTGTCTGTATGTTTTTGGGGTGTTGGAGGAAACTGAACTACCCCCAGACAACATGCAAACTTGACTACCTGTGCTGCCTACTGAGCTACAGGAGACTTGAGAGCAATTCTAAGAGTTTTACTTAATTCGGTGTCTTCCACCTGTAAATTTAGAGATTAAATACTTCCGCCTAGCAATTCCCAGCAGCCAGTGGAGTTAAGTAAATAGAGCAATGTGGCAGCTTACATTCACATATGAAAGCAAGGGTTTAGAAGAGAAATATAAACAATAAACTATGCCCCATACTTTACTGTCTATTGATAAATGAAAGCCAAATTGCCTGCAACAGCGTTTTGTTATAAACTTGGCATTCCCCAACTAGGTGGCAGTTGTAGACAGTGTTTGAAACCAGATTCAAACTGTAATTCATATACAGAACATATAATAGTGTGCTGTCGCCTCACATTCTGTCAAGGTGTTTTAAGTATTTCAACTTAATATCAGTTTTACCTTAAAAACTGAAAAATATCTTAGGCCATGCTTATCAAAAATCGTTATCTCACTAAATCACTATTCTTCTCCATTGAAGAAATTGCAAAAATATTTGTGAATTCCATGGAATCTGTATTTAATATTGCTAACTGCATTAACCTACCTCTGCCAGAAAGCACTTTGGCCTTCTGGCATCAATAACTTAAATTAAATCAAACTCAACCCTTGTCTTGAGGATTGGCAGAAACCAACTTGAAAGGTTCAATATGCCCTTCCCACCTCTTCCTTTAATATTATGTAGAATAAAAAGCACCAAGACTAAAACAATGAAAGAAATAAATGTGTTTTATTTAGAAATATTTTTTGAATGTTGATAGATATTCCATATATGGACAGATTTGTATGAGAAGTGCCATTGTCTTGGTTTCTCTCATCTAATCGATGCGTTGTTGCAGCAATGCGCCGTGATAGTCCTCTGGTTTCAACCAATTTTTGAAGAAAAAATCCTGTTTTATAACCTATTTAAAAGTCAATGCCGTTTTGCTCTGGGTTCTCTCTCTCATAACCAGTTGGAAAAGAGCATCCGTCACCTTTCCTGGTATACACAGGGAGTAACCAATATTTCTTCTCTTCACCAAACACCTCTTTCAGATTCTTGCTCAAACCAAGAGAAAAGCCCATATTCCTTGGAATATTGCGGAAGAAAAGAGGCTTGCAGTTTTCTGCAGAGGTTCTGTTTTTTCCAACAAGCCAGCAATGATAGATAAAGATTGGCACTATGAAAAGAAGAAGAACTGCATTCACTCCAACCATGTAAAGGATTGGATATTTTGCATCGGTGTATGGCAGCTCCTGAGTCCAAAACTTCATTGCATACTGAAGTCCTGTAGTGCAGACGAATAGGCAGTGCAGCATAACGTAAAATAACAGCTGGAAGTAGTACTTGTAGTTTGTAAATCCTACACAGTTGTTGACCAAAAAGCAGTGAGAGTAATGCTTTAGCACGCACTTGTTACAGGCTAAACAATGGTAGCATCTGTCTGGCATCATTAGGTTGCATATGCGGCAGTATCGGATGTTTCCATTCTTTGTCACTGTGTAAATAGGCAGCTCTTTAGCAATGCATTGGAGAATGTCCTGGTGAAAGTCTTGCTTCTCCTGCCTTACAAATTGGCCCTGCTCAATGTCCGATAAGTCAAACTCCTTAGATGGGGTAGCAGGACGATTAAGTATGGTCATTCCATATGACCATGCCAACATGATGAAAAAGATGTGATAAAACACCATGTAGATCACTTTCTCAGCAAGTGATGTCACTGTAGATATACAGAACTCCAGCACATAGGTATAATAAATGCCTACTAAAAGAGAGACAGCACTAAATACCGCGAACCAGCCCAGAATTATTGCACAGAAGTTCCAAAGGCGATGTAAATCCATGATCTTGATTTTTCTAAAAATATTAATAGTCGTTCTTCTAAAAGAATTAATGATCTTTCTATGTTTTAGCAAAGCTTTTATCCGTATGATGTGATACCGATAAAGAGTAAACTCTGCTCTGACAGCTCTTTGTAGTAACTGACAAGCAATTGTGCTCTTTATGACATCACAATGGTAACTTGGCAACAAATGTCATGTGATTAGAGAAGGCCTAGCACTGACAATTCAAATCATGAGCATGAGGTCATTTCCTGTGCTCTTTGTGACATACAGTCTGTTGTCAAGTTAACATTGTGATGTCATGTGAGTAGAGGAGGCCTAACACTGACAGTTAAAACATAACTCATAATTCAAACACCTCATAATTTCAAAATGTTTATCATTTTAAAGCTTTAATATCCTTTTTCTGTCTTCAGTATTTCATATTTATATATATATATATATATATATACACACACATATATATATATATCTACAGGGCCGCCATCAGGGGGGTACAGGGGGTACACCTGTACCGGGCCCGGGGCTATAGGAGGGCCCAGCTGTGCTGAAGACCTGAAGTCGCGCCGAAAATTGTATGTGGAGGAGAAGTGCAAAGTTAGGGATTATCTGCAAATTACACGATCAGTAAACTCAATTTCAAGCTGTGATACAATGCACAACTGAAGTTTTCATCAGCAGTATGAAATTGGCAGACGATCCCTAACTCTGCAATCTCGCCCTGCCCCAGTGCTTTTCAGCCAATGACAGCGTCTCCCTTCCTTGTGACCCGCCCCTGTAAGCACACGGTTCCTCTTTGGGCTCTTTTCTCTATGGCACAGAGAGAGCTTAGTGGCAGCATCCTGGAGCTTGCAGAGAAGCAGAACATGAGAGAGACAAAGCAGTGCTGTGTATGTTGTACTTAGTATTTGCCTAACTATGACTCTTTGTAGTGTGATATATTTAGCTACCACAGACCCTGTGTACAGAGTTTGCCTAGTGCTGGTATCAGTAGAAACCTGGATCCTGTTATATACAGTGTGTGCAATGCCCACTTATACAATGATTTTTTTTGTAGGGGGCCCCTGGCACTGATAGTTTTTTTTTTTTTTTAACTTATAAGGGGGGGCCCTGACGACCAATGTTTTTTTAGAAAAACATTTACGGGGCCCCTGTGCCAATAGTTTTTTTTAAACTTATGGGGGGGTTCCTGACCACCAATGTTTTTTTAAAAACTTTTATGTGGGACCCCTGATGCCAATTTTTTTGTTTTTTAAATTATAAGGGGGCCCTGACCACCAATGGCTTTTTTTTTTGTGAGTGGGGGGTTTACCATTTTAAGCGGTTGTGTCTTTGTGGACATTTTACTGTGGTGTGGGTGGGATCTGCGGTGGGCCTTGGGGGTGGGCGGGGACCGGGGGCCCCCGAAAATTTTGCTGTACAGGGCCCCGTGATTTCTGATGGCAGCCCTGGGTATTACAAATTTACCCGCAGCTACATTGGCGGTAAATTTCTAAAATCGGCCGTGGCAGGTCTTTTATCGGCCGGGTGGCAACCCTACTGTCAACACATGCATTATTTGTAACTTTTAGATGATTGCATTTGTAGAATGTAGTTTAGATAGAAAGATCTAAAGCACAGTCATGGTGTTGTCAATGTAGTGACCTTGTTTAGTTGTTTTTTTGTTCCTAATTTTTCTCCTACCCGGAGGAAGCCATGACTCTTGCTTCTACTGTGTCCATGATGGAATGGCAAATAAAGGAATTTTGTATTTACTTTTTCAACAGCCACAATATACTTCCCATAGGCTGCCTGTTGTGTTGTAATCCTCGTTTAGGAAGACAGAAGGGAACTCCACAGGAGGACAGCTACTTATGTTAGGCTTGTACCCAGATATTGTAAACAATGCTTGCATATTTATCTTTCCATACTAAGCACAATTCTGAAGGAACATATTGAAGTGGCCTTTCAGATTCTTGGAATCCATTTGAGTGGAAGCCTATGAGTTTCATTGTCAATGTAAAAACACTGGAAGGAGAGACTGTGAATATGATGTAAACTATCTGAAAAAAGGAGGCATAGTATGCAAAAATGTATCAAATCACTTGGGCTTTTTCTCCTCTTCTGTTTAGGGCCATGTTTTCCTCTTAAAGCCATGGGCAACAACCAAATTAAAACAATCCAGAAGGATTTAACTAGTAAGATTGAGGGAATTATTTATCAAAGGTCGAGTTTTTCCCCTAAAAAGCTAATTTTTTTACTTGTATTATGCCCCAAAGCTGCAAAAAGCTCAAATCTAAAAATACTCCAGCTAAAACCTGTCAAGGTCATGTAGAAGTCGATGGCAAGTCCCTTGAACCATTTGAAGATGTTTTTAGCCTTCATGATTTTCAGTTTTTGCCAGTGGTTTGCACTTGAAAACTCGATCGATTTGGAGTTATTTGAGTTTTCTTTTACAGACGGCTCGATCAGTTTGGGTATTCAAGTTTTCCCCCCATTGCATTCATTCACTTGATTGTACAATCTGTTTTTTTCAAAAATAAGCAAACATTCCAGTTGTGAGTTTATTGAAGGTATAAAAAAAAAACCTCACAAACTAGATCCTTGATAAATACCCCCCTAAAAGTACATTATTTCCACATTTCAGAAAACTCTCCTTACTTTACTTAGGATTAAAGGGATAGTCTATTCACTTGGAATTTATATCGGTTTCTACTTCTGTAATGGTTCCAGTCTGCATCACAGATCAGTGTTTCACAAGCCAGCAAATGAAACTGAAACGTTTTTGTAAAAGAACTCTTGAAGTCTTTCTAAAGTTTCTAAGCATAGATCAATGACTGTTGAAATAAGATCATGATAGACAGATGCCAGGCATCGGGACTTCTTTTTTTCTTTTGGCACCCCCTTAAGTGTATGTAAATAAAAAGCACATTCTCCCAGCAGGCTGATTGATATTCTTCATTTGCCATGGATCATTAGACTGCTGTGGTACAACAACCAGTTACTGGCAGTTATTTTACCTATGTGCATCAAACTGTAAATAGCTACATGTTGTAAATTAAATTATTTTAAAGGGATACTGTCATGAAATATTTTTTTTTTTCAAAATGCATCAGTTAATAGTGCTGCTCCAGCAGAATTCTGCACTAAAATCCATTTTTTAAAAAAGCAAACAGATGTTTTATATATTTAATTTTGAAATCTGACATGGGGCTAGTCATATTGTCAGTTTCCCAGCTGCCCCCAGTCACGTGACTTGTGCTCTGATAAACTTCAGTCACTCTTTACTGCAAGTTGGGGTATTATCGCCCCCTCCCTTCCCCCCTGCAGCCTAACAGAACAATGGGAAGGTAACCAGATAGAAGCTCCCTAACACAAGATAACAGCTCCCTGGTAGATCTAAGAACAGCACTCATTAGTAAAATCCAGGTCCCACTGAGACACATTCAGTTACATTGAGTAGGAGAAACAACAGTCTGCCATAAAGCAGTTCCATCCAAAATGAGTAATTTAAAGTAGCAATAACAATAGATGTGTTGCCTTAAAGAGCATTTGTTTTTTCAGTGACCCCCTTTTGAAAACCGGTTGATTAGAAATGGTCATTCGATAACATGCTAGAAGTTAACTGAAAGGTGAACCACCCCTTTAAAGGTGAAGAACCCCTGTAAAAGAAAAACGTGCATTGTAGATTTTGGGTATGGGCACACAGGGTTGTTTTGAACTTTTTAGTGTTATATTTTTTTTTGGGTTACTACACATGCAGTTGTGTACCCTTGTACCTTGTCTACATTGCTGTGTGTGTTTTCATCTTAACTACATTTTTGATTGGGAGATAATCTGGGCAGGTGCTCCCCAATCATTTACTCTTTAATCTGGGCAGGAACAGCTTGTTAGTAATACCAAGATATTTATTAACAGGTCAAGTCTTGCAAGTTTGCTACGTTATCTTGCATTTCAAATATAGAAGGGGTTGTAATAAAAATTCCAGTCCTCTTGCCTATACACAGGTTATCAAGACATGCATGTTTTCAAAGCATTACATTTTGCATGAAGAGAAAACTTGTAGCAATTCTTGTGGCCTAAACATGATGTTCATATTGCCATCTAAATAGCCATTGTTCTTGTGTATAAATACAAATGTTACAAAAACCTATGTTCTGTGCACACAGTAACTAAATATTTATAGGGTAGGTAGCAGTTTGGAACTAGAAATTGTCACTTTTCCCTCTCTGGTTATGTGCAAAGGCTTACGAATTAGAATTGAATTCAAATAATGCGCAGAACATGCCTTGAACTTGTTACACCATCTCTGTATTGTCAGAATTGATAAATGAACAGATGCTGTTTTTAAGTTTGGAGAAAAAAATAAATAAATGAAAATAAATGAAGAATCTTAACTGCCAATAAAAAAAATGTATGCCTTTATTCATGAATCTATATATTTATCTGACAGAGCATGTATTTCATTTGGTCCGAAGAATCGGTCTATTGGAGCAGCAGCCAAAAGCCAAGTAAGTTTCCCCCCCCCCCGTGTGTGTGTGTGTATATATATATATATATATATATATATATATATATATATATATATATATATATATGTATGTGTTTGTGTGACCGATCTCCCTGAAAATGCCTTGCGTTCATTAACCTTGTTATCACTGCAAATCAATTGCATTACTTGCATCGTATCGGCTTATTGAAGGAAATTGCCTGCTCTTGCATCTTCCCGTGATTGAGCCAAATTGCTGTGAGACCCTGAGTAATCTAATTTACTTGTGGCGATCACAAGGTTAGTAAACAGCAAGCCATTTTCGAGTAGATTTGCCACCCCGGTAGAAATGGTGCCCACCCTAAGAAATGGCGCTCCAAATTGCAGTATCTGGAAAATAGAAAGTCCTACCATATTAGATAATAATTCAAGAAAAACAAGATGGTAACAGCACCACCATATATATATTTAATGTAATCTCCCCCAGGTCATATGATTTAGGTGTAACATCATTATGAAAGGTGGGAGAGAAATCTAAAATACTACGATGGTATAGACGTTGCTACATGTCCAGGATGCAGGACAATGTGTGTGCCACTATTATAAAGCTGTTTTCCTTGCATCCCTAGTCCATCCATCACCTTAAACTACATGGCGATCCACCAGTGCTGCTGCAGCCCTGCTCTTTCTTCATTGTCACCCAATTAAGAGATGTATACATTTTAAGACTAAGTTACTGTTTTGTTTTGTGTTTGGGTGGAGGCCTTTTTACACTCAGAGCATAATTGCTTACATGCACACGTGCAAATTTTTTTTTTTTTTACAATTTTTTTTTTTTTACTCTGAGGTTCGTTTTTCGCTTTTATTGATTAGCGTCAGTGCCAAGAACATACTGTAATTATTGGGCTGTAAAACACTGAGTTTCATTGTCCTCAAGAATAATTTCCTGAGTGATGTTTGAAGGCGTTGTCCTATTTCATGCTGTAAACTAATAATGATTAAGTTATTGTTATGTGTATATGTGCTGTTTTCAGAACTGTTTAAATACATTTTTTGGATTACTCAACTTTTCTGATATGTGAAATACTCTCCTTAAAGGAAAACTATACACCACAAAATGAATACTTAAGCAACAGTTTATATCATATTAAGTGGTATATTACAGAATCTTACCAAACTGGAATATATATTTAAGTAAATCTTGCCCTTTTACTTCTCTTGCCTTGAACCACCATTTTGTGATGGTCTGTGTGCTGCCTCAGAGATCACCTGACCAGAAATACTACAACTCTAACTGTAACAGGAAGAACTCTTAACTGTCTGTTAATTGGCTCGTGTGACCTAACATGTATGGTATGTTTGTGTGCACAGTGAATCATTACGATCCCAGGGGGCGGCCCTTATTTTTTAAAATGGCAATTTTCTATTTATGATTACCCAATGGCACATACTACTAGAAAAGTATATTCTGAAAATGGTTTGTTTACATGAAGCAGGGTTTTACATATGAGCTGTGTTATGCAATATCTTTTTATAGAGACCTACATTGTTTGGGGGGGGGGTATAGTTTTCCTTTAAACAAAATTGTTCCTTATCCTTATTTAAACAAAATTGTTCCTTATCCAATGTAGAAAAGATAAATGGTTAAAAGGCAAATTGCAATGTAACCTTTGGTGTAACGTTTCATTTTAGGTAATATCAAATGCAAAGAACACATTACAAGGCTTCAAAAGGTTCCATGGGCGGGCATACACAGATCCATTTGTGCAAGCGGAAAAGCCTGGTCTTGCCTATGAAATTGTGGAGTTGCCAACAGGCTCTGCAGGAATTAAGGTAAGATCCTCTTTCCTTTCAAAAGGAAATTCATTTGCTGTTTTGGTGCTATGTCATCACAGAGGAGATGTTTTTAAGAGGAAGTAAGTCACCAAAAATTACATTGGACTGAAGTCTATAAAACTCTAAAGTTGTGTTCATTTTTTCTTTCTTTCTTTTTTTTTTTTTTGGAGAAATTGGCTCTGGGTAGGGAATGGTATTTTGACCATTAACCCCTATATGTAATAAAAGGTGCTAAGTTTGCCATGGAGCAGTAACCCACAGCAACCAATAAGATGTTTGCTTTTAAACAGGTGACCTGTGCAAACGTAGCACCTTTTATTACATAAGCCCCTAAACCTTTTCCTGAAGAGGACCGCCATTGGCAAAATGCTCCCAGTGGCATGGGTAAGAGTTCTTTTTTGCAGGTTGTGGGTATGAATTTGGAAGCCAACTTATGATAATACCACTTCCGCAACTACCTTATCTACAACCCTGTTGCTGCAAACTTGGTTTGGGGGTCAGCTTTCAAAAATTGGTTCCATGCAGGACTTAAGCAAGGGTTGTATTTTGGCTTCTTTACATGATTTACCAACGTTGTTCTTTCTCAATTGCAGGTTGTATACTTGGAAGAGGAGAAATGTTTTACCACTGAACAGGTGACTGCAATGCAGCTAACCAAGCTGAAAGAAACCGCAGAGAGTGCACTAAAGAAACCTGTAGTGGACTGCGTTGTGGCTGTGAGTAGCATGACAAGACAATAGTAAAATACAATGAAAGTAGGATTTTTTTTAGGACATGGGCATGTACAACTAACTGCAGATTACTTTTTGAGACTATATACTCTTGTCTTACAAATACCTCCCCCTTTGAGAGGCTTATGCTGTTTAATACTATTAATCCAGTGGGGCCCGTTGAAGAGATGTTCAACAAATGCACATTAACTTATTTCTGCACTTGCTTTTTTGCGGCAATAGAAAAGTTAGATCTAGCGCATAACGGCAAATTGATTTGTAACATGCACACACATAGTGGAAACCATATCTAAGTTTGCGATTTGTCCATCAGGTTCTACAATGACTGATGGGGAAATAACACAGCCGAATGTTTGAGCTTGTTGAGTATCCCCACTTTCTGGGCATAAGCCCTTTCACTGAATAACTTTTTCCTTTACGTAACCCGTTGGCTTTTTATGAATGTTGAGTGCCACATGTATGTCATAATAAAGAGGATAGTTCTGTATTCTAGGGATTGTGAAGAAACGTGTGTGCTTTAATTATCATTTCAGGTACCCTCTTTCTTTACGGATGCAGAACGGCGGTCTGTAGTTGATGCCACACAGATTGCAGGGCTGAATTGTTTGCGCCTAATTAATGAAACAACTGCAGGTAAAGACAGAAGCACATTTGTCGCCATACTAAGAAAATCAACCATTTATACTTTGTACACATTGCAAGGAACAGCCGATTCCCCCCCCCCATGTGACTGTAATGCAACTTTATCTATAAATATGCTTCAGAATATTAAACAAAATATATCTGGACAATTAAAACGAAAACAAAGCCCAGAGCAACACATTGAGGAAAAGGCACTGTAACAATTATTTAGGTTTGGTTTTACAAAGAAACCAGTCTCTAAGATTCTCATGGGAAGCACTTAGTACACAATTTCTTATTTTCTTCCTCCCATCTTCTCTTTTCAGTTGCTTTGGCTTATGGTATCTATAAACAAGACTTGCCTGCTCCAGAAGAGAAACCCAGAATTGTTGTTTTTGTGGATATGGGACATTCTGCCTATCAAGTGTCTGTCTGTGCATTCAACAAGGGCAAACTAAAAGTGAGTATTGCTTTTGAGTATTTCGATGACTGGAGCCTTCTGTGCACATACTATTATTGATATATGATATAAACACATTACTGCTTTTAATATCATTTGGCAACAATACCATTGCATGAGTTCTTATAGCAAAATTGCACCATTAACCACATTTGCTTGCAATTACCTCTGCAGGTCCTAGCCACATCATTTGACCCGACATTGGGTGGCAGGAAGTTTGATGACGTTTTGGTAAGCTATTTCGTTGAAGAATTCGGGAAAAAATACAAGCTGGAAATCAAGTCCAAGATTAGGCCTTTGCTACGTCTTGCTCAGGAGTGTGAGAAGCTTAAGAAGCTGATGAGCGCAAATGCTTCGCAGCTACCCCTTAATATTGAATGTTTCATGAATGACATTGATGTGTCTGGATCTATGAATCGGTAATAGCCTTTTACCATGTTCCTTATTTGTTTTATTGTTCTATATTTTGTCAAAGCAGCTGTTTTAGATTTATGAAAGTTGTACTTTGTAACGGGTAAAGTGATATTTGCCTTCTGGAGTTCAATATCAAGAGACTGTGATCTTGGAAAAAAAATCCAGTCCCTTTAGTAATGGTAGTGTGTCCTGTTGAAAATCCATTTGGAAACAGTTTATGTACAAAGCCCCAATCTAAACATTTATTTAATTTACGAACAATGTTAAAATGTTAGTGCCTTGTCTATCACAGATAAACTATAGATTCTAGTTCACGTTAAGTACTAAAAGATGCCAAAATATTGTTTACTATAGCCACCTATGTGGTTTTACTAGAATCATATTTTATAACTAACATTTTAAAATCACTTGTAACATGGCTTTGGAAAGAAATGTGTAGCGGTGCTTTAGAACATATTGTACATGTTATACTTGGGAAAACCTTGTTAGTTGTTTTTCCCTCTGGTCTTTACGGAAATGCCCTGTTAACCTTTTGTAAGCAAAAAAGGAAAGTCCTGTTCCTCTGTTGTCTCAACCCATTTGTCCTTACTGAACACATTGGGGTATTTTTTCCTTATCCCTGACCTTGTTAAATAGAGACAAATTAGTGATATTTCGACTGTGTTAAGTCTTTTTTTTTTTTTTTTCCCAACATAGAGGACATTTTGAAGAAATGTGTGACAGTCTTTTATCTCGAGTTGAACCACCTCTACGAAGTGTTTTGGAACAGGCCAGTAAGTAAATAAACACTAAATCAAAGTCTCCAAATGGCACAATTTTTCTAACATAGTTATCATGAATTCAGAATTTTGTAGAATATTAAACAAGGGGAAAGGCGGTTATTTTTTTTTCCACTTTCTGTGAGTTGTTTAGTTTAAAAGATACTGTTATAAGACAGAGCTCTCTGCCTGCAGATTTTTTTCCAGCGGAGAGAAGTGGATCCATTCCATGCCACATCTCCATTCATTTGAACTGCTTCCACTTGTGTGCAGCATAAAGCCTTCTGGAAATAGTGGGTATTTACTTGCCTCGTGCTACATACATAGCACTGCCTTTACACCAAAAATGAAAGTTTAACTCTCACATAAGGCATTAGTCAAACGCAGTTGAGGTTGGCCTGAAAATTTGGGCTGACCTCCGATAGGTGTGACCACATACAAGCAGAACTTATTAATAGAGATGGCTGCTTTCACAAAGTGTAGATCAATGCAGCTGAGGCATGTAGTGGATTCGCTTCTTTCAGTCTGTAAAAAAATATACAGGCTCAGCAGCAGAGCCAACTGCTCCTGTGCTATGGCCCTTAAAGAGAGACAGTCTGATAAGAACTTGCTAAATTTTAGGGCTCCCCTAAATTTTGGTGATTAGACTGTTTATTAATCAGTGATTGTGTGGTGCTGTTTTCTTAGAGCTAAAAAAAGAAGATATTTATGCAGTAGAGATTGTTGGTGGTGCCACTCGAATCCCTGCTGTGAAGGAGAGAATAATGAGGTTCTTCGGCAAAGAAGTCAGTACAACACTGAATGCTGATGAAGCTGTAGCCAGAGGTTGTGCATTGCAGGTGAGTGAACCACCTTTACCAAATCATGAAAAATCTTAAGTGCTATTGCAGTAACGGGGATTTGTTGCCGAGTCTGCATAATATCTTTCTTTAAAAAAACAAAAAAAGACAAACTCTGCCAAAATCGACTGCGTAGTTCCTGATAAACTAGTCTGAAGTGCTGTAGCTGCAAAATGTTATTACTGAGCTTTGTGCGTGTGTTTGTGTAATACAATGTTTTTTAATGATTTAAAATGCAGTGGCAGGGAGGCATAATATGCAATAATAGATTAAAATAATACATATAGCTATGTAGATGATGGATAGATTTATGTAAGCTGTTGTTCCGTTTTATACAATTTGCAAAGTGACTTTTATTTCTGTTACAGTGTGCCATCCTATCCCCAGCTTTTAAAGTGCGAGAATTTTCTATCACAGATCTAGTACCATATCCCATATCATTAAAATGGAATTCGCCAGCTGAGGAAGGTTTAAGGTAAACTATCGACTGTTAAATATTTGGTTTACAGTATTAACCTTATTTTTTCATTTTTGTGTGTTGGACATTGCTAGAATTTTAATTACAAGAACAACTTTCAGAGGTTTGCCAGCTGTATTTTTTAATGCATGAAATAGTCTCATTCAAGTTGCATTTCAAGGACAGTGATATTGGGTCTGCTAACATTGGAGTAAACATGGAAGGCAAAGTTTTAAATGTTAAACTGCAGGCCATTGCCCTTAAATAGTGTGCCCCCCTACAGTGCACATCCCTTTCACCTCCATTTTATTGTGCAAATATCATCACCCGTTGAACTGGTGTCCGAGAATCTGCTGTTCTGTCAAGTTTTGTTGAGTTTCTGTTATACTGGGTGTCATAAATTCTTTCTTCTTACTTTCAGTGATTGTGAAGTCTTCCCTAAGAATCATGCAGCTCCTTTCTCCAAAGTCCTAACGTTCTACAGAAAGGATCCCTTTAATCTGGATGCTTACTACAGTGCTCCAAAGGAATTGCCCTATCCAGACCCCTCCTTAGGTAATTACAAGAATTTGTTATTATTTTTTTATTATTCAGTTGGTCTTTAAATCTAGCCATCAGCATGAAAATCTGAAGATATTTTGCTTGATAGAATCAGATAAATTGCAGGGTTGTGGCACACCTCTTCCAGTATGGGTGATAAAACATGTTCCTCTACATCCCGTGTGTTACAGCCCTTCATTCTTCCCATCAGGCGGGAAAAACTGAAGATAACATAAGGCAAAACACTTAAAATATTCCTTACATAAAATGTCGTTTAGATAACTGAATCAAGCTACTTTTTTTTTTTTTTTTAAATCTATCATTCTTGACCTTTCCATAACTTTAGGGCAGTGGCTCACTTGGTGCTTTTTGGCTGAACTGACCTATGTGTCTTTGCCCTAATCATGGTTTCTCTAGCATGTCTCTACTTGTCAGTGCAGACGCTGTGGGGTTAAGCATTCATCTCTGGAGGCAGGACAGAAGGGAAAAAAAACGTTCTGGCTGCACCCTCTCCATCCATATAAGTTGCTGTTCCTCCCTTCCACCTCCGTTTTTTTCCTTTGTCCTGTCAGGAGATAGCCTTCATTTTTATTATATAATCTTTTTTGTTTGCTTAGAAATTGAACATAAAAGAGCCCTTTGGCACACCACAGGTTTGCCAAGACTAAGTCTCCCCATAATTGCATAGGATGGGACTTGCAGTGCACAGGTACTCAGAGCTAGCAGACCACTGCAGGAGACAGCGACCATTTTCAGAGATAGGTGCTACTCCAGATCATTGGGCACAAATAGCCTTGGTTTCACCTGCTGTCTAGGTAAGATTATTGGCAGGGAAAATGAGTGCACCATATTTAAAAGATCTATACTGCTCAATAACAGAAGGTCTCAAGCACGTCCCCCTCTGCCTCTCCATTGTGGAAAATTGTTGAAGGGCAAGGAGAACGCACCGCACCTCTGGCACCATGGGTTTTTTTGTGCATGACATATGCGCATTCATCACACGTCCGAGTGCTCTACGTCCCCTCGGGCACATTGGGCTGTTCACACTCATCCGTACAAGCTCCGGCACAAACTGAGACAACGCACGCAAAACCAGAACAGTGAGAAACAACTTGCTCTTACCAATTAGGGGCCTTTTTAAGATCGATATTGTGGGAGCACACATAATCACTACTTCTGGAGCTCACACAGGAGCGTTGTGTATTACCTATACAAAAACTATTTGCCCACAGGGCATATTCCAGCTCACAGGCTTTTTCTCAAGTAATACCAATTACAACTATAGCCTGCACTCAGATTGGCCTTATATCTAACTGGCATAATGACCGCCGAAAATCTCAGGAAGGACATGGCCATTGCCACTCTAGCACCAAAGGCAAATATGAGGCCACAGAGAAAAGGGCTACCACACAGTCTTGGTAATGTAGGGTATGTAAACGTAGCTTGCAGAAGACTGTACAAGGAGTGTGTTCGGACTGAGTAGACCCATTAGACTCTGCACCAACACTTTCCCCAAATCGCACTATTGCTCAACCAAGGGACACTCAAGCTCATGAAAACCCCAGTCAGGGTCAATCCACACCACTACCTTTGACCCAAGACTCTGCACAGGGAACCATTCCATCTACTTTAGCAAATCTTCCACAGCTGGAGGATTTGTTCGACTGGATAAAGGTCATGATACAGACAACCATTAGTCGGTCTACACATCACAAGAAACAAAAAACACAGGTCTTATTGCACACAAATTCATCTGGCACGGACGACACCAGTGAAGCAGACAGCAAGCCAGGATTGGGAAAAATATCAGATAGTGATATGTCCAAGGAAGACTCTGAAAAAGACAAAGATTACTATTTTGTTGCGGGCCCTGATACAGCAAAATGGCTAGGGAGGAGCACCAACTTATATGGAGAGGGTGGAAGCAGAACTGTTTTTCTTTCCAGTTATGTGCAATTTCAAGTTGCTGAAGCAGACAAAAAAGATGAAATAATAAAAATGAAGGATATATCCTAACTTCCTGACAGGACAGAGGAAAAAAAGAGAGAGAGAGGAGCACCAACTTATATGGAACCAGAACTTTTTTTTTTCCTTCTGTCCTGTCTCCGGTGATGAATGCTTAACCCCACAGAGCCTGCACTGACGGTTCAGGCCGTCTAGAAAAGGATTTTCTGTAAGTATAAAAACCCTTTTCTGGTTGAAGAGGATTTTTTAGAGACTTCTGTCCTCAAAGTGCACAACAAGTCAAACTTTTAATATCAATCCAAGCAAATAAACGTCAAAAGACCCCGTGGTAAAGTTTCACTCTTTTATATCTTTTTTATATGTTGTTTTGTCTGTTTAGGTCAATTTCACATTCAGAAAGTCATCCCACAAGCTGACGGGTCCAGCTCTAAAGTAAAGGTGAAAGTACGTGTGAACATCCATGGAATATTTAGTGTATCCAGTGCCTCTCTCGTTGAGATACACAAAACAGAAGACGGTGAGGAACCCATGGAAACGGATCAGGTTACAAAGGAGGAGGAGGTACTTATACCAAACGTAATTTTCCCATTCAGGAGGGAACATAAGCTGTACTGTTGCTTGCCTGTTAATAATTTCAGCCAAATTAGGGCCTTTTGTGTTGCTTGGTGATTGCACAATACCTGTGCACGGTGATTGCACCAAATCCACTGTTAGGGGATTCAGCTGTTATTACAGAACCAAATTCTAATTTGTATATGCAAATTAGAGACGGCAAATAAAAAGGAAAAAATTTAATTTTTAGTGATGAAAAGTAGTGATTTCCCTTCCCACCCCTAATTTACATATGCAAATTAGGATTTAAATGCTTTCTCCAGGTCTATAGCTAATGGCACGGAGGGAGTATTTTGGGTTTTAGCTATATTGATTAAGTTAAGTCCCTTGAGAATATTATCAGTTACTTGTCGACCTGGTAGGAACCCTGATTGGGGGGAAGTTTTTACAATCAATTGTGTTCCTATAACTGCAATCTGTGCAGAGAGGGCTTCCAGATCAAATTAAGAGATCCCTTGCATAATATCATTGAACATAACATGTAGCTGTGGTAGTAGTTTTGTGGCCAGGAGCTTGTAATATTTGCTTGTTAGACCATCTAGTACTACATATTCGTTTAATTTGAGATGCTTTATCACCTGTTTGATCTCTTCAGTGTCAATTGGGTCAGACATCAATGTTACCTGTTGTCGGAAAAGATGTGGTAAATTGAATATATTGAGAAACCCATCCAATTCCCTCAATGGAGGATCTTTTGTTGGGAATAAAGAATTTGATAATCCTGTGCAAATTCCTGGGTTATTTGGGTCAGGTTTGCTGTTAATTGGCCCTTTTGTAGTTCTGATTTGCATAAAGGGGGGTTGCAAGTATTTATTATTTAAATACCTTGCTAGCATTGTATCAGCCGTATTGGCTTTCTGAAAATGTTTCATCTACCTAAGGAAGTAATTAGATGGGACAGATTTTTATTGGGTTTCAAGATGTTTATGTGGCCCTCCAGTGGATTTTTCTGGCCTCCAGTCTGTTCAAGGACTACATATATATGTATGTATGACACCATCCTATTAAAGTAATGAGGACCTGGAACATGCACAATGAAAAATCATCCTGCTACATGTAAATAGTTTCATAGCAGTGAATTAAATAATGGGCCTGGTAATGATGGATGTGTGAATCTGCCTTAGGTAGCAGTAAATACAGAGACACGATTGTCAAGTGTCTGTTATTTACACAGGTGTACAGATAAAGGGTTAGATACATTGCATGTATAGCAGTTACAGTATCTTCAGAAATGCATGTTTTGTGATGCTTATCCAACTCTCCATTGGCAGAAAATGCAAGTTGATCAAGAAGAGCCTAAACTAGAAGAGAACCAGCAAGCACAAGCAGAAACCAAGACTAATCCTGATGAGATGGAGGTGCCTATAATATTCTAAGCGTTTTCCTTGTGTTGGAAACCATTATTAAAGGAAAACTATACCCCCAAAATGAATACTTTAGCAACAGTTTACATCAAATTAAGTGGCATATTAAAGTATCTTACCAAACTGGAATATATATTTAAGTAAATATTGGCCTTTTAAATCTCTTGCCTTGACCCAACATTTCGTGAGATCACCTGACCAGAAATACTACAACTCTAACTGTAACAGGAAGAAGTGTGCAAGCAAAAGACAGAACTTTGTATGTTAATTGGCTCATGTGACCTAACATGTATAGTTTGTTTGGCATGTTTGTGTGCACCGTGAATCCTACTATCCCAGGGGCGGCCCTTATTTTTTAAAATGGCAATTTTCTATTTATGATTACCCAATGGCACATACTACTAAAAAAGTATATTATTATGAAAATGGTTTATTTACATGAAGCAGGGTTTTACATATAAGCTGTTTTATGCAATATCTTTTTAGAGACCTACATTGTTTGTGGGGGGGGTATAGTTTTCCTTTAACACTATATGACTTGGAGCTACATAGAATCTGGGTGGGTTATGTGATATGGGATTTTTGGATAAACGATAGAGCTTAAAATTACTTTATTTTACTACTCAGAAGCTTTGCATTTTTCACCCAGCCCTGTGTAATCCAAGCTTTTTGTATAATGCCTGCTGTTTGTTCTGTTGATAGACCTCACAACCTGGGGCCAAGGATAAAAAGACTGATCAGCCTCCCCAAGCCAAGAAAGCAAAAGTGAAGACCAGCACAGTGGACTTGCCCATTGAGCACTACCCACCATGGCAGATTGGCCGGGACATGCTAAATTTATTTGTCGAGAATGAGGTATGTACTTAAAAATAAAAACTATGTTTGTGCCAGAAATTCGTTTTTTTTTTACATATTTAAATATGTAAAAAATGCATTTATTCAGTGGAATGGAAGTAAATGTGAAAGAGCCTGGGTATAAGATGCTGATTGAGTCTTCTCTCTCTCTCCCCCCACACAGGGCAAGATGATCATGCAAGACAAACTGGAGAAGGAAAGGATCGATGCCAAGAATGCAGTAGAAGAATATGTGTATGAGATGAGGGACAAACTGAGTGGGATCTATGAGAAGTTTGTCAGTGAAGATGTGAGTTTGTCACTCTGAGCACAAATCCAAATCTTTTTTTTTTTTTTGCAGTCCGCAAGTTGTTGTTTTCAATTAGGGTCGCCATCAGACTGGTAAAACACCTGACGGGGCCGGAATTACAAATTTACCGGCAATGTAGCTGCAGATAATTTGTAATACCCTTCACAAAAGCCCTTGGCCCTCAGATGGAAACTTACCTTTTCTACGCCTTCTGCCCCTCTCGTGGCACGACACCCGTGGCCCCGCCCCTTTTTGCATAATGGCCCGCCCATTTAGTTCCCGCCCCCACCACTGGCCGGTAAATTTTTTTGCAAGTGTTAATTAACCCTAGCAACCAGGCAACAGCTGAAATTGCAAACTAGAGAGCCGATATACAAAAAGCAAAACAATTCAGATAACGAAAGCCAATTGCAGATTGTATCAATATATTCTTGCTTACATCCTACTAAAAGTAAATTTAAAGGTAAACTACCCTTTTCAACTAGTTGCAGTACAGCAACACTTGCTCCTGAAATAATTTAGAGCCGTACAGCTAACTGGGCACACCACATCCATAAAAATGATTGGACGTTTACTTAAAATAGTTTAAATGGATACTGTCATGGGAAAAAACATTTTTTTCAAAATTAATCCGTTAATAGTGCTGCTCCAGCAGAATTCTGCACTGAAATCCATTTCTCAAAAGAGCAAACAGATTTTTTTATATTCAATTTTGAAATCTGACATGGGGCTAGACATTTTGTCAATTTCCCAGCTGCCCCTGGTCATGTGACTTTATTTCAAAATTGAATATAAAAAAATCTGTTTGCTCTTTTGAGAAATGGATTTCAGTGCAGAATTCTGCTGGAGCAGCACTATTAACGGATTCATTTTGAATTTTTTTTTTTTCCCATGACAGTATCCCTTTAAGTTCTGCTTTCAGATGACCATGTTTTAGCGAGCATTTCCTAAGTATGAACAACTGCTATAGAACATATTTCAATGAAGAAATTAATAGAAAGCATGTTAAATATTTGCAGGACATTAGAGGTCAGACACTTTTTCCTTAAGTTTTTTCCTAAAGTCCAAATCTCTAGGCTGAGGAAGAATATTCCGTTTGGACTATTTCCTTGCTCAGAGCCTTAATTTATGTGTTCATGTTTGCACTTGCAATACATTTCTCTCACTTTTTACAAAAACATATTTACCTGGACACTTTTGCTGCTTCCATAAAGAACTTATCAGTTATCTAATCACATTCACAGCTGGTGTTTAAGTGCTATCGGATGGTTTCACATCATCATTCCTTATAAAATCAAATAGAGCTATTTGTTATTGCAGACTAGTCCAGAACAGAAGGTCCTATGTAGATTTGGTATATTACAACTCCTTAATAATTTGCAGCAGTGCATGTGAGCATATGTGATTCTCATGTGGGGGGCAAGACAGATCTGCTACTATGTCTGACCTGAATAGTACATAGGCTTCCAAGGATAATCCTAAAAATTACTGAGCAGTGGCATACATGTGCAATAATAAAGCAAAATGATAAATAGCATTCAAAAACAATTGCTAGATGTATAAAAAAGGTTCACTTTAACTTTAGTTCATCTCCTTCCCTAATATCTGTAATTTAGATTTGTTTTGGAATGTCACCCTAAATAGGTGTATAAAACCTTTATAAGCCTTTAACATTTTCTATAAATTTACCCAAATCCTGGTAATTCAGCCTCAAACATGTAGATTAAAGGAACAGTTCAGTATAAAAATAAAAAGTGGGTAAATAGGCTGTGCAAAATAGTTAGTTAGCCAAAAATTGAATGTAAAAAGGCTGGAGTGACAGGATGTCTAACATAACAGAAGAGGATACTACTTCCTGCTGCCTTCTGAACATGTTTATATGCTGACAGATAAGGGAACAACCTGTTGTGTACACAGGGAGGATTTTGGTGCTCAAACACATACTATAGTGCTTCTGCCCCCTATGTGCACTGATATGCTAGTCCTTAATATGCCTAGAGGAGAAAAGATACAAATTTGCAGCCAAACAGAACCTACTGGCTGTTCTCCAGGGGATAATTATAAACAAATTACAGCCTTTTTTTAGCAATCCCTAGGAACTAATGTCTCTGTACTTCTATTGACAGGACCGGAACAGCTTCATTCTGAAACTAGAGGACACTGAAAACTGGCTGTACGAAGATGGGGAAGATCAGCTCAAACAAGTTTATATCGATAAGTTAAATGATTTAAAGGTAAAACCTGAAACCCCTTCCGTTTCTACAAGCGTTTATCCGTGTTGTCTGGTTGTGAGGTTTGTAGAGCCAGTCCTTATGCACTTGTTTAAAAATATCTACAATTGTGGATAGCACTAATTTTATTGCATAGTATGTCTTTAACCCTTTCAATGCTATTACTTTAAAAAAAAAAAAAAGGTCTTGCAGCCTTGTGTTGCCAGTAAATATTCATCATAGAGCAGAAGTGAATATGAAAATTGCAACAGCACACTGGTACTTTTGTGTAGAATCTACTACAGTCACACTTCATGGATGAAACACAATACAGCTGTTTGTCGCACCTACATTTGACTACTAACTGGCTATGCAGATCTTCCCTCTCAATGCCTATAATCTTTTTCTTTTTGCTTGTAGAAATTAGGGAACCCTATACAGATACGCAATCAGGAATACGAGGAAAGACCAAAAGCTTTTGAAGAACTGGGGAAGCAGATTCAACTTTACTTGAAAGTTGTTAACGCGTACAAAAATAAGGTAAGGTTTGTGGATATGTGTAGGGATGCACCGAATCCACTATTTTGAATTCAGCCGAACCCCCGAATTATTCGCGAAAGATTTGGCAGAATTCCGAATCCTATGGGAAGGGGAAAACATTTTTTACTTTCTTGTTTTGTGACAAAAAGTCATTGGCTTTGGCTTCTGGTTTGGTTTGGCCAGGCAGAAGGATTCGGCCGAATCGTGCTGAAAAGGGAACACTCCCAAACCGAATCCTGGATTCGGTGCATCCCTAGTTATGTGTGAGCTCAGTGGGATATACTGCTGACTTTTAATGCTAAGATCTGATGTTCTACACATACACACAGGCTATTGGGCTCCCGATTAAACTGTCCCTACATCAGTGTTTTTCAGTTGAAACCCTAATTTGTGGTTGTTTTAAGTGAATTTAAATAAACTCTTTTTAGAATAAAAGGAGATTTTGTTTTAGTTTTGGGATTTTATTAGAACAATTAGTGGTTAAGCTGCAGTTTTTAAAAAAAAAAATCTGTTAGAAGATGGAACAGCATTCAGAGTATAAAAAGCAAATGAAATATATAAATATATTTTGTTTGTAGGAAGAGGCCTACGATCACTTGGATCCCGCTGATATGGAAAAAATGGAAAAGAGCATTAACGAGGCCATGGAATGGCTGAATAACAAAATGAATTTACAGATGAAGCAAGATCCTACTGCAGACCCAATAGTGAAGACCAAGGATATCCAAGGCAAAGCTAAAGTGAGTTTACTGCATACTGTACGCCTCTCACACCTTTCCTGCTGTTTTGGGGTGTATATTAAGTTACATTCGGCCAATGGCAGACGAAGAGCAGCCTTGTTATTTTCTCCTCAGACGGAGAGTAGCCCATGTGCAGAGAGGTTAAGCTGCAGCTTTTTTTTCCCAAAGCTGTTTGCAGACGGAACATAATTTGGAATTTAAAAAGTAAATGAAATGTGTATATTTTGGCCTACCGTCTGTGTGCTGGTCTGCAGTTCTTCACACTATTGTGTTGCTCGCACCAGCACATTATCCCCACCAGATATCCACTGTGTATTTAATAGGTTCCTCACTTGTATGCATTGATATCAGAAGAACAAACATATGTTGACTTTTTTTTCCTCTTTTTTTTTTTTCCGCCTGCATTTTGCATCCATCGTTTTGAAGGAGTTAATAAACCTGTGCAACCCAATAGTAACAAAACCGAAGCCCAAGGTCGAGCCACCGAAAGAAGAGCAGTCAAGTGAGCAGAACGGACCAGTAGATGGCAATACAAACAGCCAAGGGCCACAGGGCGCTGAGCCGAAGCCAGATGCAGCTGCTGCAGAGGCAGAGAAGAAGCTCCCTGAAATGGACATTGAATAAATTCCATCATCTATTTCTATTCTAAAACAGTATAATAAAGCTTTAAGTTGTTACCCACATACGGCTCAGAGTACCAGTCCGAGGAAAGAGACAGCAGTTTTCCTAGTTAGCTAGTCACTCCTTTTATTTCTCCCCCCCCCTGCATTTTTCTTCTTTTTGTTTATTTTTTTACTGATCATTTGGCATTCGTATTGTTTGTTTGAATGTTCTTTTCTATTTATGTTGCTTTAGCGTAAATCCTTGTTGCTACAACTGATTAGTGTTGGCTGTAACTCGCACATTAGCCAGTAGGCCAGTGTGTCCGTAGCTACAACAGGTATGCAGCTTATGCAAGGCCTACCTACCTACAATAAGTTGAATTGCTACAAAAAGCCACAATCAAAGGACACTCCTGTGTTCATGCGCTTAACTTTACTCCAGATCCTGATGTCTTGGTTTGCATCTTTCCCTGTATGCTGCACTATTGCCCCAATGACAGCTGGTTTGCTGCATTAACAAAACTTTTTGCATGGCAGCCTGGTTGCTTAGAGGTGCGACAAGAAACCAGAGTATTAAAACCCAGCAGTGATAGCGGTCTCTTAGTAGTACCCTGAGTTTACTGTCCTATAAGTACTGGCATTTGCTGATCTCATTATGTTTTCCATTATCAAGGTGTAGGTGAGCGTTTTAAATGCAGTTTGATAGGTACCATTTGCCCATCCTTTAATGGAAGTCGCAACAAAAAGCTTCAATAGTTTAACGGCCTTTGTTGTTTCTGATTAGTGTTTAACTCAAACAAAGCCACGAATGACCGTCTTTAATGCTGGATTAACGGCCTTTGTTGTTTCTGATTAGTGTTGAACTCAAACAAAGCCACGAATGACCGTCTTTAATGCTGAATTATAAACGATAGAACTACGTGAATTTAGCCTTGCTCCGGGGGAGGCACAGCAAATATTGCTTTCGAGCCACGGCTTCATATTGTAACAGCAGGTGAATCACTTAAGGCCATGCAATGCAGTCTATTCGTCAATCGTACTTCATGTTATTTTAAACATGGGGCGTGTATTAAGAACACAAGTATTGGCTAAAATTCTTGCCGCAAGACAGTTTCAGATAAGCGGAAACATTTGCAGGCAAGATTTACATCTAATACTGATGCGGACTTAGTAACCAGTAAGTTACCATACCCCCATAGATATAATCCATCTTTGTAATTTTTTTTTATGATTGTTACATAATCAAAACTCTAAAACACAGCAGTTCTTGTCTCAAAATAAACATGCTGGGTTGCAACTTGTGTCCATTGTAATTCATTTTTGTTTTTTTTAGAAAATCTGTTGCCCAAAACCTTTTCTGCTTGGGCCTAGGAGTATAAACTTTGGGCAAACTTGAAGCCACTTTTCAAACTAAGGGGCAGATTTATTAAGGGTCGAATTGAAAAATTCAAATTTTTTTTTTTTTATGGTCAAAACTCTCATTCGAATTGTGAATTATCCAAACTCGATTCGAGTTTTAATTTGAATTGCAAGATTTATCATACTCTGGCCCTCAAATCGACTATTTGCCATCTAAAACCTGCAGAATTCATGGACAAGTCATTGGGAGACTTCTAGTGACCATTTTTATGCTATTGTAGCCTTCCTGATATTCAAGGTTTTGTTTTGGAGAAAAAACTTGAATCAAATTCGATTCGAGTTTTTCGGGTTGGGAATATACGTCCAAGTTTTAGATATTTGATTTTTTTTTTTTTTAGAAACAACCCCCCATTCGAATTTCAAGTAAAATCAAATTCAACCCTTAATAAATGTGCCTCTATATGCAAGTATCGATTTCTAGAAGCACATTTGAAGGACTTCCATCTTTCTTACAGCGTTTGGAAGTCAGCGAGAACCTTAAAGGAAAACTATACCCCCCAAACAATGTAGGTCTCTATTAAAAGATACTGAGTAAAACAGCTCATGTGTAAAACCCTGCTTCATGTAAATGAACCATTATCATAATAATATACTTTTTTAGTAGTATGTGCCATTGGGTAACCATAAATAGAAAATTGCCATTTTAAAAAATAAGGGCCGCCCCCCTGAGATCGTAAGATTCACTGTGCACACATACAAACCACATGTAAGGTCACATGAGCCAATTAACAGACAGAGTTCTGCCTTTTGCTTCCTCACTTCTTCCTGTTACAGTTAGTGTTGTAGTATTTCTGGTCAGGTGATCTCTGAGGCAGCACAGATAGACTCACGAAATGGTGGTTCAAGGCAAGAGATGTAAAAGGGCAATATTTATGTAAATATATATTCCAGTTTGGTAAGATTCTTTAATATGTCATTCAATTTGATATAAACTATCTGTTGGTTAAGTATTCATTTTGGGGGTATAGTTTTCCTTTAAGGGATGTTCACCTTTGAGTTAATTTTTAGTATGATGTAGAGAGGGATATTCTGAGACAATTCCCAACTGATTTTCATATGAGTTTTTTTTTTTTTTTTAAGATATTTAGCTTTTTATTCAGTAGCTGCAATTTTAACATTCTACTTGCTAGGTTCCAAATTACCTTAGCAACCATATTGATTTGAATAAGAGACTGCAATATGAATAGGAGAGGGCCTGAATAGAAAGACGGGTAATCAAAAGTAGCTACATTTGTAGCATTAGATGGGGTAAGTGACCCCCATTTGAAAACTGGAAAGAGTCAGAAGGCGGCAAATAATTTAAAAACTAAAGAAAATCATGACCAACTGAAAAGTTGCTTAGAATTAGCCATTCTGTAACACCCTAAAAGTTAATTTAAAGATGAACCACTGCTTTAATGGGATGGGCATTTATTGAACTCAAAGCCTGGAATTAGATGGTTCTGATCAGGCCTGGACTGGCAATCTAGGTTCTGGCAAATGCCAGAGGGGCTGATAAAAATCACCATAGACATTTACTATTTATTGGGCTGTTTGGGTGTCTGTACTTGAAATGCCATGGCCTATTTTCATTCTCAGTCCAGGCCTGGTTCTGATGTAGCTCACCTAGACCAATGCTTCAAGGGACATATGTGGAATCACCAGTTAAAACCTTGCGTTCTGGTACCAAGCCCCAAATCTGCAGCCAATGGGAGTGGATCACATCATATCCGCAAATTTGATCAGTTCAGTTCCAATGTTAAAATGAAAACGTTTATCTTTATTAAAGTTTACATAACAGCCTTGAGCGTGTTGTGCTTCAGGGCAATTTAACCAAAGGTTATCAGTCTATGTTTTAATAAAGATAACTTCATAATTTGAACCATCAACGCTGGATTTTTGTGTTTGGATTACCTAGACTGAAGAATAGTGATACCACGCAATGCAGACTTGGTCAGTATAGTTAAGGTTGCCATGCAATACCCAGTGCTGGTCCATGTATAGGCAAAATCAAGCATTTCCTCTTAATTCTGCTACCAACAGCTATTACAATAGGAAGAATTCCATTGTAAATTATGTCACTGAATAGTCCCATGACCATATACAGTAGAACCATGCTTCTACTCATACGCTCAGATTTGGGGAGATTGATCGCCCAGCAAAACATCTCTTCTTCGGGGTGACTAATCTCCCTGAACTGCCTCCTGCCAGCTACAATGTAAATCGCCGGCAGGATTGCAATCGGTGCACTTCTTTTTCTGAGGTTGCCTGAAGTTGTCTCACGAGGAAACTTCGGGCGACTTCGGAAAACAAGGCGATCCGAGTGCCATACCACCAGCGATTTAGATTCTAGTCGGCGAAAGGCAGTTCGCGGAGATTAGTCACCCCGAAGAATAGGCGATTTATCTCTGCCAAAAGGGTTAGTTCACACAAGGAGATTCAGGGAGATTTTTTTGTCTGGCGACAATCTCCCTGAACTGCCTCAGCGTGTCTTCCCCTAGGCTATAATGTATAGTCGCCTGCGCTAAAGCAGATGTGGCGATGCGTTTTCCGCAGTCGCCCGAACTACGGAAAACTAGCAAACTGGTTGCTAGGTCCTGAATAGAAAGACGAGTAATAAAAAAGTAGCAATTACAATACATTTGTAGCCTTACAGGGGACTTGTTTTTTAGATGGGTCAGTTACCCCCATTTGAAAGCTGAAACGAGTCAGAAGAAGACAAATGAATGTCAGCTGAATGTAGTTATTGGAGGATTGATTTCTAGTGTGTTGCCCTTTCATCTGCTTTCAGCCTCCAAAGTAAAAATAATGTGCACATGCATGATGTTCAACATGAAAAGACACACTGAATTCCAAGCTGTATGCCTTTTAATACAAAACCTGGAGTGAGAAGCATATAGGATTCCAATGGAGTGTCTGGAATATACAAAGAGTATGTGGTTCATATAAACGACTGTACACTGATAGACAGAGTAGAGGCTTATAGCATTGCCTGCTTTTCCTATACTCATCTGAATTCACAATGCAAATTCGCTGGCACCAGAGTCTCTTTCTGGCTCAGTCGCTGTAGGGTTTCCTTGGAGTTTGTCCCTTTGTCCCTTTCTCCTTGATGCTGTACAGAGGATCAACCAATTTGTTGTGAACATGCATCAGACCTGTTAATGTACAGTAAAGAAGCAGTTAAGTTTCACGGCCTCAGTAAGTGAGTGTTGCACATCAGAAGAGGGCTGTTTGGACCAGGGCATATTTCTTGTATTGCAGTGCCTCCCAAGCCTGCTCAATGGCTCGGCCTATTTCTTTGTAGGACTTTATTACCTTCTTATAAACTGGCCCCCAAATGTGATGAAGCAAAGATTTGGCTTACTATATGGAAATACGTTGGACAGCCCAAGGTTTAACCTCGGAAGGTGGAAAACTGGACACTCATAAATAAGTTAAAACTCATGTTAAACTCTTAGGGGGTTATTATGTTAAAAACTCAAACAATTCAGAAATTGTTAGTGGATTAAAAAAAACAAAACACAAATTTTCCGAGATTTATTATACCCCGAGGATGGAAAAAGTCAGAATCTGAATATCCTCTATCTCAGACCTGCCGAGGTTGTATAAGTCAATGGGAGAGGTCCCTATCCTATTTGGAAGTTTCTATCGTCTGCACTGGAATTAGTCTGAAAATGCGACTATTTTGGGCAAAAAATCTTCTTGGGAAAAGCCTGAAAAACTAATTTTATAGAGTTAGTTCCCAATCCGACAAACATGCTTCTTTAATAATATATAAGGTCTAATTTTTAGACCTAGTTTGGAATGACTTTTTTTTTTTTTTATTTAAATACCCCCAAAGGCCCCCAAACTCATGTTTAATTTTCTCCCCTGTACTTGTGAATTGGGATAGGTTAATTACTAAAGTCTGTCCAAACCAAAATGAACACCTGCAAAAATGATCACCCGGCGCCTACAAACCCCACTGCATTGCTCTGCCCACTATACCTGCTGACGATTTAGCAGGTGTTCTGGAAAGGGGACCTAACAGTTTAAAACCAATGGGGAGTTTGGTTCATCTTCAACTAAGCAAAATCAACACCTTTGAAATATTTGACAGTCTTTACACGAAGCTCCAGAGTGGCATCCTCGTCGCAGACAAACACAGTGCTTGGGTGCTGCTGGAAAGCAGAAACTGTCCACATATGATTCACACCTTCCTCAATAGCCTTATACAAAGCAAAGGCTTTATGGGCTCCAGTGATGAGAATCATGACCTGGAACGAAAGAATCCAGTGTTATTTCATTTTGTATACACACACAGAATAGCACATCAGCTTAAAGGTCCAACTTACTTCTTTGGAGTCCATAACAGTCCCCACACCCACAGTCAGGGCCATGGTTGGCACTTTGGAGAGGTTGCCGTCAAAGAACCGTGCATTGGCCAGAATAGTATCCATGGCTAATGTTTTCACTCGGGTCCTGGAGACCAGACTTGACCCTGGCTCATTGAAGGCTATGTGACCATCAGGGCCGATACCTGTAGTTAACAGGAATAAATTATAGTTTGTGAAAAGATCAGCTAGAAAGCTAAGGAACGTGCTTCTAAACACCAAGGGGGGAATTCACAAAAGTGGAGAAAAGCCCATTTTTGGAGTAAAAGTAGTGGTAAACTGGAGTAAAATATTCACCATAATCACAAACAGAAATCCGTCTAAATTCCAACTCAATCGCCACTTTTCATATTTTAGTGAGAAAAAAGACAGTTCACAGCCACTTTTGTATTTCAAACGACAGAAAAATGGTGCAAAAATGACATTTTAAACGACATTTTCTCCAGACATTTTAAAAATGGAGTAAAGCACAGTATAACTCTTGCCCATGTGTTGGATCAATTCTAAAATAACTTGCTCTGCTTTGGTTCACTCAATCTTCATTTCACACCTGAAATTATTAGCAATTATTATAAATTATTGGGGAATTATTATATTAATAGGGATTAGCATTTTATAGTCAGGGCATAAATTTCTGTAAAACACAGATTAAACAAAACAAAGTGTATTTAATATAATTTGCTATGTAAAAAGTATTTAACTCACACTTTATTTTATTTTTCACACTTTGCATTATTTTACTAGTTTTATCTTAATGAATGAGGCAATATTAGTAATTTGAGTGAATATATTATCTAAAGGAAAAGTAAAGCCTCCCAGGCAATTTTTGTAGTTTTAGCAGCAATTAGACACTTGGCCTAAGATAATAAAACAAAATTGTGACACAAATCCCTAGAAAAAAAACCACAAGAGTTAGTAGCTGCCACTTTTTTGGTGGAACATAAAATATTATTTACTCCAAAAAATGCAATTGGACATACTTTAAGCCTGCTATAGGTAACAACCAATAACCTCTCTGTGTGGCATTGACCTAGTTTGGAGCTCTGTCTTACAGTAGTAAACACTGCTCTATGGGTTCAGCAAAAGGCAACATGGCAGGTAATCTAATAAGTGACCCACCGTAGTGTAATAAATGCAGAATATCATATGTGTATGTGGTAATATTAGATAACTACATGGGAGGAAGGGGCATAAGGGGTTTGGTATCCTCAAGCACAATACAGTGTTCCTACTAGTAGAATGAGGTTCCAGCATAACAATGAAGAGATATAGAGAGTACAGATGTATTAATAAGAGTTTATGAAGGGCCAGAGGCCCTGGCGATGCACAAGGAATGAATGTGCCAGTATTTACCAGCCCTTTTCAGAAGCTTTACAGGTTACTCCACAGACTTGACAGTCTTATTGGCACAAAAGAGCAGAATTGAGCCTGCATTGGACTATGTATATACACAGACATTGCCTAATAATAGCCTAGGGCACTAAAAGGATGAATAATTTGATAAGTTGGGAAATGCCTACATTATTTGGCACAGAACATTCCCCGCTGGAACTGGCACTTGCCACAAGGGCTGCGCCTGCCAATTTGCTGTAACAAAGGAACAAGGGTGCAAAACAGGGAGTGTTCGTAATCTTGGCCAGTGTATATTAAAGAAAATTCTGGCCAAAGTACATGTTACAACTGTAAGTATTTTGCAACATCCATTAAAAAAAAATTCACCGTTGTGTATAGGGAAAGTAAAGACTGATAAAAAAAAATTCAATGAATGTCTCTCACACATTTTATTGTGCTTGGGCAATTACATACATTTTGATTTCTCCTAGCAACCATATAATAAGTTTCTTAAGTTCACAAAGCCACACAACCAGGGCCTCGTATGATTTAACCTGTAAGTTCAGCCCACTCTACTCAGGAACACAAGCCGTAACAGACCCCCTTTCTCGTGGGACTGTGTCCAGGTTCTGTGGATACAGTCCCAATAGAGAAGAATGAGGTCTGTTAACTCCTGCGCTAGTGTGGTGGATTCACAAATATGCAGTATGTAGGAGCCATGTTTGGGGTTCATTTAGAATGTCCTCACCTCCAACAAACAGTTCAATGCCACCAGAGGCCCGAATCTTATCCTCAAACAGGTCGCACTCTGCCTGAAGGTCTGTGGCGTTTCCATCCAAGATGTGGGCATTCTCACCTCTGATGTCAATGTGCTTAAAGAAGTTGTTCCACATGAAGGAATGATAGCTCTCTGGGTGCTCCCTGGGAAGGCCTGCGTGCCAGAAACGACATTCAGATGGCAACTCCCGTAACATACTTAGACAAAGTGAACACTACTGACTTCACTTTAACAGCCTTTCATAGCTCAATTGGCCAGGGAGGTATCATCTAGGCCAGGGGTCCCCAACCTTTTTAATCCGTGAGACACATTCAAATTTAAAAAGAGTTGGAGAGCAACAAAAGCATGAAAAAAGTCCATGTTGATGCTAAATAAGGGCTGGGATTGAATATTTGGTAGACACTATAATAGACTGGCAGAATACAGGAGGCTCTTATACAACCAAAACTTGCCTCCAAGCCTGGAACCGAAAAATAAGCACATGCTTTGAGGCCACTGGGTGCAACATCCGAGGGGTTGGTGAGTAACATGTTGCTCAAGAGCCACTGGTTGGGGATCACTGGTCTAGGCCAATGTAGCAGAGATCAGATGTAGAGGAAAGAACTGCTGTATGTGTGACAAAAGCCTTGGGAAAACTTCTTTCACTCATCGATATAAAATGAATCTTTTACCCTACCGATAGCATCTTCAAAGGGGAAGTAAACCAAAATAAAAACATTTACATAATAATGATATTACATTTTCCAGTATACAGTAATTAAAAACTTTTAATGTTTTTAAGGTTATTTGTAAACATAACTGCTATTAAAAAAGCCAATTCTGTCAGCCCTTTGCTATTCTTTGCACTGCTGATACGATGCATCAGTAGTCCATGCAACCATATTTTCAGATTCCTCAATGCCTGGCATGTTCTGTGATTAACTGACTAATCACAGAAGTATGCAAGGCATTGTGGGAAGCTGAATCTTTGCTGGAGGAAGGTTGACTACTGCAACCCAGCTTGAATGCTGCTGTAGTCGGGACAAGCAGTGCAAAATAAAGATAGACATGCAAACAGAATTAAATTTGCTTTAAAAAATGTTGTATTTGAATGTGATGCCCCTTTAAAACTAATACATAAGCCTGCCAATGAAGAACTTGAGAGAGGCACACATAACTACACTATTCTCTAATGTGCTTTAGCATTACCTTGCATGCAGCATTGGGCTCCCCATATTTGGCTTAAAGGCATTGTTCACCTTTAAACAAGCTTTTAGTGTGATGTAGAGAGTGATATTTTGAGAAAATTTGCAGTTGGTTTATATTTGTAATATTTGTGGCTTTTGAGTTATTCAGCTTTTTCATTCAGCAGCTCTCGAGTTTGCAATTTCAGCAATCTGGTTGCTAGGATCCAAATTACCCTAGCAACCATGCACTAATTTGATCAAGAGACTGGAACATAAATAGGAGAGGCCTGAACAGAAAGATGAATAATAAAAAGAAGAAATAACAATACATTTGTAGCCCTACAGAGCATTTGTTTTTAGATGGGGTCAGTGACCCCCATTTGAAAAGCTGAAAAGAGTCAGAAGAAGAAGAAGGCAAAAACTATAAACAATAAGTAATGAAAACCAGTTGAACAGAAAGATGAATAATATAAAGTAGCAATAACAATACATTTGTAGAGAGCATTTGTTTTTAGATGGGGTCAGGGACTCCTATAATAATTCAGAAGACGAAGGTAAAATCATTCAAAAACTATAAAAATGGAAAAACGAAGACCAATAGAAAAGTTGCTTAGAATTAGCCATTCTATAACATACCCCTTTAACATTGGGTGTGGAACCCAGCACAGAAATGAACTTACCAACATACTCATCCATATTGAATGTTTTCACATACTTGAAGGAGAGATCTCCATTTTTATGGTACTCGATTAGTTTCTTGTAGCATCCTAGCGGCGTGCTTCCTGTTAGGTTAAAGCCAAAGAATGTTTCATTACAATGCATGACTGAAGGGCTATAGCATGCCATCCTACAAATACTTCTGTTTAAAAGATCCAGACCTTAGATACAGAACAGAAACAAGGCCCTCTCTAATATTACTACACCTCATAGAAAATAGATGCAGAGACACAATATGTAGGAGAAAATGTGTTCAATACATACAAGAGATTACATAGATTACACCTTCCATTCTTTAGTCTTTCTGTTTAACTAATTAATACTGCTCCTTTAATTAACGCCAGAGTGATTCTCTAAAAAGAAGTTTAGTTTTCTGAGCAGATATGTAGGGTTATGTGTCTTGTCTGGCTGTTAGGGGTGTGCCAGTGTGAAAAAACCATTGTAACATAACTGCAAGTATCTTACCTGTTGGAAGCCCCAAAGTAAAGTATTTATCAGCGGTTGGATTAAATTGGATAATACGATTTCTTATGTACTTAGCTGCCCACTCACTGGCTTGGTCATAATCGTCTAGAATAATGAGCTTCATGCTAACGGATTAACTTAAAAAAAAAAAAAAACATTAGCATGGTACCTAGGTAAAAGTCTAAACTAATGCATTCACAGTTACACATTATACAATTTAATTTGTCATAGTGTCTTACAGAAGCAGCTTCCCATTTAGCAAAACACATATATTGAGTGACAGTTACATTTTTGCTACACCAACATCAGTAAAAGTAATACCTATAGTGGAATAGGTAGGATCTGTGCCAGAGGCTATTTCATTTTAGTGGTCCAGTAGTAGAAGAACTCAGGAAAAGGTAAAATATGAGCGTTTAACTTTCCCTTTGTCTTTTAGACATATAATAGTGCACCAAGAAGCAATGTATTAGTTTGCAACTGATTCAATAAGTCATAGCGACCGATCAGCACCAGCAGTTGTGTTAAAGCAAACATCTAATTGGCTGATCTGGGGTTACTGGACCAGAACAAAGTCTAGTGATACATCAGAAATGCTATAACTGCAGCATTGGGCTCCCCTCATTTGGCTCATATAAAACTAGACTAGATGCACTCAATACTAGGAAACATCCGCCTGGGTGCTGGTAAAAAAATTCAGTAATAACAGCTCACAAACCGCACTCCAAGGACTTTTTAGGTGGAAAAACAGTAGTCTTCAAGAAAAAAAAAAAAAAGAAGGCTCGAGTGGTAGATCCGAAACGTTGAAATAAAGTATATTTTTTGTTTTTTCAACTAAAAAGTCCTTGGAGCTGTTGGTTTGTGAGCTGTTATATATATATATATTAATTTAAAAAAAAAGTGGTTTATTCAATGAAAGACGGCCCAAGTCAATGGGCTGAAACGTTGATTAAACCACTTTTTTCTACTTGGATAAAGACCTGTGTTGTGCGGTTTTATTTTGGAATTAATGTATTAAGTTGTATAACCAGCACCCAGGCGTTTGACTAGATGTGAATGTTGTCAAACATTCACATCTTGTCAAACCTTTGGCCTCGTGCTTTTATATGGTCATGAAACTCTTCAGTAACTTATAATATCCTTATAATTTACAAGAGGGGGTACTTTATTTACTATATATATGTGTGTGTGTGTGGCGCTACTAGTAGGGTTGCCACCTGGCCGGTATTTTACCGGCCTGGCCAGTAAAAATGATGGTTGATCCCAATGTTATTAATAGGGAAAAATTATAAATATATAGGAAAGCCGGTATTTTTTTCCAGAAAAGGTGGCAACCCTAGCTACAAGTGATACATCAGAAATGCTATAACTGGACTTCAATAAATAATAAATTAGAGAATTGGACTAACTTTAAAAAGAGTTCGTAAACTAAGTTAATGCTTGTACAGTTACAGAAAAACTAAACCCTCAACCCATGGATCATGAGCTCCTGTACACGTATTAATGGCAACTGACTCTTGTTTTATTGTCTGGCGGCAGTTTTGCCCAGCTGACAGTTGCACAGTGTAGTACAGAGCAGGCAGATACGCAGCTGTTGTGCAACAAGGCTTGTCAGTAACACAAAGACCGAGCATCACTGCAAACAACACTCACTCACCGGCCAGTCCTGCGCTCTGAACTTCAGTCGTTCTGTAAAAGCCCCCGGTCTCTGCTCAGCCAGTCATATGACTTCAGGTCACGTGGGAGTGAAGAAAAGGGCTGATTCAGCTCGTTTTGCCCCGATGTCCAGCAGGGGGCGCTGGAATTTGACGTGAAATCTGTAGAAGTTGTCATTTTACGTTCTGTTCCCAGAGAATGATTGCTCATAGGAGTAGCCTGAACAGGGTTTACAGTCGTAGTACTAAGTCAACGGAGAATGTAATTGTTCCTCCCAGCCTGCAGGTGGCAGTGTTTCCCCGTACAGTTGCCAGAAGGCGCGTCACGACCCCATAGAGCCGGCGAACTCTTTACCCGGAAGAGCGGCTGGCACATTTGCCCAGGTTGGTAGTTCCCTGTTACAATTAATGTTACACATTACTAGTTGCTGTGATTATAATATGAACAGTACAGCGAGTATTAATGGGGCAGCGAGAGGCGTTATTTCTGTACAGAACATTCCTTATAACCAAGGGGAGCGGTGCTGTCAGTGAGCAGCTTATAAAGTGCCATTCCTTTCTATTCACCCCTTCATTCTAAAGGAATCCTGTCAGCTGCCACTAGTTCATCTGTTCTGATCAGATCAGCCATTAGTAGGAGGGTTTTAAGGGGACCTGTCAATGGTTCCAAATTCTATTGTATGATGTCAGTCAAGCAAAATAAACATCACTTACATTGTATAAATGATTTAAATCTTGTTACTTTTAGTCTTGGTAGTCCACAATCACAGCAAGCAGGCAGGCACCATTTTGTTGACGTTGTTATTAAAGAGATACTGACACCAGAAAATAATCTTTTTTTTTTATTTTTATATCCATCGTAACATTGTATTTGAATGCTGTTTATAATTTTGCCATAAAAGTATTCGCCTGATGCTTTTCCATTACCTTACTTATCCCCATGTTCCTCTGTGTGGGCGCTGCCATATTTGTGCTGCAGTAGTTGGTTAACATTAGAAACTGTAGCTGACAGGCTGAGAAGGGACAATCAGGTTTAGGAACTTCAACAATTACTTACAAAAGCAGTGAAAAATGACCTCTAGGTAACTGTAATGTACATTAATATTTTGAATAATAATTTTTTTTAGTGTCAGTATCACTTTAAGAAACATATTAGGTGGTAAAGAAATCAAAATGTAAGTAATTGCCCAAGCACAATAAAATGTGTGAGAGACATACATTGAATAGCACAGCAGTTTTTTTTATCAATCTTTAATTTCCTTTACACAAAGTTTTTTTTTTTCAACTTGTTTTTATTTATTTTTAATATTACATAATAATCAGTACAGATTTTTCAACAATGGTTTAAGTAGATTTTTTTTTAATGGAGATTAATTATTTGAAAATAAATTTTTTAGTGTCAGTATCGCTTTAAGGCATGTTTTGCATCACCCCAAAATCTTGTTTATGTGCCAAAATGGGGCGCCTGATGTCCATCCACTGGTTACACATTTAGATGATGAGGAGGGAGTGACATCTAGGAAGTACAGAATGGAAAAAGATTGATAATATATTGCAGCGGAGTCTTTTAAATGAGCTTATAACAGGTATGGGTGTTTTATTGCAAACATAGATGGGTTTAATTTGAAAAGGACTTTTATTATACAGCTTTTTATGTCTGTGTGACAGGTTCCCTTTAAAGGAGACATTTTGTTTAAACCAGCGGATTATACTCATTTAGATCTAGAAGAATTGTGCTTAAAAAAAGTAGTGTTTCAGGCTGGTTTATTGAATATTTCTGCAAAAACCATAATAATCCCTCCCTTCTCTTCCACTTCCTGCTCCCTGAATTCTCAGGCTGTGCAGGGGAGCCAACGGCTCTCAGCTCACTGTACTGTAGGACAGGAACCAATCAGCAGCTAGCAGGACCTGATAGGGAATTGAAGCCTGTCTGTGCTTGTGTGACTGCAGGCCTGTGATTGGCTGTCCCCCTCTTACTGTCCTTCTGGCAGGGAACGTTAGGACACGCCCACCCCTCATTTGAAACACAGAGGGACCAGAGAACATCTATAGGGAGCTCCAAAAAAGGGGCTATTTTTTAAAGATAATATTAATTTGTAGCACCATGTGAAAGCAACACCATATATTACTCATAATTGCCTACAAAATTAGGGTTTTTCCCTAAACACACAAAAGCATTTATTAGGGACATCAAAGGCAAAAATTCATATCATACCAAGTGACGGGGGGTGTCTTAGAGATCCATGGTCCATAAGTTGGATTCTATAAATGTCTCTCTCATTTTCTTTCATAAAAGATCTTTGATCCTGCGTGCCATCACAGATTACCTTTTTTTCCTGATCGCCTCTACACTTTAGTATGTTACAGTCTGTGAAATAAATCCAACTATTCTCACTATGATCAGCTCCACTTTTAAGTGCTGGCAGGCCCCAGGGCACAGATCATATTTGGGGGTGCTACAGCTACTGGAGACATATATTAGTACTAACCTCAAGCAAGTAAACTAGTGTGTATATAGATAGATAGAGAGAGAGCGAGAGAGAGAGAGGGATGGATGGATGGATGGATGGATGGATGGATGGATGGATGGATGGATGGATGGATGGATGGATGGATAGATAGATAGATAAATAGATAATGGATGGATAGATAGATATATATTAGCAGGGAATAAAAAAATGGTCTGTTCCAACTAAAATATACATGATCCAACAACCATGGGAGTCAGAACATGGGATCATGTCCAGTAAATATAAAGAAAGGTATTGGATCCCTTATCTGGAAACATGCTATTTAGAAAGCTCTGAATTACCCACCTTAGCTCATGACAAGGTTACATATATATTACAACACTGCTGTATGAGCGGATTGTCAATAAAATCTAGGGCAGCAGATAAGTATTCACCCCAAAATTTCACTCTAATTGACCTTAAATCTGAGTTCCTGGGAGTATTTAAAGGGGTTGTTCACCTTCCAAACTCTTTTTTCAATTCAGTTGTTTTTAGATTGTTCTCCAGAAATAAAGACTTTTTTCAATTACTTTCCATTAATTACTTTTTGCTGTTTTAACAAAATGTAAGTTTAAAGTTTTAGTTTGTGTCTCTGAGTCTGGCAGTTCAGTAATTCAGGTGCAGACTCTAAACGGTTTAAATTTTGCAACATTTAGTTACATAGATACAATTTTTTATTAGCAACTATTTTATCAACAGCTGCATGTAATAAAACACAGATATTCTGCTCAGCAGGGACAACGATAAGAAATGTATTAACTAAATGTAGTAATTTTTGAACAGTTTACACTTTACAGGGTCGGCGACCCCCCCTCCCAGAGCTGCTTCTGAAGGTGAAAAATTACACTTTACACTTCAATATTAGAAAAACAGTCACACATAGAAAATAGAAAGTCATTGGAAAATGACAGTGATCTATCTGTAAACAACTAGTTGTTTGAAGGTGAATAACCCCTTTAAAAAAAGCAAATTTTGATTCTCCTCATATCTCACCCTAACTGGCCTTCAGACTGGCCCACCCTAGGAGGTAAGCTCATTTTTAAATGGTAACATGAAATCATTGATTAAAAATTCCTGGAGTCGATCTTAATCACCATAATGACACGTCGTTAACGAACCTCTCCGCATGTGCCGTGGTGCTTGAAACTTTGTGAACCCTTTTGACTATTCAGTATTTCTGCACAAATATGACCTAATCTGTTTCTCAAGTCCTAATATTCGATCTGCTATATTAATAGCTATGAATTCGTTTTTGACCCAGCATAATGGCAGAAGACATAGTTGCTCTTTAGGCTATTTATGATGGCAGCTAATTTTGTGTTTAATTTATTAACACAGACAACCAATGTCAAGAGAAGACAAGGAAGAGCAGGAGGATGAACTGCTAGCACTCGCTAGTATATACTCGGAAGATGAATTCAAGAGATCGGAGACTGCGCCAGGAGGGGAAATTTGTGTTTGTCTGGATCTTCCTCCAAACTTTAACGTGGCCATAAAAAGTGAGTCAGATATTCAGATAAGCACTTCAGTGTTCTTCTAACATGCTGAAGGTTTCTCTTGTTCAAATGTGATTGATAGTCATAAACTTCGTGTTATTCTATTCATTGGACTCTCTGTGACCAGTTACCACATAGTGTAGCACATTTTTTCTAAGATTCACAACATATTGGCACAGAGTGTCTGCAGGACCTTCGACAGGTGGATAAGGGAAGAGCTTAACTAACTCCAGCTAACGCATGCATTGTGTGCTCCCTGCAACAGCATTTTGATATGTTTTCACCTAAATATGGTATAACTAATTGCTTGAGAGTTCCTATGAAATCAGTTTTGGGCATAAGGCTTCCTACTGTGCAGCTGCAGTAATTTGGTTTATGAAATGTTAATATATATTGGATCTTCAAAATCTTTTTGTACTCAAGGTGACTGTGCATCTAATGAATACACGGAAAGCTTTGAGGGTATCGTCTCTTTCCTACCTCCTATCATACTGAACTTTGAGCTGCCTCCAGGATACCCATCCACTAAACCTCCAGCCTTCACACTTAGCTGCAAGTGGCTTTCTCCAAGCCAGGTAAAACTATTTGTATATTGTGCTTGTTTACCTTCTAATAAGTTGAAATTACTTTCTCTGAATTGCAGCTGCATGGACATGATACGTAGGAGACATCAAGCAATGAATAATTCTCTGTATTTCTGTTTATCTCAGCTTGCCCAGCTGTGTCAGCATTTGGATGACCTATGGGAGGAATACGCAGGAGGTGTTGTTTTATTTGCTTGGATGCAGTTTCTCAAGGAAGGGACTCTGGAGTACTTAAACATTAATTCACCGTATGAAATACAAGTTTGTGGGTTTGGATCTCGTAGTAGAAAGCATAATCCGGGGATATCTGATACCTGTAGTGCCGCAGGCCCAGCAAAAGCAGAAATTTGGGACAATCGAGCTATCCAGGATGTGGAATCTGTCGCTGCCCTTATTAAGTGCATCTTGGACTTTAATGAGACTCAGCAGAAGAAGTGCTTTGATAGTAAAACATATATGTGCAACATTTGCTTCTCAGAAAAGCTGGGCAGCGAGTGCACTCACTTTAGGGATTGTCAGCATGTCTACTGCAACGCCTGCCTTCAGAATTATTTTATAATTCAGATACGGGATGGGCAGGTCCATGCTCTTAACTGTCCTGAGCCAAAGTGTTCCTCTGTTGCTACCCCTGCACAGGTAACCCATATACAGTGCTCTTGATTCATGTCTATGTACATTTATTTATATTATACTAGTTAAGGTACAGGCATTGCCTGGAAAATGAAAAGTCTTTTTAAAATAATTGAAAACAGTTTGCATTGCAAAATTGCTCAGAGATACTTCAGTGCTAACGAATGCTGCATAGTAGTTGGTACTCCTGTACACACCATCAGTGACCATCAGTGACCATAAGTGACCATCAGTGACCATTCTTACATCCATGAGAAGGTCAACTACTACTTTTCATTGCCATTCTGTAGTTTCAGAAAGCTACTTAAGAGTACATTGTTGCAATGGAAAAACCATACATCAACCAAATAGTTTCTTTGTATTTAGTAATGCCATTTCCTAATGCATGAAGAAAACACTAACAAATAAAAAGGTCCCCCTTAACTGCCTGCCATTGCCCCCCTCTCCCTCCCTGTACTGTGCATTAGTAAAAAAAAAAAAAAAAACAACCGCTTAAAAAAAATCTGACCCTAAAATGCAGAGCAGCGGAGCTCCTGGGCAGCATCTTTCGGGGCTCAGCGCCGTTTTAAGAATGCGCATTTGAAGGCGATGCCTGACTTGACCCGTCTGCGCAAGTTGGCAGGCAGTTAAGTAGGGCTTTTGAAGGTTTAGTTCTCCTTTAATTCTACTAAAAAAAATCATTTAAACATTAATAAAACCCAATAAGAATTGTTATAGTATCTTAGTTTGGATCAAGTACAAGGTACAGTTTTATTATCACAGAGAAAAAGGAAATTGTTATTAAAAATTTGGTTTATTTGGATAAAATGGAGTCTATGGGAGATGGGCTTCCCATAATTCGAAGCTTTCTGGATAACCGGCTTTCAGATAGCGAATCCTCATACCCTTCACCAGAACAGAAATCTAGAACAAAAGAGGGCTCATTTACAACAGCAAGTGCAGTGAGCAAAGTCCAATTTTGGGGGTGGTTTCCCTTGTTTTGTACCCACATGCAGTGTTGTTCACCCCCCCCCCACAATTCCAGCATCATTATGGTTGCATTTACAGCATTTGTGTCAAGCGCATTGAAATAAAAACAGTTGGGGGCGTGCGTTTTGGCTACTGACTCAGGGATCATTATGATTGAGGGGCGGGTGAATGATTTTTGAAGCATGGGCATGAACCAGGCATCTTTTTCTGGTCCTAGTAATGTATATGCCCCACAGCAACAATTCACTGCAGTTTTGTTGCCATTATACTAATAACTATATATATATATATACATACTATTGTTTTTAAGAACAGACCACTACTATCTATATTGCTTTGTCTGCAGGTGAAGGTGCTGGTTGGGGAAGAATTGTTCAGCCGCTATGACCGTCTTCTACTGCAGTCCAGTCTGGATCTGATGGCAGATGTGGTGTACTGTCCACGGCCCAGCTGCCAAACTCCAGTCATGCTGGAGCCTGGGGGCACAATGGGGATTTGTTCCAGCTGCAATTATGCTTTCTGTACCCTCTGCAAAATGACCTACCATGGAGTCTCAGCTTGTAAATTATCAGCAGGTCAGTGAAATTTAATGAAGATTGGGTAGTCATTTATAGGGGTAGTGCAAAGGGGTCTTTCAGAAATTTGAAAAGCAATTTACAACGTCTGTAATTATGGTGCTACTTTATATACTGCCTGTGGAAACACAAGCTTAAAATGCCAGCAATGCTTACACCCCCCCCATAAAATGGACTTAAGTCCAAGCCATCCATAAAATAATACAGAGTGGTCAACCCTGAACTTCAGGGGTGGTAATCTGATAGGAACCTACTGTTCTTATCTTGGCGGACATTTAAAGGAGAAGGAAAGTCATCCTGCACTTGGGGGTGCAGGATGACTTACAAACCAAGTGATTGTATTGACTTACCTGAAACCCCAGGGCCAGTGCTCCTATCAGCAGAAAACTGCACCAGCCCAGGGTTATACCAGTGAACACCACAGAGCTTCAAATTTCCCAGGGCAAATGCATGCGCAGTTGAACTAAATAGCCCACTTTTTAGTTAAAGTTCAGTTTTTCGTTCTACTGCGCATGCGCAGCCGCGCTAAGAAGCGGTCCATGGTACTAACTGGTATAACCCCTGGCCGGTGCAGTTTTCTGCTGATCGGAGCACCTGCCCAGGGTTTCAGGTAAGTCAGTACAATCACTTGGTGGTACCTAACATTTGGCACCCCCAACTGCAGGATGACTTTCCTTTGTGCAGGATGACTTTCCTTCTCCTTTAAGAAGCTTTCGGGAGGTGTGGAGTCAGAAGGTTCAGGATCCTTGGGTTCTACAAATAATCTCCCACTGCAGTTTGCACATCTACCCTTGAAGAGGATCTTCATCCCAAGACTTCCAGCAGGAGAACCCTGGCAATCTGCCTTTCAGAGGGTTCCGCATGTTCTGGCCGCCTCTGGAGTAGTGGAGATGGTTCCTCCCAAGGAGAGGGGCTTCAGATTCTACTCAAATCTATTTATAGTACCCAAGAAGGACGGATCCTTTTGCCCAGTCCTAGACTTAAAGGCCCTCACCGACCATGTCAGAAAGCACCACTTCAAGATGGGATCTATTAAGTCGGTGCTAATGTCACTGAACAAGGAGGAGTTCATGGCAGTGATCGACATCAAGGATGCATACCTGCATGTAACCATACAACCCAGCCATCATCGCTTCCCTCGCTTTTTGATGTCAGGATAAAATTGGCAATTCGTGGCACTTCCCTTCGGGCTATCTTCCGCACCAAGGGTTTTCACAAAGGTCATGACCGCTGCTCTGGAGGAGCTACGATTGCAGGGCGTGGGGGTCATACCATACCTGTACTACCTCCTGGTCAAGGCACCTTCCATGTCTCTGGCCACGAACCACCTCCAGACAGTGGTGAAAATGTTTACTCAAATAGGCTGGCAAATAAATTTCCAGAAGTCAAGGCTCATTCCATCCCAGAGTACTTAGGGGTTGTCCTGATACTTCATCGGGAAGGGCATTCCTTCCGAAGAGCAAGATCACCTCCTCCAGTCTGTTATCGGCTCTTCTGAAGGCAGAACAAGTACCTTTACGATCTGCCATGAGGGTCCTGGGGACAATGGTATCATTCTTTCCCGCGATTTCCCCTATGGACCAGACCATTACAGAGGCTGATCTTGCAACATCAGAGGAGGAACTGTGCAGTTCGAGCATCACTCTTACGACGCTTCATTCAGGGAAACCATTTCCCAGCCACAGGTGGACAGTCATCCCAAACAATGCCAGTCTGCTTAGCTGGGGTAGAGTTCTACAGCATTGAACAGTACAAGGACGTTGGACACAGGAGGAGCAGCTGCTCCCCATCAATATCGTGCTCCCTTGGTTTGACAGGCTAGGTGGTCTGCTGATACACATACTGTGACGGGGGTGGCTTACATCAACCACCAGTGAGGCATAAGCGGCTAGCAGATGCACAAAGAATCCTAATATGGGCGGAGAAAACAGTACCAGCCATCTCTGCAATACACATTCCAAGAGTGGTAATTGTATAGCGTATTTTCTCAGCCGCAAAAAATAGATCAGGGCACGGAGCCTACACCCAGAGGTGTTTTTCAACTGATTGTGGCAAGGTGGGGCACACACCAAAAGTCCATTTGATGGCATCCAGGTAAAACAATCAAGTCTCAGGGTTCATCTTGAGAAGCAAGGATCCACTAGGGTTGGTGGTGGACACACTGGTGGTACCGTGGCCATTTCACTTAGTGTATATCTTTTTCCCCACTGGCTCTGCTGCCAATGGTTATTAAGGAAATAAAAGAAGAAGGAGTACAGGCATTACTGGTAGCGCCATACTGGCCATGTCTTGATTGGTTCGCGGAACTCCTAAGCCTAGCTTTGGACTCCCCATTCCATCTTCCAGACAGAAAAGACCTTTTTTCTCAGGGGCCGATCGTTCATCCGAGTTCACCACGGCTGTGTTTAACAGCATGGCTCTTGAAGCCCTAATTTTAACCAGATAAGGAGTTTCACAGGAGGCCAAACCAACGTTATTAAGCTAGAAATCCTGTTTCTGCCCCTATCTATCAAAGGGTATGGAAGACATTCATATCCTGGTGCAAGTCCGAGGCCAGAGACCTACAGTCCTGTGACGAAGGTAGCCTCTTGTTATTCCTTCATGAAGGCTTGGACAAAGGGCTGGCACTCCATTCCATTCCTTTGCCTATACTGACACGGTGTTATTCCTTCTCGGTATTACTTCTGCTAGACTAGTTTCAGAAATGCAAAATCACACACTTTTGTTGTTAGAAGTCAGTATAAAAATAGAAAATTCTCAGGTTTACGTAGACTCACTAGTTGTGAAGGGAGGTCCAGGTGCACTGCCCTGAACCCTCAGCTTAGGGAGTGGACCACCATATAAAGAAAAAAGGCAGGCACTAGCAGAGACCAAACTTCCAGGCAGGCCTGTCAAATCATCAAGTAGTTTATTTCAGTCCACAAGGATACAGCCTTACGTGTTTCATATCACTCAGATACTTAATCATAGGCTAGATGTTCACACTTACCATAGCATATTTAAAAGAAGATTCAGCCAATTAGAGTTAAGTATAATAGTAAACGAGGTAACATGGGGCATTACAATTGGTGCCTGCCTTTTTTCTTTATACGAGTTTCTGAAATGGCAGCTCTATTTTGTCGTCCCCCATACCTGATATTCCACAAGGACAAGGTAGTGTTGAGACCTACCCCGGAATTCCTTCCGAAGTGGTGTCAGAATTCCATCTTAACCAGGCCCTGGTAGTACCTTCCTTTTATCCAGACCCAAAAACACAATTGGAGCAAAAGTTACACACTCTAGATGTGGTTCGCTCTCTTCAAACTTATACCAAGGCTACCAAGAGCATCAGGAAGGTGGACAGTCTCCTTGTCTTACCAGTAAGACCAAGAAGAGGTCTCTGCTGGGCATCTATGGCCACTAACACAAGATGGATTAGTTCAGCTATCCTGAAGGCCTATGAGGTACAAGGTAAACCCACACCTTTCGGAGTCTGGGCTCATTCTACTCGCTCACTCAGTACTTTGTGGGCGATTCACCACTAAGCTTCAGCAGAACATGTTTGTAGGGCTGCAGGGTGGTCATCCATTCACACCTTTTCCAGATTTTACAAGGTACATACACACACCTCAGCGAAGTGAGCTTCTGGAAGAAGGTGTTACAGGCGGTTATTCCCTGAACACTATGGTGCTTGCCTTGGGGGGGGGGGGGCTCCTCCTCTATCACAAAGGTTATAAGGTAGGGTTAGTCATTTGCTCTTGGCCATAAAACTAAGGATTGAGGAAGTAGGCAGGGAATAAAGCCCAGAGCAGGAGGAGCCACTTTAACCTTTTAGTGTCCTTTCATCCATGGTGCCTATGTCCCCCGATGTCGGTCAAGACAAAAGGATTTAAAGGTAAGTTCAAAAATCTGTTTTTCCATGTTATGTAAACGTCAGTAGGAAAAGGGTTCAAAGTCCCCCTGCCAACACGGACAGCCAATGTATCCCTGATCTAAATGCTCTCCTACGTTGAAAGTGGAAACAAATGAATAAAAAATAAGAAATCCACCTGCACCCTTTCTCTTTGAAATGCACAATCCTGCCAGCTCTTCCAGCACTCCGTGCATCTCTTACATGGATTCTTTTCATAGTTTACCATAAAAAAGACATCTGTTACTTTATAAAGAAAATCGATGTTTTACTTGCATTTCTTTTGATGCTGCTCCCAGAAAAGCTTATGGCTCTGCGTAATGAATACCTAGAGGCGGATGAGGCTGGAAAGCAGTTTATGGAGAAGCGCTATGGAAAGAGAATGATACAAAAAGCATTGGAGGAGATGGAATCTAAGGAATGGCTGGAGGAGAACGCCAAGAGCTGCCCACGCTGTGGAACCAACATCCAGGCAAGTCAATGGATATATTAAGAAGTGCTCTGCACTAAGCTGCATCTTTTTATATTTTTGTGTGGTAGTCCTACCAAGCTTGTTGGTTTATGTCTATTGCACTGAGCCTTTCAATGATTGCAGCTGCCTGAGAGTGCCTTGTTACTGCCTGTGGCTTCTGCAAGTTTGATCTCTTAAAAAAGCACTTAACGAACCATACATGTATTAATAGTAATCGCCATTAACTTCCACAGAAATCGGAAGGGTGTAACAAGATGACTTGTACCGGATGCAAACAATACTTCTGTTGGCTGTGCATGGGTGTGCTGTCCAGAACAAACCCGTACAGCCATTACAACGACTCTTCATCGGCTTGCTTCAACCAGTAAGTGCACAACATTTGTCATTGTGATTAGCTGTCTAAAACCAACTGGCTCATTATATGTATACCTGCAACATCTCCTAATATTTATTTTGTATGAATTGTTTTGCAGATTGTTCCTTGGCATGGAGGTGGACGGCATACCAGTGATTCTAGATGAACAACTCTGACCATTAGAGCGCAGGAAATCGTGGCAAAGATATACAGTAATAGCCGCGACACTTGCACCTTTATCATGTGCATGTGTTTTCCTTTCCCAGAAGGTGTTGGGTAATTGTTCAGGGTTGCGATTTTAAAATTGTTTTTTTTTTTTTGCTTGCATAGGCTACACCTGTTTACATGAGTAGGAACTGCCATGTCGGTTGCCTTATCTGAGAATTAAACAGTCTCCTTGCACAACTTCAGCAACAGTGCCTGTATGGTTTATACAAAGATGGAGATGTTGCTTTCATTGTCCCCTAGGTGTAAATGCAAAGTATGCTGAACAGGAATTTAATAGGCATAGAATATTTCATGCCTAGTACCTCAGTGTCTGTTTGGCCCATTCACTTAAATAGTTAGGCAGATGTTAAAGGAGAAGGAAAGCTACTGAACCAGTTTATTGCCAATAGATTAGCCACAATATTCTGTAGAATGCTTTACCATACCTGAGTAAACAGCTCTAGAAGCTCTCTCTGTTTGTTTAGAATAACAACTGCCATATTAGCTTGGTGTGACATCACTTCCTGCCTGAGTCTCTCCCTGCTCACTCATAGCTCTGTTCTCAGAATACAGCAGGTTGGGGGAGAGGAGCAAACTGAGCATGCCCAAGCTCTAGCCCTGGAGGTTTATGCTGACAGCAGGAAGTCTGATACAGAAGCCCATGTATACACAATAGAAGGAAAGAAATGCTGTCTTTCTTTTGACAGAGGACTCAGAGCAGCATTACTTTACTGGTGTATTTATATAGACCTTTCTAATAAAGCTTACTTAGTTTTAACCTTTCCTTCTACTTTAATGTAAGGTTTATCGTCTTGCAGGTGCAAGTGACCTTGCCCTTTTAGGAAACCTAATATTTAGCGCTAAGCGAACATTGTACTGATGGCAGGTCTAGCTTATAGAAGTGGTCAAAGAATGAAAGATTAATGGTGTCAATTTTATACCATGGGCTATGTAATTTTTGGAAACTTCCTGGGAACTTTTCCTGCAGAGTTTGCCTCTACCATCTGTATCTAAGGCCCAGCCCTGCACTGGGGATCAAGGGGGGGGGGGGGAGGGGGGCCTTGACCTGGGGTCTACTAAAGTTGTACAATTCAGCAGACCCCATGGACGCGGGGGGGCCTGGACCACAGGGTTTGCTGAAGTGAAATCTCCTTTCTCACGGTTTGTTGCCGTCAAGATTACCACCTGCTGCAAGTGATCAAGCTGCGGGGGGGGCGGGGTCAAGGCTTTCCAACCGGAAGGAGAGGTCGACATGCATGTGTGCTGCTAACCCAGGCCCCCTGAAGATTTTTTTTTTGTAGAGGGCGCCTGGTTAGCTCTAGTTGTGCCGCTGCTTCCACCAATGGTGACACACTGCAGGAATACCCTGTGACTGTATCTATTACAGAAGAGTCGAGCCAGCCAGGGATAAGAGGTCGTCAATGAAAGTCACTGTGGGGGTTTCTAACTAATTGGTACTTCCCAGTGATTTAACATTTTGTTCACCTTTAAATCCAATAACTCTCATACAACCCACTGGCAGTTGTAAAGTTTATTTTAGTATTTTTTTGTGGGGGAGTAAAGGGTGGCCTCTCTTCCCTGACAGTCGGGTACCTCATTTATTATTAATTTGTATCTATTTAAGGAAAGCAAATGCAAGATAATCACACACATTAAAGGAATTGGATGGGGATAATGTACGTGTGTCTCACCCTCACTATAACACTATAATGTTGCTGTTTAGCCCCACTAACAATTCTGATTGGTCCCCTGTCCAGCATCTCTTGCATAACAACAGGGAGCCATGCATTTTATGGACATGTTTTATCTCTAGTTATTTAGCTATATGCTAAACAAGCTTTATATAACCCTTGTGCCACTCACTTATAGCTGTAATATAACTGAATGTATATCTGATTAGTGCCTTATGTTACTTATACCATACAATACACTGCAAGACAACTCTGCTTCAGAAAGAACTAATGGCTTGGTGTCTGTGTTTATTGAGGAGGTTCAAGGAGAATAAAGCCCCTCCTCAAGTTAAATGAGATGCAGGCTGATTTCACCTGATGAAAGGTATTTACCTCAAAATATTGTGTAAGCTTCCATGTATTTCATGATGGGCATGAAACTCGAAATGTATTAATAAAATCTAATTTTTAAAACTCGCATGAATGGAATTGACCCGAAAACTCGAATTTAATTCGATTAAAATTTAAAAAAACTCGATAACGTCAAGAAGGCCGCAAACAGCTCAAAATTGATCGCTGGACCTCTCCCATTGACTTAAACAGCAATTCGGCAGGTTTTAGGTGGCACATAGTCGAATTTGAGTTCTTAAAGGATCAGTAACATCAATTTTTTTAATTAAAAAATTTGTTAGTGTAGAACGGAAAAAAAACCCACAAAGACATATTAAACTTTTAAATCGCTAAGTCTTTATTAAGAAATAACTTACCGAAACTCCGCTTGCGCTCCTCTTCAGAAAAGGTGATCCGGTGATCCATCGTGTGGCGATGCCTTCCTTATAGGAGGAGAAATCGAGCGCCGCACGATGGATCGCCTTTTCTGAAGAGGAGTTTCGGTAAGTTATTTCTTAATAAAGACTTAGACTTATGTCTTTGTGTTTTTTTTTCCTTCTACACTAATGAATTTTTTAATAAAAAAAAAAAATTCATGTTACTGATCCCTTAGGGCCAGAGTATGATAAATCTTGAAAATCGAATTTTTTTAAAAACTCGAATTGCATTTGAACTCCCTAGTTAAATTTGACAGTTTTGACCATAAACTTGAATTTCACATTTTCAGTTGGACCCTTGATAAATCTGCCCATAGTGTATGCCTGTAATAGCAGTGCCCCTTTATGCCATATGTATAGCACTTGCGGGAAATGCATTTTAGGAGTCATGTAGCCTGTTGCATTAGGGTTTATCAAATATGTTTTAAGAGCACTAAACTGGAACATAGTTAGCTACTCCAGCTGGGTTCTATATGAATGAAAGGTTTCCTTGCTGACAGTCTCACTGTGAAAAGCCAGTGGCACATTGTATCCAACATACATAAAAACGTATTATTATCCCTCATTGCTTTACCCAGTTTATCAATATTTCATTTCCGTTTACCCTGAGCCAGATGTAGGCGTTACCTGTGATGCAGTTGATATTACGATTTTCAGGATCCTCTCAGCTCTGTAAGGGTAGGACTAAACGGACGTTCTTGGCATGATCCGACGCACTGCGACAAAATGAATGCAATGTCGCGTCTGCATCCGACAGTCGTGATGTGACAGATCAATGCTGCGACTTCATCCGACCTTTCTATCTCTTACCTTATTTCCTTCGCATTCGATTTGTTGCAGTGCGTCGGATCGAAAACGTCCGTGTAGTCCTACCCTAAATTCAGTGACCTTCAATACGCAGCCCCCTCTTATCAGGGTCCGGTTACTCTTATAAATACCAGAACGTCCACTGAGTGGCACCTAATAAAATATTGTGAGCACCAAAAATGTGTGTGTGAGCTTGGTTTTCTCTTAAAACTCACTTGCTTTTACATTTCTCAAGTACAGCTCAAGTTATATCTAGTTTGTTCTGCGCTCAATATAAAAAACAGACAGCTGGCTTATTGTATAGATACTTTACCCACGCTACTTAAGGGGGATTCAGCATTAAGTGAACTTTTAGTATGTTATAGAATAGCCAATTCTAAGCTATTTTTCTATTGATCTTCATTAATTATTTTATATAGTTTTCGAAGGATTTGCCTTTTTCTTCTAAAACAAAAACAAAAAGCTAAACAACTCAAAAACCACAAATAATAAAAAATGAAAACCAATTACAAATGGTCTCAGAATATCACTCTCTACATCGTACTAAAAGTTATTTTAAAGGTGAACAACCCCTTTAATAAAATTTATTAGCAACCATTAAAATCAGTATGTGTTGAAACACATTAGAAGAAAGCCTTAAGCAAGTGCCTTAAGGCCATGAAACGCATTAAGCGTGTGGTAATTCATCTATGTGTTTCTACATGTACTGATTTTATAGGATGCTAATAAATTGTGAACACTTGGCAAATTTGCCTATGGGCAGTGACCCGTTGCACCCAATCAAATTGCTGCATTCATTGTTCTACTTGCAGCTGGCTTTAAAAAGCTAATCACTGATTGGTTGCTATAGATAACTTCCCACAGGCCAATTTGCCCAGTGTTGATAAATGAGCCCCATCGTCTCCTAGTGCTCCGTGAAGTTATTCATGTTAGTCGAGGTTTTCTGCCCATTCCGGAGGCTTCATGACGCGATAAGCACAGAGAAACTGTTGTTAAATCAAGTTGGGTGATCAATCTTATCTTTCTTGCCTTAACCCTTTACTGCTAGAGTACTTTATATGTATCTGAGAAGACTCCCTTCTCTGTTAAGGAAAGCAGAAACTGAACACATCAGACTGTTGCCCCACTACTTAGTGATTCATGACCGCGTCTACCCAGGAGAAGCCAGTCCAGCCCTATATGCAAATCACTGAGTTGTTGGGCACAAGGAAGTTCTGTGTTTATTCCCGGCTCTCCTGACACACAACCTAGGGTCTGTTTGGATATTAACATATTGGGGCTCAGTTATCAACACCCGGCAAATTTGCCCATGGGCAGTAACCCATGGCAACCAATCAGGGATTGGTTTTTTCCAGCCAGCTGCAGGTAGAACAATGAATGTAACGATTTGATTGGTTGCCAATGGGTTACTACTGCCCGTTGGCAAATTTGCGAGAGATGATATATGACCCCCACTGATGTGAGTTAATGGAGAATGCTATTTTAAAGATTAATGCCAAACTCAGGTTTATCCTCGTTACCAAACAAGAAGTATCACAAGTTCAATTCATGCCAGCAACATTGTTACCCAACACTTCCTTTTTAGTGATGTGCAGGCTAGAGTCCAATTGCGCAGAACCAATTTCTAAGACCTGAACCCACAGCCCGCAACCTGAACTGCAAACCTCATATTTGCCCACTTTGATCCGCTACCAAACCCGGACCCGCAACTGTCTTATCCACAATCCGCCGACCACCATCAACCAGGTGATGGTGCTGCAAACTGGAAGTCATCAAAAGTGGCCGGGGACAGAAACAAGTTTTGTAAAACTTTAAAAGGAGTAAAATATAGACAATATTACATAAGATAAGAAATTTAGAGACCCGCAACCCGACCCGCTGCTATACCCGCACCTGAAAATCCTCCACTCATTCCGCCTGGGTCCCTGTTTTTTTGCGGGTACCCAACATGCTGCAGGACTCTAGTGCAGGCCGACCAGACACCTGCGAGTTAGGCGGCTTGGGTCGACCTCGGCAGTTTCTTTCCGGGTCTCCCTAGCCTTACTCTGCCGGCTTCCAGCTTCTGTTTTTTATAGGTGTTAGCTTTCCACGCCCCACCCCTTTTCTGAGGTCATCAGTGGGACGGCGCAGGCCTATAAACAGAGGGGAGGAGGTGGGTGATTCTCGGATTGGCTGCGGGTCAGGTGCAGCTCATGAAAACCCCTATCCACACATCACTATTCCTTTTATAAGGTTTCACACTTATACATACCCCTTCCTTCTAAAAACGACTACATTTCTGAGGGCAAAATAACCTGCAGCAATAATAATAATATTAATGTATTTCCTAAGGCATGGGATGGGCAGCTCTGATCTTCCTCTCTGGTATTGGATCTCTTATCTAGTAAACCCAGTCCCTTGTACTCTATGGTAACTGAGCTGCACAAATCCATTGGAGGAAAAACAATCCTACAGGGTTTATTTAATGGTTAAATTATTTTAGCAGACTTAGGGCCCATTTATTAAAGGAACAATAACACCCGAAAATAAAACTGATGTGTTTGCTTCAGAAACACTACTATAGTTCATATAAACAAGCTGCTGTGTAGCAATGGTTGAAATTGAAAAAAGGCTATATGGAATAGGTTAAATAGTGGATAACAGATAACATTATGTTCTACAGAGCTTATCTGCTTTGTAACCTGAGCCTTTTCTCCTTTGATTAGCTGCCCCCATTGCTAAGCAGCAGCTTATTTATATAAACAATAGTAGTGTTTCTGCTAGCAGCTGCTTTACTAGTGCAGGGCAACACTGCATTTTATTATTATAACTTTAAACCACTTTCATTTTTCAATGTTACTGTTTCTTTAAACCTTGAGAAAAAAAAAGAAAACTAGAATTTTTAGAGACTTGGTACATCCCAAAGCTGCTAAAAATCCGAATCTGCAAATACTCTATCCAAACCTGTCAAGGTCATGTGGAAGTCAATGGCAGTTGTCCCTGAAGTTGTCTCTGGACTTCGTGATTTGTGCTGGATAATCCGATAAAGTCGAGTTTTCGAAGCGTCAATTCGATAAAGTTTTGGAGAACCGATTGTACGACTCTCGATTTTGTTGTGCTTTTTTTTGGCTCTGACTTTTTTGAGAAGAATTATTGATAAATTAGTTCAATTCATGGATGGGACTTTGGTCTACTTGAGTTTAAGTAAATAACCCTCTTAATGGATGGTGATCCAATTACAGGAAGATCCCTAGGGGCAAATTTACTAACCTCTGAAAATTCGTCAGCGACGGCTTCGCTCACATTGCAACACTTCGCCAGGACAACACAAATTCACTAAAATCAAAAGTTGCGTCCAGGGCTCCAACGCTGGCAATGTTGCGTTAGCGTTACTGTTAGCAAAGCAAAGTTGCGCTAGCGTTGGCTAATTTGCATATGGCGGGAAGTTGAATGGACGTATATGTTGCAGCAAATACATTACACGACACAAACCCGGGAACCTTAATAAAATAAAGTTGTTATATTGCCCTACACATGGGCCCAGTGTATAGTTTATGTGCCATATGTTAGGAAATGTAGGGAGAAACCGGTTACCCCAAAAACAATTTACGCTCTTTTTCAGCCTATCACCCTGAAAAAGGAAAAGACGTTAGCGTTTTTTGGGACAAGAAAAATTGAAACTAGTTTTTTATGGAACTCCTATCTACTCTATTGCACTTTGCCTGGTCTGAGGTGGTGAAGCCAAGTCTCGCGTTAGTCACTTCGCCCTTTAGTAAATTTGCCCCCTTATACGAATAAAAACCCAGTTCTCAAATATTCTGGATAATATGCCTATTTTTTTTTTGTGGAGACACCTGGAGATTCCAAAATAGATTCAAACTTTTTAATCTTCTTGCTAACCTTGGTTTACAGCAGTGTTATATTTAAATTGACCCTATTATATACAGTCAGGGCAGCCATCAGGGGGGGACAGGGGGGAGAGTTGTAGGGGGCCCCGAGGGTTAGGGGGGCCCGGCCACGCCACACTTACTTGATTAGCCGGGCCCCCCATCTTTCTGAGAGTTGCTGACTTCAGGAAGGCATGGACATTTAAGGGGCCCTGGCCACCAATTTTCTTATAATGGGGGGGCCCTGGCCACCAATTTTGGCCACCGATTTTTTTTCTCATGCGGGGTCCTAGCCACCAATATTTTTTAATGGGGGGACCTGGCCGCAAATGTTTATTTATGGGGGGCCCTGACCACCAATATCTTTTTATTTTTTATTAACATATGGGAACCCTAGCCACCAATATTTTTTTTGTTTTTTTACTGTGTGGTGGGGGGCGGACCTGTGGGGTGGGGAGGGCGGACCTGTAGGTGGGGCTTGCGGTGGGCGCAGCCTAGGGGGCCCAGGAAATTTTGTTGTATGGGGCCCTGCGATTTCTGATGGCGGTCCTGTATACAGTTGGGGGCACATTTACTTAGCTCGAGTGAAGGATTAGAATGAAAAATACTTTGAATTTCGAAGTATTTTTTTGGCTACTTCGACCATCGAATTGGCTACTTCAACCTTCGACTACAATTTCAATTCGAAGGATTTAACCATTCGATCGAACGATTTTTCCTTTGATCTTTCATTGAATGAATTGCGGTAAATCCTTCGACTTTGATATTCGAAGTCGAAGGATTTAACTTCAACCCTTAGTAAATGTGCCCCTAAATATATAACTGGTCGGCACTTTGCCAGCTTAATGAGGCAACTGCATAATAGCACCCTTTCATCACATCGTACAGTACAGAGTTAGCCAGAATCTTGTAACTAAAATCATGTGTTATGATATCAAACTTCAAGAAAATAAAAATGGGGATTTCCCCAATAAAATAAAAAAAAACATAGTTCCTTAAACATTGCATAAAGTTGTTTTTGTAAAAAAAAATCAGTTTTTTTGTGTGTTTTTTATTTGTTTCAATGGACATTCCTAGCACATCTACTGATATAGGTTTTACAAAGAGAAATGTGTTCTCTACAGAAGACCAAAATAAAAAATGAACAGAAAAACAACATAAAGACATTCGTCTTTCAGACATCGTTTTTAGTTGATAGTAAGATACCTGGAGGTAGGAATGAATCAGCCTCTATAGACCTTCTATAACTCAGCCAAGGGCCCCAAATTTTGTTGACATGTGACTATCATTCCTTACATAACCAAATGGCTTTTAACTATATATCAATACAGGTTCAAGATCCATCATCCAGAAACATGTCATCAAGAAAGCTCAAATGATCTCCCATTTTATCTGAACCATTAAAATTTTTAAAATCATTTCCCTTTTCTCTGTAATAATAAAACAGTAGCTTGTACTTGATTCAAACTAAGATATAATTAATCCTTATTGGAAACAAAACCAGCCTATTGGGGTTATTTAATGTTTAAATTAATTTTAGCAGACTTAAGGTATGGAGATCCAAATTATGGAAAAATCCCTTATCTGGAATACCCCAGGTCCCGAGCATTCTGGATAACAGATCCCATACCTGTAAAAGCATTTTTGCAAAAATTACACTATTTATATAGGTATAGTATTATTTCTTTTTTTTATGTCTCAGTTTTTCTTGCTCTTCTGCCTGGGGGCATAGTAAATACCCTCTAGATATAAAAAAAGGTTGTCTTTTTAATTATAAATTAGAGATTGAGTTTTTTGTGATTCATGCTAAAACCTACATTATGTTGTAAGTGATGTATAATGTCATCCTGATTTGTTTATCTGCCACCAGACAGACACTAAGATATGAGGTACAGGCTATGCATATAAAGTTTATTTTTATCATACTTTGCGTTTACACCTAGTTGGTCTCATATTCTATGCTATGTCTTAAAGGACATGTAAAGCCTACATTTTCCTACCATGTATTTGTTGGGCAAGTCTTCCCCACCCAAGTCACATCATTTGTACTGCAAATACCCCCTCCATTTGCCTGCGCCATCACATTTTCCTAAAACAATTAGCAGCTCTCACCCGGCGGCCATTTTCCCTCTGACACATCATCAGTAACACTCACATCTGCAAACAGGACATGTATGCTGTAAAGTTCATGCAATGCAGAATGCAGATTTACACAAGCACATCATACTTTGATAAAAAGTTCTGCTGGGGTTGAGCACTGTAATAATTAAGCTGAGCCCAGGAGAGGTGGTTAGGAGAAAAAAAAATAGAATCAGACTACAAGAGTTTATATGGGAATCAGCAATGCTATCTCTTCATTGGCTGTTAGACTGGAGGGTGTGTTTAGTAATCTGAGCTGAGAAGAACTGAGCATGCTCATGAGCCAACAGCCAAAGTAAATTCCTGAGGAAGGGGGCTGAGAGGGTTAGAGGAGGTGAAGGAATGCTAAGTGATTAAGGGGATGCTGCAGCCTTATTGTTAACATTTTAACAACCAGAGTGGCAGTTATCTAATGATTTCAAAGAGGCTGTTGACTGGTTACATTTTTGTGGTGGGGGGGGGGGGTTACATGTCCTTTAAAGCTGTGCAAGGAATCCTTAGATAGTAGCTACTGTCAAAGTGTAACCTTACGGAAATACCTGAAAGTAGAAGTGGCAGAATAGGCATGTTCTACTCCTGCGTTAAAATGTAGGTGGAGAAAAGGCAGATCCACTGTGTTCTGCTCCATTATGTGCATGCACTGGCAGACATAGCATTGGACTGTCAGCATACACACTGGCTACATTTCAGTATGGATTCCATGCTGAAATATGTTCAGTTTGACAGTACTGACAGGCCAGCAACCTTGAAAACAGCAAGGCGAGTTGCAGGTAAAACGTAGTCCCTGTGTAAAATGTATAATGAAGCAATAGAATTCTTATTGAGTCAAATGCAATTTGAGTTTAGGACTGGCCAGATATGGGATGACTTTGACGTAGTTGGCCAGCTTAAATAGATTGCAATATATGGACAAACAATCCCTGTTTTGTTTAAAGGGTAAGGCATTTTTTAGTGCAGAGTCTTGTATTTGTCTTTATGAATTTGAGGTAAAAGCCTCATTGCAAGTCAATGCTTAAAAAATTAGTGGTGAGCACAACTTTCCTTTTTTGTTACTGACAGGCCAGTGCCAAGCATTTCGGCAAATGCATAAAGGACATCGGATCTGCCTTTTCTCCACTTGCCTTTTGCTGCAAGTTTCCAAGACTTTTTATGTACCGCTGGTCAGTCTTCATCATCTGTTTTCCATGGGACCCTGTCCTGCATGGTGCAATCTGCAAAACAATTCATGTGAACTCTATTAGCAGTTGTTGCTTGCCCTATTTTATGTAAACACTAGCAAATATATATATATATATATTATATATCTACAGTATATATAACTGTTTTATGCAAACTGCTCAGGAATAATAGGAATCTGAGTCTGCTCTTTGCAAAAATGGGAACAAAAACTAAATTAAAATACTTGCACATCAAATAAGACATATAACACCATTATTCCCTTATATACACTTTTTTATATTTATTATAATTCTTTTATCTTTTTCTTTAATTCTGGAAGCAGTCTATCACATTGCAACTATCAAACATTTTGGAATATTCAAGTTACTCTTCACTATCCCCCTCTCAGCATCTGTCTCTCTTCAGACAAATTTGGCACTATATTTTGGCTGCTGTTGGCATAGTCACACAGATAATTGGGGTCAGTATGATGGATTTTAGCTGCTGCTGGCACAGATACAGATTGGGGGTAATAATATGATGGATTTTGCTGTTGGCACGTGTACATACAGCCATATGATGGGTGCTGGCACTGGTAAATGGGGACAATGAAGAAGGGGGGGCTAATTTATGTGGCTGACTGATAATTTATTAATTATATCTGGTTATCTGGGCCACAGGTGGGGCAACATTAGTGACTGTGCTGTGACTGGGGGTTGTCGAGCTAGATCTGATTAATGTTATATGTGTGCTGTAATTTGCTGCAAATTTGGGGGTAAGGGGCTGTTCATAAGAATTCAGTGGGGGTAATTTATAAACAGTGGGCAAATTTGCTCCTGGCCTGTAACCCATGGCAACCAATCATACTATTGCTTTCAGTGCTCAACCTGCAGCTGGCTGAAAAAAGCTAATCACTGATTGGTTGCTATGGGTTACTGCCCAGGTACAAATTTGCCCACTGTTTATAAATGAGCCCCAGTGTGCCTTAACTGTAAATCATCAGGCTGTCCTCGGACTTTCTTATTACAAAAGATTTTATTATCTTATGATGAAGATGCAAGCTTGCAATTCCAAGCCAGTCCATTGTGTTAAATACTTTTGTCACTGGCACCAACTACCTACCTTACATATTTATATTTATATAAATTGAAAGTTTCAGTCCTGAATGTGTCGTAAGCTTTCTTTATTAAAAAAACATAATGGTAAGTGGGGGGAGCTGATTGAATCCCTTGCCTAGGGTGCCAAACTACCTTGGCCCAGCCCTGGTGATAATGTTTACTAAGTAACTTTGAGTTACATGTTAAATGTTGTTGTTCAATTAAAACCTCCTTCGATCCTTCTTTGGGACAAACTGACGTAGGCTCCGCCTGCTGGAGGGTTTAGCCAGCAGAGGAGGAGCTACTTTCCTTTCTTTTTGTGTCCTGCCTCCTAGTAGTAACAGCTATACCCCATTGTTCCTTGTGTCCCCCAAACGACTAGAGAGAAAGTGATTTTACGGTGAGTGCACAAAATCTCCTTTTTAATAAATTGTATTTAGAAAGTTTCTTATTTCAGTATGATGAAATGTATATTAAATTTTCATTTTCACCATAGTTCCCCTTTAAAGTCCACACCAGGTGGAGTGTTTATGGCTGGGTGCTTTAGCATCGAAATCACAGAGCATACAAACAGCATCCAATTATAACAATTTCCAGAAGAAACTCTTAGGCACTTACTGATCGTAGCAGCTTAATGAAGTATCACTGAAATGTTTGTACGGGTCTTCTTTGGACAGTACAGATAAGCACAGCCAACAGAAGTTTTCCTTACATTTTGCACAATACATCCTGTTGCAGCCGTCCACTTTCTGTAGAAGTAAACATGAAGTGGTTACTATTAAATCAAATTATATAAAAAAAACAACAGGCTTAACACAATGTTCCACGGGACATGGAATCCAACAAGATGGGTACAAGTATCACAAATTAATATTCCTAATCAAAAACTGAAGAGTTGAGGACCTCTCAGCAGTGTCGCCATCAGGGGGGCACAGGGGGTACCATTGTACCAGGCCCGGGCCTAAAGGGTTGGCCCGACTGTGCTGAACTTTTCAAATTTGCCGTGCCCCCCTTGACAGCGATGAAGTCATGCACCGAACCAATGAAGAGCCAAAGTCCCGAAGCGCATAAGACTTGAATGGAACCGAAGCAGTGTAAACACCCAAAGCCATGAAAAGACCTGAAGTTGAATTCCTGAAGCCACGAAAAGACCAAAAGCCACGAAAGGAGCCAAAGCTGAAGCCGCGAAAAGACCAGAAGCTGTGAAAGTAGCCGAAGCTGAAGCCCTGAAGCCACGAAAAGACTCGAATCCAGGAAAGGAGCCTAGGTAAGTTCCACTGAACACCAATGTGTTTTTTAAATTTTATTAAACCCCTGTCCACCAATGAATTATGTTAATACTATATAGGCCCCTGGCCACCAATGTTTTTTAAAAATATTCTATGGAGCCCCTGACCACCAATGTTGCTTTTTAACTTGTAAGGGGGGGCCATGGCCACCAATGTTTTTTCTAAAACTTTTATGGGGGGCCCTAGTACCAATGTTTTATTTTTAACTTATAGGGGGGCCCTGCCCACCAATGCTTTTTTTTTAACTTGTAGGGGGGCCCTGGCTTTTTATAACTTGTGTGTGTGGGGGTTTAACAGTTTTAGCACTGATATCTGTGTGGCCTGGGCAGGATCTGGGGTGGGGCTTGGACTGAGGTGGGCGGGGACCAGGGGACCCAGAAAGTGTTGTACGCGCCCCATGATTTCTGATGGCAACCCTGCCTCTCAGTATATCGCTGGACTTGCCTGGACATTGGCTTTACAGCTTGGGCACAGCTTGGTATTCATCTGCAGCCATTCAGAGGATTTCATCTCTACTGCTTTTATTATCAAATCCTTGCCATAGCGTCTCTCCAACAACCTCTTACCAGCCTCATCTGCCTCCACGTATTCATCACGCACTAAGAGAAGCTTTTCTGGGGACAACATCAAAAGAAAGCCAAGTGAAATATACTGATTTTCTTATATATGTATATATATATATCTTAGAAAAATGGACCCGGACCCCTCATGTAAAATATAAGGATATTATAAGTTACCGAGGAGTTTCATGACCATATAAAAACACGAGGCCGAAGGCTGTGTTTTTATACAGGTCATGGAACTCAGAGGTAACTTCTAATATCCTTATATTTTACATGAGGGGCTACTGCCTATGCACTTTCTTTATTCATTAACCCTAGAGTTGCTGACAATGTGTTAAACTCATTGGTATTGGTCTTAAAAACGCAAATGACTCAGAAGCCACTAGAAATAGAAAAATAATGTAAAAGTAAAAAATGCTTAGAGAAGTGCCATTTTTTTGGGGGGGGTTAGATCCCCTTTAAAAGGGTTCACATTTCAGTATGATGTAGAGAGTGATATTCTGAGACAATTTGCAATTGTCTTTCATTTTTTATTACTTGTGGTTTTTGAGTTATTTAGCTTTTTATTCAGCACCTCTCCAGTTTGCAATTTCAGCCATCTGGTTGCTAGGATCCAAACTACCCTAGCAACCATGCACTGATTTGAATAAAAGGCTGGAATATAAATAGAAAGATAAGTAATAAGAATTAGTAATAACAATACATTTGTAGCCTTACAGAGCATTTGTTTGTTTTTTTTAGATGGGGTCAGTGACCCCCATTTGAAAGTCAGAAGAAACAGGCAAACAACTAAAAAACTTTAAAAAACAATGAAGACCAATTTAAAAGTTGCTTAAAATCGCCTATTCGATAACATACTAAAAGTTAACTTAAAGGTGAACCTTTAACACATGCCAAATGAATGGTTAGTTGCTGTGTCATTTGGCCACTTACATCACATGAATGATGTGGATGATAAAAGGGAAGTTTTCGATTTTAAATTGTAGAAAGCTTATTATAAGCATTAATTAATTTAATCTTTATTTTTTTAATTATTGCCCCTCATATGGTGCCTTTTTTCTAGCCTGCAAGTAAAAAATCTTTCTGCAAGTTTTAAGTCTAAATTAAGTTTTAAGCCTAAAAAACGTGTGAATAGCTTAACCCATGCCACCTGCCCCTACTGTGTTGCTGCCACCTTTCTTACAGCCCATCTTGCCCAGTGCACCTAAAAATAAAGAGCTGAAATAGACACCTTCCAGGCTGTAGCGTTCGTTGAGGGGGATGGGCCCTGGTGCGTGACGCGCAGCCGGGCCCCGCCCCCTCTCCATACCGCCGCATTTGGCCGCATTTTCAGCAGCGAACGGACTGCCACAGTCGCCACAGCGAGTCCTTCTTTTGAACTACAGTCTGCAGAGGATACTTAGCGCTCTTAGAAATGTTTCCGTATTCAAAGACTCAAGCATGACGTCACCTCTTGACCTGACTTCTGAATTTAACGCGCGTGCCTCCCTGCCTGGCTCACTTTGCCTTTGATTTATGGAAGTATGGGCCAGATAAAAACGACACTGCTTCCCCCTCCATGTATAAGCCACACCACTCATATTTTTTAACATATCCTTTTCATGCTTCTTTTTTTTATGTAGCAGGGAGGTTTGGTAATGAAAATCCGCCTATGGTTTCAGGCAGGACTAGGAGCCATTACTTGCTGGCAAGAGGGTGGGGGAGGGAGGAGATGATTTCGGCCCGGTGCCTGGCCATAAATAAATTATTAAATAAGCATAACGAAAAAAAAAAAACCCGAAAAAAATTCCCTTTAAAAGTGCGCCCCTCAGTAATGGCTCCCTAGGCAGCCGCCTACTCTACCTACCCCTAGTTCCGGCCCTGCCTGGAATTCAAAAATAAGCACCTGCTTTGAGGAAAATGGGAGCAGCATACAAGGAGTTGGAGAGCAACATGTTACTCAGGAGCTACTGATTTGGTATCACTGACATAGACAGTCAGGGAGGGTCACTGACACTTGACCTTATGAAGAACTTGCCTTGGGTGCCAGAATGCCTTAGTCCATGGCAGCAGCAGATAAAGGGGCCACTTTATATTGCTTTTCAAATGATTAAGGAGCCCCCATTCTGCCCATATGGCAGCAGCAGATAAAGGGGCCACTTTATATTGCTTTTCAAATGATTAAGGAGCCCCCATTCTGCCCATGGTAATATTTACCAAAATAAGAACCCATCCCTCATCTAATTCCACTAACCTGATGTTATATTACAATATGCAACTGCATGGTACACCTGTTTGCAGTGGGTACAAAAAGCGTACTTGCAGCTGGAACAAATACCCATTTTGCCCCCAGGCTCCAGCATGACTGGAGTTCGGCAGCTGGGACGTGGACAGTACAACACATCTGCCATCAAATCCAGACTGGACTGCAGTAGAAGACGGTCGTAGCGGCTGAACAATTCTTCCCCAACGAGCACCTTCACCTGCAGACAAAGAGATAGATACTGTAAAAAAATATTCACCATTTTCTGTCCTTCAGCCTCTTCTGTTCTTTGGGTATCAGAGACAAAAATCAGATTATTTCATCCTGCATTTTATAGGAAGATGTAGAGAAACAGATCTGCTCCTATAGTATCCTGGTTGTAGCTGCAGGGACAGGCACAACGTAGGCCTGAGTGCAGCTGCACGAAGCAGAGATTGGCCTGAAAATGCATGCTTTCCCGTTTTCCAAACCGATTTTCGCTTGGTGTAGCTGCATTCAGGCCGAATGCACAGGAGAGAATAGGAGCGGATCTGCTTCTCTACACCTTTTCTGTTCAGTTCAATAAACATCAGAAATAAAATATTTACTATACAGTGGAACCTCAATTTTAAATCCCCTGATTTCAAGTTTTCCCTCATTTTACATTGTTGTTTTGTGGCCCCACCTATATATTATTCATAATTCATTTGCCTGATTTTACAAAAAAATTTTCTGGTCCCCTGAAGAACGTTACCCTGAATGTTACTGTGTGGCAGTAGGCATTTCATAGGAACCCTGTCTGAAAACAAGACTTTTAACCCTCTCTGTACCTGGAAGAGGTAGCAGGCAGTAGCACTAGTAAGAAGGAAAGAACGAGAGTGGAAGGAACAGAAAAGCCAATGAACGGCCCTGCACCCCACAAGCCTTATTAAAGAGGTTGTTAACTTTTAGTATGATGCAGAGAGTGATATTCTGAGACAATTTGCAATTTGGTTTTCATTTTTTATTATAGCTTTTTATTCAGCAGCTCTCCAGTTTGCAATTTCAGCAATTTGGTTGCTAGGGTCCAAATTACCCTAGCAACCATGCATTGCTTTGAATTAGAGACTGGAATATGAATAGTAGAGGGATTGAATAGAAAGAAGAGTAATAAAAAGTAGCAATAACAATACATCACCATGCTGAGGTACTTCACGTACAAAGGTCTAAATGTCTGACTGAGGCCACTGAAACCTGTTCTGTAGAGAAGTATTGGCCTGTTGAAAAACAGTTAGAGATATAATAAACTGGGGAACATACCAGTGTAAATGTGTTACCTGTGCAGGTGAAGCAACAGAAGAACATTTTTGTTCAGGACAGTTAAGAGCCTTGACCTGTCCATCCTGTATCTGAACTGTATAATAATCCTTAAGGCATTCGTTGCAGTAGACATGCTCACAATTCTTAAAATTAGTGCACTCGCTGCCCAGCTTTTCTGAGAAGCAAATGTTGCACATATATGATTTACTATCAAAGCACTTCTTCTGCTGAGTCTCATTAAAGTCCAAGATGCACTTGATAAGGGCAGAGACAGATTCCACGTCCTGGATAGCCCGTTTGTCCCAAATCTCTGATTGTGCTGGGCCTGTGGCACTACAGGTATCAGATATCTCAGAGTTATTCTTTATACCTGTAAACCCACAAACTTGTATTTCATATGGTGAGTTAATCTTCAAGTACTCCAGAGTCTGCTCCTTGAGAAACTGCATCCAAGCAAATAAAACAACACCTCCTGCGTATTCCTCCCATAGGTCATCCAATCGCTGACACAGCTGGGCAAGCTGAGATAAACAGAAACACAAAGTTTATTGATGGCTTGTTTTCTCCTACTTATCATCTCCATGCACCTTCAACTAGGCAAAATCTAACTATAAAATGGTTTAGAACAATGTTAACCGATTACAATTTACTTGTTTATGGCACTTTATTAGGCATCCCATAGTGAATATAATCACTAACCTTGGACCCCAGGCCAGTGCTCCTTTTCACTGAAAAATGCACCAGCCTGGGTACTTTATATGGCAGGGCCATACCACCAAACTTCCCAATAATTCTTTGCAATGGTCTAAGACTGCCACATGCACAGTGGAGTACATGGAGGCATTGTAAATTTTAGGTATTACATTCATATTAAAGCAAAAGTAGCAGCACAGACCTCACACAGGCAGTGTCCCTGGCTGGTGGGTTTTTTCAGCAAAGATGAGTGATAATATTCACTAGGGGTGTGCGTAACAAATTGCCACTGACCAGTGCAGTCAATTTTACTTTCCTTTCCTTTTAAATACTTATAAACACAATAATCTACTGGTAAATTTGATAAATACCAATGCTTACTTAGTTGAGATGCTGGGCCCATGTTACTATATAAGCAGGTGTGTTTTACCTGGCTTGGAGAAAGCCACTTGCAGCTAAGTGTGAAGGCTGGAGGTTTAGTGGATGGGTATCCTGGAGGCAGCTCAAAGTTAAGAATGATAGGAGGTAGGAAAGAGACGATACCCTCAAAGCTTCCCATGTATTCATTAGATGCACAGTCACCTAAGCACAAAGTACAAAAAGATTTGAAAGATTCAATATGAACACCAATAAATTCCAACTGTTTTATTTTTACCTATAATTAGATATCTGTGCTCTAGTTAGCCACATATTTGTTCATTCTAAGAAAAACATACACACAACATAGATCATATATAAGAAAAACACAGCCTATCTAGTCAGTTCATTGTCAGTAGTTAAAATGTATGTGCAAGTTATGGAAACCATGACGTACATATATCTTAATACTCTTTAGGTACATAGCAGAGTAGGTTTGTTCTTTTGCATAAAGACTTCCAGACCCTCCCTGCTGTTATTAATCAACTCAGGGCCCAACAGGCTCTCAGGTTACGCAAAGATAACATCATATGAATCTTTGTTTTGTGTGATTTTCGGACCATGTGTGGATTGTCTCAACATTTTTCGTGCCATGGTGATAGATCGATTAGTCGATCTGACTTGATATCGCCAATACATGCAGAGAAATTATCATTAGCTGACAGAAATCTTTTAACCTATCCGATTGAATAAATCACCGATAGCCACGGTACAAAAAATGTCGGTACTATATACACACATTCCGAAAATTGTACGAAAGTTCGATTCATGTACAACTATAACTTTATGTCTATGGCCAGCTTTAAATGGAGTTAAATCAGTCAAGTGCTTCCCTTCTCCACCTGCCGCAGGTACTCCAGTCACTCGGTGCTACTGTTTTATTAATAGTCTCGCAATAAATGTGCTATATTATGTGCTAACTGGTCACAGAGAACCACAGGAACAGGAAAACATGCTAATGTGAATGGCCAATAAGCACACATCATCTAGACAATCAGCATGTAGAACACTGAAGTGCTTATCTGAATATCTGACTCACCTTTTATGGCGACATTAAAGTTTGGAGGAAGATCTAGACAAATGCATATTTCCCCTCCTGGTGCAGTCTCTGATCTCTTGAATTCATCTTCAGGGTATATACTAGCGAGTGCTAGCAGTTCATCCTCCTGCGCTTCCTTGTCTTCTCGTGACATTGGTTGTCTGTGGTAATAAATTAAGCACAATATTCGCTGTCATTATAAATAGCCTAAAGAGCATATATGTTTCTTGCCACTCCGGTGTAAAAGTAAAAACTCATATAGATTAATAGACAGGATGTCTCTTGTTATAATATTCAGTGGGATGTTAATAAATACGAAGAACATGATGCTCAGAAAAAAAGCACAAGTCAAAAGTTAACCCAATATTTGACAATGTGAAAGACACTGAAATACACTGAATGTTATGGATAACTAAACAAAAAAAAAAATCTAGCACCCAGCAAAGAAGGGCAGCAGAACAAGGGGTCGTTGATCCAATAAATGTGATAGTCCAAATTTCCAAGCAGCAATGCCTGGACCAGCTCTCGCACAATATATAGCATTTTAGTGAACTGAGCACCGTCTCCTCACTGCTAAAATTCTCAAAAACCAAAGCAACCAGAGTCGACAGTTTAATCACAGAAACCTCTATATTAAATATGATTTGGGTTAGGTAGTACACACTTTATCCACAGTTTCCTAATTGATTAGAAAAGGCTAGCGGCTTGATCAGATGCTTCCTGTTTGCTGTGACTTTATACAGAGTCCAGGTGCCGAGGTCTGAGGGAGAGTCATAAACACAGACAACTATTTCAGTTCCTGGAGTATATTATGGCAAGGTGGTGTTACTTAATACTCACACAGAGGAAAGTGGAACAGTCAAATAGATCATCAGGGGTAGGCCGGGGGTTGTGAAAATACTTGTCACCAGTTTCTTCAGGGATGTCAGTAATGCTTACAGCAAGCAGCAAGGCAGCCGGCAGATGAAGTCACTCTCACTGCACAGAATGTTTATTTATTTCCCATAATCCCAGTCTAACTTCCTGCTTTCACATGGCCCTCCCCTGTCTTTCTGAATGACATCGCCCAGCTGGAATGCCGGCCCGTCCCACTGTCTTGCCCAGATCCAAGTAGCTGAGCCTGAGAAAAAGCTCACACACTCGCAGGTGGAGTGACATTACTGGCCTGTCCTACTGTCTTGCCCACATCTGAGAGAAACCCTTGCATACTTGTACCTGGACTTGACACTGGTTCTCAAGGCCACACGCAACCCCCACACCTCAAACTGTTACGACACAAACAAAACACTTTCCCCCATATGTAATAAAAGGCACTACATTTGCCCAGGAGCTGTAACCCATAGCAACCAATAACATGTTTGCTTTTATACACGTGACCAGGAAATTCTACCTGCTTGTTGCTATAGGTTACTGCCCCTGGGCAAACGTAGAGCCTTTAATTACATAACCCCCTTTATTTATTAAATATTTGCCCATATACCAGCGACTGTTTGTCTTTTGCCATGTGACAATGGGGCCCATTTTTCATGCTGTGTAAAAAAAAAAAGATGACAAAATACACCACACATCACTGTAGAAAACATATCAAGCTGTGTATTAATTTTCTTTGCTTGTGTACATAAAACAGCAGTAGCCACCTGAAAATCCTATGTGGTGTTCATCCATACCTCCCAACTGTCCCGATTTCTGCGGGACAGTCCCAATTTTGACCACTAAGCCCGCAGTCCCAGGTTTCTTACTGAAATGTCCCAACTTTGTCTTTGATCTCCTGCACTGATGCTAGAAAAAGATACAAAGTTTCTGAAGCATCTGGCAAAGAGCGCAGAACAGTCAGCAGCTGCAGTTTCATTAGCAAACACATAAAACATTGCACTAAAACTCTCATAAATGTGTTCAAACTTTCATAACCTGCCACATTTTGAAAAATGGACATGGTAATTAGGGGGCGCGGCAAAAAATGGCACCGTGCTGTGTGTGGCACAACTCTTTGTCCCTCTTTTTCAAATGTTGGGAGGTATGTCCATGGAGTTTTTTTATCGCCAGAACTTACTGCTACTTGAATTTATGCCATTGACATTAAAGGAGAACTAAACCCTAAAAATGAATATGGCTAAAAATGCCATATTTTATATACTGAATTTATTGCACCAGCCTAAAGTTTCAGCTTCTCAATAGCAGCAATGATCCAGGACTTCAAACTTGTCAAAGGGACCACCATCTTGACACTCACATGCTCAGTGGGCTGTGAGCAGCTGTTGAGAAGCTAAGCTTAGGGGTCGTCACAAATTATCAATCAGAAAACGAGGTTGGTCTGTAATATAAGCTGATCAGCCTTATCTTGTGACATTTCTATTCTATTTGTACTGTATATTGTGAGTGGGTCCCTACCTCAGTAAGTGACAGCAGCACAGAGCATGTGCAGTGAACCATCAGAAAAGAAGATGGGGAGCTACTGGGCCATTTTTGGAGACACAGATCTTCCCTGCTAAGGGCAGAGACATGCTGCTATTTCGGGAGATTTGTCGCCGAGTGACAAATAGCTTCTTCTTCAGGTGACTAATCTCCCCGAACTGCCGTCCCGCCTGCTAGAATGTAAATTCGCCAGTGGGATGGCTTTGTTTTCTAAGTTACCCAAAGTTGCCTCAGGAGGAAATTTCGGGCGACTTTGGAAAACCGAAGCGATCCAGATGACATCCCGCCAGCGATTTGCATTCTAGCCAGCAGGAAGTAAGTTCGGGGAGATTAGTTGTCCAAAGAAGAATCAATTTGTCGCTGGGCGACTAATCTCCCAAAATAGCAGTGTGTGTCTCTGCCCTAAAGGGCTGTGGTTGCTTTGGGCTGGTACTGAAGTCCAAAACATAATGTACTACATTTCTAGCTACTTCTTTAGGCAAGCTTTAGTTCTTCTTTAATGGAATATGCCAGGTCTGCAGTGGTGTAAAATAGCGTCAAATCCAGCTTCAGGCAGTGTAAAATAAAACACACAATTTGCCATGTATTTTACAACGTTTTTTTACACTGTTTTTATGGCATTAATCATTTTACACAGTAAACCTCCAGCCTTCACACTTAGCTGCAAGTGGCTTTCTCCAAGTCAGGTAAAACATCAATAGTTTCAGCAATCACAGTAAGATTAAGCTAAATAAAAAGTCAGACTATAGTACACTCCTTGCAGCTTCTTCACTTCAGATATGAAACAGGAAAAGGAAGTAGTTAGATCAAAGTTTTATAGATTCCTAGCATTAAAGGACAAAGAAAACATGAGGGATGCAGAAATGCTAGCCTCCTTTGTGGATTAAATTGTTACGTTTTCCCTAACCTTTTGCTCAGTTTCAGAGAAAAACTTCACCAGTCCATGGAAAAACTGTGCTGGCATTTACTTACTGTCACGGCCGACACCCAATACCAGAACAAGTGCCAAATACCCTGGTCTCGGCTCGGCTTCACCAGTAGTGTGACCACCTTTGGGCTTCGGGAGGAGCCCTCAGCTTAATTGGGTGCCACCTGGACTTAACGAGAGGTACAAGGCGAGATGTTCTGGCTGGCAAAGGGGCACGGCTGGTAGCAGAGTCTTTTGGGCCGAAGGTCACGGTACAAAAGGATTAGGCAGAAGGATGGTCAGACAGGCTGGGTCCCCGCACACACAGGTATCTTCCTTACACTTACCTTGCAGTCATCCATGCTTGGGCATTCACACATTCACAGTAAAGATGACCAAATATGGGCAGATTTAAGCTGCCAATTCTGCCTCTTCAGTCCAGTTCGGCAGTTTATCTGCTCAAGTAGGGGGCCCACCGACAGGCCTGCCCAACCAATATCAGCCCAATCAATAAAGCTTTGATTTTACTTTAGTCACCTGTGTGTAGGAATTGTGTCTTAGCACCCCCCCCCCCCATTATTCCTATGTATTACTTGAGGAAGTCATAGAAAGTTGCAAGGGTTCATAGGGAAATTCAGGCAACGACTCAATCCATTGTCAAGTACCCTGGGCTGATTTAACATAGTTACTTTAATTGTCCGTTTAAAAAACTAAGTTTTGCATTTTCTAATCAATTGGCAAACTGTTTGAATTAAACTCATTTTATAGTTAGATTTTGCCTTGTTGCAGGTACACGGAGATTCTAATAGGTGACAACAAGCCATGAATAAATCTATGTGTTTCTGTTTATCTCAGCTTGCCCAGCTGTGTCAGCGATTGGATGACCTATGGAAGGAATACGCAGGAGGTGTTGTTTTATTTGCTTGGATGCAGTTTCTTAAGGAGAAGACTCTGGAGTACTTGAAGATTAACTCACCATATGAAATACCAGTTTGTGGGTTTGGATCTCAGAGTATAAAGAATAACTCTGAGATATCTGATACCTGTAGTGCCACAGGCCCATCACAAGAAGAGATTTGGGAAAATTGGGCTATCCAGGATGTGGAATTTGTCTCTGTCCTTATTGAGTGCATCTTGGACTTTAATAAGGCTCAACAGAAGAAGTGCTTTGATAGTAAATCATATATGTGCAACATTTTAAGAATTGTGAGCATGTCTACTGCAACGAATGCCTTAAGGATTATGATACAGTTCAGATACAGGATGGGCAGGTCCTGAACAAAAGTGTCCTTCTGTTGCTACACCTGCACAGGTAACACATTTACAATGCTCTTGAATCTCGTGTCATTGTGTGTATGTGTACATTCATTAATATTGCATAAATGTAGTATGTGTGTAACTCAGCTGTAATGCATTAGAGACTTTAACTCTTTGATGATTTTCAACTATGCAGTGTGAATTTTATATTGTATATGAGCTCTATATTGTGAGTTGGTCCCTTAGCTCAGATAACTGATAGAAACCTAGAGCATGTGCTGTAGAAAGAATATCGGAATCTACTGCGGCATTTTTAGTGGTGCAGATCTTTACTGCTGAAGGATTGTGGTCTCCTTGGGCTGGAACAGAACCCCAAAAGCTAAGGTGTTACATTTCTAGCTCAGTTCTTTGTTGAGGTTTAGTTTAACTTTTGGTGTGAGTAGAGGATCTGTGCAGAGCAGCATTTCATTGCAGTTGTGTTTGTCATAATATTAATAAATCTGTTCTAACAGGTGAAGGTGCTGGTTGGGGAAGAATTCTTCAGCCGCTATGACCGTCTTCTACTGCAGTCCAGTCTGGATTTGATGGCAGATGTCTTGTACTGTCCACGTCTCAGCTGCCAAACTCCAGTCATGCTGGAGCCTGGGGGCAAAATGGGTATTTGTTCCAGCTGCAAGTACGCTTTCTGTACCCTCTGCAAACCGGCCTACCATGCAGTTGCATATTGTAATATAATACCAGGTTAGTGGAATTAGATAAGGGTTGGGCACTTACAAAGTGTATAAAATAAAGTGGTCCTTTTAACTACCGCCTAATGTGAACCCCAGGTCAAAACTGTCTACAGTATCTAACCTTTCAGTTATGCCCCTGTCCTGCTTTCAGTGCATACTTAGAGGCTGCTGTTAAAGTCATTTTTGAGTAATATGTGACCTTCAAGTATTTATATTAAACGATAATGGACATAAACAAATCATTTGAGTTTAAAGTATTTTGCTTTGTGACCCCAAACAGTAGCATCCACTTATAGGCCATGATACATGGGGGGAAATACAATAAAATTCACAAAGAGAACAAAGTTGAGAATAAAATTTTGCATAACACAATGTAATATTCTTCATTAGGCTTTTATTACATTGCAAATCTTAATTGCGCATTGTGAACCTTTAAGACCTGCTTAAGGGTAGCGTAAACTGTTGGAGCAAATGTGACAACTTTCTCATTAAGTTGTATTACATACACTGCACACTATAACCATAAAATTCACAATCACTATCCTACTGTCATGTGAGGGGCAAAATCAATATTGCAAATGATTTTTGCGTTAGCGACTAATATTACATTCCCCCTAGTGATGTGCAAAGTATCATTATCAGAGGCACATCCCATCTTTTAACCCACAAGGTAGCATTTCCTCTGATATTCAATGCTATTGCAGGCTCATGCTAAGAAACGGTTGTCACACATTTGGGGCGCCAATACAGGCACAACTAAGTGTCTGCTTTATGAATTACAAGTGACGGCAGGTGATTTCAATGAAGGGAGGAGAAAAACTGAAAATCTACTTAATTCCATGTCATCCATGTCCTGAAGCCATAGCCGCGAACGGTGTCGAAGACCCGAAAAAGCAAAGCAAAAGACCCAAAGCTGCAAATGGAGCTGAAGCTGCGAACGGAGACGAAAATCTGAAGCTGTTAAGGGAGCAGAAGACCCGAAGCCGTGAACGGAGCCGAAGACCCGAAATGAACAGAAACCAACATGGTTCACATAAATACATTCGTCTTTCAGCCATAGTTTTCAGGGCGTGTATTGGGGCTACATTAAGCTTAGTTGATACCTGGGGGTATGGATGAATCAGCCTCTATAGACCCTCTATAACTCAGCCAAGGGCCCCAAAATTTGTTGACATGTGACTATCATTCCTTACATAAACAAATGGCTTTTAACTATATATCAGTACAGGTATAGGATCCATCATCCCACTTTATCTGAATCATTCAAATGTTTAAAATTACCGGTATTTCCTTTCTCTCCTTAATAATAACACAGTACCTTGCACTTGATCCCAACTAAGATATAATTAATCCTTATTGGAAGCAAAACCAGCCTATTGGGTTTATTTAATGTTTAAATTTTAGCAGACTTAAGGTAAGGCGATCCATAGGCTATGCATATAAAGTTTCTTTTTATCATACTTTGCATTTACGCCTACCGGCTCTCATATTCTATGCTATGTCTAAAAGGACGTGTAAAGCTTACATTTTCCTACCATGTATATGTTGAGCATATCTTCCCCACCCAAGTCACATAATTTGTACTGCATATACCCCCTCCATTTACCTGCGCCATCACATTTTTCTAAAACAAATAGCAGCTCTCACCCGGCGGCCATTTTACCCTCACAACAACATCAGTAACACTGACATCTGCAAACAGGACATGTATGCTGTAAAGTTCATGCAATGCAGAATGCAGGTTTACACAGGCACATCATACTTTGATAAAAAGTTCTGCTGGGGTTGAGCATTGTAATTGTTATGGTGAGCCCAGGAGAGGTGGTTACGAGAAAAAAAATAGAATCAGACATCTAGAGCAGAGTTTCTATGGAAACCAGTAATGCTATCTCTTTATTGGCTGTTAGACTGGAGGGTGTGTTTAGTAATGTGAGCTGAGAAGAACTGAGCATGCTCATAAGACAACAGCCAAAGTAAATTCCTGAGAGAGGGGGCAGGTGGGTCAGAGGAGGAGAAGGATTTCCAAGTGATTAAGTGGATGCTGTAGCCTTACTGTTACCAGAGTGGCATTTATCTAAAGATTTCAAAGAGGTCGTTCGCTGATTAAATTTTTGTGGTGGGGGGTGTTACATGTCTTTTAAAGCTGTGCAAGGAATCCTTAGATAGTAGCTACTATGCAATATGGCAAATGCCACTCATCTGTACAAGTGTAACTTTACAGAAATACCTTTAAAAGTAGTAAGCTGCAAACTAGGCATGTTCTACTTCTGCGTTAAAATGTAGGTGGAGAAAAGGCTGATCTATTGTCTTCTGCTCCATTATGTGCATGCACTGGCAGACATAGCATCGGACTGTCAGCATACACACTGGCTACATTTCAGTATGGATTCCATGCTGAAATATGTTCAGCTTGACAGTACTGACAGGTCAGCAACCTTGAAAGCAAGCAAGATGCAGGTAAAACTTAGTCCCTGTGTAAAATGTATAACGAAGCAATGAATTTGTTAATGAATCAGATGCAAGTTGAGTGTAGGACTGGCCAGATATGGGATGACTTTGACTTAGTTGGCCAGCTTAAATATATTGCAATATATGGACAAACAATCCCTGTTTTGTTTAAAGGGTAAGGCATTTTTTTAGTAGCTTAAAGCACAAGATGTCTCAATGTCCTTAATATATTGATAATGGGTTGCAGAGAGTCTTGTTTTTGTCTCTATGAATTTGGGGTCAAAGCCTCATTGCAAGTCGATGGTTAAAAAATTAGTGAGGACCACGACTTTCCTTTTTTGTTACTGACAGGCCAGTGCCAAGCGTTTTGGCAAATGCATAAAGGACATTGGATCTGCCTTTTCTCCACTTGCCTTTTGCTGCAAGGTTCCAAGACTTTTTTTGTACCGCTGGTCAGTCTTCATCATCTGTTTTCCATGGGACCCTGTCCTGCATGGTGCAATCTGCAAAACAATTCACGTAAACTCTATTAGCAGCTGTGACTGGCCCTATTTTATGTAAACACTAGCAAAGGCAGCGGTTTTATACAAGCTGCTCTGGAATAATAGAAATCTGGCGAGTATTCTCTTCCCAAAAAAGTGGACAAAACTAAATTAAAATACTTGCACATCAAATAAGACCTTTGTTTCATCATATAACACCATTATTTCCATATATACACTTCTATTAATGTTTAATCTTTTTCTTTAAAGGAAAGGTTAAAACTAAGTAAGCTTTATCAGAAAGGTCCACCTAAATACACCAGTAAACCCTCAAAGTAATGCTGCTCTGAGTCCTCTGTCAAAAGAAACTCTGCATTTCTTTCCTTCTATTGTGTACACATGGGCTTCTGTATCAGACTTCCTGCCTTCAGCCTAAACCTCCTTGCCCCGGGCCTGAGCACTTATATCCCACTTATAGCCCAGAGCTATAAGTGAGCAGGGAGAGACTCAGGCAGGAAGTTATGTCATACCAAGCTAATACTGCAGCTGCTATCCTAAACAGAGAGCTTCTACAGATTTTTTACTCAGGTATGGTAAAACATTCTACAGAATAAATATAGCATTCTAGCTTGCACTATTGCAGCTAATCTATTGCCAATAAAATGCCTCAGTAGCTTTCCTTCTCCATTAATTCTTGAAGCAGTCTATCAAAGTGAAGCTATCAGATTACATTTTTGTACACTGGAATATTCAAGTCACTCTACACTATCCCCCTCTCAGCATCTGTCTCTCTTCACACAGGAGTTGGGTGTCTGATTCTGAGTTATATTCAATATATCTTTTAGGAGACTCCCTAGATGTATTAGAGCTCACACTCTTAAAATCACCAGAAATCAGTGATGTAACTACAGTGCACCGGGCCCCCCTGCAAAAACATCTTTTAGGGCCCGGCACACTGCACTTTAGAATTCGCCCACTTGTATGCACCGCCCCACCCACTCCCTGCACTGTGCCCACCCACTTCCATCACATGCCTGCTTACTCCCCGCCCAGCACAGGCGCAGACTGCATTCCTCTTTCCCAGCCAAGGTAAGAGAGCATCTGTGGAGGGGGTTCCATGTAACTGTAGAGGAAGCAGACCCCAGGAACACCACTGCCAGCAATTCTGTCTCTCTACAGCCAGAATTTGTGCCAAAGTCAGTTATTTTGTTTGATTTTGTTTGACCTGGACCAGCTATTTGAGAGAGCATTAATACATCTGCTGGATCATTCATCCGACACCCAACTCCTAAATGCAGGCAGAATGAGGAGAAACAAATGCTTAGAGGGATAGTTAAGATAAACTTGATTATTTCATAAATGGTACCAAATTTTTAATTGATTGTATTTAGATAGTTTTTTATTTCAGTATGATGAAGCCAGGCCCGGACAGGCAATCTGTGGGTTCTGGCAAATGCCAGAGGGGCTGCTGTAAGGTCCCATAGACAGTCCCTATTTAGTGGGCTGGTGGAGGACTATTTGGGCCTCTGTGTATTTGGAATGCCAGGGCCTATTTTGACTCCCAGTCCAGACCTGGATGAAGCTTATATAAAATTTTCATTTTCACAATAGTTCCCCTTTAAAGTCCACACCAGGTAGAGTGTTCATGGCTGGATGCTTTAGCATCCAAAGCACAGAGCATACATACAGCATCAATTATAACAATTTCCAGAAGAAACACTTGCCGATTGTAGCAGGTTGATAAACGATTACTGAAATGATTGTATGGGTCTTCTTTGGACAGTACAGAGAAGCACAGCCAACAGAAGTGTTCCTTACATCTTGCACAACACATCCTGTTGCAGCCGTCCACTTTCTGTAGATGTAAACATGAAGTGGTTACTATTAAATCAAATGATATAAAAAAACAACCAACATAACACAATGTTCCAGGGGACTTGGAATCCACTAAAAGGTCCAGGTGATACACACCAACAAGCTGGATACAAGTATCACAAATTAATATTCTTAACCAAAAACTGAAGGGTTGGGCAAGTTAAGTGAGGTTAAGGACCTCTCAGTATATCGCTGGACTTGCCTGGACATTGGCTTTACAGCTTGGGCACAGCTTGGTATTCATCTGCAGCCATTCAAAGGATTTCATCTCTATTGCTTTTGTTATCACATTCTTGCCATAGCGTCTCTCCAGCATCCTCTTACCAGCCTCATCTGCCTCCGCGTATTCATCACGCAGTAAGAGAAGCTTTTCTGGGCACAACATCAAAAGAAAGCCAAGTGAAATATACTGCTTTTCTTCTTGATATAGTTACACATTTTACTTTTACTTATGCCCCTGATGAATCTGAGCAATGGAGAAATGCGTAGGGTGGCATAGGTGGATGGTGGCGTGAGTAGCTCCCAACGGTTCCCGACGTAGATAGCCAGGTTCTGCCCGGGGGAAAAAATGGGAGGGAAGGGAAACTCTGACTATTATTATTAAACTATATAGCCATATGGTGACCAAAAGCCAGATACTAGAACTTGAATATTGTTAAATAAGAACACCACCGTTCCACAAGGTCCTGCACTGCTCTGAAAAAATACAATGATAGTATTTGATGTGAACCAAAAGGAATTGACTTGCCCATCTTACTTTGTATAATGTAACCGATATTAACTGGAAGTGGAAGTGTAATGAGTTTACATAGGATGTTTTTGTACAGTGGTTGTTTTAAATGTTTTGAGTATTTACACTGTTCATGTACATCATCAAAGGAGTTCAGGGATAAGGTTGAATTACGTCAAAATGGGTGGTATGTCGAAGATTCCCTCCAAACACTCTATATTTAAGGGTTCATTTTACTGAACTGTGTAACTTTGAGAAAGACTGGGCTTACAGCCAAAACATTAGTGTGTTACTTGTTATAAATGCATTTTTTATTTTTTGTGAGTCCTGTGATTGCTATTTCTTCCACATAGTATTTTCATAGTATATGAAAATGTAGTGTGCACCCAGGCAACAGTTAACCGTTAAACGGGAGTGCTGTTAATTTAAATTATTCATATATATATATATATATAGATATGAATAATTTATATATATATATATATATATATATATATATATATATATACACACATATATATTCTCTGAATATTTTGACAATTTACATACATTTTTAGATACAGGACATGCATAGGAAATGCATACACCAGGGGTCCCAGACCTTTCTTACCAATCAACCACATTTAATTGTAAAAAGAGTTGGGGAGCAACACAACCATGAAAAAGATTCCTGGGGGGGTGAAGTAAGGGCTGCAATTGGCCATTTGGTAGGCCCTATGTCGACTGGCAGGCTACAGGAGGCTCTCTTTGGCAGTACACCTGGTTTTTATGAAAGCAAAAGTTGCCCCAAGCAAGGAATTCAAAAATAAGCACCTGCTTTGATGCCACTGAGAGCAACATCCAAGGAGTTGGAACGTTGCTCATGAGCCACTGATTTGGTATCACTGGCATAGACATAAGGGTCACGGACACTCTACCTTATGAAGCACTTGCCTTGGGTGCCAGAATGCCTTAGTCCAGCTCTGTTGGAGTTGCAAGAGACTGTAGACAGCTTTGGCCCATATTTCAAACAGGTAGAAGATAAAGGGACCACTTTATATTGCTTTTCAAATGATTAAGGAGCCCCCATTCTGCCCACGGTAATATTTACCAACATAAGAAGCCATCCCTCATCTAATTCCACTAACCTGGTGTTATATTACAATATGAGATTGCATGGTACACCTGTTTGCAGTGGGTACAAAAAGCGTACTTGCAGCTGGAACAAATACCCATTTTGCCCCCAGGCTCCAGCATGACTGGAGTTCGGCAGCTGGGACGTGGGCAGTACAACACATCTGCCATCAAATCCAGACTGGACTGCAGTAGAAGACGGTCATAGCGGCTGAACAAATCTTCCCCAACCAGCACCTTCACCTGCAGACAAAGCAATACAATTAAGAAAAGGCCAACACAAAGGGCTGTGCTCCATGAGTGCATTTTTAATTGCTAACTGTTTTCATGGGACTGTGATCCAGACAGAGGCTCTTTCTTTGTATGTGCTGTGCCCCCATCTTGAATTGTTTTCTCAGGTATACCTTTTAGTAGCTTGTGCAGTAAAGATGGAGAAACTTACTGTATTTCACGTACAAAGGTCTACAAGCCACTGAAACCTCTACTGAAGAGAAGCATTGGCCTGTGCAAAAACAGTTAGCAATATAATACCACTGTAAATGTGTTACCTGTGCAGGTGAAGCAACAGAAGGACACTTTTGTTCAGGACAGTTAAGAGCCTGGACCTGTCCATCCTGTATCTGAACTGTATAATAATCCTTAAGGCATTCGTTGCAGTAGACATGCTCACAATTCTTAAAATTAGTGCACTCGCTGCCCAGTTTTTCTGAGAAGCAAATGTTGCACATATATGTTTTACTATCAAAGCACTTCTTCTGCTGAGTCTCATTAAAGTCCAAGATGGACTCAATAAGGCCAGAGACAGATTCCACATCCTGGATAGCTCGATTGTCCCAAATCTCTGCTTGTGCTGGGCCTGTGGCACTACAGGTATCAGATATCTCAGAGTTATTCTTTATACTCTGAGATTCAAACACACAAACTGGTATTTCATACGGTGAGTTAATGTTTAGGTACTCCAGAGTCTTCTCCTTGAGAAACTGCATCCAAGCAAATAAAACAACACCTCCTGCGAATTCCTCCCATAGGTCATCTAATCGCTGACACAGTTGGGCAAGCTGAGATAAACAGAAACACAGAGATTTATTCATGGCTTGTTGTCACCTATTAGAATATCCATGTGCCTTCAGCTAGTCAAAATCTAACTATAAAATGGTTTAACCAAAACAGAACAATGTTAACTGATTACAATTCACTTGTTTATGGCAATTTATTAGGCATCCCATAGCGAATATAATCACTAACCTTGGACCCCAGGCCAGTGCTGATTTTCACTGAAAAATGCACCAGCCTGGGTACTTTGTATGGCAGGGCCATACCACCAAATTTCCCAATAATTCTTTGCAATGGTTTAAGACTGCCACATTCACAGTATAGCATAGGGAGGCATTGTAAATGGTATTAAATTCATATTAAATCAAAAGTTACAGCATAGACCTCACACTGGCAGTGTCCCTGGCTGGTGTGTTTTTCAGCAAAGATGATTGTTGGTATTCACTGGGGGTGTGCCTAACAATTTTACTTTACTTTCCTTTTTAATACTTATAAACACAATAGTCTACTGGTAAATTTGATAAATGTCAATGTTTAATTGGTCGAGATGCTGGGCCCATGTTATTATATAAGCAGGTGTGTTTTACCTGGCTTGGAGAAAGCCACTTGCAGCTAAGCTTGAAGGCTGGAGGTTTATTGGATGGGTATCCTGGAGGCAGCTCAAAGTTCAGTATGATAGGAGGTAGGAATGAGACAATACTCTCAAAGCTTCTCATGTATTCATTAGATGCACAGTCACCTAGGGTAAGCACAAAGTACAAAAAGATTTGGAAGATTCAGTATGTACACCAATACATTCCAATTGTTTTATTTTTACTTATAAATAGATTTGCTACAAAAAATGTCTGGACAATATATACACAGTATAAAAATCGTACGAAACTTTGATTCATACAACTATATCTTTTGGTCTATGGCCAGCTTTAGATCGAGTTAAATCAGTCAAGTGCTTCCATCCTCCACCTGCCGCAGGTACTGCAGTCACTCTGTGCTACTGTTTTATAAATAGCAATAAATGTGCTATATTATGTGCTAACTGGTCACAGATAACCCCAGGAACAGGAAAACATGCTAACTTGAATGGCCAATAAGCAAACATGGTCTAGAGAATCTATCAGCATGTTAAAACACTGAAGTGCTTATCTGAATATCTGACTCACCTTTTATGGCGACATTAAAGTTTGCAGGAAGATCTAGACAAATGCATATTTCCCCTCCTGGTGCAGTCTCTGATCTCTTGAATTCATCTTCAGGGTATATACTAGCGAGTGCTAGCAGTTCATCCTCCTGCGCTTCCTTGTCTTCTCGTGACATTGGTTGTCTGTGGTAATAAATTAAGCACAATATTCGCTGTCATTATAAATAGCCTAAAGAGCAAATATGTTTCTTGCCACTCCAGTGTAAAAGTAAAAACTCATATAGATTAATAGACAGGATGTCTCTTGTTATAATATTCGGTGGGATGTTAATAAATACGAAGAACATGATGCTCACAAAAAAGCATAAAAAGTTAACCCAATATTTGACAATGTGAAAGACACTGAAATACACTGAATGTTATGGATAACTAAACAAAAAAAATCTAGCACCCAGCAAAGAAGGGCAGCAGAACAAGGGGTCGTTGATCCAATAAATGTGATAGTCCAAATTTCCAAGCAGCAATGCCTGGACCAGCTCTCGCACAATATATAGCATTTTAGTGAACTGAGCACCGTCTCCTCACTGCTAAAATTCTCAAAAACCAAAGTAACCAGAGTCGACAGTTTAATAATAGAAACCTCTATATTAAATATGATTTGGGTTAGGTAGTACAGACTTTATCCACAGTTTCCTAATTGATTAGAAAAGGCTAGCGGCTTGATCAGATGCTTCCTGTTTGCTGTGACTTTATACAGAGTCCAGGTGCCGAGGTCTGAGGGAGAGTCATAAACACAGACAACTATTTCAGTTCCTGGAGTATATTATGGCAAGGTGGTGTTACTTAATACTCACACAGAGGAAAGTGGAACAGTCAAATAGATCATCAGGGGTAGGCCGGGGGTTGTGAAAATACTTGTCACCAGTTTCTTCAGGGATGTCATTAATGCTTACAGCAAGCAGCAAGGCAGCCGGCAGATGAAGTCACTCTCACTGCACAGAATGTATGTTCTTTTCCCATAATCCCAGTCTAACTTCCTGCTTTCACATGGCCCTCCCCTGTCTTTCTGAATGACATCGCCCAGCTGGAATGCCGGCCCGTCCCACTGTCTTGCCCAGATCCAAGTAGCTGAGCCTGAGAAAAAGCTCACACACTCGCAGGTGGAGTGACATTACTGGCCTGTCCTACTGTCTTGCCCACATCTGAGAGAAACCCTTGCATACTTGTACCTGGACTTGACACTGGTTCTCAAGGCCACACGCAACCCCCACACCTCAAACTGTTACGACACAAACAAAACACTTTCCCCCATATGTAATAAAAGGCACTAGATTTGCCCAGAAGCTGTAGCCCATAGCAACCAATAACATGTTTGCTTTTATACACGTGACCAGGAAATTCTACCTGCTTGTTGCTATAGGTTACTGCCCCTGGGCAAACGTAGAGCCTTTAATTACATAACCCCCTTTATTTATTAAATATTTACCCATATACCAGCGACTGTTTGTCTTTTGCCATGTGACAATGGGGCCCATTTTTCATGCTGTGTAAAAAAAAAAAAAAGATGACAAAATACACCTCACATCACTGTAGAAAACATATCAAGCTGTGTATTAATTTTCTTTGCTTGTGTACATAAAACAGCAGTAGCCACCTGAAAATCCTATGTGGTGTCCATACCTCCCAACTGTCCCGTTTTGTGCGGGGAAGGCCCAATTTTGTCCACTAAGCCCGCAGTCCCGGGTTTCTTACTGAAATGTCCCGACTTTCTCTTTGATCTCCTGCACTGATGCTAGAAAAAGATACAAAGTTTCTGAAGCATCTGGCAAAGAGTGCAGAACAGTTAGCAGCTGCAGTTTCATTAGCAAAACACATAAAACATTGCACTAAATGTGTTCAAACTTTCATAACCTGCCACATTTTGAAAAATGGACATGGTAATTAGGGGGCGCGGCAAAAAATGGCACCGTGCTGTGTGCGGCACAACTCTTTGTCCCTCTTTTTCAAATGTTGGCATGTATGTCCATCGAGTTTTTTTTTCATCACCAGAATTTACTGCTGCTTGAATTTATGCCATTGACATTAAAGCAGAACTAAACCCTAAAAATTAATATGGCTAAAAATGCCATATTTTATATACATATGAATTTATTGCAAAAGCCTAAAGTTTCAGCTTCTCAATAGCAGCAATGATCCAGGACTTCAAACTTGTCAAAGGGACCACCATCTTGAAATGTGTCTGTGACAGTCACATGCTCAGTGGGCTCTGAGCAGCTGTTGAGAAGCTAAGCTTAGGGGTCGTCACAAATTATCAATCAGAAAACGAGGTTAGTCTGTAATATAAGATGATGCTACAGGGCTGATTAAATTCTGATGCTGATTGCACTGGTTTCTGTGCTGCCATGTAGTAATTGTCTGTATTAATTACGCATCAGCCTTATACTGTGACATTTCTATTCTATTTGTACTGTATATTGTGACTGGGTCCCTAAGCTCAGTAAGTGACAGCAGCACAGAGCATGTGCAGTGAACCATCAGAAAAGAAGATGGGGAGCTACTGGGGCATCTTTGGAGACACAGATCTTCCCTGCTAAGGGCAGAGACACGCTCTGCTATTTCGGGATATTTGTCACTCAGAAACAACATGTATTTTACACAGTTTTTATGGTAGTAATCATTTTACACAGTATGTCTTCTTTTGGCGTGTGACAATAAGATACACTCTGTGTTGCGCTGTGTGTGCTCACTGAAAAGCTTTTGTGCATACACACACACCCCCCTTAGAGGGAGCATTGTATGCAGCCAAATGGTAGTTTGAAAAGTGACATTTAGGGGTGAGGTTATGAAATTTGGGGGCGTGTTTGCACCTTGTGTGGTCAGGGTTCTGATATCAGAGGTGGTTATTGCCCAGATTATTGTTCGGGTTTCACAAGGCTGAAACTCAAACAAGCAGTTGTAACATGAACACCCCTAAGAAAAACCAAACTGTTGGGGTTAAAACCGAATAGGTGGCAACCCTGTTTCTGAGGGAAGTAAATGATGAGCCCAGTCAACTTATCTTGTTTTTCCTAGTTGTCCCTTTGTCATATTTAGATTTGGCCATTCTGTAATATTTTCAGGACTAAATCTAAGCATGACATGGAAGCTGGGTAAGCAAAGTAAGATGCCCCCTCACCCTGCATGCAGGACCACCATCAGAAATCACAGAGCCCTATACGGCAAAATTTCCTGGGCCCCCTGGGCTGCGCCCACCGCAAGCCCTACCTACAGGTCCGCCCTCCCCACTCCACAGGTCCGCCCCCACCACACAGTAAAAAAACAAAAAAAATATTGGTGGCTAGGGTTCCCACATGTTAATAAAAAATAAAAAGATATTGGTGGTCAGGGGCCCCATAAAAAAACATTTGTGGCCAGGGCCCCCCCATCAAAAAATATTGGTGGCTAGGACCCCACATGAGAAAAAAAAATTGGTGGCCAGGCCCCCCCACGTTATAAGAAAATTGGTGGCCAGGGCCCCTTAAACGTCCATGCGTTCCCGAAGTCAGCAGCTCTCAGAAAGATGGGGGCCCGGCTAATCAAGTAAGTGTGGCATGTTCAGGCCCCCCTTACCCTCTGGGCCCCCTACAACTCTACCCCCTGCCCCCCCCCCCTGGTGGCTGCCCTGCCAGCATGCACTGGAGCTAGCTGCGTGGGGGTAGGGATGGCACTGATTCTGCTGCCTCCAGACCCAGATACCCCTCAGGGTGTGCAAGGGAAGTTGTACAACTATTTTGTATTTATGCTTTTATCAAATGTCTGCTTTTTTAGTTTATTTAATACTTAAAGGGATTCTGTCATTATTTTTATGATGTAGTTTTTATTTCTAAATTACACTGTTTATACTCCAAATAATAAACTCTACCATATAAAATTTAATTCCTGAACCAGAAAGTGTATTTTTTTAGTTGTAATATTGGTGAGTGGGCAGCCATGTCAGGTGATTTTACCTGGTTATGTGCTTGCAGAAAGAGCAGAACTTTAGGATGGAACTGCTTTCTGGCAGGCTGTTGTTTCTCCTACTCAATGTAACTGAATGTGTCTCAGTGTCACGTGGCTTTTTACTATTGAGTGCTGTACTTAGATCTACCAGTGAGCTGTTATCTTGTGTTAGGGAGCTGCTATCTCGTTACCTTTTCATTGTTCTGTTGTTAAGCTGCTGGGGGGGGGGGGTGATACCACTCCAACTTGCAGTATAGCAGTAAAGAGTGACTGAAGTTTATCAGAGCACAAGTCAAATGATTCAGGGCAGCTGAGAAAAAGACAATATGTCTAGCCCCATGTCAGATTTCAAAGTTAAATATAAAAAAAATCTGTTTGCTCTTTTGAGAAATGTATTTCAGTGCAGAATTCTGCTAGAGCAGCACTATTAACTGATGCATTTTGAAAAACCATTTTTTCCCATGACAGTATTCCTTTAATACTCTAAAGGGCACCATTACTGATCTCTTATAAGTGCATACTACCTTACTACTGCACACCTATGATTAAGGGGGGGGGTAACTCTCCTAAAAGTGTTAGGCATCAGTGGTGTTATTCTACGTCTACCTTTTAATGTAAATGATCGAATAGCAGCTCTAAATGATTGCACAAGGAAGCCTTGGGCGACTACAAAATGCAATGTTTTCCTCATCAATGATCTACATTTATGGCAGTAGGAAGCTAACTTTGGACTTTTGCACCAGTGGTGGAGTAGATTAAGTGCAGGTGTGAAAACATCTAAGTTGCCAGAGCCCTTAGAACAGTAGGCCGAGTGGGGTTATAAAAACTGCTAATTTGATATATACAGAGAAAATTGTACACAAGCTTATGATCGGCATTGGACTGGGGGTCCAGGGCTCACCGGGGCTGCCACCTCAGTCATGAGGTCCTTCACCAATGCCACAACACCTCCTCCCTTCACTCAAACCTATTCTCCGTTGCGGCTGCGATAGGGGGAAGTGACCATGGGAAGTGCGGGTCTGCTGGTTTTTTTCCCAGTGTCCCGCTGGCCCAGTCCAACCCTGCTTATGATAGTGTAGCAGATGTAAGGAGTTAACAACACAATGAATGGAGGGCAAGAATATAATAACACAATATAAATGAGTAGAGCCAGGCACTCGCAGGATAAACTGCAATCATTTATATCACCTCACATGTTTTGGGCAAAGCGAGTGTGCCTGGCTCAACTCTTTTATATTGATGTATCAGCCTTATATGGACAAAGGCAGAGCTATAGGGGCGTACAAGGCATAATTGGAACCAGTATTCTACACAAGAATATAATAACACCCTCCCTCTTACAAAATGGGACTATGCTACTCTAACAACATATCCATGCTGATTCTGCACACTTAGTAAAAGATACGCAGGGTAGTATTGAAAAAAAATATCAAATCAAATGTTTGAGTGTCCCTATTGGTACTGTTGGTTTTGTATTCTTTACCCATAATGCAACATTCCTACCAAAACTTTTAGTACCAATCAAGCACTAAAGCGCTTAGCAAATCATGCACATTTCAACACTCTACTCTGATGTAAAGGGTAGCAGATAAGCAGTGATGGAAATACTATACAGCAGACTACATAAGGCCTGCAGGCTGGAAGGGGGGGCAGCTCCCTCATATAATGCTACTGCAGATAAGCATACACTCACTCACTCCACTGGCACAACAGATAGGCTCATCACAAATGGATTTTCATACTAAGCACCTGTAACAGGCTCTTACTAACCCCACTATTATTTTAATTCTTATCACACCCACATGGGCCTTTAACAAAAGCACAGTTATGATTTTTAAAGGAAACATATAAGACTGGTGAAAAAACACCTAATATTGTAGGAAATAATTAATAATATATGGTGCTGGTTTTACTTTTGGCTAAAAATAATTATTATGTTTAAAAATTGAACATTTATTGGAGCTCCCTTTAGATCAGCTACAGTCCCAGCCCCTGTTTAAAATGAGGGGTGTGCATGTCCTAACAGTCAGCCAATCACAGTCCTGCAGTCACACAGGCAAAGACAGGCATCAGTTCCCTATCTGGTCCAACAGGATGCTGATTGGTTCCTGTGCTGACTGCTGCTAGCTCCCCTGCACAGCCAAAGAATGCAGCGGGCAGGAAGTGGAACAGATTGGTGTGACTAGTAGGGGTTTTGGAGAATTTTTTAATAAATAACCCAGAAGCACATACCTTCTATATTTAAAAGTGTATAATGCAATGGCAGATTATTGTTATTACACACAGGCAAAGACAGGCCTCAGTTCCCTATCAGGTCCAACAAGATGCTGATTGGTTTCTGTGCTGACTGCTGCTAGCACCCCTGCCAAGCCAAATGCAGCGGGCAGGAAGTGGAACAGATTGGTGGGACTAGTAGGGTTTTTATTGTATTGTATTATTGTTGTTTCATATGTCAACTTTAAGATAATAGGATTTTCTGTGAATAAGGGTTTGGTTCTCCTTTAAGTGCTCAGCAACCCATATACAGCTGTCATCACCCCCCAATACATCTCTTAGCACCCCCATCCAGCTTTCAATACCCCGAAAGAGAGTTCTGAACAAATCCACCCATCCAGCTTTTAGCAGTCAGCAACCCCCCTCCTATACAGCTCCCAAGACCCACTCCATTCAGTGCTTAGCATCCATTATCATACAGCTCTCAGCACCCACTCACATACAGTGCTTAGCGCCCATTATCATACAGCTCTCGGCACCCACTCACATACAGTGCTTAGCACCCATTATCATACAGCTCTCAGCACCCACTCCCATACAGTTCTTAGCACCCACTCCGATACAGTTCTTCTCACTCATTATCATACAGCTCTCAGCACCCACTCCATACAGTGCTTAGCATCCATTATCATACAGCTCTCAGCACCCACTCACATACAGTGCTTAACACCCATTATCATACAGCTCTCAGCACCCACTCCATACAGTGCTTAGCACCCATTATCATTAAGGTTGCCACATGGCCGGTAAAAATTATGGTTGGTCCCAATATTATTGGTTGGTATTTTTTTCCAAAAAAGGTGGCAACCCTTTATATCATACAGCTCTCAGCACCCAATCCATACAGTTCTTCTCACTCATTCCATACAGTTCTTCTCACTCATTCTCATACAGCTCTCAGCACCCACTCTATACAGTTCTTCTCACTCATTCTCATACAGCTCTCAGCACCCACTCCATACAGTTTTTAGCACCCATTCTTACAGCTCTCAACACCCACTCCCATACAGTTCTTAGCACCCATTCTTACAGCTCTCAGCACCCACTCCCATACAGTTCTTAGCACCCATTCTCATACAGCTCTCAGCACCCACTCCATACAGTGCTTAGCACCCATTATCATTAAGGTTGCCACATGGCCGGTAAAAATTATGGTTGGTCCCAATATTATTGGTTGGTATTTTTTTCCAAAAAAGGTGGCAACCCTTTATATCATACAGCTCTCAGCACCCAATCCATACAGTTCTTCTCACTCATTCCATACAGTTCTTCTCACTCATTCTCATACAGCTCTCAGCACCCACTCTATACAGTTCTTCTCACTCATTCTCATACAGCTCTCAGCACCCACTCCATACAGTTTTTAGCACCCATTCTTACAGCTCTCAACACCCACTCCCATACAGTTCTTAGCACCCATTCTTACAGCTCTCAGCACCCACTCCCATACAGTTCTTAGCACCCATTCTCATACAGCTCTCAGCACCCACTCCATACAGTGCTTAGCACCCATTATCATTAAGGTTGCCACATGGCCGGTAAAAATTATGGTTGGTCCCAATATTATTGGTTGGTATTTTTTTCCAAAAAAGGTGGCAACCCTTTATATCATACAGCTCTCAGCACCCAATCCATACAGTTCTTCTCACTCATTCCATACAGTTCTTCTCACTCATTCTCATACAGCTCTCAGCACCCACTCTATACAGTTCTTCTCACTCATTCTCATACAGCTCTCAGCACCCACTCCATACAGTTTTTAGCACCCATTCTTACAGCTCTCAACACCCACTCCCATACAGTTCTTAGCACCCATTCTTACAGCTCTCAGCACCCACTCCCATACAGTTCTTAGCACCCATTCTCATACAGCTCTCAGCACCCACTCCATACAGTGCTTAGCACCCATTATCATTAAGGTTGCCACATGGCCGGTAAAAATTATGGTTGGTCCCAATATTATTGGTTGGTATTTTTTTCCAAAAAAGGTGGCAACCCCTTATATCATACAGCTCTTAGCACCCAATCCATACAGTTCTTCTCACTCATTCCATACAGTTCTTCTCACTCATTCTCATACAGCTCTCAGCACCCACTCTATACAGTTCTTCTCACTCATTCTCATACAGCTCTCAGCACCCACTCCATACAGTTTTTAGCACCCATTCTTACAGCTCTCAACACCCACTCCCATACAGTTCTTAGCACCCATTCTTACAGCTCTCAGCACCCACTCCCATACAGTTCTTAGCACCCATTCTCATACAGCTCTCAGCACCAGGTCTGCACTGGGATTCAAAACAACAAACAGGCCCTGGCATTGCAATACACAGAGGCCCAAAAAGCACCTACTTTCTTTTTCAATAAATGTAGTTAGTCGAGCGGCCAGCAGGTGGAATAGGAGCGGCTCATTCCTTAGAAGTGAGATGATCCATGTAGCCGGAAGACAGGCTGACAGGAACATTTGCACTGGTTGGTGGGACCGTGACACTTATTTATACATGGAGCAGCCCTCAGTAGTTTCTGTGTTTTAATGATCAGCAACAACATTACGTTAATGAGCGGTAAGAATTGTTAGTTTGTACAAGTAATTTCTATTATGCAAGGGGGTGGTACTGGGAGTGAGCTGCTTATTTATGTCGGACATTGGGATGTTTGTTATATATATATGTATATATATATATATATATATATATATATATATATATATATATGTAAAACAATGAGGTTTTCTGGCTGCCCTGATTCCTATTGATTTTGTGAATCCCAGGTATTCATTACCCCAGGCGAGTGGCATTTCCAAGAGAAGCCATTCCTAGAGACACAGAATAGAAACACACCCCATTCATACTTCTCGTTATCTCCTGTGTATTCTGTACATGCTGTTGGGAAATAAACCCGAGTCAAAGAAAACACTGGGGAAAGTGTAAGTGTCCCATATTGGCTTCCTTTTCTACTGAAAGATTTTTCTTTTCTGCTTATTTAACTTATTTAACAAAGCTCAGGGGTGGTTCGCCTTTATATTAACTTTAAGTATGTCAAAGAATGGCTAATTGTAAGCAACTTTTCAACTGGGTTTCATTACTTATTTTTTATTGTTTTTAAATGATTTTCCATCTTCTTCCAACGCTTTTCAGCTTTCAAATGGGGGTCACTGACCCCACCTAAAAAAACAAATGCTCTGTAAGGCTTCACATTTTTTGTTATTGCTCATTTTTATTAATCATCTTTCTTTTTAGGCCATCTCCTAAACATATTCCAGTCTCCAGGTAATTTGGACCCTAGCAACAAGATTGCTGACATTGCAGACTGGAGAGCTGCTAAATAAAAAGCGAAATACTTTTAAAACCACAAATAATAAAACATGAAAACCTATTGCAAATTGTCTCAAAATATCACTCTCTATGTCATACTAAAAGTTAATTTAAAGGTGAACAACCCCTTTAAAGGGGACCTAAAAAATGAATTGATGATGCTTACTGAGATTGCATCTCTATGCAACTTTGTAGTTTACATTATTTTTCTATTTTTGGTGGTTTCTGAGATCAGCACTTATACCCACATAACTCCTAACAGCTTTTTAAGGACCCAGACGATTCTCTGGTCAGACAGCAATCACACAAAAGTTCGACAAATAGTCCGACAAATATTAATAACAGTCTCCCATGGATATCGTCAGGTGGGCAATATATGCGGAAATTTTATCATTATCGGACAGAAACTTTCTAACCTGTCTGATCAACATAATGGCAAGAGATATATTTCCTCTTTAGGCTATTTATGAGGGAAGCTGATATTGTGCTTAATGTATTACAGATTTGCAAAGACAACAAATGTCAAGAGAAGACAAGGAAGAGCAGGAGGATGAACTGCTAGCACTCGCTAGTATATACTCAGAAGATGAATTCAAGAGATCGGAGACTGCGCCAGGAGGGGAAATATTTGTTTGTCTGGATCTTCCGCCAAACTTTAACGTGGCCATAAAAGGTGACAACACAAACATTTTTTTCAATTTGTTCCTGAAGTTCAATACTCTAGCCCAGTGCTAGAAGTTCTGTGGTACCGAGGGTCAAAATTTTACTGGCCTATGTGGTGGAGGGACTATAATAGAAGTCAGTGTTGGCCACTCCCCCTTTTAATCCCAACCCACTGTAAACCACACCCATGTTACCACAAAAACTTTTACGATCATATCCAAATTAACGGTGGTAACACACCAAAAAACCAAATGGCTGGGGCTCACTGCAGGGAAATCCCTCATCACTCATATGTGAAAAATTTAAGTCATGTAAAAACATACCCATAAATCCATATGCCTCATCCTCCCCTGTGGATAATACAACAACCCCCAACATATGATTAAACATCTTAGGGGCCCTTAACAACAATTTCCAAATGCTAACAAACCCCTAACAGGCTTATTTTTCACAGGTAGCGTAGGGCAAGCAGAGAATGACACACACAAGCAGCACTGGGCAAGCAGAGAATGTCATACAAGCAGCACAGGGCAAGCAGAGAATGGCACACATAAGCAGCACTGGGCAAGCAGAGAATGGCACACAAGCAGCACTGGGCAAACAGAGAATAGCACCTACAAGCAGCACTGGGCAAGCAGAGAATGGCACACACAAGCAGCACTGGGCAAGCAGAGAATAGCACACACAGGGAGGGAAGGATTTTTATTTTTCAGATAAGCATGCTCTAACGTTCTTTGATATATATCATATACAGGTACAGGATCCATTAAGAAACTGGTCAGTGGTCCCCTGTCATTTATTTAATACTTTCCAAAAATATAAGATTTCCCCACAGTTAGGGGTGTATATGACTCATAAAATGGACGCAGGCTGCTTATTTTGCATCTGCCAGTGTTAACCATGGTGCGCAGTTTATATTCAAATTACAAGCAAGTAAGCATGAGTGTGTGTGGAGACAGAAATGAAACGATTAATAAAAGGTGTTAATATTGCAAAGCGAATGTATGGAGAGGCAACACAGGGAAGCTGGAGTTGGGCTTTAAACAGTTGTACATTGTCTTCAAAATTATTTATGTATTATTACCGATTCAAGTCCAGTTTAGAATATTAGTCTAGTAAAGGCTATATTTGTGCAGTAGAAGATTGGCACCATGTGCACCATGTGACAATCTTTTTATGCTTTTTGCTTACCCTAGGTGACAGTGCATCTAATGAATACATGGGAAGCTTTGAGGGTAATCTCTCTTTCCTACCTCCTATCATACTGAACTTTGAGCTGCCTCCAGGATACCCATCCACTAAACCTCCAGCCTTCACACTTAGCTGCAAGTGGCTTTCTCCAAGCCAGGTAAAACATCAATAGTTTCAGCAATCACGGTAAGATTAAGTTAAATAGAAAGTCAGACTATAGTACACTCCTTGCAGATTCTTCACTTCAGATATGAAACAGGAAAAGGAAGTAGTTAGATCAAAGTTTTATAGATTCCTAGCATTAAAGGACAAAGAAAACATGGGGGGTGCGGAAATGCTAGCCTCCTTTGTGGATTAAATTGTTAACTTTTCCCTAGCCTTTTGCTCAGTTTCAGAGAAAAACTTCACCAGTCCATGGAAAAACTGTGCTGGCATTTACTTACCTTGCAGTCATCCGTGTTAGGGCATTAACACATTCACAGTAGAGTAAAGATGACCAAAGATGGGCAGATTTAAGATGCCAATTCTGCCTCTTCAGTCCAATGCGGCAGTTTATCTGCTCAAGAAGGGGGCCCACCGACGGGCCTGCCCAACCAATATCAGCCCAATCAATAAAGCTTTGATTTTACTTTAGTCACCTGTGTGTAGGAATTGTGTCTTAGCATCCCCCCCAATTATTCCTATGTATTACTTGAGGAAGTCATAGAACGTTGCAAGGGTTCATAGGGAAATTCAGGCAACGACTCATCCCTTGTAAAGTACCCTGGGCTGATTTAACAGATTTACTTTAATTGTCAGTTTAAAAAACAAGGTTTTGCATTTTCTTATGGCAAACTGTTTGAATTAAACCCATTTTATAGTTAGATTTTGCATAATTTCAGGTACATGGAGATTCTAATAGGTGACAACAAGCCATGAATAAATCTCTGTGTTTCTGTTTATCTCAGCTTGCCCAGCTGTGTCAGCGATTGGATGACCTATGGGAGGAACACGCAGGAGGTGTTGTTTTATTTGCTTGGATGCAGTTTCTTAAGGAGAAGACTCTGGAGTACTTAAACATTAATTCACCGTATGAAATACCAGTTTGTGGGATTGGATCTCAGAGTATAAAGAATAACTCTGAGATATCTGATACCTGTAGTGCCACAGGCCCATCACAAGCAGAGATTTGGGAAAATAGGGCTATCCAGGATGTGGAATCTGTCTCTGCCCTTATTGAGTGCATCTTGGACTTTAATGAGGCTCAGCAGAAGAAGTGCTTTGATAGTAAATCATATATGTGCAACATTTGCTTCTCAGAAAAGCTGGGCAGCGAGTGCACTAATTTTAAGAATTGTGAGCATGTCTACTGCAACGAATGCCTTAAAGATTATTTTACAGTTCAGATACAGGATGGGCAGGTCCAGGCTCTTAACTGTCCTGAACAAAAGTGTTCTTCTGTTGCTACACCTGCACAGGTAACACATTAACAATGCTCTTGAATCTTGTGTGTATGTGTACATTCATTAATATTGCATAAATGTAGTATGTGTGTAACTCGGCTGTAATGCATTAGAGACTTTAACTCTTTGATGATCTTCTGGATTGAATACTCAGGACACTGGGGTATTAGGAAAATGGGGATTAAACGTGTGGGGAGCAGACTGGACCCTGCAGACAACTTGCTGCCAGATTTTTATTTTTTTATGTAAGAATCTGGGAGAGGTGTTGTGATAAATTAGCAAGATTGATTTTTACAAAGAAAAGGGGGCACCTCCTTTTTAATCACAGTCATAGAAGCTGATGCTACCAGATTGATTATAAATCAGTTCTGCCTCAGAAGGCATGGCATGCTGCCATTTAATGTAAATCTGAAATAATTATCTATCAACTATGCAGTGTGAATTTTATATTGTATATGAGCTCTATATTGTGAGGTGGTCCCTTAGCTCAGATAACTGATAGAAACATAGAGCATGTGCTGTAGAAAGGATATGGGGATCTACTGCGGCATTTTTAGTGGTGCAGATCTTTACTGCTGAAGGATTGTGGTCTCCTTGGGCTGGAACAGAACCCCAAAAGGTGTCAAATTTGTAGCTCAGTTCTTTGTTGAGGTTTAGTCCTCCTTTAAGGAAACTGTACAAGTCCTGAAGCAGTTTAACTTTTGGTGTGAGTAGAGGATCTGTGCAGAGCAGCATTTCATTGCAGTTGTGTTTGTCATAATACTAATAAATCTGTTCTAACAGGTGAAGGTGCTGGTTGGGGAAGAATTCTTCAGCCGCTATGACCGTCTTCTACTGCAGTCCAGTCTGGATTTGATGGCAGATGTCTTGTACTGTCCACGTCTCAGCTGCCAAACTCCAGTCATGCTGGAGCCTGGGGGCAAAATGGGTATTTGTTCCAGCTGCAAGTACGCTTTCTGTACCCTCTGCAAACTGGCCTACCATGCAGTTGCATATTGTAATATAACACCAGGTTAGTGGAATTAGATAAGGGTTGGGCACTTACAAAGTGTATAAAATAAAGTGGTCCTTTTAACTGCCACCTAAGGGAACCCCAGGTCAAAACTATCTACAGTATCTAACCTTTCAGTTATGCCCCTGTCCTGCTTTCAGTGAATACTTACAGGCTGCTGTTAATGTCAGTTTTTGAGTAATATGTGAACTTCAAGTATTTATATCAAATGATAACGGCCAGAAACAAATCATTTGAGTTTAAAGTATTTTGCTTTGTGACCCCAAACAGTAGCATCAACTTATAGGCCATGATACATGGGGGGAAATACAATAAAATTCGCAAAGAGAACAAAGTTGAGAATAAAATTTCGCATGATGCAACGTAATATTCTTCATAAGGCTTTTATTACATTGCAAATCTTAATTGCGCATTGCGAACCTGAAGGTAGCGTAAACTGTTTGAGCAAACGTGACAACTTTTTCATTAAGTTTTATTACATACACTGCGCACTATAACCATAATATTCACAATCACTATCGTACTGTCATGTGAGGGGCAAAGGCAATATTGCAAATGATTTTTGCGTTAGCGACTAATATTACATTCCCCCTAGTGATGTGCAAAGTATCATTTTCAGTGGCATATCCCATCTTTTAACCCACAAGGTAGCATTTCCTCTGATATCCAATGCTATTGCAGGCCCATGCTAACACATTTGAGGAGCCAACACAGGCACAACTAAGCATCTGCTTTATGAATTACAAGTCGCGGTAGGTGATTTCAATGAAGGGAGGAGAAAAACTGAAAATCTACTTAATTCCATGTCATCCAGTATAAAGCTTTTGGGAGCAAAACGTTCTCAAAGGTCTTTTGGGAACAGAACTCTAATTTTTTGGCAGTTTGAAGGGGGGCCTGGCTGAGCTGCACTTTTCAGATTAGCTGGGCCCCCTTAAGTGTGTGGACGTTGGCTAAAACCTGAAGCCTAGGCCACGAACGGAGTGGAAGACCCGAAAAAGCAGAGCAAAAGACCCAAAGCTGCGAATGAAGCTGAAGCTGCAAACGGATCCGAAAATCTGAAGCTGTTAAGGGAGCAGAAGACCCGAAGCCGTGAACGGAGCAAAAGACTCGAGGCAGAGAATGGAGCCAAAGACCCAAAGCCGCGAATGGAGCCTGAAAGCCGCCAATTGGACCCAAAGAAGAGGAGAAGCTGCCGAAAGTCGGAAACAGGGGCGTAACTATAGAGGAAGCAGACCCTGCGGTTGCAGGGGGGCCCAGGAGTGTAGGGGGCCTAGTGAGACCCTAATTAATTAGCAATTTTAATATATCTTGGTAAAATAGGCCAACTTATAAATATTTTGGGGCCCTAAATTGAATTTGCTATGGGGCCCAGTAACAACTAGTTACGCCACTGGTCGGAAAATAGACCAGAAAAAGAGGATAATTAAAAATACCTTTTTAAAAACTTTTTTGGGAGACCCTGGATGCCAATTTTATTTTATTTTAGGGGGTCCTGATCACCAATGATTTTTTTTAACTTGTAGGGGGGGCCTGACCACCTATGTTTTTTTAAAAAAAACTTTAATGGGAGACCCTGGCCGCCAATTTTCGTTTTTTTCTACTTATAGGGGGGCCCTGGCCACCAATGATTTTGTTTAACTTGGCCCTGACCAACAATGGCTTTTTTTTGTTGTGTGTGTGTTTTTACCGTTTACCGTGTGTTTTTTTTTACTGTGGTGTTGGCAGGATCTGGGAGCCCAGAAAATCTTGTTGTATGGGGCCCCGTTATTTCTGATGGCACCCTGACTGTCACATTAGGATGTATTGACAGAATTAAGGAAGACCTGTAGGTAGAATATCAGACATAGGCAGGGTTTTTGTATATGATTACTCTGATACTCTGTGCACTGATACTTACTTTTTAGTCATGGATAGGATTGAATGCAAAATAGCATTGGTTTCATTTGGTCAAGGAGGAATAATGCCTGGGTTGTTTTCCATGGCTTGGGCTAGGGCCCCATTGAATGTTAACATTAAGGGGCAGATTTATTATGTGGTGTAAAAAACAGCAGAATTATTCACCACACATTGCCAGGCATCGCTGTGTAAAAATGGAGTATATATTTTTTTTATTTGCTTTTTCTTTGAGCAACTTCCTCCGGAACTTACTTTCAAAGATCTTTGGGAGACAGCCTTCCTGTAATTTGGAGCTTTCTGGATAACAGACTATGAAGATTTTTCATTCATCCAGGTCATGGTATATCTAGTAAAAGTAGTTCTAAAACAACTAGACTTGCTGTGTAATCATTGAAGATGTTTCACTACTCATCCGAGCAGCTTCTTCAGTTCAACTTAAGAGTAATGTAACAGTAACATAACGATAACAACTGAGCATTATGGGGTCTTTTTTTTCCATCAAATTATAGTGATTATAATGATGATGATTTGGGCCAAGTTCGGTGGGGGTGGGATAGAGAGGGGCCTCTCCTATACCATTATCTCACTGGATGTACCTAGTTTTCTGTACTGGGTATGAATTATAATGCAAGTTTAACCTTAAAAAAACCTCTAACTTTTGCAGTTGGGTAGTATGTCATGGAAACATGTGTATGCCCATTTTGAATTCATTGAAAGGTGTCCTTTCCAAAAAACATGGAAAGTAGCTCTTGTTTCCCAGGGGTAAGCACTCTGGTGCAAGAAGCGGAGCATAGCTGTGCCTCCTGATGTGGATAGGGGGCTCCTACATGCCTGTCCAGGTCGTTTCTTTTGGATCCAAGGGGCATGTTGCAGGTCTTCAAATAGGAGCACAGAGACCATGGTAAGGGCATCACACCATATGTGTGGTAAATAACACTTAGGGGCAGATGTAACAAGGGTCGAATATCAAGGGTTAATTAACCCTCGATATTCGACTGCCGAATTAAAATCATTTGACTTCGAATATCGAAGTAGAAGAATTTTGCACAATTCGTTCGATTGAAGGAATAATTGTTCAATCGTACGATTCGAAGAATTTTAATCCATCGATCGAAGGATTATCCTTCGATCAGAAAATCCACATAGGCTAACATTGGCCTCGGTAGGTTTTAGGTGGCGAACTAGGGGGCTGAAGAAATGTTTAAAGAGACAGTACTTCGATTATGGAATGGTCGAATATTCGAGCGATTTTTAGTTTGAATCGTTCGATTCGAAGGTCGTAGTCGAAGGTCAAAGTAGCCAATTCGATGGTCGAAGTAGTCAAAAAAAACATTCGAAAATCGAACTATTTTTCCTCTATTCCTTCACTCGAACTTAGTGAATGGGCCCCTTATAGTGTCCGGCTGTCTCTTCCGATGCTTAAAAGTCAATTTGCAGTAGCCAAAGTGCAGTAGCTGAGATGACAGCCATGAAAATTTCCTTGTGCCACATGTTTCGACAAACCTATGCATATTGTGCAGGAAAAAGTGGTTTATTTAGTGCTCAAACATACATAATGTGGCCTTCCACATATCCACCCAGGCATTTGTGTGTGTGTGTTTAATAAAAGCATTATATATCACTTGGCTTTTTTTTATGTTGTCCCCAGAAAAGCTTCTCTTAGTGCGTGAAGAATACGTGGAGGCAGATGAGGCTGGCAAGAGGTTGCTGGAGAGACGCTATGGCAAGAATTTGATAATACAAGCAGTGGAGCTGAAATCTACTAAATGGGTGGAGACAAATACCAAGCGTTGCCCAAGCTGTGGAGTCAACATTGAGGCAAGTCCGGGTACATACTGAGAAGCCCTCAGCACTAAGCAGTAGCCGTGGTGCTTGCCCATCTGGTACTTGTACCCAGGTTGTTTGTTTATATGAATTGCAGTGAGCCGTTCAGACCAGGACTTCAGTTATCTGTCTTGTTCCTGCCTGACTGAAACTGTTTATTTTATTTAAAAAAAACCCTACATTTATAAATAATAACCTCTGCAGGCCAGGATTTCAGTTATCTGGAAGTGTCTTGTTCCTGCCTGCCTGAGACTGATTATTTTATTAAAGAAAACCCTACATTTATAAATAGTAACCTCTGCACTTTAACATCTACAGAAATCTAGTGGCTGCTTCAAGATGCTTTGTACAAAATGTAGTCGATACTTTTGTTGGTTTTGTTTGGCTGTACTGTCCAGTGAAGATCCATACAATCATTATTGTGACCAATCCTCCAGCTAATTCAATCGGTAAGTACTCAAGCAGTCCCACTAGTTTCTAATGAGTTCTGTGCATACTTCTGTTAAATATATATCGTGTGGAACGGATCTGTGCCTTGACTGGTGCTTATCTAAAACGGGACCTATCATTTGCCAGATAAACACCTACAGTTGTGTCAGTCTGAAGGGATATCTGTCAGGCTGTTAGGAGGCCACTTATTCATAAAGCACTTTAACAGCTGCTTGAAAATTTTATATCTGTTTTTTTCTTGCAGATTGTAATATGGTGCTGATGTGGACATGGATCATTGAATGAAGACTGGCGAGCAGTAGGAAGTCTTGGAATAAATATCCAGAAATGGCACTGTTATTGGCACCTTTCCTTAAAGAGGGTCTATATTGCATGTATTTTCCAGTAGACTTAATTGTTAGTTAATTGTATATGATTGGTAAGATTTTCTTCTGATTTATAGAATACTCTGCCTCATTCCTCAGTGTCAGCTTGGTAGAACTTAAATGACGGTCCTTCTACAAAATGAAATGTATTGTTGATGCAACGCAGTGTAATGCCTGCAAACACCTTAATTATGAAGATCACAAGTGAACTTGATAAAGGGGGATATCCCAAAACATGTTGTGACCTTCACAGAAAACGTGCCTGCAAGCATTAGGCTAGTGCCAGACCAAGCGGAGCTCAGCCTGTGGAGAAACCTAGGCCAAGAATCTGCTTCTCCACTCTTCCTTTGCTTCTGCTTTGCCTAACCCTGGAAACATTGCCTCCGCTCGGTTGCAGGTAGACGTGGTGGATTTTGGCTTGAAATACTAAATCTTGAGACAATGCTTCCGAGTGCAGGTGCATTGATCAGGACAGCAGCAGCTGGTCTGCATTTCTCTGCAAGCCGAGATCGGCCTAGTTTGGCCTTAGACCATATTGCATCAATAGTTCTGCAAAACATTTCACTTTTGTGTCATTGGACATTGACAGGGAGTGTGGGACAGCTGTGGCCAAGAATATCTGTACCATTCCACACTATGTATTATTTGTTAGTCCTTTTTTTCCTGAAAGTCAGATACAATATAGCTCATTTCAAAGTACTTTGTACTTTTATGGAAAGCAGATGCAAGATAATCTTACTTATTTACAATATATTTTCCCTTAAATAAATTAATTGAATGGTTGTATTATACATTATGCCTACTGTGTAACATCACAGGTTGGTCCCCTCTACAGCATCCAGTGCAGAGTCATTCGAGAACAAAAAGTACCCACACCTAAGTGTTATTTAGGTGGGTGTCCATAGCAGGAACATTTTGGCTAAGAGGCAAGGTAAATTAACTTTTAGTGTGATGTAGAGAATGATATTCTGAGACAACATGCAACTGGTTTTCATTTTTATTATTTGTGGTTTTTGAATTATTTCTCTTTTTATTCTGTAGCTCTCCAGTTTGCAATTTCAGCATTCTGTTTGCTATAATCCAAATAATTCCAGAGACTGGAATATAAATAGGAGAGGGCCTAAATAGAAAGTTGAGTAATAAAAAGTAGCATTTGTAGCTTTACAAAGCATTTGTCTTTTAGATGGGGTTAGTGACCCCCATTTGAAAGCTAGAAAGAGTCAGAAGAAGAAGGCGAATAATTACAAAACTATAAAAAATGAAGGCCAATTAAAAATTGTTAAGAATTGCCCATTCTATAACATACTAATAGTTAATTTAAAGGGATACTGTTATGGGAAAACATGTTTTTTTCAAAACGCTTCAGTTAATAGTGCTGCTCCAGCAGAATTCTTCACTGAAATCCATTTTTCAAAAGAGCAAACAGAATTTTTTTATATTCAATTTTGAAATGTGACATGGGGCTATAATATTGTCAATTTCCCAGCTGCCCCCAGTCATGTGACTCGTGCTCTGATAAACTTCAATCACTCTTTTCTGCTGTACTGTAAGTTGGAGTGATATCACCCCCTCCCTTACCCCTCCCAAGCTGCCAAACAACAGAACAATGGGAAAGTAACAAGATAGCAGCTCCCTAACACAAGATAACAGCTGCCTGGTAGATCTAAATCAACACTCAATAGTAAAAGCCAAGCCCCACTGAGACTGATTCTGTTACATTAAGGGGCATATTTATCAAGGATCGAATTTTGAAGTTAAAAAACTTCGAAATTCGACCATCGAATTTGAGTACTTCGACAGGTAGTGAAGTGTCGAAGTCAATGTTTTTTAAAGAGACAGTACTTCGATTTTCGAGTGGTTGAGTTTTCAAAGCTTTTTCTATTTGAATCGAATTTTGGTCGAAATTTGAAGTTTTTTACTTTGAAAATTCACTTTCCTGCAGCCCCCGGTCAGAAAATCTCCACAGTAACATGTACACCCAAGGGTGCTGCTATTCCCACATGTATACTGATTGTTTCCATATTCTAGCAGTTTACAAGGATTGCCATTCTGTTTACTCTGTTTTTTACAAATTGGATAGTTAATTTGAAAGTTTTATGAAAAATTGGAAAGAAAGTTAAACTGTTTAACAGTGAAACTTGGCTTTTAAATATATTTTTCCTATTTTGCTATTTTTGGATAATTCTTGAAAATAATAATAAATTATTTACCTTACAAGATTGTGGCTGCTGATTAACTCTGTATGGTACAATATAAGGAAAGGGTGCTACTATGCAGTTGCCTGTGTTAGCTGACAAGGTTAGCAGAAAATTTAAAACATTTTGCGTCTACTTTGGAATTTCCTCTCCATAATAAATGACTATGGCTAAATGAGTCCAATCCATATTTACATATAAAATACATGGATGAATACGAGTTCAAAGAGGTTGATGTGGGTTGGGTATACAAAAATTGATGTATCTGGTTTTATATTATATAAAGTTGCTGAGCCTTTTATCTTGGTACTTAATGACATGCAGGAGATAATATGCTGTAGAGCTCAAGCTTTGTGGCAAATTCCAATAATTTTATAAAAACTGTTACATTTAGGAAATCTTTGCAGTTTGGTAGTTTGGTGTAGAAAGACATATTTACCAATTTCAGATTGTTCTACATATAAAAAATAAGGTTTTCCGAGGTCACCTCAAATTTTTTTACAACATTTAAAGGGCAAGTCAACCCCAAAACAAAAATTTGTCTAATGAATACAATTTTTCAGATGTCAATTACATTAACATCTGCTTATTTATTTTTAGTGAATTTAATAACAGTGGCATTACTGTGCTGATGGTTAGTGTTCATGTTTTGGGTTACTGCGTATCTTCACAAAGCATACCTGCAAAATAATAAAAAAATGAAACATTTTAGTAGTTGCTGCTGTTTCCTATTCATGTCTGGATATACAAAACAATTTTATGCAAGCTACACAGGACTAATAGGAAGCAGGTACTACTGTTCTCCCCAAAAACTAGTTTATAAAAGTTGTTTTTCATCTGAGACTATTATTCATGAATATATTAACTTTTTTCTCTTTTATTTCTTGCTAGAAGAGTCTGCACTTGTGTTACAATGAATTCATAAACAGGTTTATCAGTATAGTGTATATTATATATATATATATACAGGGCCACCATCAGGAATCACGGGGCCCCATACGGCAACATTTTCTGGGCCCCCTGGTCCCCGTCCACCCCAGATCCTTCCCCGAAGCCCCACCCCCCAAAAAAACATTTGTGGTCAGGGCCCCCCTACAAGTTAAAAAAAAATCATTAGTGGTCAGGGACCCCCCTATAAGTTAAAAAAAATAATTGGTGGTCAGGCCCCCCCCTATTAGTTTAAAAAAATTAATTGGTGGTCAGGGCCCCTCTATAAGTTAAAAAAAAAATCATTGGTGGTCAGGGACCCTCTATAAGTTAAACAAATTCATTAGTGGTCAGTTCCCCCAATAAATGTAAAAAAACAGTGATGACAGAGAGCCTCCATAAAAGTTTTACTAAAACATTGGTGGTCAGGGGCCCCATAGACTATAATAAAAGAAAATCAAAGTCCCCCCTGCTCTCAGTGAGCTACATCGGGTAGGGTGGGCAGAGCTATAATGCTTTTTAGTCCTGGTAGAGCTACACATGGATTGGATAGGATTATCCAATCACCATGCGGCTCTCCGCCCTCAAAAATCCCGGGGCCCGGGACAACTGTCCCCCTCGTACCCCACTGATGGCGGCCCTGTATATGTGTGTGTGTATATATATATATATATATATATATATATATATATATATAGATATATAGATATATAGATATATATAGATATATCTATATATATATGAGTCCGTGAGGCTGCTGCACACACTTTAAAGGAGTTAATGCCCTGGTGCTAACAGTAGTATTGTATAGAAATTGTAAAAAATGCTGTTGCACTCTAGGGGCTTTTGCAGTAAAAAACTTTTCAATGTTTCAACCCTCAATGGGGTCTTTGTCAAGATCTCGATATCTTGATAAAGACCTCATTGAGGGTGGAAACGTTGATTCTAATAAAGTTTTTTACTGCAAAAGCCCCTAGAGTGCAACAACATTTTTTACAATATATATACAGTATATATATATATCCAGAAGAAGGCGAGCACTCACGGGTCTTAGGATGAAGAAAAAGTGAAATTTATTGAAATGAAAATAATAGCTGATAATGGCTATTTTTTTCATTTCAATAAATTTCCCTTTTTCTTCATCCTAAGACCTGTGAGTGCTCACCTTCTTGAGGATATCTTACTCTTTTGCTGATAGCACCCAGGCACCGTACACTTTCCAAACAAGTGCTGGCCCCAAATGGACTATATATATATATATATATATATATATATATATATATATATATATATATATATATATATATATTATAGCAAATAGTCAAAAGAAAATGTTGTGCACTTACTGGTCGCAAGACAAATATTCATGGAAATGACTGTAACTGTTTGTCTCGGTCAGTACAGTCAAGCACAGCCAACAGAAACTTGTGCGACATTTTATACATAACATCATGTTGCAGCCTCCATTTTTCTGTAGAAAAAAAACATGCAGTGGGTATAGTTAATAAATGGATGGTTTATCAGTGGGCTCTGAGCAGCTGTTGAGAAGCTAAGCTTAGGGGTTCTTGCAAATTATCAAGCAGAAAATGAGGTTGGCCAGTAATATAAGCTGATGCTACAGGTCTGATTATTAAATTCTGATGCTAATTGTGCTGGTTTTTGTGCTGCCATGTAGTAATTATCTGTATTAATTACTGATCAGCCTTATATTGTGACATTTCTATTCTATGTGTACTGTATATTGTGAGTGGGTCCCTAAACTCAGTAAGTTACAGCAGCACAGAGCATGTGCAATCAGCAGAAAAGAAGATGGGGAGCTAATGGGGCATCTTTGGAGACACAGATCTTTACTGCTAAAGGGCTGTGGTTGCCCAAAACATAATGTACAACAGTTCTAGCCCACTTCTTTAGTTAAGTTTTAGTTCTCCTTTAATGCTAAGGATTACAGTTTGTTCCTGGACTTGCCTGGACATTGGCACTGCAGTATGGACAACTCTTGCAATTCATCTTCAGCCATTCAGTAGATTCCTTGTCCACTGCTTTTTTTATGAATTCCATGCCATATTCCTCCACCAGTAACTTCTTTCCAGCCTTATCTGCTGCCAGGAATTCATCACGCACGTAGCTAAAATCTTCTGGGGTCCACTCTGAAAAAATCCAAATGAAATTAACTTCTTTTACACAGGTGAAAGAGTTCAGCCTTTTATATCTATGTGCAACCTGCCTAACTGCTAGTTGATCCAGAGAAAGGCAAAAAGCCTCTCGAATTTACTTCAATGGGAGAAAAATTCCCTTTTGACTATAAGCAATTTGACTCCAAGCCTTTTTGACTAGCTATTTAACCAGTCACTGCATCAACAAAGCTATTTTCAGTAGCCCTGTAATTCTTGACTTGCTAAAAATCCATTCAACCTGTTTTTTGAAGTGATCTAATGTATCTGTCTGTACAACTGATTCAGGAAGAGAATTCCACGACTTCACAGCTCTCGCTGTTAACCTTTTACGAATAATAAGACTGAACCTTCTTTCTTCAGAATGGGTGCCCTCATGTTTGCTGAAAGGACCTAATGGTAAATAAAGCACCAGAGAGATTATTATATGATCCTCATATATATATATATATATATATTTGTTGAAAAGACCCGTGCTCCAATTTGAAGTGAATCAAAATACTTTTATTGTATACAGAAATCCGACATTTCGGCCCACATTAGGGGCCTTTTTCAAGGATCCTAATGTGGGCTGAAACGTAGGATTTATGTACACAATAAAAGTATTTTGATTGACTTCAAATTGGAGTGTGGGTCTTTTGAACAAATCTGTATGCAACACATTAGACCCTGCACCCGCATTTACTAAAGCAAGTCGAGATTGGAGTGCAGCTGCATATCATTGACATATATATATATATATATATATATATATATATATATATATATATATATATATAAATATATATATTTTCAATGATAAGCAGCTGCACTCCAATCTGGACTTCCTTAAAGGAAATCTATACTCCCAAAATGAATACTTAACTGAAAGATAGTTTACATCACATTGAGTGGCATATTAAAGAATCTTACCAAACTGGAATATTTATTTAAGTAAATATTGACATATTACCTCTTTTCCCTTTAGCCCCCATTTTATGATATTCTTTGTGCTGCCTCAGAGATCACCTGACCAGAAATACTGCAGCTCTAACTGTAACAGGAAGACGTGTGGGAGCAAAAGACAGAATTTTCTCTGTTAATTTGCTCACGTGACCTAACATGTATGGTTTGTGTGCACCGTGAATTGTAGGGGGCAACCCTTCTTTCTTTAACGGCAATTTTCTATTAAGGATTACCCAATGGCACATACTAAAAAGTATATTATTATGGTTTATTTACATGAAGCAGAGTTTTACATATAAGCTGTTTTATGCAATATATTTTTATAGAGACCAACATTGTTTGGGGGTATAGTTTTCCTTTAAGTGTCCCTTTTAAAACATAAACAACCCCATCTTGACCAGTCTTTCTTTATAATTGAGAATTTTTTATAGTCTTTTCCACTTAGTTGCCCTTCTTTGGACTGTCTAATTCTATAATATCCCATTTGAGCACTGGAGATTAAAAACTGCACTGCATATTCCAGATGGGCCCATGCCAGTGCTTTGTAAAGTGTAAAGTCAGCCTTTCCTCCCACGATTCTATGTCCTCTTTAATACAGCTCAAAACCTTGTTTGTCCTTGCAGCTGCTACATCCAAGTTATTATCTACAAGGATTCCTTCTCCATTATGGATTTGCCTAACGCAGTCCCATTAAGCATATAATTGGCTTGCATATTTTTACATCTCAGGTGCATGACATACACATTACATGATTCTCATTTGCCACTTAGCTGCCCAGACTGCCAGTTTGTCAAGATCCTGCTGCAAGTTTGCCACATTCTGAATACATTAAAATGGGCTACATTGTTTTGCAAAATACTGATATACATCACTTTTTGCACGTGACAAACATTTTGGTACTCATTAGAACCTCTTGTAATGAAGGTTTCTTCTTCTTACCAGCTTCACCTGCCTCCTGGTCTTCATCAGATGCTGAGATAATCTTTTCTGGGGACAATATCAAATGAAAGCCAAGTGAAAATGATGGCTTCTCTTCATCATAAAGTTCCAGTAACTATACACACTGTAAAATTACACAGATCAATGAAGACAGCAGCACTCCGGCATTATTGGAAAAGTGAAGAACTTTTATTAAAGTGCCTTAGGCAATGTTTCGGCCTTAGACACCCCCAAGTGAATGTATTGACTTACCTGAAACCCCAGGCCAGTACTCCTATAGGCAGAAAACTGCACCGGCCCGGGGTTATACCAGTGAGCACCAAGGAGCGATCTACTTCCGTCTTCTTCTTTCTTCAAATTTCCCAGGGCAGATGCATGCGCATTAGAACGAAAGTTCGGCTTTTCGCTGAAGTAGATCGCTCCATGGTATAACCCCGGGCCGGTGCAGTTTTCTGCTTATAGGAGCACCGGCCTGGGGTTTCAGGTAAGTCAATACACTCACTTGGGGTGGGGCTAACATTTGGCACCGACAAGTGCACCAAGCCTTTCCTTCTCCTTTAATGTGGGTGTGGTTGTGCCCTCCAATGAAAAAGGTATTTCTATTCTCTCATTTGAGTGAATGCCCACATCGTACATATACAGCACAGCTATGATTTAAAAAAAAAAAAATTATAATTCTAAATGTTGGAACTTTAGAAGCCTAAGGAGATTTATTACATTTTTAGCCTTTAAGTTTTTTTATTCTTTGGATGGCTTGGAGTGTGTTTCTACCTCACACAAAGCTGGCATATACACGAGTCCCTCTATATAGAGTCACTATTCTATATCCAGATTTTACAGCCTGTGTTTTAATCAGGCAGTAAAGAGAATGTAAAACAATTATTTACAGTATAGATGCTGTACATTGTTTTTTAATTTATTGTGCCCCCCATTGTCAAATTTGAACCAGTGTACTAAATAAACACCCAGCCCTCCCTCATCTACTTCCACTAACCTTTTATATAACAATTTGCAACTCCATGGTAGGTCATTTTGCAAAGGGTACAAAAAGCGTAACTGCAGTTGGAACAAATCCCCATTGTGCCCCCAGGCTCCAGCATGACTGGAGTTTCACAGCCTTGACGTGGACAGTACACTACATCTGCCATCAGATCCAGACTGGACTGCAATAGAAGACGGTCATAGCGGCTGAACAGTTCCTCCCCAACCAGCACCTTCACCTGCAAAGAAAGTGATAATTCGTTAAAGCACAGTCATTGGTTTCTGTAGCCTCCTCTGTCCTTTGGGTATCATGGGATTCTGATTAAGCATCTGATATCATTGGATTAAGCAGGAAATGTATGTCTGCTATCCAGACTCAACAGTCAGAGACTGTATTTTTTTTAACATGCCTGGTAAATATTTCACAGAAATCCCAGGGGCCACATCTTTGTAGCAGAAATACTTGAATAGGCTATTTGGTGTTGGTCTGTAAAGGAGAAGGAAAGCTACCGCTAATAGATTAGCCACAATAGTGCAAATTATAAGACTATTATTTTGTAAAATGTTTTACCATACCTGAGTAAACCGCTCTAGAAGCTCTCTCTGTTTGTTTAGGATAGCAGCTGCCATATTAGCTTGGTGTGACATCACTTCCTGCTTGAGTCTCTCCCTGGTCACTCATAGCTCTGGGCTCAGATTTCAGCAGGGAAAGAGGAGCAAACTGAGCATGCTCATGCTCTACCCATGGAAGTTTAAGCTGAAAGCAGGAAGTCTGATACAGAAGCCCATGTATACACAATAGAAGGAAATAAATGCTGTGTTTCTTTTGACAGAGAACTCAAAACAGCATTACTTTGAGGGGTTACTGGTGTATTTATATAGACCTTTCTTATAAAGCTTACTTAGTTTTAGCCTTTCCTTCAACCAACTGAATCTTCCCAGACAAGTTTACTTTCAGTTACTTTCAGGTTTGCCATGCTGTTAGGGCACAGGCTCAGCTCGAAAACTTCTAGCGGGGTATATGGCAGATCTGTAGGCTATACTTCACTATAATAAAAATAAATGCCAGGGAAGCAAAGGTGTACTTTTATGTTTAATTCAGAGATATCCAGACTATTTTATTCTAAAACTTTGGCAACAGGCAAATTGCCAGTTTTTGTACAGATGCTATTTTACTTCAAAGAGTTTACTAAATGGAGCCCTTACATGCCAAAATGTGAAGGCCGGTTTCTAAGTATCACTTATAAGTGCCTTGTCATTCACTTTTCTGGTCTGATATTATCAACTTTAAAGGCGTGGTGTATATTTCGTTAACTTTTAGTATCAGGTAGAGAGTGATATTCAGAGACAATTTGTGACTGGTTTTCATTTTTTATTATTTGTGTTTTTTTTGTTATTTAGGTTTTTATTCTGCAGCTCTACACTTTGCAATTTGCAGTTTCAGCCATCTGGTTGCTAGGCTCCAAATTACCCTATCAACCATGCATGGATTTGAACCAGAGATCGGAATATGAACATGATAGGGCCATTTGAATATCCATGTTTTTGTTGTGACATATACAGGATAGTATTGGCCAAAAGATCTCCTGGTGTGCCCAGTCCCTAGTGTGACAATAGCCATCATCCCCTTTCTCATTTCCCCCCAAATCATTTAGCATTATCGCCATTTCATTGTTGTGAGAGTTAACCCTGGATGTCAGGTTCGCAGATGAGGTCAATCTAATACGCAGCAGGTTAAGATTGATGATTTTCAATGTAATATCCTCTTATATACTTCCCTGCGCTATCCCCCATTCTCAAACTTGTTTCCTCTGCCTTTACCCAATAATTTGTCCATGCTGTCCCTGTTCTCAGTACATTCTACATTTCTGGATTTCTGTTTTTTTAGACTGGTAAATTGGCCAGTAAGCAAAGGTTTAAAAGGGTTAATAAATGTACACATACACAAGAAAAAAAAAGCATTGTTAATGTGTTACCTGTGCAGGTGTAGCAACAGAAGGACACTTTTGTTCAGGACAGTTAAGTGCCTGGACCTGCCCATCCTGTATCTGAACTGTATAATAATCCTTAAGGCATTCGTTGCAGTAGACATGCTCACAATTCTTAAAACTAGTGCACTCGCTGCCCAGCTTTTCTGAGAAGCAAATGTTGCACATATATGATTTACTATCAAAGCACTTCTTCTGCTGAGCCTCATTAAAGTCCAAGATGCACTTGATAAGGGCAGAGACAGATTCCACGTCCTGGATAGCTCGATTGTCCCAAATTTCTGCTTGTGCTGGGCCTGTGGCACTACAGGTATCACATTCCCCCTGGTTATTCTTTATACCCTGAGATCCAAACCCACAAACTTGTATTTCATATGGTGAGTTGATCTTCAAGTACTCCAGAGTCTCCTCTTTGAGAAACTGCATCCAAGCAAATAAAACAACACCTCCTGCGTATTCCTCCCATAGGTCATCCAATCGCTGACACAGCTGGGCAAGCTGAGATAAACAGAAACACAAACATTCATGGCCTGTTGTATCCTACTAATCATCTCCATGCACCTTCAACTAGAAAAAAATCCAACTATAAAATGGCTTTTCTCGAAAAGGCATGTGATCAAGTTTTTTTCATGGCTTCATCAATATTTATCAAATTGCAATTGCAAAAAATACAGCTAAAAGCTGAAAGAAGATGGTGAGTAGGGATGGGCGAATTTGACCCGTTTCGTCAAAAAGTCTATGGACGTATTTTTTCGTCGAAACAAGGGGAAACAATTTGCCCATCCCTAATGGTGGGAATTGTCTCACTGGAGCCTGGGCCTTTACATGCCATTTGAATGTATCTGTTGATAAATGAGATGCTGCTAAACATAAGCACAATTTTTATCCTGTTCTACTAACAACAGGCAATTGCAATAAGCAATTAAACCTTATTAGTCTAGTTCAGACAGAAAGTAAATAACCAGTACCTTTACTCGATACAATGAATGACAATATATGCAATATGGACTTTGAAAGCAGTCTCTGTGTGTCATCCCCTGCCTGTCAGTAAATACACAAATACAGGGAACAGAAACAGGGGATCTTATCTATGTGCTATTAGCTTTAATGTTAGCATAGGAAGTAATACATTTCACAACTTGCAGCCTGGAGCAACTCCTAGACACAGGTAACAAAAAGATAAATAATTTAAAATTCACAAAAAAATAAACCTTTAATAATAACCATCTATAACGCTTTAACAAAGATCTATAAAATGCAAGGCGTGTACTTTATTTTATTCCAACATTGCCTTATCCTAAATGTACGGCGCTATTTTTGTTATACCTGACTTGGAGAAAGCCACTTGCAGCTAAGTGTGAAGGCTGGAGGTTTAGTGGATGGGTATCCTGGAGGCAGCTCAAAGTTCAATATGATAGGAGGTAGGAAAGAGACGATACTCTCAAAACTTTCTGTGTATTCATTAGATGCACTGTCACCTTGAGTAAGCACAAATTACAATTAGAGTAAAATTCAATCTATCTCCACATTTCATAACTAGTGATGGGTGAATTATTCGGCAGGTTCGAATTCGCTGCAAATTTCCGTGTTTCGCTGCCCCGTGAAAAATTAGCGAAACACGAATTTCAATTACAATTCCAACGCCGGTGACATCGGTGACAAGTAAACGGATGCCCATTGACTTTAATGCGTGTCAAATGTCACTGGTGTCAGATTTGCTGCCGGCGTAAAAATTAGCTTTTTGCAAATTTTTCACCCGTTTTGCAAAATTCGAGAATTTTGTGGCGAAGTGAAACTGGGTGAATTCACCCATGAATCATAACAAATCTTAACATAGGAATCCTCACCTCTGTGACAGATCACAAAAGAAAACGCCTCTTTGGTTATACTTTGGTCGAAGAAGTATATGACAAGCACATATGAACAAGAGAAACCTTCAGCATGTTAGAAGAACACTGAAGTGCTTATCTGAATATCTGACTCACTTTTTATAGCCACGTTAAAGTTTGGAGGAAGATCCAGACAAACACAAATTTCCCCTCCTGGCGCAGTCTCCGATCTCTTGAATTCATCTTCCGAGTATATACTAGCGAGTGCTAGCAGTTCATCCTCCTGCTCTTCCTTGTCTTCTCTTGACATTGGTTGTCTGTGGTAATAAATGAAACACAATATTAGCTGCCATCATAAATAGCCTAAAGAGCAAATATGTCTTCTGCCATTATGCTGGGTCAAAAAGTAATTCACAAGGATTTATACAGTGGATGTCTCTTATTTAAGGGGATCTAAACCCAAAATAATGAATTCATGTTAACTTTTACTTATGGTGCCACTCTGAACTCATTTACAATTTATATTTATTTTCTTTTTTAAGTGGTTCTGAGATATTTGCAGTTTTAAACTCCTCGTACTAGACTTTTCGACTAACTGAGAGTCAGAAACCCGAGGGTTAACTAAAAACAAGAATTATATATAAAATGCATGGACAGTTAGGGATGCGGATATTTTACAGTAGCATTTTCGAGTGGCTGCTTCTATTTAGACAGGGTTATTAGAGAGGTACACGATTGCTTAAAATAAATAAACAGTCGCACCCACTGCTCCCCTGTCAGTGTATACAGTGAAGTGAAAACAAGTGGGTGAACTAAACTTGGGGTGCCATTCCAGTAAGCACGGAGCTATTTCTACTTCACGTTCTGATCCATATTTGCTTGGAAGTTAAATAAGCAGAAAAGAAAAGGAAGCCAATATGGGACACTTACACCCCAGTGTTTTCTATGACTTGGACTTGGGTTTATTTCCCAAAAGCCTGTACAGAATACACAGGAGACAGCAAGCTGCATTTATGTCATGTGTTTCTATTCTGTGTCTCTAGGAATGGCTTCTCTTGGAAATGCCACTTGCATGGGGTAATGAATACCTGGGGTTCCATATCAGCATAAAATCAATAGGAATCAGGGCAGCCGCACTTCCCAATGATAAATACGTTTACTCACATTACCGCTCCCCTTGGATAAAAGGAATTTACTGTAGAAAGTAAATACTTATTGTACTTTAAAATAATTAAAATAAAATGTAAATAATAAATAAAACAATTACCTGGGGCTGCACTGTGTATGGACAACTCTGTCAGGGTTCCACCAACCTGTGCAATCGTTCCTGTTTCAGCCAGTCTTCCGGGTACATAAACTGTATTGACAGGTAGAGGCTGAGAGATTCCCAATGGCAACACTGCAGGAGTTATACTGTCACCTACTGGCTGACTCATAGATTTTCGTTTTACTGAGGCGGGGCACGTTCTTTCATAAGTTACAGAAGTTTGCATCATCCTGTTGAGAAAATGCCTAACCTTTCACAAACCCTAGCACAAAACGCCTGATATAAATAAAGATATATGTTTTTATTTATTTTACATGTAGTGCCCATTCTTTGTAAGGGCTGGAGGTGCTTCCCAACAAAACATCATCTCTGTTCATTAATCAGGCTGCAGACTGTGACTGAGATGTGGCTAAAGTGGCCAAAGCATGAGCCATAGAAAATCTGCCACTTGCAGGCCGATTCAGTCATTTAATTTTATTAGAAGGTGTCGGGCAGGGGTCCTCAAACTTTTTAAACAGGGGGCTATTGGGGGGTCAGACTGTGGGTAGGGTCGCCACCTGGCCGGTAAAAATGAAGCTTGATCCCAATATTATTAATAGGAGGAAATGCATAAAAATATAGGAAGGCCGGTATTTTTTTCAAGAAAAGGTGGCAACCCTAACTGTGGGAAAAGCATACGATTGAATAATATAACTACAGAATAACCTTACCAGTGTCTGTTAAAATCCTTGAGCAACAACAGTATTTTTCACAAAATGAACACTACTTGATATTTATTTTTCCCTTTGGAGCAGGGCATTAAGCTGCAGTCTAAAAAAGCCATATAGCTTAACAGAATTAATAAAAGCAACTACTTTAGTTATGTATTGTTTAGGTCATCTTTGATTTGTGATGGCACTTATATAATAGACAAGCTATAATCTTTGAGGTTCCTTATTAAACTGTTCATTCTATAACAATTTGCTATGAAATTATTTTATTTTTTTATTACAGAGCACTTAACTGTGCATGTGGGTGGCAAAGTAGGGGGGTCCTGCTCTGGGCCTGGCCACAATCTTTCTGCCTCACCGCTAAGCACGTCCTTTGCCCCAGCGCATCACGTCACCGCGTCATCACCCCAGGGGCACTTTCTGGAATAATGAACTATCCCGGTAGAAGGCAGGGAGGGGGTCCTATATACAGTGTCGGACTGGGATACCAGGGGCCCACCAGAAAACTCAGGGGCGATCCTGGCCCCTCCGCCGCCTGAGGCAGCAGCAGTTGCTGCTGCCCCCCCTCCCCCAGAAATTCGCTCTTAAAGTACCAGGAGCAGCATTTTTGCCGCCCCTGGTACCTAGTGGGGTGGGGCGACAGCCTCAACTTGCCTCATTGACGAAGCACCCCTGAGAAAACCTTAGACCATGGGCCCACTTTCCAAACTATTTATTTTTCTCTCCTCACTCTTTATTCTCCTAGTCTTTTATATCTTCTTACTCTATTCTTCCATTATTAAGCATTTTTTCCCATAAAGAAAAAGGGAATGACCATGAAATAGGGTCCACTGAAGCCTGGTCCCATCGGGAGTTTTCCTGGTATCCTGGTGGGCCAGTCCGACACTGCCTATATACAGTTTGGTAGTAGATGGGGCTTTTCTTATTGCAGGGGTTTAGTTCTCATTTAAGGGTTCAGTTTCAAGAGAGAGCCTCTCCCCCACACATCCTGCTGGTATGTGATGCATTTCTCACTCACACCCTCCTAGCAGGGCCCAGGATCAGTTTGGAGCCCACTGGGGCTACTGTCTCAGAGCCCTCCTCCAGGCCCCCTTTTTTTTATTGTCACAACTGATCTGGAGAGGGAGGTTGGGGCAGAAACAATGGACTCAGGCAGGGAGCGGGTCTGGGCCGTTTTTTACTCAGTGTCCTGCCGGTAGGGTTGCCACCCGGCCGGTATTTTACCGGCCTAGCCGGTAAAATACCTGCCAAGGCCGGCGCCGGTATTACAAATTTACTGGCAATGTAGCTGCCGGTAAATTTGTAATACGATTAAAAGGAGCCCTCGGCCTGCCCCCAATCGCCCCCAATCCCCTGGAACTTACCTTTTCTTTTGCCTCTTCTAGCGTCCATGGTGTCCGTGGTGTGGCCCCGCCCCTTTTGACATCACGACCCACCCCTTTTGATGTCACGGACCGCCCATTTGTGTCCCCGCCCCCCAGCAGCCGGTAAAATTTTTTAAAAAAGGGGGCAACCCTACCCGCCGGCCCAGTTGGACCCTGGTGGGGCCTCTGTATAATGACTGCAGGTGGTATCCATCCCAACATTAGAGTCCTGCAGCGGGTCGGGTACCCACGGGTTACCCGCAAAAACCTGCGGTACCCTGCGGGTTGTGGGTAGAAGTTCCGGGTGTGGGTATAGACGCAGGTCGGCGATTCTGCAGGTTTGCAGGTCAGGCCGTGGGTCTTCTCAATATCGTTTTTTACTCCTTTTTTCTGATCACGGCTAATTCCGATGATGTCACTTCCGGTTTACAATGACAACACTTCCGGTTTTACGCCTTTTTTTCTGATCACGCCTACTTCAGATGATGTCACTTCCGGTTTACAGTGACAACACTTCCTGATTCTTGATGGTCAGCGGGTCACGGTTCCGGGTTGTGGATAGGGTACTTGCGGGTCAAGGTAGCACCCACAGTCCCAGATTGTTACTGAAATATCCCAACTTTCTTTAATCTACTTCACTGAACAGCTAGAAAAAGATACAACGTTTCTGTAATGTATTTAAATAAGAGGCTTTTGGCAGATAGCCCAGAATATCCAGCAGCTGCACTTAGATACATTAGTAAATACTTAAGATAAGCAAAGAGACAATTGTAACTATTTAAGATAAGCAGGTCTCTTGGGGAAACTGACTGTGCAGTTTAAGGCTATGGGCACAGAGGCTGCTGTTAGCGGGCTGAGAAAAGCAGATCTGCTCAGTGACCCTGCTCCATTGATTTGAATCCGGTCAGCCTGTGTGTGGTCACACACAGTGGAGCTGAAGCTAAGGTCAGTAAAAAAAAAAAAAGAAAAAACTTCACTGGTGACCAGCCTTCCCCTGCAAGTTTAAAAAAACAATTGGTGGAAAGGGTCACCCCCTCACAAGGTATAAAAAAGCATTGATGGCCATTCTGTTCTGTAAGATCTGTTATGCAGAAACCCATTATACAGAAAGTTCCTAATTATGGGAAGGCAATCTCCCATAGACTTCATTTTATCCAAATATTTATTATAAATATTTTTTTTCTATAATAATAAAAAAGTGCCTTGTACTTGATCCAAACTAAGATATAATCAATCTTTACTGGAGGCAAAACCAGCCTATTGGGTTTATATAATATTTATTATTTTCTAGTAGTCTTAAGTATAGAGATCCAAATTCCTGATTACTATTCGATATCCGGAAAACCCCAGGTTACAAGCATTCTGGATAACAAACCCCCATACCTGTACTGACTTTGTGCTTGTGTTTGATGTTTGAAAAGTCCATTTTCAAGTTTGTACATTATTAGTAGTTGCAAAAGAACGTGCAAGTCACTAGTTAAAAGAGATACATTCTTGCTTAAACTAGTTGGAGAAATTCTATGCAGGTATCACATGATTTTGCAATAATAGCTTTAAAGCTACACGTCTAAATTCTGAAGTATTCTGCTAGCACAGCTTGTTTTCTGCCAAGTAAGACTGAGTATACTTCCTATGGCTAAAATATGGCTAAGAAACTGTTCTGTACAGATTTTTTTGCAGATGTTATCCCAGAATTCTCTGTTGTCAAACAATGGAGTTGCAGAATAAGCACATTTTCTAATTTTTTTTGTATGTTGAAATGATTAAAGAAATGTGAAAACTAACAACACTGTATTAATTTATTAGCGGAAATGCAAGGTCTTGTGTGCAGAGCCCTCTTTACATCTTGTATTGTATGTTCAGTGCAAACATTGTACAGTGCTACAGCATATGTTGGCATAATAATAATAATGACTTTCGCAATAATAATGTAGCAATTTTGCAGCCACTTTGGGTATAGTCTTTCGGCATTTTTAAAAGACTGCACCCTTAGGGACCTTGGCAGTCTTGCAGAAATGCATATAGAGCTCAGAATTACAGGAATGCCATCTCCCATAGACTCTATTTTAAAGGAGAAGGAAAGTAATTTATACTTGGGGTGCCAAAAGTTAGGCACCCCCAAGTGGTTGTATTTACTTACCTGACCAGGGCCAGAACTAGGGGTAGGCAGAGTAGGCACGTGCCTAGGACGCAACGCTGGGGGGGGCGCCAGGCACGCGCGTTCTCTGCTTATTCTACCGCCTAGTCCGGTCCCTGCTCGCAGATGTACTGGCATGTGTGTGCGCGCTGTTCTTTTGCATCTTATTTCCGCTCATGCACACATGTCTTTTACTTGGTTTTTCCGTGCATGCGCACATTTAGCTTTTCGCGCATGCGCACATTTGATTTTTTTGCGTGTGTGCGCCTGTGGACGATATGCACGGCGAGCCTGCCTAGGGTGCCTGGCCGGGTTAGCCCGGCTCTGTACCTGACACTTTGGCCCGGGGCTCCTATCAGCAGAAAACTGCACTAACGATTGCCAACAAGCACCATGGAGCAATAGTCTTCTTTGGTATTAAAATTTCCTGGGGCAGACAAATCGCAGTATGAAATAGCTGGCTTTTTTGTTAAGGTTCGGCTCTTAGCTTTAGTGTGCATGCGCACCCGCGAGCCAGGTAAGTAAATACAATCACTTGGGGACAGGCCCGGACTGGCAATCTGTGGGTTCTGGCAATTGCCAGAGGGGCTGCTGTATGGTTCCATTGAAAGTTACCATATAGTGGGCTGGTAGGAGGCTGGCTGTTTTGGGTTGGTAGGGGGCTGTTTGGGCCTCTGTGTACTTGGAATGGCAGGGCCTATTTTGACTCCCAGTCCAGGCCTGCTTGGGGATGCCTAACTTTTGGCACCTCTAAGTATAAAATCACTTTTCTTCTCCTTTAAGAAAATAATTATGTGCTATCAGGGTCGGACTGGATATGGGGTGGGTCCACTGGGTAACTATACTCTGGGCCCCCCCCGCACGCGCATGCGATACTGGCGCAACAATTACTTTTTATTTGGGGGCCCAGACATCAGGGGAGGGGGCCAGGACATCGGGGGAGGGGGGCTGGGTTTTTTCCCCTGCTTTCCACCGGCCTAGTCCGATGCTGTCTGTCATTAAAATTTCTTTTTTTTCTGTAATAATAAAATAGTACTTTGTACTTGATCCCAACAGAAATACAATTTATCTTAATTGGGACAAAATAATCCTACTGTGTTTAAATAATTTTTTATGAGACTTAAAGTAATGCAAAAAATGCAATTTCAGAAGGACTGCTTATCAAACTCCATGTCCCAAGCATTCTGGAGGTTCTATACCTTTAGTAAGCATCTGAGAACATACCTGCTTTGTCTGTTTTTCCTGTAGCTCTTCAAAAATACCAGGCTCTGATTTGGTAATGTTTTCCTATATGACTGCTTCTTTCATCTGTTCCTCATACCACTGTCAGGCCTCAGGGCCACCATTTGAAATCACGGGGCCCGTACAACAAAATTGTTGTTTTGTTATACGAGGTCCCAGCCCCCAAGCCCCATCCCAGATCCCGCCAACACCAATATCAGTGCTAAAAACAGCAATCCCCCACACACACAAGTTCTAAAAAGTAATTGATTATCAAGGCCCCCCTATAAATTAAAAAAAGTTTTTAAAAAAACAAACAAAAAAACATTGGCGCCAGGGACCCCATAAAAGTTTTTTTTTTAAATCATTGGCGCCAGGGCCACCCTTACAAGTTAAAAAAACACATTGGGGCCCTAGAGCAGGGATCCCCAACCTTTTTCACCCGTGAGCAACATTTGGATGTAAAAAGAGTTGGGGAGCAACACAAGCATGAAAACTGTTCCTGGATGGAGTCAAATAAGTGCTGTGATTGACTATTGGTAGCCCCTATATGGACTAGCAGCCTACAGGAGACTCAATTTGGCAGTACACCTGGTTTTTATACAACCAAATCTTGCCTCCAAGCCTGGAATACAAAAATAAGCTCCTGCTTTGAGGTCACTGAGAGCAACATCCAAGGGTTTGGAGAGCAACATGTTGCTCACGAGCTACTGGTTGGGGATCACTGCCCTAGAGAATAGGGGCCTATAGGAGGCAGGGGCCTATAGCGTATTAAAATACATTGGTGGCTAAGGCTTAAAAAACACACACACATTGGTGTTCAGTGGAGCTCCATTTGTGACTTCGGGTCTTTTCACGGCTTCAGGACTTCAAGTTAGACTCTTTTTGTGACTTCGGGTCTTTTTGCGTCTTAGGGACTTCGGCAGTTTGGCTCTTTTCATGACTTTGGCAGTTCGGGACTTCGGCTTTTCAGCAGTTCAGGATTTCCGAAGAGGTGGTACGGTTCGGCGGTGCCAAGGGGGGCTCGGCTATTTTCAAAAAGTACATCACAGCTGGGCCCCCCTTTAGGTCAGGAGTACCCACTGTGCCCCCCTGATGGTGGCCCTGTCAGGCCTATATTCAGTAGATCTTCAGTATTTGGAGCGACTGTTACGGGGGGAAGTAGGGTAAGTTCTGAAAAATCAGTTTCTGCTTATACTGAAATGTCCCAACTTTCTCTTTGATCTCCTGCACTGAACAGCCAGAAAAAGATACAAATTTTCTAACTTAATTGGCTTTTTACCCAGAACAGCCACCAGGTGCACTTGGATACTTTTGTAACAATTTTATAGTGGTGGAATCTTCAGGATTGACGCAGAAAACCTGAGCCTGAAGAATGAGTGCAGTGCAAGATGTCATTTTGATGTGGGAAATATCGACGTCAGCAAACCAAAGGTTTCCAGTTGAATTACATGGGGAATTGGCACCTCCTGGCCGCAAACCATGCTGGAATTACGGTGTTGCACCTTGGATTGGAGACATGGTGACTTTCTGAAAAATAGATTGAGGAAGCTTGAACACTAGTAGCGCAGAGGCACTAGTGTGTGCTGGGGTGCAGGGTCGGACTGGGACATCAGGGGCCCACCCAAAAATCTTAGACCAGGGGCCCACTCTCAATACTATTATTCTTCCTCTCCTCACTCAACCTCTCCTAGTCTCTTTTCTTTGCACACTATAATGTATTATTCCATCTATTTAGCCTCTTTGTTCTCATACAAATGGGAATGGCCATGAAATTGTCCAAATGTTTAGAAGCAGGGGGCCCACTGACACCTGGGCCCACCGGGAGTTTTCCTGGTATCCCTGTGGGCCAGTCTGACACTGCAGGGGTGTAACTACAGAGGAAGCAGACCCAGGGCCGTATTATATTAAGGCACCCGTGGGACTGTGCCTAGGGCAGCAGGCTTTGGTGGGAAGCCCTCAGGTGCCTATAAATTATTTTTTTGAAATTAAAAAAAAATCTCCTAGCCCATTCCAAGAACTTCTATTGGAAATTCAGTGAAAGAGCTGGGAGGTGAGAATTAGGGGGCCAGGCTGGTTTGTGGAAATGACGTCACACGCGTCACTTTCGTGACATCTGTGCATATAACATGCACGATTCACTCACGTCACACGCACGATGTAGGGGCCGTATTTAGGTCCGATGCTTAGGGCAGCATTTGGCCTAAATACAGTCTTGAGCAGACCCTGCAGCTGCAGGGGGGGGGCAAAATGTATAGGGGCCCCATGAGGCCCTAATTAAAGTGCCATTTCAATAAATATTGGTCAAACTGAAAACCTCTGGATATAGGGACCTAAAATTAATTTGCTGTGGGGCCCAATACCATCTAGTTACAACACAGTGTGTGTCCGACTCCATATCGCTGTGTAGAATTCTCCTTCCTACAGTGTCTGCGCGACAGTCTCTCTTGAAATGTCAGTCGCTGGCGACTATTTAGAAAGCCTGTCAATCGTCTTCAGGCCCGCCATCAGAAATCATAGGTCCCTTCTGGGCCCCCTGGCCAGATCACGTCCACCCCACACCACAGTAAAAACTCCACACAGACACCAGTGCTAAAAACAGTAAACCCCCTCACTCGCAAGTTATAAAAAGCCATTGCTGGTCAGGGTCCCCATATAATTTAAAAAAAATAAAAAATTGGCGGCCAGGGTCCCATATAAAAGTCCCCATAAAAGTTTCTACAAAAACATTGGTGGTCAAGGAACACTTACAATAATTAAAAAAAACATTGGTGGCCAGGGGTTCAATGAAAAAAAAAAAAACATTGGTGTTCAGTGGAACTTACCTTAGGTTCTTCTTCAGCTTCTTCGATTTCCTTCAGGTCTTTTCATGGCTCCAGGTCATCAACTTCGGGTCTTTCGGGCTTCAGATCTTCGGCAAAGACAATATTATGAGGTTTAATTTCTGGTGTCAGTATGTCTTTAAGGTCCATCTTTTAGACAGGCCCCCCCTGGAAGGTCCAACCTTTAGTCACAACCCCCATAGCTCATAAAATGAGTATAGCTAAAGCATTAAATCAGAGTGCCAGTGATTCTGTCATGCTTAATATCTAGGTCCTTAACTGACCTTTAAGCTAGGTTTTTTATTTCTTTCGTAATGTTGCTTATGGTTCTGTTACAACATTTTTATTGTAAACTTTTTAAACTTATAGAATAAACAAGCAACATGACCAGTAGAAAGATTTGCCTTTGCCAAATAATAACGTCTCACTAGGCTGGTGCTAAGATAATTAGACTTCATGTAGGAAGGCCGGCATTTTTTTCCAGAAAAGGTGGCAACCCTATACCACAGCTCAGTCTGGAGTTGCAGGGTTAAAAATTTTTGTTTGTTAACCCCCCCTCCTTCCCTCCCCCCTTCTCCTCCACCACCACCTCCACTACTCCCTCCCTCCTCCTCCTCCACTCCCACATTAGCTTCAGCCTTATCAGCAGTATCAGCAGCACCAGAAGGGAACGGAAGAACTGAAGAGAATGTACTGCCCTCACAGAGCTTAGGGAGCGAGAAGTGAACAGCAGCAGTGGGTCTTTGGCTTTGCTTCAGTCTTTGGTGTCTTCTGCTGCACATAAACTTCGGCACTGTTAAGGGGGGCCCGGCTAATTTGAAAAGTGCAACACAGCCCAGTACAGCTGTACCCCCTGTGCCCCCCTGATGGTGGCCCTGATCGTCTTGCTCTGTGTCCATCAGTCTGGCATGCCTTGCTGTGCCTAGTGTCAGTCTCCTCCTTGCATTGCTCCCTCCATCCTCCATAGGGCAGTATTGGCCATCATTCACACGTTCTGCTTCCAGCAGCAGCCGCCACCTTGGTAGCAGCTTAGCCAGAGCCCACGAACAGTTTTCCCCATCGGGTCACCTCAGCAGAGATGTCCGAGCAGAGCAGCAGCAGCAGGTACCAACAGGTAAGAGCTGTGTCCCACCACCAACGCTTTTATGCGAGAGCCGCGGATGAGGCTGAACAGACTAGGCCGCAGTATTATTATCCATCTGCTCGGGCCATTTAAACCTGCCTGCAACTAGGGTTGCCACCTTTTCTGGAAAAAAATACCGGCCTTCCTATGTATTTCTTTTTTCCCTATTAATAACATTGGAATCAGCCATAATTTTTACCGGCCAGGCCAGTAAAATACCGGCCAGGTGGAAACCCTACCTGCAACTCGTCACTAGAAACAGGGCCGTGAATGTTGGAGGCTAAACATAACGCTTACCACCTTTTTAACGTGAAATACAAATTATATACTAGCTGGATTATAACATATTCTGTGTGTGTGTATGATCTACAATTAGCGATCTAGAATGAATAGCTGCTTCTTCCTGTAGATTTTAGTCTGACCAGTTATAAATGTCCAGAACTAGAATGGGATCAGTTGTGTGGAAAGGTTAGAACCTGGGGTTTTCTGGAAAAAAGGGTGTTTTACCTTCAATAAGCTGTATCTTATTTACCAAAAAGGTCTGCTTGGGAATGGCATTTCGGTGCTTTAGGGGTTGCTTTTGGATAACAGATTTTCAGATCATAGATCCATAACAGTGTTTGCTTATATAGGTATGGGACCTGTTATCCAGAATGCTCGGGACATGGGATTCTTTCCGATCTTTCCATAATTTGGATCTTCATACCTTAAGTCTACTAGAAAATCATGTAAACATTAAATAAACCCAATAGGCTGGTTGTGCCTCCAATAAGGATTAATTATATCTTAGTTTTGATCAAGTACAAGGTACTGTTTTATTATTACAGAGAAAAGGGTAATCATTTTAAAAAAAATGTATTTATTTGATTGTAATGGAGTCTATGGGAGATGGCCTTCCTGTAATTTGGCACCTTCTGGATAACGGATCCCCCCTTTTGTACTAAAAACATTCAAACACATGTTTCGCCTTCTAGATAGAGCTATGCAGCTTATTGATAGTCAAGTTGAGTTAATAGGACTGGTTGAGAATGGGGTTTCAGTGCTTTGAGGGCTTCTGGATAAACAGGTTTCTGGTTCATAGATCCATAACTGTGTTTGCTTATATATATATATATATATATATATATATATATATATATATATATTTGCATTTGCCTTTATTGCAGAACATACTATAGTAATGACACTTCCTACATGGTACTGGGTACTTTATTTGGAAACCTCTGTGGAATGGGGTTTCTGTACTTTGGGGGCTTCTGGATAAACAGGTTTCCGGATCATAGATCCATAGCTGTGTTTGCTTATATATATTTGCATTTGTTTTAATTGCAGAACATACTATAGTAATGACATTTCCTACATGGCACTGGGTACTTTATGTGGACATTTCTTTGGTATGGGGTTTCTGTGCTTTGGGGACTTCTATATAAACAGGTTTCCGGTTCATAGATCCAAACCGGAAACTGTGTTTGCTTATATATATATTTGTGTTTGTTTTAATTGCAGAACATACTTTAGCAATGATGTTTCCTACATGGCACTGGGTACTTTATTTGGAAATAAATATTCTGAAACAGGTCCGGACTGAGAATGAAAATAGGCCCTGGCATTTCAGGCACACAGAGGCCCAATCAGTCCATGCAGAGACCCAAACAGCCTCCACCAGCCCACAAAATACTGACTTTCTATGGCACCTTATAGCAGCCCCTCTGGCATTTGCCAGAACCCACAGATTGCCAGTCCGGGCCTGTTCTGAAACGGGCAAGGCTATTTCTCTATCTGTCACATTTCAGCATGCAGTTAATTCTTCACTAGTTTACTTTTTGTCATAATAGTATAGCAGCTTTGTAAACTAAGTTAGCATTAACCAAGTTGATGGCTTTACAATGCTTTTCAGTTTTTGATGAATAAATGTTTTAGTAGCCTTTAAGCTCCCCATAGACGCGACGATTCTTCTTGCCGAACGACCGATTTTAGGGAAGTCCGACCAATACTTCGAAATTATCGTGCGGTTAGTGGGATTCGAACGATCGTACAGCTTACGATTTATCGGCTGACATCTGTCAGGAAATTGATCGGCCAGGTCAAAAAATCTTTGTCGGTCCCAGTGCAATCTATCTATGTTTGCAGGGCCAAGCAGGCAGCTCCCCTTTGTTTTCCTGCCAAATTGGTCTTTTTAGTTGATGGTAAATTCATACAATCGTACGATCGTTCTGAGAAGATCATGGTCTCACGATCAGGATCTGATCTTTTAAAAATCTCAAATCTCTGACACACATATAGTAAAACGGATTTTTATATTGAAAAACATATGTAATCCAACATACATCGTGGTATTTTAATTATCAACACAGTAATATTACAACAGTTCAGACCCAACTGTGCTGCTTTGTAGTCAATTTGTTACACAAACTGAACCTTCGACTCATGTGACAACATGCAGTTTTTATGAGGTTTGATTTGTTCCTTTTATTGTGATGCATAATAATTGCAGTAAAGCAGTTGCTTCAAATGCTTGAATTTGTTCCACCACGTTGGGTCAAAGTTTGAATGAGGCCTAATAGCATTTAGTCTTTAATGTAATGTAGTCTTTAATGTTCTATTGCAAAATTATCAGTTCTTAACCAAGTAATTTATTACATTTTGATCAATGTAATGATATTTATGTTTGTTATCCTGTGTCTGGTCAGATACATTTGTGCTATTTTAAGCTTTGGGTGAGGTTTACTAATAGCACTGTAGCAAAACAGGTGGCAATTCATGTCTGAGACACAGGAAGTTTTTCTTGTTTATGAACGTTCACTGTAAAATCCACCATTAAATTCCAATATTTACTACGAGTTATCAAATGTATTAGATATGGCATACATCAATGCCTCCAGATCTTGTTCAGCTATAAGTCCTTCATCCCATGACAGCAACATGTTGAACATACCAGCACCAGATATTTTTGCCAAGTGAACGAGAAAGGGGACTTTTTTTTTTGTTTTGTTTTTTAAATAAGCTCAACAGAAGAAGTCGTCAGCTTTTGCCCAGTTTATGGGGATCTCCGACAGGCTTCCCTGATCAATATTTGTCTGAAAGTCGGGCAGATGTTGATCGACAGGCTTAAAAATCCTGTCGGATCGAGGACCGATTCGGTTCGTTGATGCAGTCCTTAATCCGACCACCCATTATGATCCGATCGTTGGGCTCTGGGGCCCACGATTGGATCTGCCCGGGGATCTCCATATGTATGGCCAGATTTAGAATGTTGACAATAGACAAATATAAATGGGTTTGAAAAGTTGCATTGTCTCATTTAGTTGAAAAACATCTTTTAAAAGGTTGGTATACCCCCTTGTCCATCATGAGTTTAGTGATATTTATATGATATTGCTTTAATCATAAAATTATAATCTATTTTTCTTTTATTGCTTGAAGTAAATGGGAAAGTGAAGCTACTCCATGTTCTATCTGCATGTCATTGCTCAAATGGGGTTGCTTTTGACTTGATTTGCATAATCATGTATTCTTTGCTAAAAAAAAGGGGCTTATACTGTAACTTTCAGTTATGTAGTAGATTTTTTATGCTAATACAGTATAACCTCAATTTTAAGTACACTGATTTTAAGTTTTCCTGCATTTAAATGTTTTTATTTGTGCTCCCACCAATTTATAATGCATTTCAGTGGATGCATTTTCCTGATTTTAAATAATGTTCTTCAAATCAAAATGTTGTCCTCAAGTTCCCAAAAAATGGCTTTTATTTCCGCTATGAATGTTATCTGTGAAATAAAGAGGTCTAAAATACTAAACAGATGTATATTTTGCCATGATTATGCCTGTAAACGGTCAATTCTAATTAGTCTGCCCCTTATACAGTCCTGCACCAATCACTTATTGCCCCCTATAATATAACATTAACCTTGTTATTAACACAGTAAATATTGTATCTCAAAGTAAAACGGACTCCTGTGCTTATCCTTTCAGTACTTGAAGAAAAAGTAACTTTAACATATTACCCTGATTTTACATTTTCCCGGATTTTACATAATTTTTTCCTGGTTCCCTGAAAAACATAAAATGGGGTTCTACTTAATCTGCAAATCACCTTAAGTATGACATAGTGATATTCTGTGACAATTTGCAATTGGTTTTGATTTTTTATTATTTAAGGTCCAAATTTCCCTAGCAACTATATATTGATTTGAATAAGAGTTTGAAATATGAATAGGAGAGGACCTTATTATAAAGATGAGAAATAAAAATTAGCAATAACAATACATTTGTAGCCTTACAGAGAATTTGCTTTTTAGATGGGGTCAGCGACGCCCATTTGAAAGCTGGAAAGAGTCAACGGAAAAAGACAAATAATTATAAAGCTATAAAAAATAAATAATGAAAATCAGTGGAAAAGTTGCTTATAATTGGCTATTCTATTACATACTAAAAGTTACCTTAAAGGTGAACCACCCTTTTAATAAGAATACAGCGCTATATAAATAAATGATGATGATGATGTTTTACTTTTTCTCATATATTTAGTTCCTTAGAGTGAAACATGGTATGAAATACTTGTTTCCGCTCTAGTGAATGAGATACATGCTGTGCAATGACCATGGCACAGAGTAGCTTGTGGGGTATAGCTACATGTTAATTGCAGCAATGTGGCGTAGACCGATTGTTTTCCTTTCAGTGGTACTGTATAAAAAAGCAGTTGCCAGTGGTTCATGTCATCTTGATCACTGATGAAAATAAAACAGAATTCAAGAATTGACCCCAAATGATCACCTGGGGTGGCAATGAGAATCAGATGAAAATACCATCATGGCACACAGGACCCAGTTAGATGTCTTCTTTGCAATAGTAAATTTAAATGCATACATAATATACATAAATATACATAAATATAGTCTTACACATTTGAGTATGTTTGGCCAAGCTCTTATCATGCACACATGATTTGGAGGTTTAAAAAAGGAAGCCAAGTAAGCAGACACATACAATGGCCATATTGTCTGAGGGCCAAATACACATCTTGACTAAGGTCCACAGCAGGCCAACAATGGGTGACAATCAGGAAATTTGGTAAGAAATGACTAACCTTACTAACATTGTCCATTTACGGCTTTGTTGGAATGAAAGCTATTGTTCATTGTGTTAAATAGCTCCCACTATGACCTTTAATAAATTCACGGAATCCTGTAGGAAAAACACAGTTTTTCCATGACCACAGGTTTTTCACAAATATTTTTAACATTAACACCATCACAAAACCTTTGCATGCACATTTGTAAATATTACCCTGATCTTCATAATATACAGCAATTTATATGTCCCATTATTGGTCTTACTGTTTATTAACGCTGGATAAGCCAAAAATGGTCCCTACTCTTCAGCAGAACCGAAGAAGCCACTTGGATGAGTGAAGAAAAACTCTAAGGGGCACATTTACTTAGGGTCGAATATCGAGGGTTAATTAACCCTCGATATTCGACCGTTGAAGTAAAATCCTTCGACTTCGAATATCGAAGTCGAAGGATTTACTGCATTTCCTTCGTTCGTACGATCGAAGGAAAAATTAAATCGATTAAATCTTTTGAATCGAACGATTCGAAGGATTTTAATCCATCGGTCGAACGATTTTCCTTCGATCAAAAAAAGCTAGGAAAACCTATGGGGACCTTCCCCATAGGCTAACATTGATGCTCGGTAGGTTTTTGGTGGCGAAGTAGGTGGTCAAAGTTTTTTTTAAAGAGACAATACTTCGACTATCGAATGGTTGAATAGTCGAACGATTTTTAGTTCAAATCGTTCGATTCAAAGTCGTAGTCGAAGGTCGAAGTAGCCAATTCGATGGTCGAAGTAGCTAAAAATTCAAAGTATTTTTTATTCTATTCCTTGACTCAAGCTAAGTAAATGTGCCCCTATATGTCCAGTTGCCTTCGACTTAATTCTAATGAAAACTGTAAATCATGACCTGGATAAATGAGAATCTTCATAGATGTCTTTTTTTCTTTTCTTTTTAAATTCAAGTCCTGTCTTCATTTTTTCAGATTTAAATATATTAAAATACGGCATTGGTTTGCTGGGGTGATACAGATGTCCAATAATTGAAGAGTAAATGGTGTGGAATCATATGCCTCCCTAAGGACCTTTCTCAGTATTGTTGGTGGTTAAATTGTTTCTGTGTAGTTACAGTTGGCACACTAACTTAAAGTCATTGATTTTGCATGCTTTGACACCCATGTATGTTGGAGTATCAGAGGTGGTTTCTGAATGCCATTGTTTAAATGCTTACTAGCCAATTGGAAACATAGCTTGTCAGGGGTGTTACTAAGCCTAAAAATCAAGATGCTCAAGATACCTGTCCAGGGTTATTTGCCCAGGATTTTCTTGCTGGCCATGCCACAACCCACCTAAGGGGCACATTTAATAACAGTATAGTGCAATAAATCACATTTTGGAGATGTCCGTGTACATTTAATTGCTGATAGGATATTTTGCAGTGTCAAATTTACCTTCCTGGCATATACTCTACATAAATCTGTGGTATACATTAGCTTTAGTGTTTGTGCTAATGATCTTGTATAGCTATCATTATTTTAGGCCCAGGAGATTTCTCTGTGTAATCGTATATTTGCAGCATAATTGCCTTGCATTCGACTTTAGAAGAGCTGTAATTTATACATCTACTTGTCTGTAACTCAGATTTACTACTGAGAAAATTGGTTCATCTTCTGATTTTTTTTTTGCTCTGAAATTCATGTAAAGCTAAAAGTTCTTTATTAAATAGCCTTTTGTGTATGTTTTTCTCTCAGCATTAAGCTGGCCATAGACGTGCAGATTTGAGCCACAAATCTTACCACACAATCTTCCAACCTGCAACTAATTAAATACAGTAGTAAAATATATAAGATATTGAGGTATATTTATCAAAGAGTGCAGTTAGAGATTGCCACAGTCCTCTAGAGTGAAATTCCGCCGCACTCCATTCGTTTCTATGGGATTTTGAAAGGTGTGAACTTTCACTTTCACCCATTTATAAATACTCTTAAAAATCCCATAGAAATTAATGGAATTTCACTCTAGAGGACTGCGGTGATCTCTAACTTCACTCATTGATCAATATAATCGTTAGCCAACAGAAATCTTCTGACCCGTCCAATCAACTAAACGGGCAATCGCCATGGCATGAAAGATGTCAGAACAATCCAGCAACATGAAGCTTGAAGTCTGCTTGTCTCATTTTCATTGGATCATGTGTGTCTGTTTTGCAAGTTGTTGTGGCCCTTGCCTGCCCCCTCGGAGTTACTGTTGGAAAATACCGGCTGGGTGGCAACCATAACAGTACTAGTAACAGGCATTTTCCCAGGGTATTTTGCAAAGAAAGCACCATCCCTTGTCTACTGTGCTGGCCAAGACCACTCAATACAAACTCAAAACAAAGACTAGAATAAAGCTGGCCATAGACTCAAAGATCTGATCGTACGAATCAAGGATTCGTACGATTTTCGGACCGTGTGTGGAGAGTCCCGACATTTTTTGTCCGGTGGAGATCGGTCGTTTGGTCGATCGGACAGGTTAAAAGATTTCTGTCGGCTGCGGGTAATATCTTTGCATGTATTGCCGATCGTACGATTTACAGAGGGAGACTGTCACTAGCTTTGGTCGGACATAACTTTCGTACGATTGCTGTCAGGGCCAGAACATCGGCGTATCTGTTCTTTTCTGCTTTATTTGATCTGAATGGTTAGTGGCAGGTCGGGAGATGGGAAAGTCTGATGATGATTCGTACGATCGGATCTTTGCGTCAGTGGCCAGCTTTATTCTAGTCTTGGTTCTTTGTACTGAGTGGTCTTGGCCAGCACAGTAGACAAGGGGTTGTGCTTTATTTGTAAAATACCCTGGGAAAATGTCTGTTACTAGTACCATTATGGTTGCCACCCAGCCGGTATTTTCCAGGCCTAGCCGGTAAAACACCTGCCAAGCCCAGGGCTGGTATTGCAAATTTACTGGTCCTGGCCTTCACACACAAATCCCTAATCAAACCAATTGTACCCTTTCTGTTCACTGAAGTCCACCCTGGATGCTCCGTTGCATAAAAGCTCTGCCCAGTTTAGTCACCGGCCCTCTCCTTTATGTCATGGCCACGCCCCCTTTGCCAACACTTTCCGCCTGAAACATTTTGAGAAAGGTGGCAACCCTAAGAACTGTGCACTTAAAATGTGGAACAGTTCTGTAAAAATTCCTCCAGCTTCCAGAAAAATATAAAAACAATTCAATACGTTTCAGATAATTACTAAAGCCTGGGGCCTTGGGCATATAACCTTCACTACTAACCTTGAGTTTTAAGCTTAGCAACACCCTTTAATATGTAATCAGTGATGCTTAGGGTGCTGACCTACTAATCCCTGCTGAGTCCTTTAGTGGAGTAAGCTACATCTCATAGGACCACATCAGATATCTTCTGGCTGCCCTGACTTTAGTTGTGTGTGCATAAGTATGTATTCTACACTGGAAGCTTATTGCCTACTAATAACTTTTGTTTCTGCGATTGAGTTCATGAATGAGTAGACCGAGCAAAAACATCATATTTATAACTACAGCTATGGGATCTGTTATCCAGAATACCCGGGACCTGGGGTTTTCCGGATAATGGATATTTCCATAATTTGGATCTTCATACCTTAAGTCTACTAGAAGATCTTGTAAACATTAAACCCAATAGGCTGGATTTGCTTCCAATAAGAATTAATTGTATCTTAGTTTGGACCAAGCACAGGCTACTGTTTTGTTAGTACAGAGAAAAAGGAAAGCATCTTAAAAATGTGGATTATTTGGAAAATGTCTATGGGAGACGTCCTTTCAGTAATTGCGAGCTTTCTGCATAACAGGTTTCTGGATAACGGATCCCAAACCTGTACTACGGAGAATGCAATGCCAAAACATGAATATAATTCTATGTATATGCAGATTTGTTCCTTTTTTAAAGCAATATATATAGATATATACAGGGCCACCATCAGGGGAGGTACAGGGGTACACCTGTACCAGGGCTAAAGGGGGGTCCAGCTGTGCTGAAGACTCGAAGTCGCCCCGAAAATTGTACATGGAGGAGAAGTGCAAAGTTAGGGATTATATGCAAGTTACATGATCAGTAAACTCAATTTCAAGCTGTGACACAATGCACGACTGGAGTTTTCATTAGCAGTATGAAATTGGCAGACGATCCCTAACTCTGCAATCTCGCCCTGCCTCAGTGCTTTTCAGCCAATGACAGCTTCACCCTTCCTTACGTCCCGCCCCTGTAAGCACACTGTTCCTGTTTGGGTTCTTTTCTCTATGGCATAGAGAGAGCTGAGTGGCAGCATCCTGGAGCTTGCAAAGAAACAGAACATGAGAGAGACAAAGCAGTGCTATGTATGTTGTGCTTAATATTTGCCTAGCTACGACTCTTTGCAGTGTGATATTATCGGGGGAATGTAATAAAAATCGCTAACGGAAAAACTATTCGCAATGCGAAAAGTTATGCCTTTGCGCAAACAAATTTTGCTTTGTGCGAATTTAATATAGCTTTTGCGAGCCCGGAAACTGTTTAGCGACCACTTCCGACAGTGAAAGACCGTTTGCGAATTTTATAGTTTGCGCCAATGCGCAGTCAATGTAATAAAACTTCTTACTGAAAAAGTCGTTATGTTTTCTCCAAAAGATTACGACACCTTCAAGCACTTCTTATGAGTGCGCAATTAAAAGTCGCAATGCGCAATTAAAATTCGCAATGCAATAACAGTTTAAGGAACAATATTACATTGCGAGATGTGGATTTTTAGTTTTATTGGTGCGAATTGTTTTGCTCTTTGCGACTTTTATTACATTCTCCTGCAAATGTAGCTACCACAGAGCCTGTGTACAGAGTTTGGCTAGTGCTGGTATCAGTAGAAACCTGAATCCTTTTATATACAGAGTAGTGATGTGCAGGCCGATCTGATACCCGGGTTTACCTGCGGGTTGGGCGGGTTCAGGTCGACCTCGCACTGCTCCTCGCGGGTGGCGGGCAGGTGCGGGTTGAGCTCTTCTTCTGCTCTCCCCGCCCCCCGCCACCTTCAAATGCAGGCATCCGACTTCCGGGTTTTATAGTCTCACGTCTGCTCGCCCCGACCCTTTTGTGACGTCATCGGCGGGGCTGGTCGGTGCGGGTCTATAAAAGGACCCCGGAAGCGCTGTTGCTGGCGGCTGCAGGATCAGGTGCGGGTCAGGGAAACACATCACTAATAGGGAAGCACATCACTAATACAGAGTATGCAATACCCACTTATACAATGATTTTTTTTTGTAATGGGCCCCTGGCACCAAAGGTGGGGGCCCTGACCACCAATGATTTTTTTTTCTAACTTGTAGGGGGCCCTGACCACCAATGTTTCTTTAAAAATCATTTATGGGGCCCCTGGCACCAATATTTTTTTTTTGTTTTCTTATAGGGGGGCCCTGTCCACTAATGTTTTTTAAAACTTGTGAGTGAGGGGGTTTACCGTTTTTAGTGGTTGTGTCTTTGTGGACTTTTTACTGTGGTGTGGGGCTTGAGGGCGGGATCTGGGGTGGGCAGGGACCAGGGGGCCCGTGATTTCTGATGGCGGCCTTGGATAGATAGAGATATATATATATATATATATATATATATATATATATATATATATATATATATATATATATATATATATATATATATACATACTTATAATTTGCTAATTTTTTTTTAACTATGCAACAAAATCCCATTGTGCTCCTTTGACAGCCTTAGAGGCAGATATATTAAGTGAATGTAACTGTGTTGACCAGTTGTCTTGCATCCAATTTTTCACTAGTGGATTTTTGGTACAAAAGTGCCTCTAGGTCGCAATTGCTTTTAGACTAATGACTTCCCTGTAAATGGCTTCTGGAAAAAAGTACCAAAGAGAGAGAAAAAGGTGAAACCTTTACCAGCAAAATGTTAATTTGGCACTGGGAAAAATAAAGCATTTACCTATTGGAGCTGGCTGTATATTTAAGGTTAAGACTGCATTAAAGAGATACTGACACCAGAAATGAAACCTTCTTTTTTTTTTTTTACATCTGTCATAACATTGTCTTTGCATGCGATCTATAATTTTGCCATAGAAGTATTTGCAGATGTGTTTACATTACCCATATGATCCCTCATGTTCCTCTGTGAGGGGGCTGCCATATTTGTGCAACAGTAGTCTGTAAGCATTACAAATTCTGACATTTTGAGAAAGGACAGTCAGGTTGGTAAACAGTCAGGTTTAGGAATTTCAAGTAATAATAAGTTACAAAAACAGACCTATACGTAAAAAAACGATTGACATGACCTATAGGTAACTTTTAATGGACATTAATATTTTGGATTATAATTTTTTAGTGTCCATAACTTTAAACATAACAACTGAATTTGTGGGTTTAGACAGTTGAATGGCCTGCTCCCTCTACTGTTTATAATTTTTTGGAAAATTGCATGTTACAGACTTGGATTACTGTGAAATAGTCATTTCAGTTGCCTTCGATTGAATTGGTAGTTGCACTACAGCCCGTAATCTCGCCCTTTAATGGACAACTAAACCGTAAAAGTGAACATTGTTGAAAATGTCATATTTTATATAAAGACCTTGTTGCATCAACCAAAAATTTTAGCTTCTCAATAGCAGAAATGATCCAGGATTTTAAACCTGTCACAGGGGTCACCATCTTGGAAAGTGTCTGTGACACTCACATGCTCAGTGGGCTCTGAGCAGCTGTTGAGAAGCTAAGATTTGTAATATAAGCTGATGCTACAAGGCTGATTATTAAATTCTGAGGCTAGTTGCACTGGTTTCTGTGCTGCCATGTATTAATTACTAAGCAGCCTTATATTGTGACATCTATATTCTATGTGTACTGTATATTTTGAGTCAGTCCCTAAGCTCAGTAAGTGACAGCAGCACAGAGCATGTGCAGTGAATCAGCAGAAAAGAAGATGGGGAGCTACTGGGGCATCTTTGGAGACACAGATCTTTACTACTAAAGGGCTGTGGTTGCCTTGGGCTGGTACAGAAGCCTAAAGCATAATGTACAACATTATAATATGCTTCATATTAGAAGCAATTGGAGGAGCTGAAAAATGTTTTTTTTTGTTCTTTCATCATTTAGCTGAACACTAAGTTCGACATTTACACAGGTCAGGTCTGAGCACACACTTATTTTCCATGTGAAATAATGATCTGCTCTGACCACAGAGTTCCTTCTCCGGTTGCCGGGGGGGGGGGGGGGGTTGACATAAGCATAAGCTTGGGAGGATATGCTGAATGGTTGCACACCACAGTGTGTTCTGAATCATGTTTTTTAGGCATTAACTGGGCAGTGGGCAGGTTGAGGATGGAATGAAAAATTGACCAGTTTTTGAAACTGCAATGCTGGTGGCAGATATTCTAAAGCTCGACATATGTTTTGTGTGAAAGTGATGTACCTTTAGTAATAGGGCTCTTCCCTCAGCCTTAAAGTTGAAATCTTTTATCACAAATAGTTTTTCCTAAAACTATGTTCTATAACTTCTACCTTGTCGTTTTTTCGAGCTTATCGCAGCCCTGTTGGTTAGCTACTTACCAACTGAGGCCAAAAAGCACAATCCTATAAAAGTACGTTAAGAAACACCTTTTATGGCTTTAACATATCTGCCTGGGGAAACAATTGTTTGTACAGCTCAGGATTCTCATTCACTTGGAATAAAGATGCTGCTGAGAATCTGACCCTTAAACATGCAGGGTAGTGCCCAAATAGCCCACTACAGTTCAGTGTAAAAAAATAAAAACTGGGTAAATAGGCTGTGCAAAATAAAAAGTGTTTCTAATATAACTAGTTAGTAAAAAATGTACCGGTATTAGCCAGAACACAACTTCCTGCTTCTTGGCTCTCTAACTCTGAGTTAGTCAGTAACTTGAAGGGGGGCCACATGGGACATAACTGTTCATTGAGTTTGCAATTGATCCTCAACATTCAGCTCAGATTCAAAAGCAACAGTTATGACCCTCCTTGCTAAAAAACCCCAGCAGGGGAAAGCAGACATTAAGCATCGGCTTACTGTTGCCCCTGGCCATATTCTTGGAACTACTGTTGATCAATGCTTTCAATTCATTTAGATGTATGCAGAGGCCTGAAGAAATGTTGAATGACTAGAATGGAAGGTTTTGCCACTCCTGTGTAAAGGCCAAGCCATTCTCCATAGGTGTAAATGCATGAATCTTGTATAACGGGAGGGCTCACAGATCTGAAGTGAAGCTTGGCCTGCTAAAAACGCAGGCCGAGAATCAGTTCACTGCCAAAAAGCACGCTCTCACATTTTGGCACAGGCAAAGTAAGGGGCTAACTTTAGCGTAGGGACTTCAGTCTGTGTTTTTCAGCAGGCCCAGGGTCAGACCCCAGTGTGACATTACCCATAGGCCCCTGACCTATTGCACTGTGGCTATTTCTGCTTTTGCATTACAAGTTATCAAGTTACCATTTGTTAGAATGTTGAGGTTTCAGTATACAGTAGGTGCAAAAACAGCACCTATATAGAAAAGTACACAAAAAAAATCTGGATGTGATGCATGCATGTGGGAAATATGTGTGTGTATGAACTCATGCATTATCTGCGAGTGCCTTCACCACCTACAGAAACCTCAGAGTCAACACATTCTAACAAAGGGTAACTTGATATGTTTTCTATCCTTTATCTAGTTACTTCAGCATGTTTACCATCTTCAAGGGAGACAAATGCTGATTCAACAGAATTCATTTTCTTCCGTGGCTACGATTTTCAAATCTGAGCTGCTTTGTTTTGCTTAGGAATACTGTTCTGCGGGAAGAATATTTTTTTCCATTTATATCTATGGGAGTGGGGATTATATGATTTTGGACATATAAACACACACACACACATACACACACACACACACATACACACACACACACAGACACACAGACACACACTACACACACACACACACAATCTAACCATCTATATATGTGTGTGTGTGTTTATATGTCCAAAATCATATAATGGTTGTATATTCACGCTAGACCAAAAAGAGATAACGGCTTTTATACTATCACAAGCAACTATTTAGTAGTACTTTATAACATATTGACACTGCGCTATTGATGACATTATGCCATTATGTATTTAATTGTATGATTTTTTTCACTTTAGTGGAGTTTTTTGTTTTCACTTTGCACTGTATATATTGTTTGTACACATCATGAACTGTTGTTTGATGTCACTTCCGCTTTTTCCCGCCACCAGGGGTTAAAAAGGTCATTTTGTGTTTGATATGCACTTTTGATGAAGGTCAGATTGGTGACCGAAACGTCAGGTGTCATTTTGAATAAAACACCATTTATTGATTTTTAAGTCCTGTGTGTGCGGACCCTTCTTCTCTGCTACATCCTGATTTTTGGATTCTGCACCCAGGCACGGAAAACCCTATTACACATTTTCTCCTGTCAGATTTGCCGTGTAACTTGGCCGCAGCTAGGGTTTACCATCCTAGCCACTAAAACACCTGCCAAGGCCAGGGCCAGTATTACTAATTTACTGGCAATGTAGCTGCAAGGTAAATTTGTAGTATGCCTGCCCCCAATCTGCTGGAAACATACCTTTTGTCCTCCTTCTGGCCTTCGTCGTGACGCAACCACACCCCTGTGTACCCGCTTTTGTTCCCGCCCCCCACCATCCGGTAAAAATTTTAGGAAAAGGTGGCAACCCTAGCTGCAGCCCATATGATGGGAGGCCTTGAAAGCTAGCAGCCATCGTAGATTCTGAAACTTTCAGGGACATCTCTGAATAATACTTTCTGTAATTAAATAGTACTTTAAGAATGTACTTCCTTTCCTCCATGGAAAGCAGTTGTGCGTGGGTACCGTTCTTAGCTTTGCTGTAATATTCACTTGTATCTGACCCAAAGTCTCCAGTTAATAGTAGCAAAGCAGCCAGTTAGACATTTTCATGGTCACAGAGTATACAACTGTTTTTATTTACAGTTTGTTACAGATGGATGGTATCACCTTTTATTTCTCCTCTTCAAGGGGTTGTTCACCTTTAAATTAACTTTTAGTATGATGTAGAGAATGAAATTCTGAAACAATCTGCACTTTTTTTTCATTTTTTATTATTTGTGGGTTTTGAGTTATTTAGCTTTTTATTCAGCAGCTCTCCTGTTTGCCATTTCAGAAAGCTGGTTGCCAGGGTCCAAATTACCCTAGCAACCATGCATTTATTTAAAAAAGAGACTTGAATATGAATAGGAGAGGCCTGAATAGAAAGATCAGTAATAAAAAGTAGCAATAACAATGCATTGGTAGCCTTACACAGCATTTATTTTTTTAGATGGGGTCAGTGACCCATTTGAAAACCTGGAAAGAGTCAGAAGAAAAAGAAGGCAAAAAAATGGCCATTCTATAACACACAAAAGTTAACTTAAAGGTGAACCACCCCTTTTAAGGTCCAACCTTCGTTTCTGACCAAAACTCAATGAAGACCGCAATGAATAGAAGCTTCCCTCTGTGGCAAACAAGTACTTTTTATTCTCAGAGGCTCTACCTGTATAAAGTTATTCTGTACACAGATTAACCAGGTTAGCGGCTGCAGTTATTACAAGCTTTGGCCTTTTGCACGACTGAACTGTGTCACACACGCACACGATTAAGGCTTAATGTTTTTGTGTCACATAATCCTAATAATAGCATTACAGAATCTTTGAGATCTCAGATCAGGTTGTCACATGCCCTTGAAAGCGTGACTAGTGGGGAAACGGCCTAGTGTGCATCAACTGAAACAAATGACAGACCGTCTGCTGCTGCTACTGCTACTGCACGTGATTGAGGGAAAACCTGCAAATAAATTATATTTACACTGAAATAATTAATTGGCATATGTCTTAAAGGGTTACTGTATAAATATGGAATGTTTTTGTATGTTTACTGTTTATTATAACAAATCAAGGCAAATTAAAATTGCCCTAACGATATACTTTTACCTCCTACATGCAATGCATTCTGGGCAACAACACCTCTTTATTTTTCTTTCAAGGCTCACTAAAGTAGAGAAACCAATGTACAGCTGCTTCAAGGATAGTGTGTGTAGGGACCCATATAGGTTTAAACCCCCCTAATTGTATTGGAATTTTCCTACCCAACAGGCATGGATCTTCCTCTTTGGACTCCTCCTACTGCTGTATGGGGGGGTGCTGTTTTAGAGCCAGTAGCACAAGGGCCCAGTAAAGTATTGGCACAGGGGAAATGAGGGAATAGGAACCTGGGACTTGCAAATTTGACATTTTGCACAATATGCCCAGTTGAGTCAACACATAGCCTGTGTGGATGGAGACATTGTTATCCTGGTAACTAGGCATGTGCATGGTTTCAACTAATATGTATAAAGCCTATATAGAACTACCAGTTGCTTTTCAGTTTTTTCACAAGGTCAGTTACATCATCATCATTTATTTATGTAGCTCCAGCAAATTACAAAGCACTTTACATTAAAGGCTGGTTCACCTTTAAGTTAACTTATGGGGGCACATTTACTAAGCTCGAGTGAAGGATTCGAATATAAAAAGTATAAAATATAAAGTTTTTTTTTGGGTACTTCGACCATCGAATAGGCTACTTTGACCTTCAACTACGACCTCGATTTGAACGTTTCGAAGTAAAAATCATTCGACTATTCGACCATTTGATAGTTGAAGTACTGTCTCTTTAAAAAAAAAAAACTTCAACTACGTACTTCGCCACTTTAAACCTACCGAGCTACAATGTTAGCCTAAGGGGACCTTCTAAGCTATTTTTGATCGAAGAAAAATCGTTCGATCGATGGATTAAAATCGAAGTAAAAATCGTTCGATTAAATCCTTCGAATCGAACGATTCGAAGGATTTAATCAAACGATTTTTACTTAGATCGATCGATCGAAGTATTTTCGGTAAAGCCCAGTGTGTTATAGAATGGTTCATTTTAAGCCACTTTTCATTTTTTCTTTTTTTAGATTGTTTAAATGATTTGCCTTCTTCTTCTGAAGGCTTTCAAATGGGGGGGGGTCACTGACCCCCATCTAAAAAACAAATACTCTGTAAGGCTACAAATGTATTATTATTTCTGCTTTTTATTACTCATGTTTCTATTCAGGGCCTCCTATTCATAGTCCAGTCTCTTATTCAAATCAAAGCATGGTTGCTAGGGTAATTTGGATCCAAATACATTGAACCATCTGATACCCTGGTTATCGATAGGAATATATACCCCAACAAAGTCACATTTCATGCATCCTATTTGTAGTCTTTTGGAATGCCCATAATGGCCGTCTGTACCACTAGCGGAATTGGAAATCTGCTCAGTTTTTGCTTATTGGACATCCTCGATTATATCTGACAGTTGTTGCTTTATATAACCTATATTTTTTTTTTAACCCATTTTAGTAGTTATTAATCCTTGCTCCAATAACAGTTCAAAAGATAACAAGGGGCAGAAACCCAATATCCAAAAAGGTCAGAAAGCTCAGATGCTAAGGCCATCTCCTATAGACTCCATTTCAAACAAAAAAGCTGTTTTTCTTTTTTTAATTTCCTTTATCTCTGGAATAATCAAACAGTACCTTGTAATTGACCTAATTGAACAATTGAACTAAGTATGTATATATTTAAAGGGGCTGTTCATCTGAGTTAGATTTAAGTATGATGTAGAGAGTGATATTCTGATACAATTTGCAATTGGTTTTCATTTTCTATTATTTGTGGTTTTTGAGTTATTTAGCTTTTTATTCAGCAGCTCTCTATTTTGCAGTTTCAGCAATCTGGTAGCTAGGGTCCAACTTGCCCTAGCAACCGTGTATTGATTTGAATAAGAGACTGGCATATGAATACATAGAAAGATGAGTAATTAATAAAAACAAGCAATAAAAAATGTGTAGCCTTCTAGAACAGTGACCCTCATTTAAAAGCTGGAAAGAGTCAAGAGAAGGCAAATAATTACAAAAATTATAACAAATAAATAATGAAGACCAATTGAAAAGTTGATTGGAATTGGCCATTATAAGACATACTGAAAGCTAACTTAAAGGTGAACCACCCCTATTTATATTTACTTGTATTTTAATCCAAGTTACAGAAAAATTGATTATCCAGAGAACCAGAGGTTCCAAGTATTCCATAAAATAGAACAGATACCTGTAATTGAGCTGCTATTGAGCAGTATATTATTGCTGCTACTGTTCTCAACGCTGGTTGTAAAAGTTCCTGGGCTGTTCTTGCTTCAGTCTGCTAAGAAATTCTCTAAATCTCTCTCTAGGTTACTGTGGAAACACAGCATGAAAAGTTTGTCAGTGAACATGCTTCAAAGTAACCTTGATGCGAGGTTATTAAAAAGCTTGACAAATACTAACTTTCAAGCTAGTATTTTATTTGTGTAATTCTACGTTTGACAACCTCAGAGTAATTTTCAGAAAGCCAAGTAACCCCACAGTAAGACATACTGTATGTGTCCTAAATAGCTTAATATGTTTACCTTTGATTTAACTTTTAATATAATGTAGACATTGATATTATTTATATATTTTTTTAAAAAAAAAGTTTTTTTTTTTTTCAGTTTCTATTTAGCTTTTTGTTCAACAGTTCTCCATTTTGGTATTTTATCAGCTGTCTGCTGGTTAGGGCCTTATTTACCCTAGCAACCAGGCAGTGGTTTGAACAAGAGATGGCAATATAAAGAGCAGAGGGCCTGCACAGAAAGATAAGCGATAAAATGTAACTAACAATAAAATTGTAGCCTCACAGAGCAAGTTGGCTTCAGGGGTCAGTAACCCTCATTTGAAAGCTGGAAAAAGGCAGAAGAGAGAGGCAAATAATTCAGAAAACTATTAAAAAAATGAAAACCAATTGCAAACTTGCTATCACGTACCGATATGGGATCTGTTATCCAGAAAGCTCAGAATTACGACTGCTTATCTGGGAAGTAAGGTGGGGGGCTCCCCCTACTGTTTAAAAGTATGATTGTTTCCCTGCAGAGCAGTTAGGGACCATCTGAACTTTCCTATCCACGACAGTCAGAGCAAGTAAAACGAAGGGGGAATTTCACTGCATACAGTCCGGTTTATTATAAAAACGGTACACATTTTTCAATTAAAATATATTGGAGATATATATCTTTTTCATTAAAGAAAGTGAATGGGAATGGGTAAAATGGGATTTTATTTGTTTGCCTTTACATCCCCTTTAAATAAGGTGTACGATAACCAGTTGCTAGAGGTTGCACAGCAGCTATACCTTCCTCGCAAAGGGCTTAAAGGGAAAGTCAACCCCAAATAAAAAATTGCCTAATAGAAGGCATAATTCTAAGCAACTTTCCAATGCACATTTATTAAAGATTGTCAGGGCTTTTAAAGTTTTTTGTAGAAACAATTGCTATTGAAAGCAGCATTTGCCTAAATCCTGGTTGCAAAAGTCTTAGTTCCCCAGCAAAGACAGGTCTGTTAATCAGCTAATTTGTCTTACATTGTATCAACAGTCTGAGCCACCAGAACAAAGAATAGAATAGGACAAACACTGCTTTTAATAGCAATACATATATAAATAAATTATAAACCAAAGCAAATTTGTAATTAATGTATATTGCAGAATTGTGTTTTCTTTTATCAGGCAAAAGTAATTTTTTGGGTTGTCTTTTCCTTTAATAAAAGATAAATATTGGATTACATTTGCACACTCCTTTTGCAAAGTAAAAATGCCCATAATGTCCTTGCAGCATGAGATAATGGGATCGATGTGCAGCACCAGTTCATTTTGCAGCCCGGCGCTCTCTTTCGAAATAAAAGGACTGCTAAATAATGAATGATATTGTGAGGAAGTACTGAGTAAAATGGCCAAGAGCAAAGAAATGGCTTTTAACTCTCCTAATGCAGATTTGTGAAAGGCATCCTGATGCAATAGCCATTCTGCCTTTCTGCAGAGGAAACAAAGGGAAAACAAGTTCTCAAGGGTCGGTTATTAGCTGTTAAATTTGTGACAATGACTCACAAATCCACGGTGTTGTGAATGAAGGAACTGTGGCGAGGAATTATATAATTGAGTGGGTGTTCTTTATCTGGAAATCAAAAACAGGTATGGGATCCGTTCTCCAGAAAGCTCTGAATTACTGAAAGGCCACCTTCCATAGACTTCATTTTATCCAAATAATCCAAATTTTTAACAATGATTTCCTTTTTCTCTGTAGTAATAATAAAACAGTATATTATACTTGACCCAAACTAAGATATAATTAATCCTTATTGGAAACAAAACCAGCCTATTGGATTTTTTTTAATCTTTACATAATATTTTAATAGACTTAAGGTATGAAGATCCAAATTACTATTCTCGATAGAAGGTCCTATACCTGTAGTGGAAAATGCTTGAATGGCTGCCCCATGGCTAAACAGCAGCTGGTTTATATAAACTATAGTAGTGTTTCTATAGCAAACATACCAGTTTCATCAGTGGACACCAAGAGTACATTATATTGTCATTCCTTTAAAACACTTTGATTTTTTGGTGTTACTGTTCCTTTAAGGGTGATGACGCATTGTCGTCCACGGAAAAACTCTTTTCCTGCAGGTGGCAAACAGGCCTGGATTTGTGGCTAGGCCACATAGGCCCGGGCCTAGGGCGGCATGCCACCCAGCCGCATTATGGGGACTTATGCGTCCCCATTCAATAGCGATGTTTGCCGGCGCTCACGCGCAGGTGGCGCACGGGCACTAGGGGCGCGCGATCGGACCGCACGGCCTAGGGACGCTGCCCGAGAAATCCAGGCTTGACGACAAAGCTTCTGAAAATACCTTTGCATGGGAGTTAGTGTAAAATTTCCTTAGGTGAAAATATTCATCTCACAAAATTGTGTATAAAGGCAACTACGATTGATTAATATGTTTTAGCTCCGGCGATTTACATTAACCCCCATTCAAAGGTATTTTTTAGGAGCTGACACATAAGATTATTGGTAGTCGGTGGCACTGAGTTGAGAAACTTGAGAAAGTGCCCCACTAGTTACCAGGGGCGGCAAAAAATGCAGCTCGGTAATTTTAAGAAAACTTTAAAGGGGTGGTTCACCTTTAAATCACCTTTTAGTAGGTTATAGAATGAGCAATTCTAAGCAACTTTTCAATTAGTCTTCATTATTTATTGTGTGTAGTTTTTAAATGATTTGCTTTTTTCTTGTGACTCTTTCCAGCTTTCAAAAGGGGGTCACTGACCCCATCTAAAAATAAGGCTACAAATGTATTGTTATTGCCACTTTTTATTACTCCTCTTTCTATTCAGACCAATCCTATTCATATTCCAGTCTCTTATTCAAAAGAATGCATGGTTGCTAGTGTAATTTGGACCCTAGCAACCAGATGAAATGATGCTGTAATTCCAAACTGGAGAGCAGTTCAATTAAAAGTGCAATAACTCAAAAACCGCAAATAATGATAAATAAAAAACAATTGCGAATTGTCTCAGAATATCACTCTCTACATCATACTAAAAATTAACGGAAAGGTGAACAACCCCTTTTTCCCCCAGACCCCTGCTTTCTCTATAGTTACACCAGTGGGGTAATCAAAGTCATTTTGTCTTCACATCGTTAGCTATAGCAAATTCACAGGCACCAAAGAAAGTGAAATTGCCATATTTGCCAGTTTTCTAAAGGGGACACCATCATTAAAATAAAAGTTTGCTTTAAAATAATGGATATGGTAAAATTAATGAGATTATTGTTGCAATCCACTTTTCTGATGACCTATTTCCTCCACTTACTTTCTTGCACTAGTCTAGCTCATGCTCACATAGAATGTGTCGGTGGTTTAGCGGTAGAACTACAGAGGAGATTATGGTCAGACTTTCCGACCCACAGCATGAGGTGCTACACATTCTGATTCGCCACTATATTTCAGTTAGAATGAAGACAGATTAAGGATAAAGTTGCATTTTGTCACGTGAAAAATCTGCTATTGTTTAGTTTATAGATACGATTTTAATATTCATTCCATGTAGACATGTGAGACTACAGGGCAGATTTATTAAGGGTCGAATTGAAAATATTGAATTCAAATTATCGAAACCCGACACAAGATTTTTTTTTTAAACAAAATCTAATTAGTTTTTTGAGATTTATCATACTCTGGCCCTTTAAGGATTCGAATGGGACTATTCTTCACCTAAAACCTGCCAAATTACTGCATAAGTCAATGGGAGAGGTGCAGTGATCAATGTTTGTAGCCTTCCTGAAATTCGTGTTTTTCTCAGAGAAAAAACTCAAATCGAGTTTGGTCGAATTCTATTAGAGTTGTCGGGTCGGTAAAATTCGTCCCAGTTTGAAATATTCCATTTTTTAAAAGAAATTGCCCCAGATCGAACTTTGAGTAAAATCTAATTCATGTGAGTTAAAAAAAAAAAAACTCACATAAATTCGAATCTTGATAAATGTGCCTCTAAATGTTTAAAACTACGTCTGACTTGCAGGATGTGAACCGCCTGTCTGTCTAACCACCTCCAACATTATTCTCTTGTATATTTCTAACCTAAACCACTAAGTGCCACCCACTGCAGAGTCTATGGTGCAAACATAAAAATACCAATTTTGTACATTTTACTTTTCTGGGTTGCGTTTTAAATCAAATCTCTTTATCAACCAATACTTGTTTAAGACAAATATCTCTTTATCAACCAAATATATCTTAGGGATTTGTGTTTGTCGGAAAAACTGGAGGATATAATACAATAAAGAAAGGAAAACAGGAGCAATATAGAAATTGATATAACCTCGGTTTAATAATGTATGCATTGTTAAATAAGATTGATAAAATGCTAAATGAATGCATATGATTCTGTTATTGCTTTATCTTTTTTCTCTCCCCTCCCAGGCTGCTGGGTTGTAAAGCAGTGATAGCTATATATATATATATATATATATATATATATATCTATATATAGATAATGATTCATTTTCTGCTATACTGACAGCTGGAAGCTCCTATGAAGTTTTTTTTTTAATAATTTGCCTTTTTCTTCTGATTCTTTCCAGCTTTCAAATCGGGTCACTGACCCCACCTAAAAACAAATGCTCTGTAAGGCTACAAATGCATTGTTATTGCTACTTTGTATTGCTGATCTTTCTATTCGGGTCCTCTCCTATTCATATTCCAGTCTCTTATTCAAATCAATGCATGGTTGCTAGGTAATTTGGATCCTAGCAACCAGATTGCTGAAATGGCAAACTGGAGAACGGCTAAATAAAAGGCAAAATAACACAAAAACCATAAAAAAATGAAAACCATCTGCAAATTGTCTCTGGAATACTACGGTAGTAATTTATCAAAGGTCAAGTTCTGGTTTTCCTAAAATTTCGAGGGCGGTTTCACTAAAAACTCAACTTGTTTGTGATTTATTATGCCCCGAAGCTGTTAAAAGCCCGAATCTGAAAATATTCCAGCTAAAACCTGTGAAGGTCATGTAGAAGTCAATGGCAGAAAGATGTTTTTTGCCTTCATGATTTTCAGGTGTTTTACGATGGTTTGCGCTCGAAAACTCGATAAATTTCAGGTCTTTGAGGTTTTTTTAGCCTATAAACTCTATAAATTCGAGGTATTTTAGTTTTTTCCTACTTGCATTCAATGAAGTTTTTTACATTCAGGCTTTTTCAGAACGAAGCAAACATTCGAGTTGTGAATTTATCTGAGGTAAAAAAAACTCACAAACTTGATCTTTGGTAAATAACCAACCAACCACCTTAATGTTTCAGTTTGGCAGTAATCTAGGAGTAGAATCTGAACTGTTACAATTTGCTACATTAGTTGATACATTTTTCAGCATCATCTGTGGAATATTCACAACTATTGTATCAATTCTAACAATTGCCTGTAATGAAAACCAGGGATTCTGCTCAGCAGGGACAAAGATAAGAAATGTATCAAATCAGTATCAATTTAGAACAGTTTACAGAGTTGCTTTACAGAGTCGCTTTAGTAACAGTAACGCCCCCTCCCGGACCTGCTTTAGAAAGACATAAGAAGATGAAAAATAAAACCTTACACTTCAATATAAGAAAAACATACATAGAAAATACAAAGTAATAGAAAAAAGTCTTTACAGCCCCTTTAAAGTTGTGTATCAGATGATTCAGATTGTGTCAGACTCAAGGTCCCCATAGACGCAAAGATTTCTCTTGCCGAACGACCGATTTTAGCGAAGTTCGACCAATCCTTCTAAATTATTGTGCGGTTAGTGGGATTCTTATGATTTTTCGTCCGACATCTGTCAGAAAATTGATCGGCCAGGTTAAAAAATCTTTATCGGTCCCAGTGCAATCTACCCTTTGTTTTCCTGGCAATATCGCCTGAAATGGTCTTTTTAGTTGATGGACAATTCGTACGATCGTTTTGAGATAATCGTGGTCTCACGATGACGATTAGATCTTTTAAAAATCTTTACATCTATGGCCAGCTTGTTCATACATTGTTTATGGATACATACTACCTAAGTGACAACATGGTGGCCCATCTGAACGAGCCCTTCAATGTTGATTACAATTGGATTGCATTAGAGCATTTTCCACCTGAAACTGCATGTACTTGTGGTGTTAGGTGGGTTCCCATTAAAGCTATAAGAAAGTGGCTTCTCCACCGGCTGAAATATACTGGTAGAGAAAACACCCTAGGGACCACAAGGGTAAAAGTCTTACGTTTTTTTTTTTAATTTGAGGTTTACAAGAGTTTAGGTTACACTTCCTAATTTCCTTCTTTTTTTGTCTCAGTTGCAAAATGAAGAAGAGCCTGGAGAAAATGCCCAGGCTTCTACAGATGCCCCTCCACCATACAGCAGTATCGCTGGAGAAAGTTCAGGTAAGTGCATCATACAGTGACTGGAAGACCATTGCCCTTCAGAGGAAACCTATTTACAGACACTAGAGAAATACTGCACAGGAAAGACATCAGAATGCTGAGATGACCTTTCTCATGTCTTTCCTGAGAAGCAACAATAGGAGACTTTGTATAGTTGTGTAGAAAACAACTACAGTCTGTATTGACCGGCAGATGGTGGGGTTGTTACAAAGGTCATTATTGATAGTTTTGACTGTAGAACACATTAGTTCTGCGGTTATTCGCTAATTTTCATTGCATCTTTATTACTTACTTTTTTTTAATCACTCCCAAAAATGTGCCGTTATTTTCCATAAGCCCTATACGGAAACTTGTAATGGGATTGGGGGTTGTGGGTTATTACAAGTTATATCTTAAATTACATTTGTTTCTCTCTCTCTCTCTCTCTCTCTCTCTCTGTATATCTGTCTATTTTGGCAAAAGGACTATTTGATTACAAGGACGAGTTAGGATTTCCAAAACCACCCTCTTACAATGTGGCAACAACCCTCCCCAGTTATGATGAAGCAGAGAGGACTAAAGCAGAAGCTACCATCCCTCTTGTCCCTGGAAGAGTAAGTATTCTAATCCCTGATCAAAGCTGTGCGTATAGTCACGATATGCAGTTTGCGACAAGGTAAAATGACAAACATTAGTTTATTTACATTTTTGGATTTTATTTATACCCTGCTATAATAATGTCAGATCACCTAGTGACATTCTTTCTATGTTTGTTTATTTCATAATTTTTTCATAAAATTCATATATTATACCATCAACAAATAAACAAACAAAAATGTCACTTAGGGCAGAGACACACGCTCAGATTAGGGGAGATTAGTTGACCAGTGACAAATCTCCTCCTTTTCAGGCAACTAATCTCCCTGAACTGCCTCCCGCCGGCTAGAATGTAAATCACTGGCGGGATGGCACTCGGAGCACTTCGTTTTCCAAAGTTGCCTCACGAGGAAACTTCGGGCGACTTCGGAAAACAAATCACTCCGAGTGCCATCCCGCCGGCGATTTACATTCTAGCCATCGGGAAAGCAGGGGTAGGCAGTTTGGGGAAATAGTCGCCCCGAAGAAGAGGAGAATTATCACCGGGTGACTGCTCTCCCCGAATCTGAGCGTGTGTTATAAGCATTTACATATTTATGGGTAATACAGTATTCAGAACCTTTCATACTATGACACTTGTATTTGACTGGCTTCTGTCAACATGAAAACTAAGTATATAACTTTTTAAAGGGAAAGTTCACTTGAAATACAGTATAGCAACCAGGCAACAGACAGGAAGTCAGAGTAGAAAGGTAAGAATTCTGGAGCGCCGGAGGGTGTGAAACGCGTAAGGTGGGCCTTGTGGGGTCAGTATGTATCTGAGTTTTAATGCTAATATAAATAAAATGTTTTTTTAACTGAAGAAAAAAGCCTTGGGACAGTTATCTTTGGATATAGGAATTCTTCGCATATGATTGCCTGTGAACTGGGGCGAGTCCCTTAGGCTTAACTAAGGCAGAAATCAGATGTGGACTCCAATTGATGAATACTAGAGTAGAAAGGTAAACAATAAAACAATGTCACTGAAGCCTTATAGTCAATCTGTGTTTTTTAGTATTGTTTTTGCCTTGCCAGCCATAATGATGCAGAATAGGAAGTCTAATAATTGGAAAATCATAAAAAAATGAAGACCAACTAAATAGTTGCTTTAGAATATGTACATTTAGAGCATACTACAATTTTTTTTAAAAAGTGAACTTCCCTTTAAATATTTCATTCCAATAATGTGTATTTGTGGCCAGATATTCATGTGCAGAGGTGTAATGGTCTATAAACACAGCAGCTAAGCATTTTAATTTTTCAGCTTTGAATCGGAGTATTATATTGTTCGGTCCATTAGTATGGCCGTTTGTAGTGTTTTATGAGATATTTGCAGCTTTAAATTGCTATTACCAGACTTTTGGCTTAATGGCTCTCTTTGAAGGTCAATGACCCTAACGCTAGTGGCATACTAGTTGTGTTTCCAGGCCAGTGTAGAAACACAAAGAGAGTAAAGGCTGCCTCCGCTTTGTGTTCTGTATGCACTAACATGCATAGCGTCAGCACAGAAAATGGATATTGTGCCACTAGTCTAAATGACTATGAGCTTTTTAGGCTCTTCCTGTATAGTCCATTAAACCCAACACTGCTGACTATCTAAGTTTCAAAGAGAGCTGTTGATCTAAAAGCCTGTTGTTGGCAGTGCTACTATCTCAGAAACCGCTCATTTAGGTGCATATGTGCTAAAACAAGTTTTATTTTTTTCTCTATTTTTCTCTATTATTTAGCTCTGTGAGCATTCGGTTTTATTGTTATTGTTACATTTTATTCCTTATTTTTCTATTCAGTCCCTCTCCTATTCATAATTTAGTCTCTCATTGAAACCACTGCCTGGTTGCTCAGAAATACAAGACTATAGCAACCAAGATGTTGAAATCCCAAACTCAAGAGTTGCTGAATACATAAAGCTTAATAACTGAAAAACCATTAACAAAAATGGAAACCAATTTGCAAATTGTCTCAGAATATCAATGTCTATGTCACACTAAGGGGGTATTTTACTAAAATCTGAATTTATCTCATCTCAACCCTTAACTAAAAAAAACCCCTACCTTACGTAGACCCCTCCAGGAAATGCCCCTAACTTTTTACTCACCCTTCGGTTAAGATTCAGGGACGCAGTTCACAGCAGCCATCTTCAGGGTCTTCAGTTATCTAAAAATGAGACCAGCGAATCGGTCTCTGTTTTCGACAACTGTGCATGCTCTGAAATGGACGAAAATTGTCAATGCGCGATGAACCGAAAGATGGCTGCCGTTAACTGTGATCCCTGAAGGGGTAAGTAAAAAGTTAGAGCCATTTCCCCGGTCAGCTAGGCTGGGGGGAGGAGAGAGGGGGTCTAAGAAGGATGGGGTAGGGTTTTTTTTAGTTAAGGGTTGAATTTTCCTTTATCCAAACTCCCATGCCAGATTTTGCCTTATTTATAATTAATTGGAACCGGAAAAAAAACCCAATAAGTTCGAGTGAAAACCTGAATCTTACAATTATTTTCAGACTTAGTTCCAGAATTGCTCGTTTTTTAAGGGTGTTTGGCCGAAAACCCCAAATTTATCGAATTAAACCCAGTGCAAACCACAATATTTTCAATTTGGGATGGGGACATCTCCAGTCCACTTATACAGCACCTCGACAAGTCTGAGAAATCACAGATTTTCTGGCTTTTTGCAGCATCAGGGTATAATAAATCTCGATAAATTTGAGGGGGTTTTTTCCATGAAAAATTGTTGTTTTTGTCCCAGAAAGCCAGACAAAAGATATATTCAAGGTTTAGTAAATAACCCCCTTCAAGTTAAATTAAAGGTAAACAAAGGTGAAGCTATCCTGTTTTGAATTGAAAGCTGAGATTTGATAATGGGATGCCCTTAAAATCACTGTTATTATAAACAAGTACTTATAAGGCACCAACATACTCCTCAGTGCTGTAGGGCAGGATTGTGACAAGCATTTGTTTTTGTGCTTTTCTCTTTTTGGATATGATCTGCTTTCACACAGCACAGGGAGAGATTGGATACCTTTGATGATTTCTTCCCTATTTCACTGGAGGTACGACAAATGCTCCAACTCCTCAATAGAAACAATTCCGCTAGAAATACTGTTGTGTATGTTCCAGAAAGCTACGAAGATAACCTTTGTAGAGAAGATAGTGGTAAAAATAGATTTGTAGCATTTAGAACAAGGTATGCTTATTGTTTATATACAAGTCTCCGTCTTACTAACTGTTAGTATCTAGCAGGTACTTTCATTTTGTTTTCAATTTCTTAGTATTCTTTTATATGGCATTAACGGGTGAAGGGGTAGAATCACTCTATTAGCTTAAAAGGGTGAACAATGTCTGCTGAGTCAATGGCCGACCATCGTGTTCTCCTAATCTGAGGAGTCATGTATGACTGAGAGGAAATGGAGCAAGTTTTCAACAAATGATACATGATAAAAGCAGCATCCTGTACTAGATTAGTTATCTATTATTATATAATGCTCACACTGAAAATAACCCCTCCCCTCATCTTCATAATGACAGAACACTTCTGTGCTCCCTTCAATTAACATTGACATGATTTTATGATTTTTTCATAATAATAACTATTTCCATCTGATAATCTATAAATAGAGGAGTCCGAAGTGTTAGGTCGCACGTGGAAGAGCAGAAGGAATCGCTCATCCCGAACATGCCAGCGACTCGAAGATTTAATGCGGGGTTTTGCGCCTGCCCACACATCACTTATATCATCCTTAATAAAGGCCCCAATAAAGGAACAAAATATTGGATGCACAAAACAAATCTTCAAACCGGCACACCCTTAAAAAACCTTTGCCCTTTTATTTTTAATACATTGTACAAAAGTCCAATGTTTCGGTCCTCATTAGGACCTTTCTCAAGCTTTCGGTCCTAAGTTGGACTTTTGTACAATGTATTAAAAATAAAAGGGCAAAGATTTTGTTAAGGGTGTGCCGGTTTGAAGATTTGTGTGTATATATAAATAACTGTGCATTATATATATAATCCACATGGTTGAATGTGTTTGTTCTGATAATAGGTTTGTCAAAACAAGTAACTTTTCTCTCAAACTAAACATAGTATTTGCAATTAAAGAAGCCCATGCTTGCTTTTCCCTTCTTATATTCCTTTTGTTATATTTTGGAACCGAGTTCTCCGAGGTGACAAAACACCTGCCATCTTTCCCATATTTTATAATTAAGGCTGAGATGGTTCTTTCTTTTTCTTCATGGCAATGAAAATCAGAGTTTAATGTTTCACTGTTGTGCACAACACGGCACAATGAGATTGGTGAATTGGATTCCATGTTAATGCCTTTGCATTTGCTTTTTTTTTATAGGATGACGATTTTGTGGCAAGGGATGATTTTGATGATGCAGATCAGCTGAGGATAGGAAACGATGGGATTTTCATGCTTACATTCTTTAGTAAGTAGAAGAAAAAATGCAGAGAAATGGACAGATATTTAGCATCTATTATGCCAAATCTATATTATAACGCTATCTATATTATAACGCTAGGGACTTGGGGATTTTCATGATTTTGAGCACTTTTCTGTCAGTAAAGAAAAAATAATTTAACATTAAAAAAAAAAAAAAAAATTGCTTAGCAACAATTGTTTGGCTACAATTGTGTTTTCATCTTACATTCTGATCTCCATATGGCTGACCTAGTTGCTAGGGTAATAAAGCAAACGTATAGCATATACAATTCATATTGCTTTACCGATATATCTGTTGTTACAGTCATAGGTACAAAGGCACACCCCCCCCCACATATAAAACATTCTTTGCCCTCTCAGATCTAAGAGTTGAGGTTCACTAATTACATTTTTATCAGGCTTTGCGTTCTTTGGTTTGAAACCACCGCCAGAACTATTCAATTTTGGAGACTATACAGGGTAAGAGAAGGTGTTGCATTTCAAGAAATGTGACAAGTGTTTAAAACCAGAAGGTGTTTAAAGTAAATAAAGTGTTATATTAGACAGGATCTGAACTTTGTGGTACAGCCGCAAGCAGCTGCCATTCGAATGTGTGCCTCGTGGCAAGTAGGTTTGGAGCAGTGGAGTAGGGTGCACTTTCTTGTGTAAAGATTGAATGAAACTGCAAACCTACGGAAAGATAGACTGTTCACTTAGAGGCTAGTGGAGATATGTTTGGGGGTGGCAATAGGCAGAGACTATGGGGCAAATTCACTAAGAATCGTAGTTGCGCAACTTCGCCACACTTCGCCAGGCGTAGTTTCGCCAGCGCTCCGCAAATTCACTAAAATCCGAAGTTGCGCACAGGGGTAGCGTAAGGTTGCGAAGTTGCGCTAGCGTTGATTCGCTAAGTGAAGCGAAGTTACGCTAGCGATGGTTAATTTGCATACGGTGCCAAATTCAAATTTCAATAGAGGAATACGTAGAATCACTATAAATGCCTGGGAAACCTTCAAAACATCAAATAATTTTTTTTTTTTTGCCCTACACATGTGCCCACTGTATAGTTAAGTTGCCATGAGTTAAGAAATGTAGGGGGGAAGGAGGGGAGCCCCAAAAAATTTTTCGATCTTTTTCAGCCTATCACCCATAATATAGAAAAAACGCCAGCGTTTTTTGGGACTTAGAAAAAATGTGACCTTTTTTTTAAGCAATCCCTATCTACTCTATTGCGCTTCGCCTGGTCTGAGGTGGCGAAGGAAGTCTAGTGTAAAAGGTAGCGTTCAGTACACTGTGCGCGTTAGTGAATTTGCGTAGTTACGTCCGTAGCGAAAATTCGCCAGGCGTAAGGGTGCGAAGTAACACTAGCGAATTTACGCCAGCGTTCATTAGTGACGAAAATGCCCAACGCTAGCGAATTGATGTCAAAGGCTTCAGACCAACAATAAGCTGAGGTGCACATTTGTAGGGTGTTGACCAATTAAAACAACTCCAGATATCAAGGATAAAATACCATCTGAGTCTGCCCCAGCAACTCCTCCAGATATCAAGGATAACATACCATTTGAGTCCAGCCATTCCTCCAGATATCAAGGATAACTTACCTTCTTAGTCTGCCCCAGCCATTCCTCCAGATATCAAGGATAACTTACCTTCTTAGTCTGCCCCAGCCATTCCTCCATTACCATATACAATAATGTACAGAAATACTATTGGATCATACAATTGCAATAAAAACAACATGGGGTATTTTGATGATGATAAAAAGATGTATTGCACATGTGAATGTTAGGTTATGCAAATGTATCCACCAGAAATCATACCAATAACCTTGTGCTGCCTTCTCTTTTTACTTTCGCAGTGGCATTCCTGTTCAACTGGATTGGATTTTTCCTTTCTTTCTGCCTAACCTCATCCGCAGCAGGCAGATATGGAGCCATTTCTGGTTTTGGTCTCTCTCTAATTAAGTGGATTCTAATTGTACGGGTAAGTCTTACTAAAACCAGGGTTGTTATTTGAGGACAAGGATGGGAATTGTTTCAAATGCGCTGTAAAATAATTTCTTTTATCTGTGTTCTTGATTGTATTAGTTCTCCACCTACTTCCCTGGATATTTTGATGGACAGTACTGGCTTTGGTGGGTGTTCCTAGTACTGGGTGAGTAAAAATATCTATTTTGGTTGAAAGGTTTTAACTTTTTTTTAAGCTTTGTTATTTCAACGATTGCTCCACTTTGAAAATTGGTATTGGAAACCAATGTGCTTCATTAAATAGATTTGCAGGAACATTGTTGTTGCACTGTAATTTGAATGGTCTCTTAGTATAAGGTCTGCTGTGTTTTATAGTAGCCTTACAGTAGGAGGCTAGCAGTAAAATCCAGTGTGTAGTTACTGCTGTGGCTTTTCTCTTATCCAACCTGATCTTATCAGGGTAACACTTAATGTACAGGCTAAATTTTTTTTTGGGCGCATTATAATGACACTTTTTATGCAATGCACACGCACAATTGGTTACAACAATCTGACTTCAGATTCTCGGATTTCAGGTTTTCTGCCTTTTTATTATTTTTGTTAATATTGATGGTGATCTAATCACTGAAAAAACGTCAATTGACATGATTCTGGTGTATTTGGCAACAACCCAAAGCCTTAAAAATGTTCTTATGTGCTTATTTATTTATTTATCGTGTTTAGACATAGCTTTATGTGATCCCTCTGCACAACAATATGTAAAGACTCGCTGTAGAGACCCATGCTTATAAATCACTTCATAACCTTCTGAAAACATTTTGGAAATATTTGCACAATACTTGTTATCACTTACTAGATAATCACCGTTGCCTCTCAGCAGTCTTTGAAAAACGAAAGCAGAAATGAATAGATTAATTTAGATACAGAATTATTTTCCACCATGGTGATCTGTATAAAACAATGCTGCACTCTAGTGGCAATTGCAGTCCAGTTCAGAATCCTTCTATTCATTTGTGTAACCTGCACGACCCTAAAAAAGTTTGCCAAATTCACTACTGGTATGGGACCTGTTATTCTGTTATAGAACATGAGGATATTAGAAGTCGCCTTCGAATTCCAAAATAAAAGCTCTTGGCCTTTGGCCTCGTTTGTTTATATGGTCATATGTAAGTTACGGGGTGGGAAGGTAAATCACATGAATTTTTGTCACAAAACAAGGAAGTAGAAAAAAATTTCCACACCTTTTCATTTCCGGATTCGGTTTGGTGTTTGGTCAAATCTTTCACAAAGGATTCTGGGATTTGGCTTGAATCCCAAATAGTGGATTTGGTGCATCCCTAATTAATATGTATCCTAAATACAGTGCAGCTTCTTGGTACACCCCTTTATAACTATAATATACTATTAAGATTCACGTGCATGTCATTCTCTTGCAGGATTCCTCCTCTTTCTCCGAGGCTTTATCAATTATGCAAAGGTTCGAAAAATGCCTGATAACTTTTCCACTCTCCCCCGGACCAGAGTTCTCTTTATTTATTAAAGGTACATCACAGTAATGCACACAGATCTTTCCTGTGTGGTTTTATTTGTTTTTATGTTTAAAATAAAGTATATATGGAAGATGTCATTACTCACATGATGCATATGGTTAGCTATGCAGTACTAAAGAGTGCATTTTTATCAGATACTAAATGTATTACATAGGAACATAGTAAGTTAGGTTGAAAAAAAAAACACAACAAATTCAACCTGTCTGTATATAAACTGCCTAACTGCTAGTTGATCCAGAGGAAGGCAAATTTGAAGCCTCTCCAATTTGCCTCAGAGGGGAAAAATTCCTTCCTGACTCCAAGATGGCAATTGGACTAGTCCCTGGATCAAAGTATAAGGGGCAAATTCACTAAGATGCGAAGTTGCGCCAGGCGCAACTTCGCCGCACTTCGCCACACTTCGCAAGGCATATTTCCGCCAGCGCTCCGCAAATTCACTAAAATCCGAAGTTGCGCACAGGGGTAGCGTAAGTTTTCGAAGTTGCGCTAGCGTTAATTCGCCAGGCGAAGCGAAGTTTTGCTAGAGATGGTTCATTTGCATACGGCGCCAAATTCAAATTTCAATGGAGGAACACGTATCACCACTTCAAATGCCTAGAAAACCTTCAAATCAGCAAATAAAAATTTTATTTTGCCCTACACATGTGCCCACTGTCTAGGTAAGTTTCCATGAGTGTAGGGGGGAAGGAGGGGAGCCCCAAAAATATTTTCGATCTTTTTCAGCCTATCACCCATCATGTAGAAAACACGCCAGCGTTTTTTGGGACTTAGAAAAAATTTTGACTTTTTTTGAAACAATCCCTATCTACTCTATTGCACTTCGCCAGGTCTGAGGTGGCGAAGGAAGTCTAGCGTAAAAGGTAGCATTCAGTACACTGCGCAAGTTAGTGAATTTGCGTAGTTACTTCGCTAGCGAAAATTCGCCTGGCGTAAGGGTGCGAAGTAACACTAGCGAAACTACGCCAGCGTTCGTTAGTGAATTTGCGCAGGAACGAAAAATGCCAAGCGCTAGCGAATTAACGCTAGCGTTCGGCGCTTCGGCGCTTAGTGAATTTGCGCCCTAGTGTTTAACAGTAGCCAACTCCCTTGTTCCTCTTCAATTCATCACCATATGATCCTGAGCACTTACCTTTGGCCTGTGATGGTGCGTCTGTGCGGTTAGTGATGTAATTTGAGAGAAAAAAAACACAGGAGTGCTCTGTGGGGTTGTTAGTGTGGGACAGATCAATAGAGAAAGGGCACAGATTCATGTGATAAAATCATCATAAAAACACCCTATAATAAAAACATGTACTGCAAATCACGTTTCTCTATAAACACGATATACTTTTTGCTTAAAAAAACAAACATTTGGAGTAGATTGTGGCTCTTGCTACTGTACCCTCTGATGCTGTGTGTTAAAGTCACGTTTTTTTTTTTTTTTTTAGGAACAGTTAAGTTAGTGTTTTTACTTAATGAAAATATTATGTACTGTTGCCCTGCACTGGTAAAACTGATGTGTTTGCTTCAGAAACACTACTATAGTTCATATAAACAAGCTGCTGTGTAGCAATGGCGAAAATTTAAAAAAGACTAGATGGCACGGGTTAAATAGTAGATAACAGATAACCCCATTATGTTCTACAGAGCTTGTCTGCTATCTACTGTGTAACCTGAGCTGATTTTCCTTTGAATAGCAGCCCCCTTTGCTACACAGCAGCTTATTTATATAAACAATAGTAGTGTTTCTGAAGCAAACACACCAGTTTTACCAGCGCAGGGCAACACTGCATTATATTTTTATTAATTAAAAACACTTTCATTCTGTGATGTTACTGTACCTTTAAAGGAACAGTTCATTGTAAAAATAAAAACTTAGTAAATAGGCTGTGCAAAATAAAAAACCCAATCCCAGCAGATGTCTAACAGAACCGAATACAACTCCCTGCTTTTCAGTTCTCTAACTGAGTTAGTCTACGACTTGAAGGGGGCGACATGGGCCATAACTGTTCCCATGCAGCTCAGATTCAAAAGCAAAGAATCAATTGCAAACTCAAACAGTTATGGCCCATGTCCCCCCCCCTTAAAGTCACTGATTGGTTACTGCCTGGTAAGTTCTCCTTACAAACAGTAAATGCATAGAGGCCCCTCCTTTGATTGATTAAGACGATCACCCTTATGTGCTACCTCAACAAAAACTAGTGGGAAAATGTGCTGAACAAGAGCTATTGATCTTGTTAGTTGCTTATCAGTGCAGATTGGTCACACGTGGGTTTGCACTAAAATTTGACAGATTATCATTCAGGAGCAGGGCTGGACTGGACTGGTACAAAATCCCAGTAGGTCCCAACCAATGCCCCATCTAGTTCCTTCTTGGCTATGTGCGCAAAATAATTAATTTGTGCACACATTTTGGACTTGTGTATGTGTTTTTAAAAACTGTATGCTATAGTCAGAATAAATGCTAAATTTTGTGTGTTAACACAAAATTCTTTGTGCGTACCACAATTTGTTGGCTGGCCACAATATTTGTGTGCACGCACAGCTTAGAGGGAACATTGGCCCCGACCCTGTTGGGCCCTGCCTGCAAGCCAGCTGCTTCCAACTGCCACTATTCTTTGCCCAGTTGGAATGCACGGCCATCTTTAATTTTAAGTAAGTAGTGCTGAGCGTAGGAGTGGCTTTGTCTGGGGTGGAGGGGGGGTCAGCATGACTGGTTGGTGGGCCCTGAAGTTGGATATCCGGTGGGCCCCAGGTACCCAGGAGGATCAGCTGGCTTTACTTTGGTCACCCCCTTCAGCATGACTTAAAGTGGCTATATACAGAGAGATCCTCTCGTTTGTAGATGTCGCCAAATGAGTGGATCTCTCCACGATACGCCCCCTTGAGGTGGGGCGATTTCGGGCTGATACAATCGTGGGCCTAATGATCGGATCATAATGAAGGGTAAACGGGCGGTTGGATTGAGGGACTGCATCAACGAACAGATGCGACCAATGGCGTAACTAGACCCCCTAAGGGCCCTGGTATGCAAATTTAAAACTGGGCCCCCCTAATGCATTGGGCTGGAATACAGCATTACTGGGTTGAGAGAGCAAGTATACAGAAAAATTGTAATGAATGTATGAGGCAACATTGCTTAGAATTATGTTTTCTTTAATTAGGCAAACATTTGTTTTGGGTTTTTTTTTCCAAGGTAAATGGATTGCATGATATTTTATATAGAGGCTTTAAAAGTTAAACATGCCAGATGAAAATGATCATAACCATCTCCATACAATTTCATACATTTCTGTAAAAACTATCATACATAGTCTGATTTAATACATGGTATGATTTAATGATTTGTTATGTTGATTCTAGTAGAATAATGCTGGAGTAGATGGTGATTTTATTGGCTGTTCCCCTCCTCCTCGCTTCTTGCAGGGATCATTAGGACACGACCACCCCTAATTTGAAACAGATAGGAACCAGTGAACATCTATAGGATCTCCAGTAAAGGGGCTATTTTTAAAGACAATATTCATTTACACCCAAAAGTAAAACCAGTACCATATAGTATACATCATTGCCTACAGAATTAATTTATAGTATACGTCTCCTTTAATGGGAAAGCATACAGCTGTCTACACCTTTATATAACATGAGCAAAATAAGTAGAACTTATGCTCAAAATACATTCTGCTTCTTCTTTTAATTAAAAAAAAAAATTAGAGCATTATTTTGCTTTGGCACCAACAGGCAAAACGTATGTTTAGAACAAGCCATATACATTGCATTCATGTTGAACAAGGAGATGGGGAGGGGATACTGTTCCCATAAAACGGAAGGATTAATCCTGCATTGGGCAACATTTAATGATGTTTCTGTATGGAGAAACGTGATGCAATTGGCCCATCCTGTGTATTGACACAACTCACAGGAAACCCTTTCTAATTCTTTTCCATGTGCCTTATTTCTGGCAGATGTATTTCGGTCTCCGCCTTCCTGCATCTACCATCATCCCCTGTATTGGAACACCTGCAGGAAGAGTGTTAACTGCTCGAAAAGAAACTGAAGGAGAGGATAAAATCACGTTGGAATTAAAAAAAAAATAAAAAATTCTGAGAAAACATCAAGAAAACAAATAAAATCAGTACTTCTGAAGATGAAGAAGAAAAATTAGCTTTTTTTCCCTTTTTTTTTTTAGGTGTACGACTTTTCATAGGTCTTGCAGAATTCTGGAATCATTAGTGGCTACTGTATAAAATCAAAGCTATCGCAATCAAGTTTGTGATGTACTTAATAAAAAGCCTTATATATTGTTTGTAAAGTTTTCCACTGCGGTTACTGCACCTCTTCTGCCAGCAGGGGGCAGCATTGCTTTATTTTGTTTTTCCCATTTCCTCCATCAACTGCCGCTCAAATGTCTGTGTACTGTATTGTGTTTTGCTTTAGTCAAAGCCACAAACATTCCGTAGGTATGATTGGATAGGCTTTAGTAAGCAGCACCCTGATACTTGCTATAAATATAATTTAATATTGTGTTTATAAATTGATGAACAGAACTGGAAAGAAAACAGGGGAAATCACAGTAAAATATATTTATTCTCTTATGTAGTCCAATCGTTTTTAACAGAATAGTTCTACATGTTGATTAAGTAGGGAGAACGTTTAAAGGGCATGTAAAGGCAAAAAAATAAAATCCCATTTTTACTTTCTTGAATGAAAAAGAAACCTATTTGTACTATATAAAAAATGTGTACCGTTTTTAAAAGAAACCTGACTGTATGCAGTGAAATACTCTCTTTGTTTATTGTTGTGAATAGGAATTGTCAGATGGTCCCTAACTGCTGAGCAGGGAAACAATCATACTTATGAACAGCAGGGGGAGCCCACGACTTACTTCCCAGCCATGCAGAACTCAAGCAGCTTTGTTTATGACGATCCCTAAGCAGCCCAGACTACACTGAGCATGTGCACAGTCTTAGTCTTGCAAAGATATTTAACAAAGTTACAAGATGGTGACCCCCTGTAGCCAACTTTAAAAGCATACATTATTTGTTTGATTAGGCTTGTGGTGCAGTGAGTTTATTTTTAAATTTAGTATAAAAAATCCAGCATTTCTAGCATTATTCTGTTTTAGACTTTACATGCCCTTTAACGTTACCCTGTAACCCATAGCCACCAATCAGCTGGTTTTTACTGACCTGGCAAAGTTGAAAGAAAATGATTGGTTCAGGGGTGTAACTACAGAGGAAGCAGACCCTGTGTCTGCAGGGGAACCCAGGAGGTATAGGGGTCCCATGAGGCCCTAATTCATATACAGTTTCAATAAATATTGGAGAAACAAGTCAACCTCTAAACATTTTGGGGGCCTGAAAAATAATTTTATGTGGGACCCAGCAATATCTAGTTACGTCACTGGATTGGTTGCTATGGATTGCAAGGTAAGGACGAACCTTGCCCAGGTTTCTGTGTAACCCCTGTAAGAATAAATAAGCAATCTTTATATATTTAGTGTAGTCAGTAATATCTTCATGAATTTGTCTATAAAGTGAGCCAGTGGTAAAAACTGAAACCTGCTTTTGTGAAAGACCTAGTACTTAGCATAAAACAGGACTTATTTTGCTTTGTTTGAAGCACCGAAAGCCCTTTGGCCCTTGAGATTTTCACAGGGGGAGGGATCACTGGTCTTGGATTTGATCATGGGAAGCTCAGCAGGACTAAACTGGATCTCTACCACCATATTCCCTGTTTAAGTCCTAGGCGGCATTGCTTTGCTACTGTCTCATTCCCAGGTTTCCAACTGGAAAATCTCATTCTAAGTGATTTATTCTCCCGCTAGCAACACCGTGGCCTTAGCAAGTATTCAGCCGAACAGGAACGCTGGGCTTTGCAGTATGTCATAACATTTTCCTATCTTCTAATTTATTCTAAATGATACGATTAGATTGTATAAACCTTTTGAGCTTCTTTCCTCAAGCAGGATCATGATTCATTTCAGCTGCCAGAGGTTGGTCTGTGTGGTGTTAATACCTCGAATACATGGAGATTCTGCTGGTCCCAGAATTATTGCAAACTGCTGAACTCAGTCTCATTGGTGAAGAAGGGACACAAGGCTGAAAATTATCTCTAGTGGGCAGAAGGCTACTAATGGGCACCTCCATGACATACCTGTACTTATTGTGCTTTGAAATTGTGTAAGCAGAACTTTGCATTTTGTGTAGACTGATATGCACTTTTTTTTGGCCAAGTGGCAATTCACTTTAAATTTTAACTTCTATGTTTAAAATAAAATGTAAATATAGCAGAATATTAATAAATGTCACTTAAGTAGCTAATCTGGGAGTATAACTTGTTATTGAAATGAACGCTAAAAAGAGTGCAAGATTTTGTCCGATTGTAGTGCAGATTTATCTTTATATACGTCCTTCAGCTTCATTCCACTCAAACAAAAAGAAAGCTTAACTAATGGAACCCCCCAATCCCTCATCAGAGGTCATTGTCTATTAGTTTTCATGTTTTCCATCTGTAAGTGAGGGTAGCCCAAAATGTTACCAAACCACCCTGCCCTATTTATCTCAGATCCAGATAAGACTCTGGAGTGGGTCATTTGGATCATGAATAATATAATTTTATAATATAATGAAGACATGAAATCCATTACATCCAAAGAGACGGGGATAATAAAACTTCATTGGAAGCAGCATAGATCTGCAACATTGGTTACACCAGGCAGAATAATCTCCCTATTTAATATATTTCATATTTCCTAAGGAGTTAGCAAAACACAGTATTGGCTGGGAACCTTTAACATAATGCACTCACTTGTACACACTTGTACATACAGATACAAATGAGGCAGGAGGTGTAGAACACAGTGTTAACAGGCAACCTAAAGTACAGGGCTCCTTTGCCCCCTTCACCCACTATTGCTCCCTAACTTGTGCATCTGAATGATCTGCAGGGTTCTTTTTTTGAAAGCCTGAGGTTGTGCTTTCATCCACCCTATAAGTATACAAAATGTACTGGGTGCATCCAAAGTCCTACCCCAAAGCATGGCTCCAAGATCCTGAGAGCCCCAGGCCAAAAGGCACAGAAGGGGTCCCAAGTCCATGGGCCCACCTTCACCGAAGCTAGGGTGAGCCCCGTAGTCCCCGGCCCTCCCGGTACAAAAGGCACAGACAGAGGGCAAGGGTCTTTAGACTCTCCACCTCAAAGCTTAGGGAGAGACCCTTTTACCCTGGGTTACACCAATGCTTCCCCCAGTGCTCAAAATCCATATCCTGGGGCAAAGCCCTAAAGGACTATATGCACCCGAGGCCTGTGAAAAAGATTTGTTGACACACATAAAAAATATAGATAAAAAAGTGCTTAAAAGTGTTTAAAAATAAGTGCTTAAAGGATAACTATCGCAAAAAATGAAAATTTAATACAAGCACCAGCATACTAAACTAAGAAACTTTGTAAATACAATCAATTAAATATTCTGCATTGTTTCTAAAATAATCAAGTTTATATGTTCACTATCCCACTCTCAGCATCTGTTTTTTCTTCATTCTTTCTTGCAGGAGTTGGGTCAGATAGTCATTCACAGTAAAATCCAATTTATATTATAGGGGGGGGGGCTTCCTTTCCTAGCAGATGTATTAGAGCTCACTGAAATAACTGCTTCCAGTTCAAACAAAATCTAACAAAATAACTGCCTTTTGCACAAATTTTGCATGTAGAGAGACGTGATGTCTGGTGATTTTAATAGAGTGAGCTCTAATACATCTTCTAGGAAAAAGATATATTGGATCTAACGGTCAATCAAAATCAGACACCCAACTGCTGAATGAAGAGCTTGGGCTTCTATAATGCTTGGGCCCCTGGCCAGAAAATCAAGTGTTTCTTCATCTCACCAGAAGAGGCTTTAACACCCCTCCTGACCCTTCGGGTCTCTTCCTGCTGCAGCTCTCTCCCTGCAGCTTTCCCTCCACTTATCTCCCCCTCCCATCTGACTCCTGGCACAGCTCTCTTACATCACACGGTGCGCTTCTGTCCCTCTCGACGGTCACGTTTGATGATGCTTCCGGTTTGCAGCAACATCACTTCCGGTTTGATAGTGGTCGGCGGGTTGCAGATAAGGCAGTTGTGGGTCTGGGTCAGGTAGCGGTTCAAAGTGGGTAAATATGCATGTCACGGTTCAGTTGCGGCCTGCGGGGTCCGGGGCTTAGAAATTGGTTCCACGCAAGACTCTACCATAGGGAACAAAATATAAGGTTATTCCCATGACTAAATGTCAACTTAGGTAAAGAAATGTAAAAAAACCCAGCAATTATGGTATGAATAAAATGTTTGATAAAATAAGGAAACAGATACAAATAATTCTGTAACCCAAAGGCTAAGTAATATCTGAAGGAACTCTCGTTCCCTAAAAAGGAGTTGGGGGTGATGCTAGTTAACAGCTCTTAATGAGATCTGTGCACTCAAAAGATGGGAGAGCAGCCTTGCTGGCTGAACTATAGAACCCTGTAGAAAAGCAGCCTGCTGAAACCAGACAGTATAAAAAGCTTTTGAGTACCATACATGAACTCTTTAGCAGTGGAATGTTGTTACTGGGCCCCACAGCAAGATCATTGGGTCCCTATAACTTTAAGCTGTGTAAGGGTCTGTTTCCTCTATAGTTACACTCATGTTTTTTAGTAATATATTTGTGAGTTTGTAACATGGTAGTGGTTAAAAAAAGAAAATTCACGTTCAGCCTCTTGTCCTAGTGAAAGCTACCTGTTTACCTACAGTACATGCTAGTTGATCATTTGTGTTTTGTACTATGTGCTTTTTGTTCATGGGTGGAGAAACATAACTTGTTCAGGTCCCCAAAGTTACTGGCAACCCTGTGTGTGATATTGATATAGCAACTTATGGGGTTATTTACTAAAACTAAACTCCCATCCACAATTGAACTCATTTATCAATAATTTCTTCTCGAGAAAGTCGGAATTAAAAAATGTTGTGACAAAATCGAGCTTCAATTCATGTCGTAGAATTTACGCTCTGAAAACTCGACTTAATCAAATTGTTGCTGCGAAAACTCGACTTTATCAGATTATGGGACGAAAACCCAGACTTTATCGGATCATCCAGAGCAGATCACAATGTTAAGAAACAACTTTAGGGACGTTTGCCATTGACTTCTACATGACCTCGACAGTCTTTATCTTTGAGTATTTTCGGATTTTGATTTTTTGCAGCTTTTTTCCATTGAAGAATTTGAGTTTTCCCCTTTAAAAACTCGACCAAATAAATTCAAGGTTTAATAAATGGGCCCCTTAGTGAAATATATTTGTGGTTTGAGTAAAGGTTTTTCCATAGGGGACAATACCTGCTTGACATACCACAGATCCTCTCTTTTATACTATTAATAGAACACCCTGTTTTCTTATACGAAAAAACTGATCCCTGTGCCTCCGCCAAGGCTGATGCTAGGGTTCCCTTGTTACAGGTATAGGATCTATTATCCAGAATGCTTGGGACCAGGGGTTTTCGGTAAAAATGATCTTGCTGTAATTAAAAAAAACATATCAACGTTTAATAAACCCAATAGGATTGTTTTGTCACCAATATGGTATAATGTAGCTTAGTAACCATCAAGGTTCTGCTTTATTATAAGAAATCATCTTAACAATTTAAATTATTTGCTTCATATTGGCCCTATGAGCGATTGTTTCTGGATAAGGGTTTCCATACCTGTATTGCATACCTCCCAACTGTCCCTTTTTCGGAGGGACAGTCCCTCTTTTGACAGCTCAACCCGCAGTCCCTCATTTGTACTGGAAAGTCCCTCTTTTCTATGCACTGAACAGCCAGAAAAAGAAACAAAGTTTCTCACTTAATTGGCTTTTAGCAGAGAGCCCAGAACAGCTAACAGGTGCAAATAAGATACTTTGTAACAATTTTGAGACACAAAAACACAGTTTAGATAAGGAGAAATATTTTCAAACTTTCATAACCTGCCAAATTTTGTAATACAAACATGGTAATTAGGGGGTGTGGCCACAGAAAGGGGTTTGGTCAAAAAATGTGCGCCGCTACGTGCGGGAAAAAAATTTTTGTCCCTCTTTTTACTTCCAAAATGTTGGGAGGTATGGTATTGTGTTATCAATAGTGCAACACATGTTTATTATATGGCTCATTTATGGGCAAATTTGCTCCAGGGCAGTAATCCATAGCAACCAATCAGATGATTGCTTACAGTATTAACCCTGCAGCTGACTGAAAAAAGCTAATCGCTGCTTGGTTGTATGGGTTACTGCCGAGGAGCAAATTTGCCCAGTGTTAATGAGCCCCACTGTGTACATAATAAACACAGTTATATCCAAAGATATGTGTCCCCAGGCTTTTTCATTGGTAAAAAAAACTTAAGTGCCGGTGGGTACGAAACGCGTAAGGTGGACTGTGTGGGGTCAGTATGTATCAAAACTTTTTATGCAACTTTAAATAAAATTATATTTTTTTTACCAATGAAAAAGCCTGGGGACACATATCTTTGGCTATAACTGTGTTTATGCTGATTGCCTGGGAACTGGGGCAAGTCCCTTTGGCTTGGGATACATAGAAATCAGGCGTGGACTCCCAACTAAATATAGATACCACTGTGTACATAACCAGCTTCCCACCAGTCAGTAACGGAACTAGGTGGGGCAGGCCCTGGTGCGGACCGTGCACGCGATCTGCCGGGGGGGCCCTGCGGGGGTGCGGGCCCTGGCCCAGTTGCACCTCCTGCTCCTAGGGTTGCCACCTGGCCGGTATTTTACCGGCCTGGCCAGTATTTTACCGGCCTGGCCAGTAAAAATAATGGTTGATCCCAATTAATTAGGGGGAAAAGATAAATTTATAGGAAGGCCGGTATTTTTTTCCGGAAAAGGTGGCAACCCTACCTGCTCCCCCGGTAGTTACGCCACTGCCCCCAGTAAGAGTGGTTACACATGCTAAGATTCTGGGGAGATTAGTCGCCCAGCGACAAATTGCCTCTTCTTCAGACAACTAATCTCCCCAAAAAGCCTTCCGGCTGGCTAGAATGTAAATCGCCAGCGAGATGGCACTTGGAGCGCTTTGTTTTCTGAAGTCGCCCGAAGTTGCCTCATTAAGAAACTTTGGGCGACTTCGGAAAACAAAACTCGCAAAGCGCCATCCCGCCAGCGATTTACATTCCAGTTGACGGGAAGGCTTTTTAGGGAAATTAGTTGCCCGAAGAAGATGAGATTTGTCGATGGGCGACTAATCTCCCCAGAATCTTAGCGTGTGTCACCACCCTTTCACAGTTATGGAAGTTGTGAGTGCCTTGCTGGGTTTTGCCAATATATTAATTTTCTAAAAATTATCTCTCAGAGCTGATATTCCCATATCACCTAATTGTTATACACAGACTAAGGCTAGGAAAACAGGGTGCCTTTGGTTGATGTTTTACCACTGACCCTTAGAAAATGTAGATGCCCATGTGCATTGCCTTTGGTATTATTGCTCAGTACCTCTGTATGCCAGCGACATCAGTCTCACCATAATTGGAGTTATTTAAGCAGAACATAGTCCACTTGCCCTCAGAATTAAATTACTGCGTTGGTGCCCACCGGCTCCACTGTGCTACATTGTCTTTTGGGAGTGACATGTTTTCCAGTAATTCCTTGCCCTGGAGAGATTCTGTGTCACATATTTGCACAGGTGTAGCACGCAAATATTATGAAATCCCCAGGGGGTTTGTAATATCTGGCGTTATTGCTGCATTAGGTAACCCTTTCCTTCTCATGAAAACGATGCTGTGATAAAGATTAGAACGATTTTAATTCAACAGGGGTACATTTTTATCTGATAAATAGCTCATGAATCTTGTGCCAACCTACCTCTGCATTGCGGTGGAATGCTGGTATATACAGCGAAGAGTTTCAGACTGGATAATAATATGATTATTTTTCATGGGTGCTCATTTAATATGTTTCTTGGATACTGTTCATTGTGTAACAGTAACTCTATGTTATGATATTCAGGGCCATATTGTTTTTCTATAGGCACCCGAGAGCTAGGTTTGCCACCTATTCTGGGAAAAAATACTGGCCTTCCTATATATTTATCATTTTTCTGAATTAATAACATTGGGTTCAACCTTTATTTTTACCGGCCAGGTCAGTAAAATACCGGCCAGGTGGCAACCCTACCGAGAGCATGCATTTGGGGTGACAGCTTAAAGGGGTTGTTCACCTTTGAGTTAACTTTCAGTATGTTGTAGAGAGTGACAGTTTTTATTTTTTTTATAATTTCTGGGTTTTGAGTTATTTAGCTTTTAATTCAGCAGCTCTCCAGTTTGCAATTTGAGGAATCTGGTGGGAAGTGTCCAAATTATTCTGCATTCATTTAAATAGGAGACTGAAATAGGAACAGGAGCGGGCCTGTATAGAAAGATGAGTAACAAAAAATAGCTATAATAATACATTTGTCCTGAGACACATTCATTTACATTGAGTAGGAGAAATAACAGCCTGCCAGAAAGTAATTCGATCCTAAAGTGCAGGCACAAGTCACATGACTGGGGGCAGCTGGGAAACTGACAAAATGTCTATTCCCATGTCAGATTTCAAAATTGAATATAAAAAAATCTGTTTGCTCTTTTAAAAAACGAATTTCAGTGCAGAATTCTGCTGGAGCAACACTATTAACTGATGTGTTTTGGAAAAAACATGTTTTCCCATGACAGTATCCCTTTAAAGTTAAACCACCACTTGGACTTTTGGGTGCATATAAAGGTGAAAAAAACACTTAAAAAAAACTAATTCCTACAGCCCTCTGCTGGATACTACATCCACTGGCAGATCTTATGAGGAGGGGTACTCCTCTTTTCTGAGATTAGTGCATGATCAGTCTGTCCAGTGCATGTGCAGAGGGGAGGGTCTGTGCCTAGGACCACCAGATCACTATATTGATAATAATATAGAACTGATGGTATGGGATGTACTGTTGTAATAAGTAAACACTTGATTCAAGTCTAGAAACTCACAGCAATCAATCAGATATTTGCTTTCAAAAAACAGACCTGCTGATTTGTTCCTTTGTTTTGTTTGGGTCACAGAAAATATGCACTGAAAATGTATAGTTGGCTGGATATAGTATTGTGGGGGTTCCCAAGCTTTTAAAACCTGTGAGCCACATTCAAATGTATAAAGAGTTGGGGAGCAACACAAGCATAAAAATGTCCTGGGGTGCCAAATAAGGGCTGTGGTTGGTGGTAGCCCATATGTGGACTGGGAGCATATAGGAGGCTATGTTTGGCAGTACATTTGGTTTTTATGCTACTAAAACTTGCCTCCAACCCAAGAATTTCAAAATTAGCACCTGCTTTGAGGCCACTGGGAGCAACATCCAAGGGGTTGGTGAGCAACATGTTGCTCATGAGCCACTGGTTGGGGTCACAGAGATTTTTGGAAAAAAATACCGGCCTTCCTATATATTTAAATTTTTTCCCTATTAATAGCATTGGGGTCAAGCTTAATTTTTACTGGCCAGGCCACTAAAATACTGGCCAGGTGGGAACCCTAGTTGGGGGATCACTGTGGTATAGCATAAAACATAAAAAAACAATGTTCTGTATGCAAAAAAAAACATACTATATCAATTCTGTAGTTGTATGGGGAAACAATTTCACGTGCACTTCTCACTTTCAAGTTAAAAGGCCATGATGTACAACAGTGATACCCAACCGGTAGCTCGCGAGCAACATGTTACTCTCCAACCCCTTGGATGTTGCTCCCAGTGTCAAAGCAGGCTTTTTTTGAATTCCAGGCTTGGAGGCAAGTTTTATTTGCATAAAAACTAAGTATAGTGCCCAGTATAGCCTCTTTTAGGTTGCGAGCCCACACAGGGGCTACCAAATAGCCAATCACAGCCCTTATTTGTTATGCCAAGGGACATTTTCATGCTTGTTTTGCTCCCCAACTCTTTTAACATTTGAATGTGGTTCACCAGTATAAAAGGTTGGGGACCCCTGATGTACAACATAAGAGACAAGCTCCCTGCTATAGTTATGCTATAATTATGCTATAGTTATAGCTTCCTCCCAAAGGAAACTGCTGCTACTACAGTGTATTACTGAATACCAGCTCTTAAGATCAGATGTGATTATCTTAAGATCTGTGAGCACTGTGACAAAATACTCTCTTCTGAAGATCTCAGCCATAAAGCTTGACATGACTGCATGGGGAGACTTAATGAATTTCTGAGCAACCACAAACAAAATTATCATTTTGAAGATTTTGAGTGATTTCCCCTACAACACTACTACTATATTTTGCATTTTGCACATTTCTTTTAGACTTTTTTTTTTTATATGCCAGTGCAGCTTTATCCATATCTTTTCTAACACTGATCCTGCTTTTCCCCATGTAATAACTCTGGACTAGCAAGCTGGGGGAATGACATAACCTTCAGTGAAACAATGTGATCTGGGTCAAGCTTGAGAGCAGACCCACCCTCCCCTGTGCTATTTAATTTGCTATGCCATGCAGAAAATTGTCATGTGCTGTTGTATCAAGTTTACAATGGCTTCCTAGCCGAGGCTTGTTGGTCTGATGGCTGAACCTTGGCCCACACCTCTCCTGCACAGCAGAGAAGGACAGACAATCAGATCTCTTTTCAGCACCCCGGATGTGTTTTGTGCACATTGCCATTGAGAGTGGCTTGTTTTGGATTGCACGGCCCAGGTATCCTTTACACCTGGAGGCTCTGTTTGCTCACAGAAGCGGTTAATAAAGGTCATTGGGGTTGTCATGCCCAAGAGATTCCTATGGCAATCATTTGAGAGATTGAATGCCATGTTTTCTTAACTGTATTTGTCTTCCTGCTTTGTTTGCCTCTGCTGTATTTTTGGTATCTCGATTGAGTGCGTTCAGGAAACCGCACCTTCTTATAATTTCCTAGTGTTCCGCGGAACAACAAAAGCTTTGACCAAGAGGATTAGATTCTTACGGACACCTTCTGTCGACTGATTGTAAACATTTTTAACTACCACCTGATACAATACAATAGTGTAACTGCACAAAGATAAGTGCTCACGTGTAGGTAAGGCACATTCAAACCGCTGCTGGGCTTTACTAAATTTCCTATCTATAACGTAGGACAAGCCAATACTTTAACTCCAACTTGCAGTACAGCCGTAAAGAGTGACTGAAGTTTATCAGAGCACAAGTCACATGACTGGGGACAGCTGGGAAACTGACAATATGTCTAGCCCCATGTCAGATTTCAAAATTATATATAAAAAAATCTGTTTGCTCATTTGAGAAATGGATTTCAGTGCAGAATTCTGCTGGAACAGCAGAAAACAGTTCCATCCTAAAGTGCTGGCTCTTTCTGAAAGCACATGACCAGGCAAAATGACCTGAGATGGCAGCCTACATACCAATATTACAACTAAAAAAAATACACTTGCTGGTTCAGGAATGTAGAGTGCATTATTTACAGTGTAAACAGGCTCATTTAAAAATAAAAACTACATTATAAAAATCATGACAGAATCCCTTAAAAATGTCTGCCTCTAGCTTTTAGCTACAGAGTCAGGGAATTTGCTATGGACCAGGGCCATTTGGTGCCCATAGTCTGATGGCTTGCACCCCTGCTTTAGTTAAAGGGGACATAAAACCAGTATCACAAGCTGTTAGCAAGAATATTGCAACAGAGTTCAGTCTGAGCACTTTGAGCAAATTTACATTTATTTTCTTTTGTATTTATATCCCTTTGAAATATATTTGTAGGGGTAGGTGAATTCTTTAATTCTGCTATAGCTGCGTTACCCAGAATCCTCTTCCAACCAGCAGGTTTCTCAGATACTAGCCATTGTTAAACATTCTTCTGTCTTTCATGCTAATTCCAGAGCTTTTGGGTGTATCGCTTCTGCAAAATCCTTTGATGTCCTTCCTTATATGGAAGCGAGTTCGATTTTGGCATTTAATGCAAAGTGAATTTGGGCTGGCAGCACCCTGAGGATCTTGACTCATAACAAGATATGTCACAGCGCTGCGCACGTCAGTGCAAGATGAAATTGTTTTTAACAGCTCTGCTCCTGTAATCCTGGTGTTGAAACAGCTCAGTCTCTTTGAAATGACTAAGTCGAGCATGTCGTCCTTAGAGTAATGGGCTTAAGAGAAACTTCCCTGGAATCGTGTAGCGACAGACCCTAGTCGACATGCCTGAATTTTGCCAGAAAGGGGATGGATGCTAGTTGCTAGGCTGGAGAACTCCCTCTGAGGATTTGTCACTTCATTGCCTTACACCCCTGGCTCCCAGAAGCATTACTAACCTAAGCCCCTCTGAACTACATGTGCTTTAATGGCAACCTAGCTATCACAGTCACTGAGGATAAACAGCATTGTCATAGGCTTTCACCATGCTTTTTACATTACAGTCAGGTCTGGACTGGGAATTAGTGATGGGCGAATTCCCAGTGAACAGCCGGCGTTAGAAAAAATGGACGAAAGCGAAACGGCCCAAATTCGCCCATCACTACTGAGAATCAAAATCAGCCCTGACATTTCAAGTACACAAAGGCCCAAGCAGCCCACATAGAGACCTAAACTGCCCCCACCAGCCCAATAAATATTGACTGTCTGGGGTAACTTACAGCAGCCTCTATGGGGATGATTGCCATTGAACTTTGATGTCTCTTGCTTTGCCCAATGAAATCTTTTAAATTAACTTGTAAAATGTTTTGTTTCTGCATTATGTTATGTATTACTATTCATTATGTAAATAATGAGCCAATAGAGGTAATGATACTGTATATAGAAGGCCATTGGTTGGTTGTACAAACTCCACCCACTTCATATACAGGTATAGGATACAGTATTTGGAAATCCTGTTATCTAGCGAGCTGCTCTAGAAAGCTCCAATTAAGGAAATGCCATCTCCCACAGACTCCATTTTAATAAAATAATTAAAATTATTAAAAATGATTTCCATTTTCTCTGTAATAATAAAACAGTAACTTATACTAGATCCCAACTCAGATATCATTAATCCTTATTGAAGGAAAACTCAGATCTCACATATATATATATATATATATATATATATATATATCCTCTCTTCATATGGTATCCAGCACTAGTATTTAAGATCAAGGGTGGCACCAAAGGGTGCCACTCATTGTTTTTAGAGATTGCTTCTCTAAAAAACAGAAGCAGAGCAGCTTCATGAAAAACAGAGACATAATAAGCGGAGACATCAGAGAGGTATAAAAACTCAAGAGGATTCCTGATAATGCTGTCGACTTTACATCTTATACGACTTTTCTGTTGAAGTTTATTGCTGGAGCCGATGCATTACTGGATAGCAAAACCCACAGCCACCTATAAATCTCCTGTTAAAATGTAACTAGTGACATAATTATAAAATGTATTCGCAGCAAGAGAGAGACGGGTAATAATTTGGCATCAAGCTGATTACTTTTAATGATCATTATCTGCAAATATATATTGATCTTGCTCTGTCAACATTGCTAAAGAGGATGACCAGCAAGGGAACGGCTTTACATACGCACAGTATTGTAATTTCATGGCTCCATACTGGAAGTCAGACACCAGCACAAACCTTGGGTGAGGATAATTGTGCGGGTCAGTTGGTAGATGATCTCCTAACCTTGATTTTACTATGATGGCTAATTCTCACAGAGTGATTTAACAATGAGGAATATTGGCAAAAAAGATGTAATTCTAGCTACTGTTTGGGTTATTGGCTTTAATGGGAATCAGTTCCAAACAAACAAGGGAAAGTTGTGCTCACCACTATTTTTTAAAACCATTAGGCGGGGGTGCAATGAGGCTGTGACCACAAAATACATATAGACAAATACAAGAGTCCTCTGCACTCAACCCATTATCAATATATTTAAGACAGCGACATTTGTGCATACTGCTACTGAAAAATGCCTTACCCTTTAAACAAAACAGGGATTGTTTGTCCATATATTGCAATATATTTAAGCTGGCCAACTACGTCAAAGTCATCCCATATCTGGCCAGTCCTATGCTCAATTTTCATCTGATTCATTAAGAATTCTATTGCTTAGTTGTACATTTTACAAAGGGACTAAGTTTTACCTGCAACTTACTAGCTGCTTTCAAAGTTATATATATATATATATATGTGTTACTAGGCAATATATTGGAAGCAACTCTTTACCTCATCATCACCAACACTGAGCAATCACATGTGGAGCCATAATGTTTTGTCCCGTTCCTAGAGTTCCAAGATTTTGACAACGAGGTACAGCAGCGGGTGAGGGGATAGTTTGTTTGTAGGCACAGGCCCTCTGGTATGTGTGTGGTATATATACAGTATGTATAAATACGGCCCTGAGGGTGCACACGTCACTTACAATCCAAACACCAGAAACTATCTGGCATACCAGGATTGGACTGGGCTGGCGGGAAACTGGATAAAAATCATAGCCCTCGTGGGCCCTGCTGACCCAGACAGGCCCCTGCTGTCCCCTGATCTCTCCCCTGGCCCCGATCGCTGCCACAACTGGAGAACAGGTACGCAAAGGGGGACCGGGTGGGGGGTTGTGGCTGGAATGGGGAAGGCTTGGAGGCAGGGGCGTTTCTGCCATGAGGCAAGTTGAGTACCTTGCCTCAGACAGCAGCTCCCCAGCAGTTACCAGGGGAGGCAAAAGGCTGCTCCTGGTAACTTTAAGAGCCAAATTTTTGGTTATTAAACCGGAAATTCGGCTTTTCTAGCGCTGAGAGCAATATTTCGCACTTTGCGCTAGCAATGCGCCCCTCACTGGATATCCCGTCGGAGATCTTAAGGTAAGCCTGGGGGCGGCATTGCGAACGCCGCCTCAGGCAGCATTGATGCCTGCTTGGAGGGGTTTGCAACTGGGGTTGGGGAGCCCAGAGGGCGTGTGGAGGCCCCTGTGGTGGAAGCCCCGGTGGGCCTTGGACCCTCCAATCCGACCTGGTTGCAACAGCAGCCAAAGCATTGCCCCTTTGTGACTGTGATGATGCCAGAATTTGGGAAAAAATGTGGCATTGTGGGAAATAACATGGCTATTGTGCTGAGTGCACTTGTAGATGTACATGTGCCCTCTTGTGTCTCTGTGACTAAGGCCATACAGTATTTATGAGGAGTTTTCTTCAATGCCCTTGGTTATGTCTACCTTTGATTTGATAGGTTAAAACAGCTGCAAACAAGGTCCCATTCATACATAGCTACTGTTACTCCTTTCAAGGAGGCATATTGTGCAGCGAGAATACATTTATGAATACCATACACCTTTAAAAAAGATGCACAATGAACAAAAGGTGCTTGTTTGTTAAGGTGTCTATCAGTGTTTAAACAGAGCTGGCGGGAAGTATTAGCTTCTATATCAGCACCTTATCTGGGACTATATTTATTCACACACATTCATCAGTCACGAGTTTGACTAACCACATTGACACAGGCTTTAAAAGTCCATACACTATACCCCTGTGTGGCTGCCATTGTGTTCCCATCGAGGAAAATACATCTGATTCGCAATGATGGGACTTGACCATTTATGTAATAAACGGGTGTGTTTTTTCAAGGAGCTTATGTACAATGCCACAATAAATGAGAAATGTAGTACTAAGCACTAGCAAAGCCAACATAATCAAATGACTTGGGAGGGACACATTTCTCAATGTATTTCAGGGAGCGATAGTAAAAAAAAAAATAAATACACAAGAAGATTCATTAACGTATAAAATATATTTTGTAATTGTGTATAGTTTTGTCACTAGAGTTATAATTCCTGCTTAGTTTTGCCACTTGTGTCACATGAACCAGTAAAACTTCTGTATTATAAAATATAATGTAACCCCTGTTATAAAATATGGTATATTAGAAGTTTCCACAGGGTGTATTATGACTGCATGTGAAAACACTTTTTATATCTTATAGGTGTGCATCTGTCTTTACTGTCTCTCTGAAATGCTTTACCTTCCTCTAATATATAAGGTAGTTGTAAAGGGATCCCGCAACATTCCAGCTTTTTACAAGAATGAATCTGTATCATTTTAAAAACCTGTTATGATCACCCTTTATGTATGTGGCTCTGCTGCCAGGGGCGGATTAATGCCTTTGGTTACCCTATGCTATAGCCCAGGAGCAGAGTTTGATCAGGAGCCCATATAGATTTTTTCAATTATTATTTGATTTTCTTTAAATATTTATTTTATTTGTATTGCTGGGTCAAGTTGGGAGAAGAAGGCAGGCAAGGCACGTGCTTACATGTGTCCGTATGCGAGCAAATCCTGTGAAGTCACTGACAGGGGCGTTTCTGCCATGAGACAAAATGCTTGATAAATACCTTGCCTCAGGCGGCATCTCCCCAGAAGTCCCCAGGGGAGGCAAAAAGCTGCTCCCGGCGTAGAGCTCAGGTGTACGTGTTACTAGATCTTCATGCATCCAGACCCAGCAATAGTCTAGAAGGGGAGACTATTTATGTAGCCTAGGGGCCACACATCTCATTAATCCGCCACTGTCTGCTCTGCTTGTGTATTTTTTTAGGCTGAAAGAAGCGGATCTACTCCGTGCCCTATCTGCCGTCTTTTGAACCGCTTCCGTGCAGTCACACACTCAAGGTAGAGTGAAGGTCGGCCTGAAAATGCCCGCTTTAGAGTATTTTGGGTAGACTTCTGCTGTGCTCTATTGCGTGTGACTGTCCACCACCAGATCTTATTCAAATAAATGGAGATGGCAAGGAGCAGAACCGCTTCTCTCAGCTTGAAATAAATATGCAGGCTGAGAGCAGTGGAACCAACATTCCTGCCCTTTGCCAAAGAGTAGAGTTTTCCATGTTTGGCTTTTCTAGTGCAGAGAGCACAATAACACTTTCCGCTCTATCAATGCGGCCACTCTTGACCCACTCCCAGGGCTGGAACTAGGGGTAGACATAGTAGGCACGTGCCTAGGGTGTAAAGTTGGGGGGCGCCAGGCAAGTACCTTCTCTGACTCATACCCTAGTCTGGTCCCCTCTCGCCACTCTGGCTAGCGAGTATGTCCTTTTTGCACATTTGCGTCCTTTTCAACTAGCATGCATGCACCCTATTTCACGCACGTCCTTTTTGGCAGGCATGCACGTTCTTTTTTGCGCGCATCCTTTTTGACATGCATGCCTAATAAAGCAGAAGAACAGCAGGCACAAACAGGCTCTTTATTTTAGAGCAAAATAAGATCAATACATAGCCTTATGCATTTGGTGCTGTCCGGCACTTAATCATGTTGCCCTGGGGCACCTGGACAGCCGGGCCCAGCGCAGCCCACTCAGACACTAACGTTGTTAGCACAGGGCAGGTGAGGTTGGGCAGCATCAGCGTTGCTCCCTCATAAGATTGATAAATGGCACCCAAGTGTTTGTTTAAAAATCACATTGCTTTCATGAATAATGTGATTTTAAACAGAGCTTAAACTCACTTTAATTTCCCATGCATATTCCCAAAATATTTTGGCATAGATTGACCCACAAAGAAGATACACCATTAAACAAAGCATTTCACAGACATGTATGTATTCTTGTGCATTATAAATGTATAATGTATAAAAGGTCAGTATAATGCTCCTTTGTAAGTTCCAGACAGTTTACTTGTATTGTGTCAACGGTAGCCTGCAAGCTGCCTGTGTTTACAAACTGACTATAAAAAAGGAGTCATGCGGCGCTGTGATAAAGTTAATTATTTCCTTATGTTAATGATGCTCAGGCTTTGGAGTTGATTCCCTGTGGACAAAACATTATAAAAAATAAAAAAACACCCTATAGTTATACACATGGCAGCTATCCTATCCAATTATTTATTTATTCTCTCCCAGCATTAACATCATTTTCTATATGTAGCGGAAGAGGGGTGATTAGATTGTAGCAAACATTTTAAGAAGTCAAGAAATATACATGAAATGCCAATGTATAAATGATGAATTCACAAGGTTCTAAGACATGGAAGTTTTCGATAATTAACATAGATAGGGGTGTAATTTGGAATCCCTTGGTCCCCGTTACACCAGGGACCCTGCATTCATATTCCCTATGCACCAGCTTTCCATTTAAATGTGGGGAGCAAGGGTGCTGGAGCGGTGGGGAGCAGCCACTGGGTCTGCAGGTTCTATAGTCATGCCACAGGATATAGACACATGAGGAGCATACTTTATGATTGTTAGAGATGAAAGGGCTGAACATATAATAATTCCATGGGACTTGTGGATAATAAATAAGTAATAATTATGCTGGGATACCAGATACCAGATTCATCAAAGTGTGAAATTAGAGAAGCTTTCACCCACTTTCTATTCATACCTAAAGGATTTTAAGAAGTGTATTTTTCAAATGAACTCATAAGAATGAATTAAAGGTGGGTGAGTTTTTCTGTGCTGAGCTCTACTCTCACACTTTGGTAGATCAACCCTATTTTGACTTGTCTAGGGCCACAAGGTGTTGCCACAGGATATCAAAGCAGGTCTGTAGCTAGGGTTGCCACTTGGACGGTATTTTACCGGCCTGGCCGGTAAAAATGATTGTCGATTACAATGTTATTAATAGGGAAAAAAGATAATTAATATAGGAAGGCCGGTATTTTTTATATCTATAGCATGAGCCCATATCAAAGGCTGATCTCTTAACCTCTAGGCTGTGGGAACCCAACCTTTTTTACCCATTAGCAACATTCAGAAGCAAAAAGAGTTGGCGAGCAATGCAAGCATGAAAATGTTCCTCGGCCAAATAAGGGCTGTGATTGGCCATTTGGTAGCCCCTTTATGGACTGGCAGCCTTCAGGAGGATCCGTTTGGCTGTGAACCTGGTTTTTATGCAACCAAACTTGCCTCCAAGCCAGGAATTCAAAAATAAGTACCTGCTTTAAGGCCACTGGGAGCAACATACAAGGGCCCAGGTGTTGGTGAGCAACATGTTGCTCATGAGCCACTAGTTGAGGACCATTGATCTAGCAGTACCTTGCACACAGGGGCAGCAAAATGCTCATGGTATTCACCAGTAAAAAAGAGGAAGAAGCAGCACATGATGAACACTTAGGTTAACTCTCTCTACAAGAATCACTTGTTTACATTGCAGCCAATGCTGCATACACAACTATTGCAGTTTGCAGGTAGCCATGTAACCCTGTAGTTATTATTTAAAAATGACGTACAAGCAGTGCATGATGCACCTTGTAAAGTTCTGTGTGAACCAGTATCTTCCTTTAATACTATGAATGGGTAACATGAACAAAGTTGCGAATTCAGTAGAGTTGACAGTGGCCCCAGCTTAATTGCAGACTGCATATACAGTACATACTAAGAAATATCTGAATGACACATCTGAATGATACAAACTATAGAGGATAAAGGTGGCCATACATTATAAGATCCACTCACTTGGCAAGGTTACCAAAGAAGCAGATCTTTCCCCTGATGTGCCCACCAAGGGTGACAAATATTGGGCTAATCCATTCAGTTGGCCCCAAAGTAAAATGACTGGAATAGGGTCCATTGGGGCGAGGACTGCATCATCAAGCCCATGCGGTCTTGATCTGATGTGAAGATCAAATCTGCCTTATCGACATCTGACAGATTGTTGGCCAGATATTGGTCAGGTAGCCCTGTTGGAGGGCCCCATATACAGGCAGATAAGCTGCCGGTTCAGTCTAAAGGAATCAGATAGGCAGCTAGCTTACATCTGCCTGTGTATAACCGTAAGAAAGGAAATATATATTGATACAGACAGGCACTCGAAAGGATGTACATTTTTTATAAATTTAATCACAAAAACAATACCATAAGCCGGTGCCATATTAATTAGCGTGCCTGAACAATCGGAAAAATACAAAGACAGCCATACATCTGTCTGTTCAGTCCACAGGTCCACTGTTTGGATAACACATATGGCCGCCTGTAGGTTATACTATATTTAGTAGCAAAATGGAGGATTGAGTGCAACAGTCTAATGTTGGGAGACAGCATCAAACAGGCTATACCTGTCCAGATTTGTTAAGGCAATGTGTGTCTGGACATGTATGGCAACTCTAATTAAATAGAAGCTCAGAATTTGATAACATTCTTCATTCTATTTCAGTGTTAGGATTACAATGAAGCTGAAAAGGGAATCGATTGAAAGTAGATCATAAAGCATTTGTAAGATGATACATATTTTTTTTATTTTAGTATAATGTATTGGATTGTAAGATTTTGTCTCATAAAGGGTTAACATATTACAGAATAAATTTTGTTTATGTTCTCAGTTCAGTGGAGCAGCCCAGCTGACAAACCATTCATTGTGTGCCCCGCTGCCCCTCAGCTCATGAATATTTAAATCCACTTCCCAAACTTCTTCCACAGCTTGGGGGAAGTTGCCCTCACTTAGGCCTCAGTAGGACCATATTAGACAACTTTGGTGGCTTTGTCTATAATTGGAGGAGACAGCTTCCCTCCCTTAATCCCGGGTTAGTTTATACTTCAACAAAATAATCATTTAGTGTTTGTGGCTTTCTGCAATTTGCATGGGGAAACAATTAGTACACGGAAAAAGGTGAATTGTGCATTGTTTCACCCCCCCCCACCCCAGCTATAAACCCTTGTCTTATGGCTGCAAGAATTTGTAAACTAATGTGGGGGGTAAGTGTAGATAAAAGTTTTCATGTAAAATAAGGTTTCATTCATTCTAAGGACTAATGGCTACAGTTACATTGACTATTCATAGTGTAAATAGGCTGCAATGGCTCAGTCTGTGTTGTCCAGCCTCTGTCTAAGAAGAAATGTCACGCTTCCTACTTTGCTCATGCAGGACTTGCAATGTTTCCTTGGGTTGGGCCCTGGGCCCCAGGGAGGGCTTTTAGGGCATTGTTGAAATCACCGGCATTTCAGATCCTCCAGGGCCTGAACTAGAAGAAGTGTAGGCAGTAGAGATAGGTGCCCAGCACCCCTCACCGTAGCACCCGAGGCCTGTGCCTCTTCTGCTTAACCCCAGTTCTGGCCCTGGGATTTATTCTTAATTAAATGTTTGCAATTATCTTTAAACTGATCATGTGGCCACCAGAGCTTTGTTGTCGATACCCCAGCAGCCCCATGATAGTAGCAATGGAGATATTCTGATTTATGGGCCTTATAGCTATGGTGGCCACTTGTTTGTGTATAGCTGGGCTGCAGGCTTGTTATTCAGAAAGCTCCAAATTATGTAATGTCTGCCTCCCATGGACACTATTTTATCCAAATAATCTGAATTTTTAAAAATGATTTCCTTTTTATCTGTAATAATAAAACAGCATGTAGTACTTGATCCAAAATAAGATGTAATTAATCCTTATTCAGTGGCATAGCTAGATTATATTGGTCCCAAAGCAAATTCATTCAAGGGCCCCCAACATATGCAAAAGTTGACCTGTTTATCAATATAGGTTGAAATTTCTCATTAATTAGGACCTCATGGGGCCCCCTGCAGCCACAGGTTCTGCTTCCTTTCTAGTTATACCCCTTTCCTTATTGGAAGCAAAACCAGCCTATTGGGTTTATTTAAGGGGATTCTGTCATGATTTTTATGATGTGGTATTTATTGTTAAATTACACTGTTTACACTGCAAATAATTAACTCTACCATATAAAATGTAATTCCTGAACCAGCAATTATATTTTTTTTAGTTGTAATATTGGTGTGGAGGCCCCATCTCGGGTCATTTTGCCTGGTCATGTGCTTTCAGAAAGAGCCAGCACTTTAGGATGGAATTGCTTTCTGGCAGACTGTTGTTTCTCCTACTCAATGTAACTGAATGTGTCGCAGTGGGACCTGGATTTTACTATAGAATGTTGTTCTTAGCTGTTATCTTGTGTTAGGGAGCTGATATCTGGTTACTTTCCATTGTTCTGTTGTTAGGCGGTGATATCACTCCAACTTGCAGCACAACAGTAAAGAGTAACTAAAGTTTATCAGAGCACAAGTCACATGACTGGGGCAGTTGGGAAACTGACAATATGTCAAGTCTCATGTCAGATTTTGTTTTGCTCTTTTGAGAATCAAATTTAAGTGCAGCACTATTGACTGATGTGTTTTGAAATGTGTTTTGTGACAGTATCCCTTTAATGTTTACATGATTTTCTAGTAGATGTACGCTATGAAGATCCAAATTACGGAAAGATCCATTCCCCTTAAAACCAGGGTCATGAGCATTGTGGATAACAGATCCCATACCTGTATAGTATATATGTGTTTAATTAAATGCTTATAACTATCTTTAAACTGATCCAGCAGCCACCAGAGCTTTATTGTCCCCACAGGTTGGTTGTGGCCTCAGGGAAGTGTATTAGATAATGGATATGATATTGCTATAGCAAAGTCTTAATGAAATATATTTGTGTATTTAGGCATGGTCTTTTGAGGTCACTGATACTTTACTCTACACTATAAATGGGAATTATTTCGTTTTTTTCCCCTCTACCAGAAAGGATTGAAATCTGTAGAATATGTTTCTCTGCTGCCTAAAGCACCAATGGCAAGTTCTGCAGCTTTTCTACCACCTGTACTATTATGAGTATACAGGGCTAACATTGTATGTGCTGGTGCCAGAAGTACAGAGATATTAGATGAGTTCCCAAGAAGCTGCCATGCAGTATTGAACCGGGGCTGCCATGCATAATAATGGGACTGAGGCATAAACATGGAACCCTTATCCCCAAATGATATCACTTAGAACTTTGTTCATCCATAGTGTAACACATTTTATTACTTACACTCTCCACATAACCAGCCCCCCAAGTTACACACCTATGGAAGCTGTGAACAGCTTGCTGGGTTTTGTCAATATATTAATTTCCTACAAATTATCTCTCAGAGTGATATTTCCTTAGATATTTCCTTAGCACCTACTTACTGTGTATAGGCTTAGTCAAGTAAAACAAGGTGCTATTGGTTGATAGCTTTACCCCTGTCACTTTGAAAATGGATTAGGCACAAGGGTATGTTTTTAAAAAGCCCATCCTGGCCCATGGTCTGACATTAGTGATTATAAGCACTGGGGTACATAGCAAATTTACACTCCCTATTGATTATCCTTTAACTTTATGCCCAGTCTATTTTTGTTCTGTGAATATAGCAATACCTGTCTCTCTCTCACATTTTTTTTTGCAAACAGTTTTGTTCTGCGTAAAACCTACGACTTTCTGTTTTGTGGCTTTTCTGCATGATTCTCAGTTGAGAAATGTCAATATGGAGCACGTTTTCTTCCTGAGCAGAGACAGTTTGCTTGAGCTGCACCCTACTTTCGCATCGCTCCTTTAAAGTTACTGTTTTATCACAACAGGAGCGGCGGGTTGTTTTGGGATTCTGCAGACAAAGCACTGAGCCTGACTGCCATGTCTGTTTTAACAACCATGGCTGCATTGCAACTTCAGGCTCCAGACAGACTCCATCCTGCTGTTAATTTAGTACAAACACTTACAGCTTCCTTTGTAACCCCATAACACATAGCAAGAACACAATCCCCCAGGCATTCCTGTGTCCCGGCTCCCTTATGATATGGTCTCTGACTTCTCTTTCACTCATCCCATATACAGCAGTTAGAGACGTGGGAATTTGGGGCCGCAACTTGAGAAATAAAAATCAGAAACTGCTACCTCCTGCCCCCCAATAGGACCTGCCAGAGTCACTACATGTAGGCCCAAACATAAAAGCCTGTGCATGGAGTGTGTCCTGGTAGGGGGCAGTTACAGTTTTTGTGCCTGGGTCCATGGTCCCCTAGTTACACCCCTGCCCCAAGCTGTCACTGTACTATGACTCTCACCACCCCAACAGTGGATCCTTATTGCAGATTAGTGATACTTCCAACTCAAGTGACCAGGGCATAGGCCTTATGAGGGATATAGTAGTAAGAACAGGTTGCTTCTGCTAAAATAGGCCAGTGAGTGGACTAAAACAGGGTCCTAAGGAAAGGTCCTTAGGACCAGTGGTATTTTCTTACCTGCTGATGATGATATTGCCCAGGCACAATGCTTGAAGGGCCCCATACACTTGTCAATAGACTGCTGACTGGATGAGCAGAGTGGGCAGCCTTTATCAGCAGGTATATGCCAACTTTAGACATTCTAAGTAGGCTGCAGTCATTAACAAGGTCTCCTTTTATTGAAACAGAAGCTCCCTTGCATTTGGATGATTTGCACTTTGCACAATTCATCAGAGCCAGCTAATCTGGCATATTAGTGATATGCACACGTGTGTGTATTAGAGCAAAGTGCCCTCGTGAATAACATCCACGATACAATTTTGCATGTTATTTTTTTTTACTTTTGTTATTGGGTACTGGCACCACCTAAGCTTTGCTGCCTAGAATGAAACATTGCTTCGGAGTAATATACACGTGAGGGGCTGATTTATCATTTGTCTGAAGACTTTATAACTCCCTTGTTAGGGAATTCCACAACCTCACTATCCTTGCAGTGAAGCTGGCTGTCCCTGGCAGCTACATCTGAAACAAGGACACCATTGTAAACATATTACTGATATTAATTAAATACATTGCTTTAATAGAGTTGTTTTTTTTACCTGATTGTAGATTGTACTAACCAGCTAATGTAAGGGATTCAAGGGGTTAACCCTTTTAGTTCAGGAACGCTCAGTTTCTGTTATCTTCGTCCTTTGGTGAGAAAGTTTCCTTTAATGGCCCAAGGGTGTTACGACAAGTTCTTGTCCATAGTTTAATTAATAGAAGGGAGCACACAGCACTTTTTCTTTAAGGTACTGGCAGATGGAGAGACTTGTCGCCTGCGTTTAAAATCGGAGCTACTGCAGGCAACAAGCCAATAGTAAGTACCCTTATACTCCACTTGCTGCCAGTGGTGGATGTTGCTCGACAGCCTGGAGAATAAGGTCCCAGTAAGAAGTTTGTGTTCTAGAGGAATCAACCCTTTAGTGAAGGGACCCTGTGAAAAAGGTTTAGTTTGTGACAGTAACAACTCTTGTCATTGTCAGTATACCGTAAGGATGTACAAGAGTCAAGATAGCTTGGCAAAAGCAGCACCAATGGTTTATGGCTGTGATTCCAGTTATGTAGGTGGCATGGTGTAACAGTAGGTAGCAAATATGCTTTGCAGTGTTGGGGTCCAGGGTTCAATCCTAAGTGAGGCACTCTAAATAAAAAAAACTGTAGGTTAATTGACCTTTGATTGAACTAACCCATATGTTATTTGGATTGTAAGCTCCTGATCTCTATAAGGCTAAACAATAGGTTTATTCTCAGCCTGTGTGTGTGTATATATATATATATATATATATATATATATATATATACAGGTAGAGAATCGGCTGATCCATGTGCCTCTCCTCGCTTCTGTGCGTGCACTCGCAGGCATTGTGTCGGACTGGGTGCTGGCAAAACCACACTGATCCAACACAGCATCAGCTGAGGTCGGTTAATCGATAACATATCGATAGACCATTGTTTATTGGTGCAGGATTTTAAGCCCTTAATATGGCCATAGACGCAAAGATCCGATACGAATCATCCTGCGATCAGACTTCCCCATCTCCTGACCTGCCACTAACCATTCAGATCAAATAAAGTAGAAAAGAACAGATCAGCCGATGTTCTGCCCCTGACAGCAATCGTACGAAAGTTATGTCTGACCAAAGCTACTGACAGTCTCCCACTGAAAATCGTACGATCGGCAATACACGCAGAAATATTACGCATAGGCGGAGGGTGAATTTTTTGTTTGAGGAGGCTTAAGATGGGCCATTCATAGACTGACCTAAAGCTACTGTGAGGCTTAGTGGATGCACCACTGGAATGAAAATAAACCCCCACCCCAACTACCTCAAGCGGCTCTGTGGGTTCCACAACTCATATTAAATGGATTCTCCATCCATTTGTGTTCACAGATGTCCCTTTAATTTTAACAAAGGGGTGATATATTTGTGAAGTGTTAAACAGTATTAAGCTTAGATGTGAGATGTAGTGTATATTTACAGCACATAGTGATATGCAGTGGGTACTGGGGGCAGAGATACAGATATTCATGCCCCCACACTGTAACATTGCCACTGAAATACAACATTGGTTTGTTTCCAAGCCACCTTAAAGGGGTGCTTCACTTTTAAGTAAACATTTAGTATGTTATAGAATGGCTAATTCTAAGCAACATTTCAATTGGTTTTCATTTTTACTTTTCTTTTTTTATAGTTTTTTTTTTTATTATTTACCTTCTCCTTTTGACTTTTTTTAGTTTTCAAATTGACCTCTTCTAAAAACAAATGCTCTGTAAGGCCACAATTCTATTGTTATAGCTTTTTTTATTGCTCATCTTTCTGTTCAGACCCCTTTCCAGTTCCTTATTCAAATCTATGCATGGTTGCTAGGGTGATCTGGACCCTAGCAACAAGATTGCTGAAATTGCACATTGGAGAGCTGCCAAATAAAAAGCTACACAAATAATAGAAAAAAATTAATGACAATTAAAAATTGTCTTAGAATATCTGACTAACTAACAGACTTAAAAGGTTTTGTTCACTTTTGAGTTAACTGTTAGTATGATGCAGAGAGTGATATTCTTAAACCAATTTGCAATTGGTTTTCATTTTTTATTATTTGTTGTTTTTGACTTATTTAGCTTTTTATTCAGCAGCTCTCCAGGTTGCCGTTTCAACAATCTGGTTGCTAGGGTCCAAATTCCCTAGCAACCATGCACTGATTTGAATAAGAGACTGGAATATAAATAGGAGAGGCCTGAATAGAAAGATGAATAATAAAAGGTAGCAATAACAATACATTTGTAGCCTTACAGAGCATTTGTTTTCTAGATGGTGTGATCATTTAAAAGCTGGAAAGAGTCAGAAGAAGAAGAAGGCAAATGTTTCAAAAGCAAATAATAAAAGGCCAATTGAAAAATTGCTTAGAATTGGCCATTGTATAACATACTAACAGTTAATGTCAAGGTGAACACCCCTTTGACTAAAATAAACAAAGTAAGAGAAAAAAACAAGTGCACAATTTGCTTTTCATGGGGAAAGAGTTAATTCTTAATTAATAAGATTGGAGCAAGGGAGATAGGGATATTATAGGTGCCAGTTGAGAGAAAAAAAACTTTGACAAAAGAAACTACTTTATTCCAGATAGTGTTAAGCCTTTACAGCTTTTCCAGTATAGTACTGTACCAGTGGGAGTAAGTTGAAATCTGCAGCAAATTAGTTCCTTCTTGTCAGTCCTTTCTGCATTGCCTTCTGATGATCCGAATCTCACCCCCACCTTTATCTGTACTTGATTGGCTAGTTCTACTGTCAGTCAAGAGAGCTGCATTCTGATTGGAGAAACCATGAGGAATAAGATCCAATCAGTGCAGCTGTTTACAACAGAACCAGTTTCCACAATGTTAACGGTATCAACCAGTAGTCAGAACGGAGTGAGTTTGTTTTAAGGTGCCAGGCAGGTTTGGGGAGGCTTAGCCTCCCCTAGCCTTATTAAAAATCCACCTATGATATTGCTGCAGCCGATAGAAATTTTTTAACCTGTCCGATCGACTAAATGACCGATCTCCGCCGGACGAAAAATGTTGGGACTCTCCAAACACGGTCCGAAAATTGTACGAATCCGATTCATACAATCAGATCTTTGCGTCTATGGCCAGCTTTAGGCTCAGTCAGACGAAGTGCTTTATGCCATGTTTAAAGTAGGAAAGTAAGAAGCATGCAAAGATCTTGTTCCCCATAATTCATCTGCAATATCTGTGTCATTAATCATTCTGATACAAGCCGGACTGTACTCATTTTCAGAAGTGACGAGGCGACAAATGTACCTCGGTGGCTTTATTGTTGTCTTGTGTTATTGCATAAGCGCAAAGACACAACAATTTTGCACCTAGCAGCACCTAGTGTCTTAGCAACGTTGGGTCATTTATGCATTTTTAGACATCAAAATAAATGTCAATGGCTACATTTTCGGATTTTCATTGCACTATAAATCCTGAGAAAAAAGGCTGAAGATGAATTTGTTTGTTGAACAGTGTCCCTATTAGATAAATCCCTGGGGCTTTCCTTGTTTTCCCGCAATAAACCATCATTATTTATCATCCAGAATTCACATTGCTTAATGAATGAACTGGTAGCACCAATTATTTTTATTGGCTGCGCTCGGTGAGACTATTTTTATTTCCCTGAATGAATTATGTAACACCAGGATGATATCTGCTGTGCCAAGCGTCTCTGAGCTGTGGAATGTGGCTACAAGGGGTGGGGGAGACTCAGAAGAGAAAAAATACAAAAGAGAGAGTGATGAAAACTTGTGAATGAGAACACATGATAAGAAGCAGGGCTTTCCTACACACACCAGCTGTAATGTGTCAACACAATGCATAGGAAAGGACCCCATCCAAGCGTAAGCTGCTTAGCTCCCTGGAACCTGGCCAACAGTTTTACTTTTTTGGCTACAATTTTGTGAAAACTGTGTTGTGCTGTGGCGAAAGATGAAAATAAATGACACAACTGATTTCCCCGACTCCCATCTCACCCCTTTCAATCAATTTGCTGCAAAAATTATCTTGCTCTCACCTAGAAAAAAACCTACTCCCTCGCTGTTATAATCATTATCATGGCTATTAGCAAAGGCTAAATCATGCAATCTTTCTACTAAACTTCAAAGCCTTTCACTCCAGGCCCAGACTGGAAATAAGTGGATGCTGGGGCTGCTTTAAGATGCCATAGACAGTCACTATCTATCCCAACACTTTGGAAATGAGCAGAACCAACACTTTGGAAAAAGAGCAGAACCACGCCCATTTTGTGGCCACACCCCCTAATTACCATATTCATTTTACAAAATTTGGTAGGTTATGAAAGTCTGAACACATTTCTGTGCTTTTTATGTGTTATTACAGTTTTGCTAATGAAAGGGGTTGTTTTCAGATAGATCACCAAAAACAACGACTTTTTCCAATTACTTTCAATTCTCTACGTGTCACAGTTTTTCTAATATTGAAGTGTCATTTTTCACCTTCTAGAGCAGCTCTGGGAGGGGGGTCGTCGACCCTGTAAACTGTTCTAAATTGATACATTTAGTTGATACATTTCTTATGTTTGTCCCTGCTGAGTACAATCGCTTGGTTTTATTACAGGCAGCTGTTATAATTGATATAATAGTTGCTAATGCTCCAGAGATGCTACTGAGAAATGTATCAACTAAATGTTGCAAACTTGTAACAGTTTATAGTCTGCGCCTGAATTACTGAGCTGCCAGACTGGAACACCAGAGACAGGGACATTAAACTTTAAACTTTGGGAAAACTGTAAAAAATAAATAATGGAAAGTAATTGAAAAAAAGTCTTTATTTATTTAATCTGAACTTAAAAAAGTGTTTGGAAGGTGAACAACCCCTTTAGGGTTAGTTCACATGAAGAGATTCGGGGAGATTTTGTCGCCTGGCGACTAATCGCCTCGTCTTCTGAGCGACTATCTCCCTGAACTGCCTCAGCGTTTTTTCCCATAGGTTACAATGAAAAGTCACCTGCGCTAATGCACACGCGCCAATGCGTTTTCTATAGTCGCCCGAAGTTGCCTGTGTGAAAACGCATCGCCGCGTGTGGATTAGCGCAGGCGACTTTTCATTGTAGCCTATGGGAAAAAATGCTGAGGCAGTTCAGGGAGATAGTCGCTCAGAAGACGAGGCGATTAGTCGCCAGGCGACAAAATCTCCCCGAATCTCCTCGTGTGGACTAACCCTTAAGCTGCAAGAGACCCAAGAGACCTGCTTATCTTCAATTGTTACAATTGTTTCTTTGATTATTTGAAATGGTTACAAATGTATAAAAGTGCACCTGCCAGATGTTGTGGGCTGATCCTCTGACTACCTCTTTCCCATACCTGTCAGCTCACACATATTCAGGTCAAGTCAGCTGGCACATGCTATTATTCTAAATATAAAGTGGCTATACATAGACTGATAAAAGCTGTGAACTTGGCCCCTCCAGTCCAAACCAAGTCAACAGTTCAGGTTCTTTGTATGGGGCTCTCCCGAAGGCCTGCCGTATTGATATCTGTTCTAAAATTAGCCAGATGTCTATTGGGCAAGTTATAAAATCCTGTTGGGTTAGGGCTGTATCTGTGTATTACTGTGTGGACCTCTGTGCTTCCCAGAATATATGAAATCCAGACAATTAAAGTGACAGAAAATAGCGGGGGTAGGTTACTATTCAACCTTGTACCAAGGAATTAAATACAGATATAAAAACTAAAGAAGTTAATTAAGTGAAAACTCACTGTAAAGGCATAATAGCAATATTAAGGGGATTATCTAGTATAATTTTTTTTACTCTAATAAATTCAAATGTACTCAGAACTGGAATGAAAAAACTCGAATGTCTAATATGCGATCGAATAGTCCCGTCCCGAAAAATTTCCTCTGAAAAATCCTTGAAGGTCAGGATGGCAATTGACATTTCCAAATCTTCAACGGACCTCTGCTGTTGACTTGTAAAATGAACTGGGCAGGTTTTGGGCAGCTAATATTTGAATTTGAACTTTTTCCATGGTCGAGGTGTGATAAATCTTGCATTCAAATTTAAATTTTGAGTTGGCGCTTTTAAATTCGAATTTTGTGAGTTTTGAAAGAAAAAACACCCAGCAAATTCGAACATAACATTCGAACCTTAACAAATCTGCCCTTAAATATACAAAAACACTAGCAGGTTGGTATTATTGCAGTTATTCTGTGTGTAGGGTCAACAGATATTTAAATGTTGTAGATTTGTTAATGTTCCTTGGCTGGGTTTCCTTGTAACTGTTGACATAAGGAGAAGGTCAGTAAAATGAAGGATTTCCACTTATTCACATTTTTTTTTTAGATTTCCGAAGGTAGAGTTGCCAAAGCTACTTCAGGAGCCGCTGCCTCCCGTGTTCCGACAGCGCATGGGGTTGATGCCAGCTCCCAACGAGGAGAAAGACATGACTTGTAAACCAAGGGACCCGCACAGCAGTCTGTTCTGTCTGTAACCAGGGAGACTCTACTGGACTGTAAACATATTCGTTTGGAAAAAAAAAATCATTCTTTTGTACAGTATTTCCTAGGTAACACATTTATATCTGTACTTGAAAAAAGAGGCACTTTTATTTGTACAGTATTTCATTCTATTCTCAAGTTTTGCACAAGGACTAACAGTAGAGATGCTTATTATTAATGAAAACAGAACCCAAATTTGGAAAAAAAGCAGACAACTTTGGAATATGGGTAAGCCGTTGATGTAGCGGCTTAACTAGATGTTACTGGGCCCCACAGCAAATTAATTTTAGGCCCCCCAACATATTCAGAGGTTGTCCTGTTTTTCCAATAGATATTGAAATTGCTCCTAATTTACGGTCCCCCTATAACTCCTGCCCCCCCCTGCAGCCGCTGAGTCTGCTTCCTCTGTAGTTACGCCTCTGCCTCCCTGCCACAATTCTTTTGTGCAGTTGCAGAATTCTGATTAAATTCAGTGGCTCATTCACTGTTTCAGGGCAGACGTTGGCTTTTGGCAAAATGGGGCTCATTTATCAACACCGGGCAAATTTGCCCATGGGCAATAACCCATGGCAACCAATCAGATTGCTGCATTCATTGTTCTACTTGCAGCTGGTATCAAAAAGCTAATCACTGATTGGATGCTATGTGTAACTGCCCATGGGCAAATTTGCCCAGTGTTGATAAATGAGCCCCAAAATTAAGTCCTCTTCTGTGTCTACTGTGCAGAGTACAGGGGATGTACACAACTTCAAATGCCATCCTCTATTTTTTTGATTTACTTTTTAACTGTGGAATGTTCTGCAATATCCTTACCTCTCCCCTATATATATTTCCTCTCTATTTACATCCTGGACAGGGAGGAGGATTGGTTTAAAAGAGCAAAAAAAAAAGAACACCTTATAGCTTTAATCATGCAAATACCATCAACAACTTATCTCCATGAGGTCTCAGACCCAGTGCTGGTTATACTAAACAGGTTCTGCTAATTGGAGTAAGATTCCAGGGTATATAACCACAAATATATTTGTACAGGACATTCTGAATTGAGAAAGCCAGTCGGATGATTAGCAAAATATCATCAAGGAAAAAAGAAAACATACAGCAAGTCCAGTTGATTTGACTTATTTGAGATCCCTTCTCTATCTCTTTTTGTATTAATAAATTAAATTGCACCTCCCCATATCCAATTTGCTTCTGCTGCCTACCCCTACTTACTTCCAGCCTAGTTTGTGATTTCTCTGGTTGGAGGTGTAGGAAGGAAATACTACAGAAATTGTCAGCTGCTGAACAATTATTATGAAGGGAGGGGAGGAAGACATGCCCATGTCACAAGCTCTGACCACCATGACAGCCTTGAATCTGCCACAAACAAACTTCAGCGTCAGCTCCTATGCTCCCTTTTTGTTTCTGTATGGCGCATGTATAGATAAAGGATCCGTTATTCGGAAACCCGTTATCCAGAAAGCTCCAAATTACAGAAAGGCCATCTCCCATAGGCTCAATTTTATCCAAATTTTTGAAAATGATTTCCTTTTTCTCTGTAATAATAAAACAGTAGCTTGTAATTGATCCCAACTAAGATTTAATTAATCCTCATTGGAAACAAAACCAGCCTGTTGGGGTTATTTAATGTTTATATGATTTTCAAGTAGACTTAAGGTATGAAGATACAAAACTGTAGATGGAAAACCCAGGTCCTGAGCATTCTGGATAACAGGTCCCATACCTGTGTTTTAATGGCCACGACCCATCTCAGGAACTGTACAGTTTCACAATAAAAAAGCCTTTATTCTAAACGTATGGCTCAGACCTTGGACATCAGCAATATTTCAGTTTGCCATTGGTCTTTTTTTTTAAGTCTTTTCAGATTTTAATCTGTCTGTCTCCTCATTTTCAGGCTGCAGCGCTTTCTATCTTTAAAACAAGGGGCAATATATATATATATATATATATATATATATATATATATAGCAGTACCCCTGTGTCTATGGTGATACATTTCTTTCATTTGCTTGTTTATTTTTAAATAACCTTTGGCTATGTATTTGTGGCCCAATGCAGAAAGTACTGCAAATAAGAAGCTCCATGGCAACCTTAGCAAAGTCAGTTTTAAGGCACACATGTGGCCCATAATGTTTATCTTATTGGTATCACAAGAAGCACAAATAACGGTATATTGGTAGTTATGAATATATATATAATGGTTCCGAGCCAGACATTGAAAATGGCGACCTCAAAGGAATCCATTGTGAGCTACAGTGGGCTTTATCCGTGTGTTAGAAGTTTGTCTGTATTAGTGGTTAGATAAAACTCCCAGAAAGAGGAAGGCTGCTGGTTTAAGTATATCTTATTTCCACATTACCAATTATGTGAGCGTGGACTGTTTACAGCAGACAAAGAGGTTAGTGACATGCCCTTCCAAAAGCCCTTTTACTCTTCAATATGAACTTGTCTTTCCAAGATCACTGTTTATATTTGCTCTCATTTAAACATGGCAGTGTTGTTTCTAGCTCTCAATACTGTGCATCCTGTTTATATTATCCTCCATATTTCCTAAATACTACTATTCCAATAAGATGGGAAGTAAAGTGTCTAGTAACACAGCCTAGATTTCCCAGTGTGCATAGCAGGGCACTACGGCACTGATTATACTATTATAAACTCTGCTATTAAGGGATTCCAGGAATGAGGTGCATTTAATTTATACTGTAAGCTTATCCTTCCCAGGAAGAAGTAAACATTGCACATGTAAATACTGACTTGACTCTTAATAAATAATAACATACATTATGCCATTACATAACACTGGAGCACTTATTAGGGAATTCTGAAATTTTCTGGCAAGACTTCCACATTTGCTACACAGGGAAATATTTTCTTCTGCACACAGCTATGTACACATCCTGTTCTTGTAAGTAATTGATATACCCCACTGTATAGAACACACTGTACATGCCACTAGGTTAAAGCCCCGAAGAATCTCCTTTTGACTAAGTTTCCTTGTGAGGCAACTTCGGGCGACTTCAGAGTGCCATGCCTTCTGCGATTTACAATCTAGCCTGCAGGGAGGCAGTTCGAGGAGATTAGTCGCCTGAAGATGAAGCGATTTGTCGCTGGGCGTGTGTCTCTGCCCTAAGAGGCAGCCTTTGAGACTGTCCTTAGATAAAGTTCCACATTCTGGAACTGGGGCAGTTCTTAGGCCAAATAACCTTAACATATTATAACCACAACAAGTGCTGCATAAATATATACAGGTATGGGATCTGTTATCCGGACACCCGGTATCCAGAAAGCTTAGAATTACAGAAAGGCCATCTCCCATAGACTCCATTTTAATCAAATAATTGAAATTTTTACAAAGTATTTTCTTTTACTCTGTAATAAACAATAGTGTGTATTTGATGCATACTAAAATCAGCCTATTGGGTGTATATAGGGCCTTATTTATTAAAGGTCGAGCTGTTTTCTTCCTGAAAAATTGAGTTTTCGTGGGTGGTTTTCAGTAAAAACTTGAATTTTCGGGTTAAAAAAAACCCTCAAATTTTAAAATAACATGGCTTTTAAAATAACATGAATTTTTCAGAGAATTATTATATCCCAAAGCTGGAAATAGCTTGAATCTAAAAATACACCATCTAAAACCTGTCAAGGTCATGTAAAAGTCAATGGCACAGGTCCCTTAAACCAATTGAAGATGTTTGTAGCTTTCATGATGTTTGGGCTTTTTTGGTGCTATTTGCTCGAAAAACTAGATCAATGCAATGCAAGTTTTTTTTTCGTTGAAAACTCGATCAATTTGAGTAATCGAGTTTTTCACCCCAATTACGCTGATTCAAGTTTTTTTTACATTTTTTCAGAAATTAGAAAACTTTGAGACCTGAGTTTATTCAAGGTATAAAAAAAACCTCAGAAACTTGACCTTTGATAAATAACTCCAGTAATGTTGAAATGATTTTTTAGTAGACTTAAGGTATGAAGACCCAAATAATGGAAAGATCCATTATCTGGAAAACCCCATGTCCTGACCATTAAATAAACCCAACAGGCTGGGTTTGCTTCCAATAAGAATTACTTATATTTTAGTTCAGATTGTGTACAGGGGACTTGTTTATTATTACAGAGAAAAAGGAAATCGTTTAAAAAAAAAAAATTTTGACCACTTATCTTGGTAGGAAAAAACAGAATACAAAAGGTCCATGCCAAATGGACATACAGTATAGGAAGGTCTGCATGCCGTATTGCAGCATATCTATTTTTCAAATTATTTCTCTTCTGTCCCTCAATGAATTGCTCTCAGAATCGACGGAATTGAGAGAAGCTTCCGTAGAAACACAGAGAACTGGCAGCAAAGCATTGTTGTGCTTCTCATGCATTAATAATATGTCTCACTGTGTCCTCGTTCTTCATCAGGAACGGAAGTTATGAAACCCTTGCCTTTGTTTGTTTCATTAATAGCCTAATAAAAAAAAATGAGCCATGTTTCATTTTGGAATGCAGAGCTGCTGCAGCTCGCCAAGGACACACACGCACGCAGAGAAAACATGAGGGAATGTTTAATCAAGTCAAGGCTTCTGATAGGCCCTGACAGACTTATATAATTTATTGTTTATGCATAATTATACAAGCAAGAGGAAATACATTTTGTCATGCCGAGCTGACATTCAGCAAACACAAAGTAATCACATGTCATTCGATCTGTTTGTTTAAATGTTGGTGCAAACCGGAATCTAGCAAAGGGCCCAGCTCTAAATCAGATACATTGCTTTGTATAAAGGTGGGCATCATCTCCTCCGCTCCCTTTGACTTGGTATATATTACCACATGTATAGAGACTCATAAATACAATTTGCGGTACACTAAGGCAGTGGTTGTTGGACTTTTTCACTTCAAGTCTCCCTATCTAAAAACATCAATGCATTCATTATTTAACCATAGACCCAGGAATATCTGGAACATCAAATACATTTTACCACATATCTTTAACTTCAAGATGGGTATCTAGTAGATTCTCCCCCAAATCCCAACTCCCTGGGGAGTGGCTACTTCACAATTTTAGAACCAGTACTCTAAGGCCTTCTTTTATTTCTAACACCCCTTAAGCAGGCTTAAGGTATGAATTTACAAATTACAGACCCCTTAAAGAATGGATAATTCTAAGCAACTTTTCAATTGGCCTTTATTCTTTCTTTTTTTATAGTTTTGAATGATTTTCCTTCTTCTTTGATCCCTTTCAGCTTTCAAATGGGGGTCACTGACCCTATTTTAAAACAAATGCTCTGTAAGAGAGCTAGCACAGGGCAGTTTTGGGGAAATTTAGTCGGCTGGCGACTAATCGCCTCTTCTGCGGAGCGACAATCTCTCCGAACTGCCTTCACTGTGCCTGCCGCCTGCTATAATGACAAAACGCTAGCGCCATTGGGCAACTTTGGAAATCGAAGTGCTGCGAGTGCATTGACGCTAGCGTTTTGTCATTATAGCAGGCAGCAGGCACGGCAAATTTTTGGGCAGATTATTGCTCCGCAGAAGAGGCGATTAGTAGCCCGGCGACTAAATCTCCCCGAATCTGCCCGTGTGCTTGAGGCCTAAGGCTACACATTTATTGCTATTGCTACTTTTTTATTACTCATCTTTCTTTTCAGTCCTTTCCTATTCATATTCCAGTCTCTTATTCAAATCAATACATGCTTGCTTGGGTAATTGGGAGCCTAATAAGCAGATTACTAAAACTGGTAGGGTTGCCACCTTTCTGGATTTCACCCAGACAGCCCAGTTTTGGAAGGGCATGGCGATCAGCCAATCGCTGACTGCCACGTCATCCATTCCGCCCCCTACATCACCTGGTCTGCCACCCAACATCACCATCCTGAATCCAATGTCACCCGCCCTGCCCCCGGCATCACCGGCCCGCCACCATGCCCATTATCCACAAAGAAAAAAGGTGGCAACCTTAGTCACTACAAACAGGAGAGCTGCTGAATAAGAAGCTAAATAACTCAAAAACTGCAAATAATGAAAAATGAAAACCAATTGCAATTTGTCTCAGAATATCACTCTCTACATCATACTAAAAGTTAATAGAAAAATGAACAGCCCCTTTAATCAGGACTGACTTTAGACAAGCCTGAAAACGAGAAACAAAACATGTGATGTCACTTTTGTGAGTCCTTTTGCTGACAACTATGGATAGGTGCTCAAGAGTGCACGCTCTTTAGGGGGAATGTAATTAAAGTCGCAAAGAGAAAAACAATCTGCACCAATAAGAATAAAAATCCACATCTTGCAATGTAATATTGTTCCTTAAACTGTTATTGCATTGCGAATTTTAATTGCGCACTTTTAAGAAGTGCTTGATGGTATCATAATCTTTTGGAGCAAACATAACGAATAGTTTCAGGGTTTGCAAAAGCTATATTTCATTTACACAATGCAAAATTTGTTTGCGCAAAGGCATAACTTTTTCGCATTGCAAATAGTTTTTCTGTTACCGTTATCTCCAAAGATACATTTTTGCGACTAAACAAGAGCAGTCCTTGAACATAACTGAAGAGATAAAAATGAAAAGTCAGGCTAATAAATTGCTGACAGGATACAAAAGTCTAAAAGAAGAAGTGGAGCTGAAGTCTAACATTTGTGCTGCCCGCTCAATGGAGCACTAGACTTTCTATTATTATTCTGATGGAGCTTAGCATAAATAACATACATGACAGTTGCAGAATCCGTATGTTCTGCTATGGAATTTACATTTAGGTGAAAAACAGCCGATAACTAAGACATTGCAGCTGAAAGCACACATTCACAGACAAATCTGCTGGAGAATGTCCCTGGTTTTGTATGGGGTAACTAGCAACACATATTTGCCATATTGGCATGGGCTGGAGCCCTATGTATGAGTGTAATTCCATGCATTTAAATCTGTATGATTCTGGCAATGACTCTCTTTGGCTTCTTTTTTCTGAAAATTGTCAGAATGCTTGCAGAGTTTGACAAAGCAATACTTTACTTTAAAAGATTCAGGCGCCTATGTTATATACCACAAGGTTTGGTGGGACATTTATGGCCTCTGTAACTGAAAGACTGGGAGCCATTTTGCCAAGAGAGAAGGGATTTAAGCAAATCAAGAGATTAGTAATATCCCTTGACTGTATAACCACATTTCAACATTGTTTTGTATGATAATGCTCCCTGTATAGTGTTATATTAAATGGCGGTGCTTGCCAATGTCTCTCATTTAGTTGTTCATGATGCATCTCTTTAAAATGTAAAAAAAATGTAGATGTTGGAAGAACAAACCACCAGATAGCAGACTGTGTAGAGCTCCAAGAGATCCAATCTGTGGGCTGAGCTTTGGAAGGACGCCCATGGTTTCTGTGGATGCTGGACTACAATGTTTAGTTCTGAAGCCAAGACAATTAAGTGCTGGGCAGGGCACATTAATACCTGGGCAGGGAATGTCCCTCACTTCTCAGAAGGAAGTGCATTTCTCCACTGAGCCTGTGATGTGTGCAAAACCAGTTTAGAAAGAACACAGCTCATGAACCTCCTAGTAAAATTAAGTGATTTTAAAAGTGAAGGAAAGGCTTGCAGCACTTGGGGGTGCCAAATGTTAGGCACCCCCAAGCAGGCCCGGACTGGCAATCTGTGGGTTCTGGCAAATGCCAGAGGGGCTGCTATAAGGTGCCATAGAAAGTGACTATTTAGTGGGCTGGTGGGGGCTGTTTGGGCCTCTGTGTGGGCTGATTGGGCCTCTGTGTACCTGAAATGGCAGGGCCTATTTTAGTTCTCAGTCCGGACCTGCCCCCAAGTGATTGTAATTACTTACCTGAAACCCCTGGCCAGTGCTACTATCAGCAGAAAACTGCACCGGCCTGCGGTTATACTAGTGAGCACCACGGAACGATCCTCTTCCGGCTTCTTTTCTCTTCAAATTTCCCGGGGCAAATGCATGTGCAGTTGAACGAAATAGCCGACTTTTTAGTTCAGCTTCTTCGTTCTACTGCACAAGCGCAGCCGCGTGAAGAAGGAGGAAGATGGAAGAAGATCGATTAGTGCTGCTCACTGGTATAACCCCGGCCCGGTGCAGTTTTCTGCTGATAGGAGCACTGGCCTGGGGTTTCAGGTAAGTAACTACAATCACTTGGGGGTGTCTAAAATTTGGCACCCCCAAGTGCTGCAAGCCTTTCCCTTTCCATTAAAACAGGATAGTGTTTGTACAATTACAGCCAGTTGAAAACAAGAATTTTAATGTAATGTCATAAATTATAGTACATACCCTGTACTAAAGAATATGCAGACATCAATCTTATGCCAGGTGTGCCACAGCTAGGACAGCACAGAGACAGTTCTGAACATGCAGAGACTGATGTAGGACTTAATTATAGGAAAGCCAGCTACATGTTGAATAGATCTCCAGAATAGATGTGATTTTAGATACTCCTTTTCTGTGGATTGGTACCCTTTAAAGGAGAACTAAACCCTAAAAATAAATATGGCTAAAAATGCCACACTGTATATACTGGACCAGCCTTCTGAATAGCAGCAATGATCCAGGACTTCAAACTTGTCACAGGGGGTCACCATCTTGGAAAGTGTCTGTGACACTCACATGCTCAGTGGGCTCTGAGCAGCTGTTGAGAAGCTAAAGTCAAACTGAAAATAAACAATATATACAGTATATACAGTATATAAAAAATATACCCTAAGAGAATTAGGTTATCCTCTTTGGGGATGATTGACAGTGTTGCATCTAAGTAAGTCTCTGTTTCTTTCTCCTGTATATACAGGGTTGGCACACTATTGCCATGGGTTGTTGTCTAAGATCAGACATATATTAATGATGGTGATGGGTTCATTCTGCTCTCTGGTCATTTATTGGTTTCATTATCCATCAGCATATATTCCAGGCTCCAAATCTCATGTTTGTGTATTTCTGACAGTCCAATGCTTTGAAGGCAGTCTATTTCTAAGGTATCTTTTCAGAACCTTGGACTAGTGGGGTGATGAGAGCAGTTGAATCTGAATATCATTTTACTGGAAAATGTATGTCTTTTTCTAATACTATATACACACACACATATATATATATATATATATATATAGTCCCGATGGAGGAGCACTCACACAAAAATACAGATATCGTCTGCCTGGGTGCTGGTAACAATAATGTAATAGTCCAGTGAAGTACAGCACTCAGCAGGTCTTCTATTAACAAAAATAACTTGTTTTTAATTTAATTTACAAACCCCACGTTTCGGTCACTGCCTTGGCCTTTCTCAAGGGAATACACACACACAAACTCTAATTGATTGAGTTTTTCTAATATATTGCAATACGTGGACAAACAATACCTAATTTGTTTAAAGGGTAAGGCAATTTTTGGTAGCTTAAGGCACAAAATGTTTCAATGTCCTTCATATATTGATAATGGATTAAATGCAGAGGACTCTTGTATTTGTCTATGTGAATTTTTTGGTCACAGCCTCATTGCACCCCCGCCTAATGGTTTTAAAAATTAGTAGTGAGCACAACTTTCCCTTGTTTGTTATAGTTATACAGGAGCAGTGACCAGCTCCAGGTTGTAGCTCTCACCCTTTCCAACTATAGTCAGGCAATTTACTGATCACTTTGTTGAGTGCAGGACTGCAGGCCTCCTTCCAAGATGTTCTTGTTGGCCTGCAGTTAACAAATGCTATGGAAATCTATCCGGTCCATCCCCTTAGGGGATTGTGATATGTGAGTGGGAATAGTTCGATCTATTTTCCAAAGTGTCTGTGATTTGCGATGGGACACAATCTCCCCTGTCTGATGCTTCAAATCCATGTAAAAACATACGCACCTGCCATTTTCCTTCTCCAGGGAGATTTGGATGACAGGAAAGCAAAAATGTAAAGAAATATAATAATTATCATTATTTTCTTCTTGTTGCTCTTGTCATCAATTTTAATGCAGGGTGATTGGGTCACATAGCAAATTTCAACAATAATTTGCGATAACATAAGATAGAATTCACTACAAATAGAAAAAGGAGGCAGGGGCTACCTTAGTCAGACCCAGATTTCGGGCTTGGGTGCCCCAAGCCCTGCTGAGTCCTTGCCCTGGCGCCCTCCTCCTGTAAGCACGAACCCTTGCATGCGCTGAAGCACTGGGGATTACGCACACAGGAGTACGCGTCACTGGTGCAGGTTGCAGCTGGGCGCCATGCCGCCCCTAAAAACTTGCAGCCCTAGGCCCGGGCCTTTGTGGCCTCTCCACAAATCCAGGCCTGACCATAGTCAGCTTTCAGTCTTTACCTTGTGCACTTTTGTTAATTAAAACAAAGAAAGCCTAGAGGCACTTTTTCAAAGCCCTACATTTTGGGGCCACAGGCCCAGGCTCCAACATGTTTTCTCTCTTCATTCTTAATCCAGGAAAGCACTCCTCTTTGCATTCAATACAGAGAAACACTCATCTCTCAGTTTGTAATCAACAGAAGCACTCCCTGTTTAATCCAGGGGAGCACACCTCTCTCTATGTTTGACCCAGAGAAGCACTCCTCTCTCTGTATTTAATCCAGGGAAGCACTCTTTTTAGAATGATTAATCCACAGAAGAACTCCCCTCTCTGTGTTTAATCCAGAGAAACTCTCCTGTTTTTAATTCAGGTAGAACTTCTATTTTATTTTTTAATCCAGGGAAGCACTCATCTATTCTTCTGTCTGTTTAAATCAGGGAAGAATTACCCTGTTGAATATGATAGCTGGTTTTATAAATCATATATGCTCTAAAATATTGTGTAATGTTCAATAATTTATTAAAAATGAATGAAAAACATCCACTTTTCTAGAAGTAGTAAATTGTATTACATAATACAGTATAAAGATCTACACTACTTATGCAAAGTAATATATGCAAAAAATGTTTATTCTGCCTGTTGATTAACATGCCCCATAAAAATCTTCTGTCATGTCATAATTACCACTTTATAATCCTATAATGCACAAAATTATAGTGTGCTGTAATTGTAATGTATTTAAAGAGGACCTGTCACCCTAAGAAATAATTTCAAATCCTATTTTGTGATGTTAGGCCAATTAAATAAACTTTACTTACATTATATAAATTAAGTCTTTTTTATTTTAATAATTCGCAATCACATCAAGCAGGCAGGCGCCATTTTTTGGACACTGTAATTAAGTCAAGCTTTAGATCATGCCAAAATCTTTTTTATGTGCCAGAATGGGACAACTGATGTTCATCCCTATGCACAAGTAGATGTAGAGGAGGGTGTGCCCAGTGAAATCTAGGAAGTACAGAATGGAAAGTGAAAGTAATTGCCTGCCCCGCCTTTATGCCTAAGACATAGAGGAGGGGCAGGAAATATATGATTGACAGCTGAGTTTTTATATTGAGTTTATAACAGGTATGGATGTTTTATTAAAATTAAACATAAATTAAAATTGAAAAGGACTTTTATTGAATAGCTTTTTACATCTGACTGACAGGTTCTTTTTAAAATACAATGGTTTTGTTTCCTCTTCTTCAGCTAATCTTTCCTCTATTATCACTTTTCTACATCACAGAAATGAAAGCAATGCTCTGTTCACAAGTTCTGCATGTTCTTGCCAGAAAGAAAGCAGAGGCAGTCATGTAAGCAGCAGAAGTCATAATATCCAATGAAAGCTAAAAAGCAAATAAATATAAGTTCACACAACAACAATACATACAGTAAATGGAATTAAAAACAATTGTAGAGATTATAGTGGATAGCAAACCTGGCAACTCTAGGCAGTTTCAGTCAGTGTCTACAAAAGCTTATGAATTAAAAAGGCATTAAAGGGATACTGTCATGGGAAAAAAAATCAAAAAAAATCAAAATGAATCAGTTAATAGTGTTACTCCAGCAGAATTCTGCACTGAAATCCATTTCTCAAAAGAGCAAACAGATTTTTTTATATTCAATTTTGAAAATCTGACATGGGGCTAGACATTTTGTCAATTTCCCAGCTGCCCCTGGTCATGTGACTTGTGCCTGCACTTTAGGAGAGATATATATATACGTATAGTACAAGAGTTACACGCACACCGTTTCTCTTATCAAAATTTTATACATCGCACCAATGTTTCGGTTTGTGGTTAAGAACCTTTCTCAAGATGCTTCTTGAGATGATGATGATGATGGAAAAGCATCTTGAAAAAGGTTCTAAACCACGAACCGAAAAGTTGATGCGATGTATAACTAATATCTTTTCCAATAAAATTTTGAGAAGAGAAACGGTGTGCGTGTAAGCGTTGGATTCAGTGGCGTAACTAGATATTACTGGGCCCCACAGCAAATTATTTTTCAGGCCCCCAAAATGTTTAGAGGTTGACTTGTTTCTCCAATATTTATTGAAATTGTATATGAATTAGGACCTCATGGGGCCCCTATACCTCCTGGTCCCCTTGCAGCCGCAGGGTCTGCTTCCTCTATAGTTACGCCCCTGGTTGGATTGTTGAATTTCACAATCTACACACAGCACCCAGAGTCCAACTTTAAACGCCGTGTGCAGTCTTAAATGGTGGATATATATATATATATTCATATTCTGGTTTCTAGGGTAATTTGAACCTAGCAACCAGAAATAAATAAATAAAAATAACATCCAATTCTAAATTGTAGAGACTATGGCTTTCTACATTATAATAAAAGGTGATGCAAAGGTGAACAATCCCTTTAATTGACTTATTGCAACTGGACTATTGCCCCACCAAGCGCAGGTTTGCACCAGGCAGGGACCTACTGCAAGAAATGGCGAATTTACTTAATTATTCGCTTGCATTAAAAAGAAAACCCTCCATTGCTATATTAATGCTGATGAAGTCTAGTCACCTTCCTTCCTTTTGTAGATATATTTATTGCTAATTTTCCCCCAATTTCTCAGCTGGGAGACTTGACAACATCACTTCCTTAATCTGCTATGCTACTTAAAAATCCTGAGCTCAGACAGATCCCTTACATATGTGCACATGTACACAGCACCTGGTTTAATCAGCAGAAATCCCACTTCCTTTGTTATGTGTTAAGTATTTTTCTTTGGATTCAATCCCCGGACTCCCTGGGACAGGCCTGCAGCCTCGTGAACCTTGAAGACAGGAAATTAATTTGGATTCACTGTCCCGAATGGTTTGACTGTCCCCCTGGGGAGACATTTCGTGTGCTGGCCAGGAAGAGAAATATTGATTGGAGCCTGCCAAGAAAAATCTTTTCCCAGAAAATGATCTTTCAGGGACCAAGCTGTTCTAAGACACCCTCCCGTTATTTCTGTCATTTTTTACTTAACACTGTCAAGGCTGAACACTCAACAGACCTGCCAAGCCTGTTATTGATTTCAGTTTCCATCATTAGCTGCAAGTGGATAGTAATATAAACATAAAATATCAGTACCGGTATAGGACCTGTTATCCAGAATGCTCGGGACCTGGGGTTTTCTGAATAAGGGATCTTTCCGTAATTTGGATCTTCATACCTTAAGTCTACTAGAAAATCATGTAAATATTAAATAAACCCAATAGGCTGGTTTTGCTTCCAATAAGGATTAATTATATCTTAGTTGGAATCAAGTACAAGCTACTGTATTATTATCACAGACAAAAAGGAAATCATTTTAAAAAAATTGGATTATTTGAGTATATTGGAGTCTATGGGAGATGGACTTTCCGTAATTCGGAGCTGCCTTTTGCACAAATCCTGCACGTAGAGAGATATGATGTCTGGTGAGCTCTATTACATCTTCTAGGCAAAAGGAGCCCCCTATAAGATATATTGTATTATTCATCTGACACCCAACTCCTGAATGAAGACAGAATGAAGAGAAACAGATGCTGAGAGAGGAATAGTGAAGATAAACTTGATTATGTTAGAAATGTTTTTTAGAGTTTTTTATTGGTTGTATTTAGCAAGTTTCTTATTTCAGTATGCTGAAGCTAATATTACATTTTCATTTTCGCGATAGTTTCCCTTTAAGCATTACAGGTAAAATCACTCAGGAGCCAAAAGAAGAAAGACTGTGAGACTAGAACTCTCACAAGTTATGAAAGGGAACCTATCTGAACAGGACAGACCATGAAACAAGGGTAATTGGGAAAAGGAGAAGGAATAATGTTGGTAATAGGAAAAGAACGAAACATGTCCATGTAGAAATAAGCTACCCCATACAGGCACACATTAACAGGGTATAGAATATAAATGGCAGAGAACATAAATAGTGATGGGCAAATTTGTCGCGTTTCGCTTCGCCGGAAAATTCTCAAATTTCTTGATGTCAATGGGCGTCAAGATTATTTTGACGCACGTCAATTTCGACGCTGCGACATTTTTTATATGCGCGCCTACTTTGTCCAAATGCATTAAAGTAATTGGGCGTCTGAATAATTTTAACGCGATTTTTATGTGCGTGACTATTCTGACGCACGCCTGAATTTTTTTGCTATGGCGAATTTTCTCCGCGGTTTCGCAAATGTATTAGTTGGCGGTGAAATGTGGAAATTCGTTGCGAATTTGCGCCTCCTGAATTTATTTGCCCATCACTAAATATAAACACAGAACAGAGAAACAAGACATAACAGGATAAAAAAGGAAAGTTAAAACGGCCCAGTCATAAATCAGCTCGCTCTGCTAGGAATGATAGCTATCTTGCCGCCAATAAGCCACAGGTGCAAGTATAAACAAATATCTTGGACTGGAGCCACAATAAACCACAGGTGCACATGCAATGAAATATTACAGGAAAGGATGGGGAGAACAGCACATGCCCCACTGTATTGCATATAAGGAACCAATAAAAAGATCTACCCTGAAGGCTCTAGTTCTGAGATGTTGTTTAATCAAGAGCGTAAATAAGGGCCCCGCAGACTCTGCTCCATGAGGAGGGGGGGTTCTCTGATTGCTAAAATTGATGATGTGAACAGGGCTGCTCCTGTCATGGGGCAAGGTGAGAACTTTGTCTCAGGTGGCAGTAAACAGCCAGTTATCAGAGGTGGCAAAAAGTTTTAACGGCTGAACTTCACACTGGAGGGTGGGATGGGGCAGGGCAGGGTATAAAGGGACTGGGGCAGGTTGGCATTGCCAGGAATTGGGGTTCTTACAATATGTTGGGCCATAGAGTATCTAAACACAGTGGTTTTTTATAGTTCTTCATAGATATAATTTAAATTTAAAGCAGTACTGTGTGTTTCTGTCAATATCTGCACAGCTGGCTCTCTCTCTTGAGACAATATAGCATATGTCTGTCTTGCATTCTTCTGCATTCTTCGCTGTTTATTGTTTTAAAGGTCAGAACCACCAGGGCAGAGACAAGACACAAACACTGCTTTCAATAGCAGTTGTATCTACTCTGAAAATGTGTAATAAAATGTACATTCAAATAATAATTATTATTATTTTATTAGACACAGCTTTATTTTATTTGACATCCTCTTAATGGCCATTGGCTGCTATGGGTTACAAGCGACCTGGTGCAACGTTTGCAACTTTTATTATCTTAACCCATAAAGGCCACTTTCTGCAACAGCAAACCACTTCTTTTCCTTCTGTATTTAACATATCTATTAAAATATATTGCAAGCGGTGGGAAAATGATTTCATCTGAGGTAACCCCCGGGTTCTAAATAAAGTAAGCTCAAGCCTAGTTCCCATGATGCCTATTTGTGACCTTGTACAAGTGGCTTCCCTCCGCCCTATGCCTCAAACAGCAAAAAAAATAAGATTGCAATCTGTGTATGGAATTCTGTGGACTGTGCTAAATAAAAAAATCACTGTAGAAAAATATTTGTAGTTGTGTAGTCTAAGGCAGGGATTGTATTAGTGAGGCCTCCCACGAGTCTCAAGCCTTTGTCACAACACCAAATAGCTTTGCAGGAAACCACAGGGAATACAAAGAAAGGTGGTACGGAATCTAAGACTTATTCACACAATACAATAAGTTAACCAAAGCGGGATAGGAATGCTTCCCTATTTAATCTCCAAGGATATCCGGCTGTTAAGCAATAGGATTCATGCTGGAACTTGCAGAGTTTTCTGTTTCTTGCATGTGATCCCAACTAACCCTTGAGTACATTTCCAGTGATACAATCAAAATGCAAGATAATGTATCAGACACAGTTCCTTTCTAGCATCTCCCACGCTGCTCCTGCCGAGACTGATTCGCTTCTGATAACGCAGGATTGGTCGCTAGAAAGTCTCGAAACCTTGAAAACATAATCCACAAAATTCAGAGAGAGATTTGCACTTTGCTTAAAGCAGAGTTGGCATTGGGCTTTTACAAAATGTATTCTAAAAGTATTGCCTTTGTAAAAATACAACCCATAAGAAACCAGACTTGGAACTGATATTCGAAATTATAATTCCAACTTTCCAATATATACTGTACAGGTACATTCATTTAACAGAGCATTAATTAAAAAGTTATTTGTAAATGTTCTGTTCTTTTGGTTCTGACTCTTGAGCAGAGGTCAGTCTCCCCCAGTGCTGTAAATCAGCTCGGCTCAGTGCAAAACATTTCTGCTTTCTGGCACAAATCAATCCATTCTTTTTCGTCCCAAAGAGATAAAATCTTTCTGTAGCACTCATTGGCACAAGTTTATTAAACACTGTATTCACAAACAGGAGGGTGCAATTGCCCTTTTAATATCACTGGAATGCCACAGTTTTACATAGGATGCTATAGGGTGAAGTGTTAACCAAAAGACTTTCTAGACACGGAAATTACCCTAAAAAGTCACTGTTGCTTTCCATTGTTATCTATTGTCACTGCCTTTTTCTCTATTGAAAGTGATAATTAGTATTTACAGTCCTTTTTCTTCCTGCACTAGCTTCTGAAGGTGTTCATAATTGTCCCCTGAGTGCAGTGTTGTAACTACCAGGGGTGCAATTGCATCTGGGTCCACAACCCCTTGGGGCTGACAGAGCTGTAATGTGTTATAGTGAGAGTCAGGGCAGGGGGGAATTTCTCAATGTGTGCCCCAGGAGTGCGCTGCTGTTTGATTCTTTAGAGTAGGGGGGCCCGGTTGCACAGTCTGAACTACTGATCACTAGTTATGCAACTGCCTGAGTGTGCCATCCTTGTTGCCACTAGGGTTGCCACCTTGACTGTATTTCACTAGCCTAGCCAAGGCCGGAGCTGGTATTACAAAGTTACTGTCAATGTATTAGATGGTAAATTTGTAATCCCTATTGTTCTGCCCCTGGTCCGCCTCAGATCCGCCACTCTCAGCTCCCCTACTCACCTAATCCAAGCACTGCAGTCCCTTCCTGGCCAAACTGGCATCGAAACTTCATGACTCCGCCCTGAACCATCACAACTCCGCCCCAGAACCATCACAACCCCACCCCTGAAACATCACAACCACACCCTTCTCTGTCACGCCCCCACCCTCTATGTCACCGGCTGGTAGGGCCACAACTAAAAGGAGGCAACCCTAGTTGCCACTGACTGTCTCTGGCTAAGCCACGGCTAACTTTTACATTCCCTTGATTGGTTAAAAGAGCAGTACAGCCTCTATACCTTTCAAGGTTGTAAGAACAGGGGGATCAAGGGACATATATACCACCAGTGGGGCTCATTTACAAACTCTGGGCGTGTTTGCACCTGGGTAGTAACCTATAGCAACAGGTCTGGACTGAGAATCCAAATAGGCTCTGGCATTTCAGGTACACAAAGGTCCAAACAGCCTGCACAGAAGCCCAAACAGCCTCCCACCAGCCAACTAAATTGTGACTTTCTATGGCACCCAGTGTCGGACTGGCCCGGAATAAACCCGGTGGGCCCCAACCCTCGTAGGCCCCCGCCGGGCCAGACCCCCTTCGCCAATTGCCCCGGGCCCCCCAGTCCGACTCTGATGGCACCTCATAGCAGCCCCTCTGGCATTTGCCAGAACCCATTGCCAATCCAGGCCTGCATAGCAACCAATCAGTAATTAGCTTTTTTTCAGCCAGCTTCAGGTAGAACAATGAAAGCAAGCATCTGCTATAGGTAACTGCCCAGGTGCAAATTTGCTCAAGGTTTATAAATGATGCCTCTGTGATTTTTAAAGGCCAAAGATGATTATGTTGTGGGTGCACTACTTCTACTTTAGTTGCTTTCAGTCTTCTTAAACTGGATAATTGCTCCTTCTTGCCTTATCTCTTGTGATTCAGTAACATCTAAGTTGTAAGCAAAACCATAACCGTGTATATGAGTAATGTCGTTAGTCATAGCAAAATCTCACTGCAGGTTAAACAAAAGCCAAGGCCATTACAGCCAAAGACTGTATCTTCTTACCACAATTAGACTGGTGCTATATATATACCCCACCTACACACACACACACATACATATATATATTTTATATATATATATGTATGTATGTGTATATATGTATGTGTGTGTATATTATATTTTAAATGTTCATGTAACATTTAAAATAATTTTGAGCATTTCACTGGGTATCTCGCTGTTGCTGGTCAATTTTAACAATTTTTAAACTATTTACGTGGCACCAAAGGCAAACTTCAAAAGCAGAGTGCTGCTCACATATAGTACACAGTATATATATATATATATATATATATATATATATATATATATATATATATATATATATATATATATATATATATATATATATATATCCACATCAATGACTCAGCACTCACAGGACTTGCTTAAAAAAGAAAATTTTATTGTTCAAAACCAATGTTTCGGTCACATATTTGACCTTTATCAAGATTATATATATGTAATCAAGCTAAGGACCACATTATGAAAGTACCTGTGCTAGCTACTCCAACAACTATTATTTAGATTAATTATTTCTATTTTATGGCATGTGAAAATATTTTTTTTATATGAACTGAAGACAGTGGTTGTTGTTGCATTCCATTTGATCCGATCATGTTCACTAAACAAACAAAAGCAAGGCACTCGTTTTCATTTTTTATTTAATTCATTTTAGACTGTAAGCCCTACGGGGTAGGGTCCTCTAAGCCTTTTGTTTCCTTGACACTGAGCACTTAATCTGCATTGTAATTATATTTTTGTGAATTGTATTCTAATAATGCACTTACTGTTACTTTTTATTCCAATGACCCCTTGTTTGTTACTACTAATTTATTGTTTTGTTGTACAGTGCTTTGCCCTCAAGGAGCGCTTTACAAATAAAAATATACATACATACATACATACATACATTTTAATGGAGTTTTAGAGAATTCAATGGTTTGAGACAATGATCGATATGAAGTATATGCTGTTATTTTAAAACTGGCTATATCTATCAATGAACTAAACTGTTGGCAGTAAGTTATCTTTTAATATTTCAGTGTAAATGATCAGCATATGAAAGATTCTACTGTAGCAAACTAGCAGCAGGGACATGTTGCAAGGCACACATGCAGTATTTGCATCCACTCCTACCACCACCTAGTGGTGGAGTGAAGGCTCTGCATTGTACCAATCCACAGTAAGTACCATTATACATAAGCAAGAAACAACTGTTTATTTTCTAACGTAGAGATTTCTTTGGAGTAAAATACAGAAGCAGCAGTTGTAATACTGAACAGAAGGCTGTTTCTCGAATTGATGGCATATCATGATAAACTTCTTCCTGTGCTTTCAGCATCTGCTCGCCGCAGGAATGTAATCTGAACCAAGTGCTCTTCCTAAATGATACCCCAGTACCACCTCGCTGTTTATGTGTTCAACGTACAAACCCCACAGCCATGTTTATGCTTCCAATTCCATTGCCAGATGTCTGAGAATCCTGTGACTCGGGTTCCAGGGTTTTCTACATCTCTTTGCAGATTCTTTCTTTCTTATGGATAATACAGGTATGGAATCCGTTATCTGAAAACCTGATATCCGGAAAGCTCCGAATTACGGAATGGCAGTCTCCCATTGACTTCATTTTATTCAAATAATGCAATTTTTTTATTTTTCTCTGTAGTAATAAAACAGTACCTTGTACTTGAACCCAACTAAGATATAATTAATCCTTTTTGGAAGCCTATTGGGTTTATTAAATGTTTACACGATTTTCTAGTAGACATAAGGTATGAAGATCCAAATTACGGAAAGATCCATTATCCGGAAATCCCCAGGTCCCGAGCATTCTGGATAACAGGTCCCATACCTGTAATTATATTGTCTCTCTGCCTACATCCTCCTGCATTGCCTTGACTTCTCAGTCTCAGTCTTGGCTAATGTTACATGTGGCATCTTCCCTGCCAGATAATAAAATGCCTGTTTTTTTACATATGACATTAGATATTATGCTAATATGCTGCTGCTAGTAATGAGCAAAACTGTCCCATTTTGCTTCAGAAAGTGGAAGAATTCACAATTCTAGTGCCAAATGCATTGGCGTCAATGGGCAATTTTCCTGCATTTATTTTCCTTGCACTAAGGAGCTTATTTACCACTTTGTGTAAAAAAAAAATGCAACCAATTACACCGCACACCACCAGGCATCACATGTAAAAACAGCATAGGTTTGACTTTTTATTTTCATGATTGCATACCTAAGTGTAAAAACCTGGTGTAAATGGAAGCAGCTTGAAAATTGGTAAATCCAGCATTCATCCATCTCGTTTTTTTAAAGGGGTGGTTCATCTTTAAGTTAACTTTTCATTGTAGAATATTCAATTCTAAGCAACTTTTCAATTGGTCTTCATTATTTATTTTGCATAGATTTATTTATTTTAAGTATTTGCCTTTTTCTCCTGACTCTTTGCAGTTTTCAAATTGGGGTCAGTGACCCCATTTAAAATTAATTGCCACCGTGAGACTACAAATCTATTGTTATGGCTACTTTTTATTACTCAACTTTATACTGAGGCCCTCTCTTATTCATATTCAAGACTCTTATTCATATCAATGATGGTTGCTAGGTAATTTGTACCCAAGCAACCAGATTGCTGAAACTGCAAATAGGGGAGTTGTTGAATAAAAAAAAAAACAAAATAACTCAAAACCCCCGATAATTAAAAAATTTAAGAAAAAAATGAATAAAAGAACCAATTGCAGAATCGCAGAATATCAATCACTATAATCATGATAATGATGGGTCCCCAAGTGGGACCAAAATGTCGGATAAGATGCTATATCATTATGTGAAATACTACAACAATTGATCATGTACTTCTGGCTTCACAAAGCTCGAGTGTGGGCACTATGGGATATTATATATACTGTACATATATACATACACACAAGGCTGATTTTAATTCAGATTCTCATGCAGCTTAAAAAACCAGTGCATTCAGTACCAGAATTTAAAAGTCAGCCCTGGAGCATTAGTATCTATGGCAGATAAACCTCATTTTCTATTTGATGCTTTCAGACAACTCCTAGATAAGCTTCTCAAACACTGCCCAGAGCCCAATGAGCATGTGCAGTGTCACTGACACTCAAAATATGGCCAATATCCAAGATGGGAAGCTGCTGTGGACAGTAGGTTCAGTATTCTTTAAACTGGATTTATCTGGAGATTGAAAAAGCCAGCCAGGCTGTATGAGTCAGTTCTCAATTATAGCAGTTTCCCTTTATCATAGCAGGAATTTCGTGTGCAAAACAACCTAAACTAATGCACATTTCATAGTAAATAATCATTAATGTCTAAGATTTATTTTTAAGTTGTATGTTGCACTTAGTACAAGGAAACAGGTTCTGCCCTCCCATTGTAATAATACAAATATTTAATTTCCAGAACGTTGTAGTTGTTTAATGATTAGAATAATCTCACAGTTTACACTTGTGTTTCTGTTTTGTTCTCACAGAGATTAGCCTGGCCAGGGCGTAGGAGATTTGGATTAGGAGATCTACCCTGCTATGGGAATTGCATTTCTTCTCTAGAAAATTCCGGCCATGGATGGAATAATCCAGGGAATGACTGGGGCTGCTAGTTATGGGACTATGGACTAGAGTATGGTCTGCCAATACTTCATGAATTATTGCACTAAAACCAGCCACATTTTTAAGATAAGATGAATTCATAAATTTGGGAAAGGACATGTTTTCTCTTTATTGGTAAGGCCCCATCGAGAATAAAAAGTGCAGGGTTTGCTCTGGTATCCAACACAAACATAACTGAAAGCAAACCCAGATTTAGTACAGGCCCTTGTTTTTCAAGTACCAAACAGCCCCAGACAGGCCGAATAAACACTGGCTATGGCATCTTACAGCAGCCTCTTGGCATATACAGGTATGGGACCTGTTATCTAGGGGGTTTTCGGATAAAGGATCTTTCCGTAATCCGGATCTTCATACTTTAAATCTACTGGACAATCATGTAAACATTAAATAAACCCAATAGGCTGGTTGTACATCCAATAAGGATTAATTGTATTTTAGTTGGGATCAAGTACAATGTACTGTTCAATTCAAATCAGTTTTCAAAATTTGAATAATTTGGATAAAATGGAGTCAATGAGATACAGCCACTCCATAATGCGGAGCTTTCTGGATAATAGGTTTCCGGATAATGGATCCCATACCTGTACCAAAATTTACAGATTGCCAGTCCAGACCTTCTTAAATGTCTAACGAGAAAGTCAAGAGCAGCTAAGTTTAGAAATTGGTACAGGTATGGGACCTGTTATCCAGAATGCTCGGGACCTGGTGTTTTCCGGATAACGGATCTTTCCGTAATTTGGGTCTTCATGCCTTAAGTCTACTAGAAATTCATTTAAACATTAAATAAATACAATAGGCTGGTTTTGCCTCCAATAAGGATTAATTATATCTTAGTTGGGATCAAGTACAAGCTACTGTTTTATTATGGAGTCTATTATGGAGTCTATGGGAGACAGCCATTCCGTAATTCGGAGCTTTCTGGATGTCAGGTTTCCAGATAAGGGATCCTATACCTGTATATGCATTTCAATATGTACACAGTTTCTGCAACAATGAGCAATTGTTTTTAATTTTTGTTTATACTTTATGCTTTTTCCATTATTTAGCTTTTTTGTTCAGCGGCTCTCCAGTTAGTCATGTCAGCAGTTTTGTGGTTACTAGAGTCCCGTTTATCCTAGCAACCAGCCCAGGCAGTGGTTTGAATGATAAACTGGAATATAAGTAGCAGAGAGCCTGAATAGAAATATAAGTAATAGAAAGTAACGATAACATTGAAGCCTCACAAAGTAACTGTTTTTGGCAGTGACCCCTGTTCCTGGTGCTTTGTTCACCAGTAGGCTGTTTGCATAGGACACAAGCACAAGGAAAGCAGTAACAGGTGTAACACATGTGACATTGGCTTTAGGGTTAAGATAGGCTGTTTTACTTTAGGGTTCAAAAAGGGTTGTTTGTTCATCAAGAGATTGATAGAGAGTGATATTCTGAGACAATTTGCAATTGTTTTTCATTTTTATTATTTGTGTTTTTTTTAGTTATTTAGCTTTTTATTTAGCTTTTCATAAGCACTTGCTTTGAGGCCACTGGGAGCAACATCCAAGGTGTTGGAGAACAACACTGGTTGGAGAACATTGGTTTTGGGCAATGTCACATAGGGAGATTTGTCACCCACCGTTAAAATGGTGTGCGTGACCCTTAGAGTTGGCCCCTGTTTACAGTGATAAGGCTCTACACTGTACAATGACATTCTTGTGAAATTACCTGCTTCGTACTTTGAGGCAACAGTTTGGAGAAGGATATTTTGCAAGTTTAACCCGTTGCTGGTGTCTGTAGCCTAATGAGTTAAAATGAAGAACACGTAGGATTACAGGGAAAGAGTTATAAATAGCTTGTATCCTGATAACAAGGCAGTTGCTGTTTATTGCCAATTTCCCTATAGGCAGCTTGGTAGTGGTTAAACCTGGCACTTCCCATGGAATGTAGGGGAACTCTGTGCTGTCAAGTTCCTACAATTGTTTGCAACCAACAGCTTCCTCTTTTAACATTTTACAGCTTCCAGCTAAATAGACAAAGGAGGGTGTGGGAAGGCTGTTAAATCTGCATTACAATATCACTAGAAGGTTGGCAGCAGTTACCAGTGACTATATGAAGTTTATGTTTGTGAACAAGTACAGTATGTTTTTATTGTATTGACTTTTGCACTGATAAAGTTCACTTTGTGCACGCTCAAGAAACAGGCCTCCAAAATGGGTGCTAGAAAAGGCAGGCCAAGGTAAACTTTAGTAATCCTACAAATTGCACTGGATCATCATCTGAGAGATCATTTGCAACTACATGGGTTACATTTTCCAAATCTACAAAAAGAGGATTAAAGACAGAGGCATTTGTTGTATGAGGGTATTTGGATTTATTGTATCACTCTTCTATTTGGTTAAAAGATGGCTGCCATTTCTTGGATATGCTGGCGTTACTGTAGATCACATTATTAGATACATTACATGCTGACATGGCTTTGTCCCGGCCATATCCTGAATTCATGACCTCTTGTTATACCCACAGAAAAATATAATCTCATAAATATGATAATATGACCTGATTTTTGAGAGTTTGTTAAAAACTCATATCAAGAAGTGCCCCGTGAACCCTTCAAACAACTGTACCTGCTTCTTCTATTGTTATTCCATAGAAGGTTAAAAAGGACAGTTCCAGATGGCTGTATGTTTCCAGATCTTGCTATGCAATCCTCTGTTTTCTGAATGAACTTCCATTCTTGACTTGGCCTTTTACTGCCTTCCCAAACCTAGGCTTGTTTTTTTTTCCTCTGTATTTCTGTTCCTTCTCCTGTTGTATCAAACATACAACCCCACTCTGCCGGGACTTTACTTGTAAGCAGAAAATACTCAGCTAATCCACTAGTGGAAACAATTTCTTTTGGTCGGGGCTCTTGTCCTCCAGTAATGGTAAGATAGCTTTGTGATTACCAAATTTATCTTGGATCTGAATACCTGGAAGAAGTGATCAACTTCATTTTTCCTTGAGCAAGCCAGGACCCTACTAATAAGGTTTCAAAAAGTAAAAAGTAGAATTGTTTAATATTAAGAATGGAAAACTTGAGCAAGGCAGCCATTACATTTAGATAGCATGAGCCAGTACAAGGAACCATCTACAGAAGTGACTGTGGGAGAACATCACCTGCTCTCTACTGATAGCATAAGCCCAGGGCTTTATTGCCTCAGGTTGCTAAGCTGCCAGCATCACGCCCACAAGCCTATGGATCAGAGTTATATTTGACTGGCCCGTACTGATAAATTATTAGAAAAAAACATAACTGAATTGATTTTTCTATCCCTTTTTCCTGAACCATGTTCCTAAGAACTCCTGCATATAATCCCTCTCTGTTCCCATGCATTTGCCCTGCTGACAAAGGGTATCCTGTACAAATACAGGTATAGGATCCCTTATCTGGAAACCCGATATCCAGAAAGCTCCGAATTACAGAATGGCTGTCTCCCATAGGGGCAAATTCACTAAGATGCGAAGTTGCGCCATGCGCAACTTCGCCGAGCTTCGCCACACTTCGCCGCACTTCGCCAGGTGTAGTTTCGCCAGCGCTCCACAAAATTCACTAAAATCCGAAGTTGCACTCAGGGATATCGTAAGGTTGCGAAGTTGCGCTAGCGTTGATTCGCTATGTAGAGCGAAGTTACGCTAGTGAAGGCTAATTTGTATACGGCGCAAAATTCAAATTTCAATGGAGGAACACGTATCAGCACTACAAATGCCAAGAAAAGCTTCAAATCTGCAAATATAAATTTTATTTTGCCCTACACATGTGCCCACTGTCTAGGTAAGTTGCCATGAGTCAGGAAATGTAGGGGGGAAGGAGGGGAGCCCCAAAAAATTTTTCGATCTTTTTCAGCCTATCACCCATCATGTTGAAAACACGCCAGCGTTTTTTGGGACTTAGAAAAATTTTTGACTTTTTTGGAAACAATCCCTATCTACTCTATTGCGCTTCGGCAGGTCTGAGGTTGCGAAGGTAGTCTAGCGTAAAAGGTAGCGTTCAGTACACTGCGCAAGTTAGTGAATTTGCGTATTTACGTCGCTAGCGAAAATTCGCCTGGCGTAAGGGTGCGAAGTAACACTAGCGAAACTACGCCAGCGTTCGTTAGTGAATTTGCGCAGTAGCGAAAATGCCAAACGCTAGCGAATTAACGCTAGCATTCGGCGCTTCGCGGCTTAGTGAATTTGCCCCATAGACTCCATTTAATCCAAATAATCCAAATTTTTAAAAATTATTTCCTTTTTCTCTGTAATAATAAAACAGTTGCTTGTACTTGATCCCAACTAAGATAAAATGAATCCTTATTGGAAGCAAAACCAGCCTATTGGGTTTATTTAATGTTTAAATGAATATCTAGTAGACTTAAGGCATGAAGACCCAAATTACGGAAAGTAATCTGTTATCCGGCAAACCCCAGGTCCCGGGCATTCTGGATAACAGGTCCCATACCTGTACATCTAAAGTGTGCAAGCTGTTGTTGTGAAGCATCCATTCTATGAGCTACTCTATTGTTTTGTGAGCATGAGACACTGCTGAGAGTAAGTAGGCCATAAGTTTATGCTTTTGTAGAAATGTATATTCCTGCTTGCTCATCTGTTTAGTGTCAGGAATATTTACAGATGAGTAAAACTTGCCAAGACTTGTCTACCTGCCTTTTAGAAATCTCCCTAGCATTACACACGTCAAACACGAAGAATTCTGCTCTTACTGTTTTTTTTTGTTATCATAAGATTGACGGTGCCAAGTTCAGTGCTGCAGATGTAAATCAGTAAGATTTGCTTACATTATAGTACAGAATGTCAGCTGTGACTCTCCTCTAGGCTTCCTATTCTAAATAGAAAGGACTTGGCCCGACAAGGCTGCTTACAAGGGACATCTAATCACATGATAACAAGCATTGTTGAGGCAATAACACTCTCTGTCCAGGAGAACAGAAAGATAATGCTAGTTCAGTTTTCGTCAAACGTACGTAATAACTTTCATCTCCAACCTGATACAACGTGAAACATTTTGTTCATTTGTCTTTATTGATATTTAAGATATAAGTGCCAGCATATTTATGATATAAGTGCCAGCATATCCTACGTGGCTGTACAACAGAAGGGTGTACGCATCAAACATTATTTACAATTATATTATTATATTATTATTAGTACAATTATATACCAATACTTGACAAAACAGAAGGTATAGAGGACTCTGCTCACTAGAAGAGCTCACACTCTACAAGGAGGACAATGTTTCCCTCTGCATGTGACATTGCTCTTCAGTGGGTTTCTTTCTGTCAAGGTCCCTTTAAAACATATAATAGTTGACGCTAACTCATCTTAAAGCTGAGATTCTATGAGCATCTAGAAGAGCAAATAAACATTCTCCCCAAATCTTCCTCTAACTGGTCTTTAGGATGAGCATCCCCAGCCAATGCTCTGGTCAGTGGGAACCATGGCCAAATACTATATTACTTGTGGCATTTTGAGTTCCACTACTGATCTAGCCATCATTCTGTCAATCTCCATGGGTTGCTTAAGGGCAACTGCTTCACAACACTCTATCCCAAGTCAAAAGTTCCTTTTAAATTCTCTGTTCAAAGCCTTTGAAATAACAACATTCAAATCACTTTCCTTTGTTGTGTTTGTCAAGTTGTGCCATTCGTTATTCCCTACACGCTGGATTGGTTTGAGTCATGTGCTTTATTGTGCACTTTTTGGCATTAGAGTGTAATTTCCAAATTTATTTCTCTACTTTTGTGCCATAGAATATGCACTCTTACAAATTCTCACTGGAAAGCCGCAAAACTTTTCTTTAGTTATTATGCTAACAAATGCATTAATGAGTAAAAGCCACAGCCCAATCCCTGAGGGGATGTCCTGCCCTTCAAGTGTACTGCCCTATTCAAGTCTATTAACTAATAACCTAGCCATGGTTCCCTTTACAGTCCAATACCAACCCTAGCAATTAAAAGATTAAAGATAATCGGTCACTGCCTATCATTTCATGGCAAGGACCTATGAAGTAGACCCTGCAATTAGTCAGGGCCTGTAATAGTAAGGGATCCACCCAAACAGCGGGGTTCTAAAATAGACCATCTGCAGTTATATAGAAATTAAGCATCAGTGAAACCCGTACACCGCCCAGCTTCATTGAGGCCCCACTAGGAGAATAAATAAATGACCCAGCACGCCTCCATTCAGGCAATGAACTGCTCAAGGGAAAGTCTTTAATTCAACAAAACTTCCTCAGGTTCAACAAGATAAGGCAAATAGCGGAATTACCACAAACAGAAAGTGAAATCCTACTTGGTGTGCTCCTAGAACTGCTCATTAATAAATAAAGAACATCAAAAATGTTAAATATTAACATAATGTAATAACCTAAGAGGAAACAGTAATTTTTTTATTTCTTCCATATTTAATTTAAAACACTGCAATGTAATTTTATAAAATGATGCCTTATAGTGCTAATATTCACTAAATACAGATTCAAGTACCATATAATTAACTTGAAAAGGATGTGTTTGCTTTGGTTTCAGTGTAACAGTTGAGGCTAATGAGGACATGTGTTGAATTTGTATTATTCCATATCCTTTATGACAGTGTGTATACTGGTAAGGATAGATATGCAAAATTATAAAATTTGTGTACAAACAACCTATGGGAAGCAGTCACCTAACATAAAAAATGCTTTGGGTCAGATTCAATCCAATGAGAAAAATGCATCTCCTAATTAAATTCCAAATTTCCCCATCAACTTCTATTACGTTTTCACGAGATAAACCATGAGATATTCTTTCGGAATTACATTTGGTCCTTTACTTTTTATTGTATTGGTGTGTACGCACTGATCTCAAAGGCTCTGGCCACTTTAAATACAATTAATTTTTTGAATCTCAGAAGGTTGTTGCTGGGCATATTTTTATTATTTGAAAAAATATTACATCAAAGCAAACCAGAAAGCTAAGAATTTAAAAAGCTGCCCCTTAACTATATATCCACCAGCCCAGTTATTGTTATTGCACCCCTCTCTACAAATAACAGCCTTACAGAACAAGTACAAATCACCAAGGGGTGCCAATTTGTTAGGCCCCCCTGGTGATCAAAGATGCTAACTTTTCAACCTGGGCTATTATGGTTCTCTTTAAAGCAAACCTCCCCTAGGTATTATATTTCAAAGTGTGGTGGCACCACCTTTCCTGTGGTTGTTGGAAATGCCATGTGGTGCCTTGGGCCCATGGATAGTACATTATTTTTTTGAAAGTCGTACGAAAATGCATGTGTGCCGAGCCACCACAGTAAGGGACACCTAGGATAGCAGGAAAGATGGCGCAGCAATTCTCTGAGGCAAAGGACCCTGGGTTGATCATGTCAGCCTGGAGCAAAATTTTACAACTTTACCAGTGTGACCAAATATTTGCTGCCCCCTTTAGGTTTTACTTGTCCTTTAACCTTACACTAGCAAATTTATAAGGATACAATTATTTTCCTTATTCATTGGCATTTAAACCCCATCATTTTTATTGGAGAGGATAACAAAGGCAGCCAAATACAATATGTAAAAGTTAACCAGCAATTATACACTAGCCTTATTGCTTTTGCTCCCTTTAAACAAAACAATACAGTATATGGCATTAATCCTACATTTTTATTCACATTGCAAATTCATCATAAGAAGTGTGAGCCATGGTGATGTAGAACAAAGAATGTAAATGTTGTTTAACATACAATCTACCCTTTTGGACAAACGTGTGAGTGGCTAAAGTTTTCATGACCTTGCTAATCTGCCAGAATTGACACCAGTGTTAAACATCAGTGAGCTTCCTGCTTTAATACTATGTAAAAACCTCCCATTCAGAAAAGCCAGATGAGTGGAGCTAATAGGTCGTGTCACTTGGGTGTGGAGGAAATTTAATTTTGACTGCTGTGAGATTTTACAAGACTGGAAAGGGAGGGTCAATGTTTCCTTTAGTGTATGAAAATCAATGGAACCACAATATGCCGGGGTAAATAACAGGGGGGACAGTGTCATGTAGCCTTATGTTTGCTGCTGGGTAGATCCTGAGCGAAGAAAGATGTTAGAAAGAATTTCACATATGTTTAACCCTTTTGGGTGGAGTGTTGAGCATATTAGATTTGGTGATAGCTGGATATAAACTAATACATAATGGGATCACTCACTTGGATTAGACGGCACTGACAAGCAGCCATATCAAACAGTATAAATTCAGTTCAGGCAGCTGGGCAAACTAATGTCTGTAATTACATTTATATAGTAGAATACACAGTGTTAGTTAAAAAGTGTCTTTTGGAGGTGCTTATTAAGAAACCCTGCAATTTAAATTAATTGTATGCAAGTATGCCCCAAAGAAATGGCCAAACAATTTAAAGAAATCAAAACCAAAATATTATGTTGCTTAACTTCTGGCTAGGAAATATGGCAGCAACATAGTAAAGTAGGTGCTCATGATTTAACAGGTCATTAATTTTGTTCTAACCAAACCAGGGCCCTTAACAGCCATAGTCAGTGCCAAGAGTCACTTGTCACGGTTTTAGACAACGGTTGCCCTCTAAAGCACTTAATAATGCATCTTTAGAGCTGTGCCAATACTTCCTTTTTGTGTGGTCTGGGTTATTCATTTACACCAAGAGGAACATTCATGTCCAATGCAGCTGTGTGGTGCTGGAGTAGCACTGGTGGACCGAACAGTATTTATTCTAAATGCACAAAATAAAGTGTCAACATTTTCTGGCCAGTAATCATTTTTTAAAACTTTGGTTAAGTGGACGGAAATATTGACACAAGTTTAATGATACTTAAGTGCTCAGAAGATTTGCACAGCTTTATGTTGGAGTCAACAGCCAGATCTTGAAATACTGTAGAGAAGCAATTTCAGGCAAAGAATACTATTATGATTACTTAGTATTTATTTGTGTGTCAAAATATACGACAGCATGGAGTGTACAAGTGGGGTAGCATACGTGCCATGGTTTGTAGGATATGCTCTTACCATCAGGATGCTGTTTTTCTGCTAGTTCTTCTTCCCTAATTTATTGTTCCCTGCTTGTTATAGTATTATTGTAAAGAACTGTCTAACTGGCTGGCGATATATACTTTTTAAGAAAAGTACCTGGTTGCAGTTCACAAAGGGCAGCCTGGGAGTCCTTGGAATGGAACTACTTGGGATGCAACATGTGCAATCACTAGAGCTTTAGCAAAAGGATGGCATTAAGAAACTGTTATTAATTGGCGGCATTGAAGTTTGTAGGTCAACCATAACTGTCATTCTACTGTTGGTGCAGCAGAAACGAGTGCACTGGGAACAATTAAGACCCAAATATCGTAAACAGTATAGTGGTGTAATGGTTAGTGGTGCTGCTTTACAGTGCTGGGGTCCTAGGATTGATTCTGGCTGAATTATTCTCTGCAAGGAGTTTGTATGTTGTCCTTGCATTTTTTTTTCTGGGTTCTGTGGTTTTCTCCAAATACATACAGACAGGTTCATTGGCTGCTAATAAAACTGACTATAGTGTGTGAATGTACCAGGGACCTTTAACCTGAGAGCAATGATCCCCAACCAGTGGCCTGAAAGCAGGTGCTTATTTTTGAATTCTTGGTTTGGAGGTAAGTTTTGGGGTTTGTATGAACCCCATAAAACTCTGCAGAAAAATCTGTCTTTGATTAATAAAGTATTGTCTATTAATTTTTTGTTAAATAGGCCCTTACACCCCCCATTGGGTCACCACTAATCCCTATCGCCCTCTCTTCTTCTATATATTTCAGAACATGGATGCAGCCATTCAGTTTGTTAAAGAAAAACAGCACAGGTTACATGGCAGATAAGCTTTGTACAATGGGTTTAGATTCCTGTGAAAGAACTAAACTCATTGTATTCTACAGCACACCTCTGTTACCGACTATTTAACTTGTGATTCATCTCAGCTTGAACGGCTAAACCGATGGCTACTCAGCAGAAGTGTGTATAAACTATAGCAGCGTTTTACTAGTGTATGGCCACAGTACCTTATGTATAAATTAATTTAAAACACTCTTTTGCTGTTAGTGTTCCTTGAATTATGCCCTCCTTCTCACATAACAAAATTACATATACAGGAAAACACAATAGTCATTCTAATATAGTTTTTGGGTATCCAGAATAACGAATCACAATGCACCCCAAACCTTTCGTGATGAGGAAGACCAGCCCCGTGTTCCCAGAAATGTTGATCTACTTGTCTTTCATGATCATTAAGCGGGTCTACAAACAATACATAATACTGTATTATTTAGAAGAATTCATCTAGACTTCAAGAAATTGTGGTGTGAATGGGAGTGCAGTGTTACAGCTTTCTATTTTTCTTCCAAGGCACTTCCACATTGAGTGACATAAGGAAATGAGGCAAGTTGTTCAATTCTCTGGTGCTTAACAGATACAGATGTCTCCAGAACCGGCTGGTGCAAGAGGCCCCGAGGCACAGGTGGGCTCCGTAGTGACTTGTGCTTTGGCAGCCTAAGCCTTTAGAATGATACGCAGACACAATTGGAATGTCATTTATTGAAGGAAACACAATGAAACAAGCAGCTCTCTTCCTGTCTCTGAGACCCATAAATTAACCAAAATTACACCTGCCCGAGGCCCTGTACACATTGTTTTATTAAAGTTTGGACAGCAAAACCTGAACAGCTTGAAATATCCTCCAGTCCCACACATACCTATAGAAAAATATGTTATTTGAATGGGCCATCAATTTGTGCTTGCAAATGGGGTATTATTAATCCATAATGTATTATGCTTTCTCATGCAACCCCAATGCACTATTCACTCACATAGTAAATGGATTAGGAAGGTGGAAGGCGGCACGAAATTAGAAAGTGCCACAGACAGAGCTGCATTTAATACTGAGCAATGATCTGTTTCTCTGAACTTATTCTAATGCTTAACATCTCAGTGACATTTGACAAAATGCTGAGGGAGGGGAGATGCTGCCTTCAAACACTGATAAAACAGCCCCTATGTTGTGAATTTCACAAGTCATTTACATGTCAATCACAGGGTGAGGTTCCAAGTATGGCTATGTATCCCAACAAGAGCCAATGAAATATTCAGCCCAAAATTTTCCACTTCAGTGATGACCACTTAGCATGCTAATGACATCCTTATCAAGATATGACTGAGTATATCAAACCAGAGGGCAAAGACGGGAACTCAAGGTATGGGATCTGTTATCCAGAAATTAGTTATCAAAAAAGGTCAGAATTACGGGAAGGCCATCTCCAATAGTCTCCATTTTATCCAAATAATTATTTCATTTACCTCTGTAATAACAAAACAGTACTTTGTACTTGATCCAAACTAAGTATCCAGCCTACTGGGTTTAAATATTTTTTTTATTAGACTTAAGGTATAGAGATTTCCAAATTACGGAAAGAAATGTTATTCAGAAAACCCCAGGTCCCGAGCATTCTGGATAACAGGTCCCATACCTGTACTTGTATCAGCTCTCTACACCCCTTGGCACGTTATCCTATCATCTGATTTTACAGTCTTAAGGATTGATGAAAAGCTCAACCTCCATGTTAGTATGTTGGCTGCCTTTAAGAAACAAAAAATAGGGAGGCATTCATTTTCCTGGGAGATGGAAGGGAACCCATTAATACCTACCTAACATCTTACTGACACTTGCTGGTGCTTGTTATTTGAATGCCCAGGAGCTGTATTCTCAATGACCTAGCCATATGCTTTCTTTTTACAGCACACATCTGTCAGTTTATGTCCTGCCTATAACATACCACATTGCAGCAGACCCTGCGGCTGCAGGGGGGCCCAGGAGGTATAGGGGCCCCATGAGGCCCTAATTCATATACAATTTCAATAAATATTGGAGAAACAAGTCAACCTCTAAACATTTTGGGGGCCTGAAAAATAATTTGCTGTGGGGCCCAGTAATATCTAGTTACGCCACTGCCACATTGTGTCACATATAGCCCCTTATCCATACCTCCCAACTGTCCCTTTTTCGGAGGGACAGTCCCTCTTTTGACAGCTCAACCCGCAGTCCCTCATTTGTACTGGAAAGTCCCTCTTTTCATCATCATCATCATCATCATCATCATCATCATCATTTATTTATATAGCGCTGTCAAGATACGCAGTGCTTTTCGCTGCACTGAACAGCCAGAAAAAGAAACAAAGTTTCTCACTTAATTGGCTTTTAGCAGAGAGCCCAGAACACCTAACAGGTGCAAATAAGATACTTTGTAACAATTTTGAGACACAAAAACACAGTTTAGATAAGGAGAAATATTTTCAAACTTTTATAACCTGCCAAATTTTGTAAAACAAACATGGTAATTAGGGGGTGTGGCCACGGAAAGGGGTGTTGTCAAAAAAATTGCTGCGCTACGTGCGGAAAAAAAATGTTGTCCCTCTTTTTACTTCCAAAATGTTGGGAGGTATGCCTTATCCCTTAAAACCTACCCTGAATTAATTATCTGAATCAAAGTTCAAAAGTACAGGATCATCTACCCTGGAATTGCACCTATCTTATATGGCCCATGGTCCCACAGAATTTATTTTTTTATTATAGTACAGGTATGGGATCCAAATCCTTTTCCAGAAACTATAAGAAGTCCACCTCCCGTAGACTTAATTTTAATAGAATAATTTACACTTCCCCTTTTTATCTGTAATAATAATACAATACATTGTACTTAATCACAGCTAAAATATAATTAATCCTTATTATTAACATGTATTTATATAGCGCCAACATATTGCGCAGCACTGTATTATTACAGGTAAAACTATTCTATTAGGTCCATTTAATGTTTTAGTGATTTTTAGTAGATTTAAAGTATGGAGATCCAAATTAAGGAAAGACCTGATATTCAGAAAATCCCAGGTCCCAAGTATTCTACAAAACAGGTCCCATACACTGCTGCAGGTCATCATATAATGTAGGTCAGGTACCTGTAAGCAGTGTGGTTCAGGTAAGGGATCTGTTACCCAGAATGCTCAGGACCTGGGGTTTGCAAGATAACTGATCTTTCTGTAATTTAGATTTTCATACCTGAAGTGTCTTAAAAAATCATGTAAACATTAAATAAACCCATTAGGCTGGCTTTGCTTCCAATAAGGATTAATTATATCTTAGTTTAGATCAAATACAAAATATTGTTGCATTATTACAGAGGAAAAAAACATTTTAAAAAATTTGTATTATTTGGATAAAATGGGGTCTATGGGAGAAAGCCTTTCCATAATTCGGAGCTTTCTGGATAATGGGTTTCTGGATAACAGATCCCATACCTGTACATGCTACGTCCCTTCGATCAGATGAATGTTTAATTGAATGCAGGTACACAAGAGGTTAAATTAAACTACCCTGGTCTGAGAAAGAAAAGTGAAATCCTTTAATTCAGAAACCTCTGGCGCTAGAAAATAATATTTCAGAATTTAATGTGGATTTCACACCTAGAAATATTTTATTAGACTTGTTGCTAAGTTTTCCAGCAGCCAACAGCCCTATAAATGAAATGACACATTTTATTTGGATTCTAGGGAAGAAATCGGCTAAAGGTGTATATAGTTACATTATTTCTGTATAGGTCTTACAAAGAGTTGGACGAGTTTGTGATGGAGAAAAGGAAATGATGATGGATGATGGCAAGCCTTCTAAGCATCCACATAACTTATGGCCCCTTGTTGTCTACTAAAGCACGGGGCCTCTTAAAGGGGTTCTTCACCTTTAAATTAACTTTTAGTATGATGTAGAGAGTGATATTCTGAGAAAATATGCAATTGGCTTAAATGTTTTAATTATTTGTGTTTTTTGAGTTATTTCGATTTTTATTCAGCAGCTCTCCAGTTTGCAATTTCAGCAATCTAGATGCTAGGGTCCAAACTACCCTAGCAACCATGCACTGATTAAATAAGAGACTGGATTATGAATAGGAGAGGGCTTGAATAGAAAGATGAATAATAAAAAGTAAGTGTTACAGAGCATTTGTTTTTAAGATGGACTTGGTGACGCCCCGTTTGAAAGCTGGAAAGAGTCAGAAGAGGAAGGCAAATAATTCAAAAACTATAAAAAAAAGAAATAATGAAAGCCAATTGAAAAGTTGCTCAGAATGAGCCATTCCATAACATACTAAAAGTTAAATTAAAGGTAAACCGCCCTTTTAATATCATACTGTACGTATCTCCTGAGAATGTCCCCATGCAGCAACTTCTCCCATTCTTCCTGCAAAACACAGTAGGGGGGAGAGAGCGTTTAATTAAAAATCATCATGCACTAACACCCTATAGAAAATGAATATGTTTGACAGCTCAAAGCCATCAGACACATTTGGACAAATTGAGACAACCTTTAGCTCTGATAAATGTGTCAGTTTTTTAAAACTTTCCAAACTGTCAGAAAAAAACAACCTGACAGAAAGCAAGGCTTAGTTTTAATGGGGATAAAAGGTTGAACTGCTAGAAATCCCAGTTAGATTTTTTACAAGACTTCTTATTACAGGTATGGGATCAGTAATTCAGAAACCCGTTAGCAGGGCCCAGGGCCCACCAGGACTGCTGTCCAGGGCCCCCCTCCGAACTCCCTGACCCCTATCTGCGACGCTGCGCATGGGCGTACAGGAGCCGCACATTTATTAATTTTTTTATAGGTCCAGGAGATCGGGAGAGTGGGGTCTGGCTCAGCGGGTTTGTTCCCGGTGTCCTGTCGGGCCAGTGCAACCCTGCCCAGAAAGTTCTAAATTACTCTATTTTATGCAAATAATTCCTTTTTTCTGTAATAATAAGATATAATTAATCCTTATTGGATGCAAAACAATTCTATTGGGTTTATTTAATGTTTAAATTGAATTGATGATAATAGTCGTTTTTTATTTTAAAAAAAATGCCCCCGCCATCGCTACGCTACCCACACCGTGAGGGAGTTCCCGGTGTGAGCAGCCAAGTTGTGTCACTCGCATGCGCATAGCATGTGGCACATTTTCATAATGCGCATGTTAGTGAACGGACATGGCTGCTCGTGTGGGGAACTTCCTCCCGGTATGGGTAGCATAGCGCTGGCGGGGGGCATTTTTTTAAAAAAAAAACTACTGTTACCCCCAACTGTAATGCGGGCTCTATTAGCCCATACCTTTAGTTGGGGATAACATTTTACCCAACAGTTGCCCTTTACGGTATTAAGATCCAAATTATGGAAAGATCCATTATCCGGAAAGCCCCAGTTCCCGAGCATTCTGGATAACAGGTCTCATACCTATATTGCCTTACGTGGTAACATGATTCCATAACAGTGGAAACTAAGATTTTAGCACAGCTCTGCTCTAAGCATTATGCAGTACATGTCTGGACTGAGAATCAAAATAGGCCCTGGCATTCCAGGTACCCAAAGGCCCCAACAGGCCACACAGAGGCCCAAACAGCCCACTAAATAGTGAGTATATATGGCACCTTACAGCAGTCCCTCTGGCATTTGCCAGAACCCACAGATTGCCAGTCTGTGCCTGGAAAGGTGGGAGGTTGACATCATGCTGCTTTCACCTGGATGGCTGAGCTTGATGGGAGTTGTAACTCAACACCATTTAACATGTCACTGCTGAAAGTAAACAAGGAAAGGCACAGACTGGGGTCAAGAGGCCAGACTGAATGGGGTTGGGTGTGTGTAGGAAGCTTCTCTCTTATAGCAGGAAATGAGTTGCTTGTATAGTAGTTAGGACAGGAGGTTCAAGCAGGTGTGTGACGGATAACACAGGGGATGATAATGGATTACTAATAGTGGCATCCTTTTGTCTGGGTATCCTTTGTAGTGACAGCACAGCAGAGTGTAGTTACAGAAGGAAGCAGAAAAATGGGAGCTAATACAGGAAATTAGTATGTTTGCACCTTGCTTAGCATCAAGTAAATCAATGTTGCTCCAAAAGAATAGTCTTGTTACCTTGCCTTCCTATAACAGAGAAACAAAACACCAACAAGTTAGTTAATAGATGTTTCATGCAGCTGCTAATAAATGACAATTGAGCAGTGGTGTAACTAGATATTACAGGGCCCCACAGCAAATTATTTTTCAGGCCCCCAAAATGTCTAGAGGTGGACCTGTTTTACCAATATTTATTGAAATTGTTTGTGAATTAGGGACTTATGGGGCCCCTATACCTCCTGGGCCCCCCTGTGGTATAGGAAGGAATACTTCTTATTACTTTCTTTAGCAAACAAAAGTAAATAATCAGGTCTGGACTAAGAATCAAAACAGGCATTTCAGATACCCAAAGGCTCCAACAGGCCACAGAGAGGCCCAGACAGTCCCCCACCAGCCCATTAAATAGTGAGTATCTATGGCATCTTACAGCAGCCAGAAAACACAGATTGCCAGTCTGGGCCTGTAAATACTAAATGACACAAGCTATATGCAATATCTGTAGTATCATGCCTGTATGATGCCATATTAGGGGCAGGAAGGTATGTATTTACATGTATATATATATATATATATATATATATATATATATATAATCCCACAGATGGCACGCCAAGGAAACTTCCACTTAGACATCAGATCAAATAAAGTGCAGGTTTATTTAGAGACCAACATTTCGATTCCTTACTGGAATCTTCGTCAGGGAAGATTTCACTAAGGGATCGAAACGCTGGTCTCTAAATAAACCTGCACTTTATTTGATCTGATGTCTAAGTGGAAGTTTCCTTGATTCTCATGGTTGGGCGTTCCAAATCGCTGGAAATATATATATCTATATATATAAAATTGTAGAAAATGGAGGCACTTATGGATCTAGGTACTAGTGAGTTTATTGAACTTCTCACATGTTCCCTCACATCAACTCGTTTCGGTTCCTTTAGAAGCTTCGTCAGGATGAACAATCATAAACTGCACCCTATTTTATGTCACTCTGTAAGTATAGAATAAAATGGTTGTACTAAAAGTTGGCCATATACAGGGAGATCCTCTCATTTGGCTATGTCGCTGAACGAGCGGATATCTCCCCGATATGTCCACATTGAGGTGGGTGATATCCAGCTGATCCAATTGTGGGCCCTTGGGCCCAACGATCAGATCAGAATGGAGGCTATACGGGCGTCAGATCACGGGACCGCATCAACGAAGAGATGGGATTTTTTACCCTGCCCAATCAACATCTACCCGACTTTCGGCCAGATATCGATCGGGAAAGCCCATCGGAGGGCCCTGCACATGGGCTGATAAGCTGCTGACTCAGTATGTCGGCAGCTTTTATCGGCCTGTGTATAGGGGCCTTAACCTAACCCTGACTACAGAAGCCAATGTAAGTACTTTTGCACATGGTGCTAGTTAATTTAGCACTGGATCTGGTTACAGGCAGATTTAGGCTGAGGGGAAAACTATTTCAACATGCCTGAGAATGGCGGAGTGTAGCAAGATGAAATGCTTTATGACAAGGACATAATATCAGGATATAAAGGTGATAAGCTGAAGGCTTGCTTGAACCTAGACAGCAGGTACACGGGACAGGAAAGTATTTTCAGATCTCTGTGTGTTAAAGATCCTGAATGGAAACCAGTAAAAGAATTTGCTAGGGGCAGAGGATGGAAGGCAGCACAGGTGTTAAGGCTGTCAACAGAGACATTGACAAATAACTCTATAGTAATTGTTAAGATAGAAAAGATCAAAGGAGAGGGAACTGCAAGCAACTGAGCGGATGTGCCTGTGGCTTATAACAAGACTAAAAGGGCCACTATACTTTCATCTTTTAATTTTCCCTTTGCATTTTTCTAATGAAAATATAACATTTTAATTATTTTGATCATCACATTTCTAACTTAAGTATTAAGTGAAGAGTGAATGGCTAATTATTTTCATTTGCTTCTCTCTAGATTTTATGAAGGCATTATGTGTGCACTGGCAGGTACAGCATTGGATATTCCAAAAGCCAAGGAATATTTTTTAGGAAAGTGTCCCACAAAAAAAGGACTAAAATTCTAAAAACTTTATTTCCTCTGATGAAGGGACAGAATGAGGCATGAAACACATCAGGTGACTGCACATGCCATAGTCTAGGAAGTATGTTTCACCAATGATACTATGTTTTTTAAGGAACGCTTGGAAATAACGTTTTTTTTAAAATAAATTTAATCAGATGTTTGTGGGACAGTTTCCTAAAAATTGGCTTTTGGAGTATGACTTGGCTGAAGTGGAGACCAGTCGTGCCTGCATAAACAAGAGTATGCCCCATTAAGGGGAGAGTCTGGGATACGCACATGTACGGTTTTTGTAATACACAATAGCATCGGATATTGGCATGAAAATGCATAGCTTATCATTTCTTCATCATAATCCACCCCATGCATGCACTGATGGGCCAATGTCATGCTTGTACACATACACAAAACAAGGGGGCAGTTTCAGTTGTTCTCCACTGGCATAGATATGCCACAGTCTTTCTACTGGGTTACAATCCCTTAAGAAGAAACCAGAAAGGACGATTGCAAAGTAGACATAGGGCCCAGGTCTGATATCATTAGGGTGTTACCAATGAAACAGGGCCTGAAAATTGAATCAATAAATTGATGACACTCAGAGTTTTGCAATGTACATCCTATTTCTATTTTAGTAGTTTCTGAGATGTTAGCAGTATTAGGGTTAGTTCACACAGGGCGTTTTGGGGAGATTTGGTCACCTTCCCTGTTCCTGCGCCGGCTAAAATAAAAAAAAACGCCGGCGCTAATCACACGCGACAGTTAATTTTCCGAAATATCGAGGTAACTTCGGGCGACTTCGGAAAACGAACCGTTGCGTGTTATTAGCGCCTCCGTTTTTCCATTTTAGCAGGCGTAGGAACAGGGAAGGCGTTTGGGGAGATTGGTCACCGCAAAAACAAGGCGATTAGTTGCCGGGCAAACAAATATCCCCAAAATGCCCTGTGTGAACTAACCCTTAGAATGTGAGACAGCTCTCTGAAGGTCAGAATGTTGGCCACCCTCTACCCACTGTCCTAGGGTTGCTGACTCTCAGTTCAGCCCAAAGCCTGGTATTAGAAGTCTAAAAATACTAATTTCTCATAAGGAAACACAGGTACAATTAATAAGAGGTGTATATACAAAACTAAAAAGAGTTGGGGCCCACTGATTAAGTCAGACACACAACTTTAAAATGCTATATCACAGGATTCCTGGAGCAAACTTGCACTGTTCCACTGAGTTATTTTTTTTTAGAAAGTTTTAAGCTCTCTGAGCACCTGACATTAGTTTGCATTCTCTGTGCACTCTGTGGATATTGCACTGCTCTGACAGACAGGAAGCATTGCTTTGTAAATAGTTAGGGTTTTTGAAAACATTATTTGTTTGCCAAATAAAATAAGACTATCTATGCAGAACTAAAAGAACTCATGTGTTTTACTGAACACCAGTTGGAAAATCAACCAAAATACTTTTTTTTTATCTTGGGTGAAAGAAATTAAAATGACCTTTAAACCCAGACCTATTCCTAAAGAGCCGTTTATCTTTTCTGCTGAGAAATAAAGATCCATACATTTTCATCACAAATTATTCTGCTCTTCGCCTTCAATAGTAGTCATCTTTAGTACTTGTTCTGTGCAATACTTTCCCTTTAAAGGACAAATAAACCCTAAAAATGAATATGGCTTATAATGCCATATTTTAAATACTTAACTTATTGCACCAGCCTAAGGTTCCAGCTTGTCAATAGCAGCAATGATCCAGGACTTCAAACTTGTCACTGGGGGTCACCATCTTGGACACTCATATGCTCAGTGGGCTCTGAGCAGCTGTTGAGAAGCTTAGGGGTTGTTGCAAATTATCAAGCAGAAAATGAGGTTGGCCTGTAATATAAGCAGATGCTACAAGGCTGATTATTAAATTCTAATGCTAGTTGCACGGGTTTATGTCCTGCCATGTAGTAATTATCTGTATTGATTACTAATCAGCCTTATATTGTGATATTTATATTTTATGAGTGCTCTATATTCTGAGTCAGTCCCTAAACTCAGTAAGTGACAGCAGCACAGAGCATGTGCAGTGAATCAGCAGAAAAGAAGATGGGGAGCTACTGGGGCATCTTTGGAGACACATATCTTTACTGCTAAAGGGCTGTGGTTGCCGTGGGCTGGTGCAGAAGCACAAAACATAATGTACAACATTTTTAGCCACTTCTTTAGTTAAGCTTTGGTTCTCCTTTAAAACACTAATTTAAAGCATAATTATAAAGCTGTGAAAAAAAATGGTTTAATATACGACTTACCACAGCCACAGAGTGGTGTAAACATATCTAAAAACACAGATAAACTCTGCATTGGATTGTTTTCATGATTCTGATGCTTTATGTTGATTCACGGGTAAGGACTACAACAGGGCATTATAAACGTGCAATGTGTTTAACACTAGCTTTTACTGTCTTATTTTTTTTTTTTTGCTGGCGTAAAATATTTTACACAGCTTTATAAATATGCCCCATAATCAGCCCTGCAGGAGGTTGGCAAGTCCACGGTTTGTTTTAGATACTCTGATATCCTTGTGCTTACATCCGATGTGGATTAGTTATTAATGAAATCTGAAAAGCAAGCTGCCAGAAAATGTGTTACAAATGAGACTCTGCAACCCCTTGTGTGCTGGTAACACATTCAAGTAGTCCAAATACATCAACTAACGGAATATTTAAGAATTCTTTCTCATCTTGCTAACATGATAGCAAATTTAATAACATGCACTTGACCTTGGTAATTCAATATATGTGCATTGTGTGTGTGTGTGCAAAACCCCTGTTTATGTTAGGGAAAGGCACTCTTTAGGAACTGTATATGCTTCTTTCAGCTTAAAGATTTTTCCATTCGCTATGGGATACCGCTCAGCAGGATTCTTCTTAAGCTTTGTACCTGTTCGTTAAGCCCGGAAATTAAGGTCATTAACTGCTTTATGTGCCGACGGGAACAGCATATTGAAATTAGTCGATCCTGAAAAGCCAAATAATCAGCCGTTGTCCACCAATTTGCCTCGTATGTTATAATGTTGGGGTGTTGTAAAAAAAAAACACATGAACTTGGAGACATCTTGAGTAAATTTGCTGTGTCATGCATACTTTTAAATCTCACACTTGTATCCAATAGCATGAAAGATCATTTTGTATTAAGAATATAAACGATAGTTTTGGCTGCATAAACTGCCAGCATGTTTAGGATACTAGAATATAAAATCTTTGACAACTGTGTATATAGTGAGAATTTTCCTCCTCTGTTCCATATTTCAGTTGATTGCAAACATGACTTTTGAGAAAGAAAACAGAAGCGGCAAAAAACAATGCTTTGTCTGATCATTATGGCTCTTACACCCGGGCATTTTTTCTCGCGGTCCCCTACGTTCCGTTTTCTTCCGTTCAGCTGCAGGGGAATGCAGGAGTAAACGCACTCAATTAATGTCAAGGGGGCCGTACTCACACAGACGCATGTAAGCGCCAAACACAGGTGGTACGCAGCATGTTGCATTCCACCTGCGTTCGGCACTTACATGCGTCTGTGTGAGTACAGCCCCCTTGACATAGAGTGCGTTTACTTTGCGCTCCCCTGCGGCTGAATGGAAAAAAGCGGAATGCAGGGGGAGCACAGAAAAAAACGCCGGTGTGTAAGAGCCATAAAAGGTGTCCTTTTTTTTTAAAACTCATATATGCAGAAATCAATGTAAGTACAGGTATTCAATCTGTTATCCGGAAACCCATTATCTATTACCCATTACAGAAAGGCCATCTCCTGTAGACCTAACTGTAATCAAATAATTAAAATTTTAAAAAAATATTTCCTTTTTCTCCATAATAAACAAAACAGTACCTTTAACTTGATCTCAACTAAGATAAAAAGTAATCCTTATTGGAGGCAGAATATCCCTAATGGGTTTAATTAATTAATAAATGTTTTTGTAGTAGACTTAAGATATGAAGATCCAAATCATGAAAAGACCCCAGGGGCATAACTATAGAGGAAGCAGACCCTGTGGCTGCAGGGGGACCCAGGAGGTATAGGGGCCCTAATTTATATACAGTTTCAATAAATATTGGTAAAACAAGTCAACCTCTAAACATTTTGGTGACCTGAAAAATGATTTGCTGTGGGGCCCAGTTATATCTAGTTACGCCACTGAAAGACCCATTCTCTGGAAAACACCATGTCCAGAGCATTCTGGATAACAGGTCCCTGAATATGTGATTGTCATCTGGCGCAGAAGCCGTCAGCATTTTTGGTTGACAGCATAGGTGGACTGTAGAGCGGTTTAACCGGAGAATGGGGATTATCTTGAAAGCCTGCGCCTGTACACACCTAAATAAACACAGAGCTCTGTGTAGCTTAAGTTTTCTTTTTTGTAATGTTTAACAGCAGTTACAGGCCCCGATGTCTCTCTCCCCGATCTCCCCAGGGTCTCTATAGCCTTCTTTGTAGGACATGCTGAGAAGCTGGCCCATGCAAAACAGGAAATAGATCTAAGGGTAGGGGCACACTGGGCATTCGTGGAGATTTAGTAGCCTGTCGACTAATAGCCTCGGCGACCAATCTCCCCAAAAGCCTTCCCTGTCTCTTGCGCTGGCTAAAACTACAAATCGCCTGCGCTAAACCACACACGGCGATTCGTTTTACGAAGTCACCCGAAGTTGCCTCAAACTTCGGGCGACTTTGGAAAACGAATCAACGTGTGTGCTTTAGCGCAGGCGACTAAATTTCCCCGAACCGCCCAGTGTGCCCCTACCTTAAAGCTCCATTTTTTATGACACAAAGTTGCTTGCTGCGTGAATCACCACAGTAACCTTATGTACCATGAGGTACTAAGCAAGCTTTAGTTGCCTTTGGGGGGTAAAATATATAATTTGCATAACTAGACGCTTTCACTCATTTTATTATTCAGTGAACATATAATTTTCTCAGCTGGAATCGTATGTATCTTATTTTGATTGTATTGGGTCCTCTGGTGAAGGTGGTTTACCTTTAAGTAAACTTCTAGTATGTTATAGAACAATTCAAAGCTTCTTTTCAATTGGCCTTCATTATTTATTTTTTTATAGTTTTTTAAATATTTGCCATCTTCTTCTAACTCTTTACAGTTTTTCTAAAAACACAGGTTCTGTAATTACAGTACAAATGTATGGTTAATTGTACTTTTCATTTTTATTCAGGCTCTCTTATTCATATCACAGTCTCTTATTAAATCAATGGATGGTTGCTAGGGTAATTTGGACTCTAGAAACCAGACTGCTGAAACTGTAACTAGAGAGCTGCTGAAGAAAAAGGTAAATAACTCAAAAACTATAAATAACAAATGAAAACCAATTGCAAATTGTCTCATATTATCACTCTCTTCATCATACTGAAAGTTAACTGAAAGATGGACAACCCCTTTGAAATTAACCCCTTTAAAATGAAATATCCTCCATAGCCTCATTTGAAACCATTTATTGTTTCCTAAAACCATAACTGGCGAGTACAAATAGTCAACTGAACCCATATATTTTGTTATTTTAACCATTTAGTTAGGATACACTAATGAAGGGCTACCCTAAAGACGATTCAGGATATTATTTGAATGATAATTTGTTCTCCAAGACACTTTGGGAACTACAGCAGGGTAACTAAGGAAACAATGCTAGAACATGCCTGTAACCTTGTTATTCGGCAACAGAGGACACAGACCAAAAAAAGTAAAAAAACCTGAATACCACTGACCTAAGGGCTTGTAAAGTGAGGCCCCAGAATGTCGGACATAGTAAAAAGAAGAACCTTCACAAATGAGATGGACATAAACTTGAACACAAACAAGAAACACAGGAGTCATAAGGTATATTTAACAATATATAATTATATTTATATATATATATATATTTCTAGATCAGTACATTCAGTTTTTAATGTGTTTTTTCTTCACAAACAGAAGAACTCTTACAATAGTAGACTTTCTAAAATAAATACTATTAAAATAGAGCTTCAAAATAAATATTCTATACAAAAGGAAACCATCAACTTATACATTTCTTTCACGGGGTGTGTTTTCTCTTTAACAAATGTGACAGAGCAAGTTGTGAAGAATTTATATTGGTTAATGACGAAGGCTTTACAAAATCAAATAAATAAAATACCCAACATTAAAGGCAAGAGAGAGGATACTAGCATTTCGCTCTTTAGGGCATATGACCAAAATAACATTAAGGCCTCGGGGCATCAGGCACAATTTCTTCCAGGTATCACAATAGATTCTCATTAAAAGAGGCAGGTTTAAGCATTTATTTTTGCACTTTTTTTTTATTACAACCATAGATACACCTTCCACCTCCTTACTCACTGCTTACTATTGTACTATCCATAGAACTTGCCTAAGGAACTAAAGGGGAAAGTCTAAGACACATTAATGTCTGGGACATTCTCTCAGGAAAGTACATTAACCAAAATCACATATTTGGAATCTAATGTGAGTTTATTCATTATCAATGCATCAATGCATTTTTTTTATTGTAGCCCTAAGAGAATGCTATATTTGGACATTGACAAAAAAGGGTGTTATGATTATTATAGAAATAAGTTTGAGCTGAAAAGTATGCACATTAAAAATCATATTTAGTGGTCACTTGACTGTAAATTGTTAAATGTTAGGCTTTTAAAAAGATATTTTTACATTTCCTGTAATTTAAACAGTTAGCTTATCAAACATCAGACCCCCATCTACCCAACCCACCCCCCCCTCCCCAACCCCTGCCAAAAAAACTGAAAAAAGAAAGCTTGGCACAAGTATCACCCATAAGTCCACTGTTCTACAGCTGTACTTCATAGGTAGGCTAATATAATTTTGGACAAGCAAGAAAGACTATGGCAATGATAGTGGTGGCATTTGCACCTGCCTATAATCTGGCGTTCCATATTTCCTCCCATGTTATGTCCTGCAGTATTCTAACTACTGGATATGCCTCCCATCAAGCTGTGCTTTAGAATGCCTAGAATGTAGGAAATACTGTGACTTAAATATAAATACTAATCAATTAAAGGGGAGTCCTGGAGAAATGTTCCTCTCCCTCAAATGTATAGATGTAAAAATTCCAGGAAAGGATGTATTTATAATGTAGCATGAATACCATTTATATAAGGGTTATATCACATAAGATGTTTCAATCACCACTGTCAAAAAGCCAACAACTCACAAAAAAAGTGGCAGTTGTGATACCTTAGTGTGCCCTGGCTTTACGGGGTTGCTCTTTAATTCAATCTCACATTTTGTTATTCTATGTCAATAAACCAAGTTAAAATGCTCCCTGCAACATGCAATACTTTGTTTGGTGAGAGAACCTCTCCGTTTAAAGTCCTAAAGAGGAAGTATCATGCAAGCAGAAAAGAAAAGGAGTGTAGTTGTACCTTGTTGTCATAGAAAAGTTTCCCCAACCTTCAAATTAAATAGAAGACAAATAAATACACTATTTGTAATACAAGACAAAGTGCTAGATATGCAGCTAGGTTGAACGATGGGGGTTAAAAAAATAAAATCACATAATGCATTTTTGTGGTATTGATAGACATTTACATATTAATGGTAACAATTTTCAACTTGACTCAAAAATATGATTTCAGAGTGCAAGGGGAGCAAGCAGTATATATAAACCAAAGCGATGTACTGTGCCTCACTTGTGCTCAAATACCCAAAAAGCACCTTTCATATAGCAGGTTGTTCTATTTTAGAAAAGAGTCAGCTAAACAAGACCACGTAGCTTTTACCAAATGACCTGTTTGTACCATTAACCCTGAAAAAGTGTCAATACAATTTTAACATGATAAAGACAAATACATTATTTAAAGAAAGATCCTATATGGAGATATTTCCCCTTTAACACAGAATCTAGAATATATGATACTGAACTAGCACCTACTAGAAGTGGATTTAGTCGGCCCTTCATTAAAGGACACTGAAAATCGCTTTCTTTTAAAAAATGGCTGAGTTTTCTTATATGTTCCCCTGACTTTACCCAAAACTTATATAACACTAAAATAGACATCTTTATTTGTATCTCTCTATGTACATTTACACAGATATACAGGTTATTTTACATAAGAGGCTAAATTTGAGCAGCAGCAGCGAAGAAAAAAAACACAGGGCAACATGCGAGGTTCCATTGGCTGAATACTTAGAAAAAAATATAAAAAAAATATACAAACATTTTGACTGGTGTCTACATTTCCCTAATTTATCTGGTTCTTAGAAACCAAAACATCCCTGTTGGTGTTATTCATGCAGCTTGAAAACAATTGTGCTCTTCTGGGGCCAAGCTTAGTGCAGATCTTCTCTCTAAATCCTAAATTGCTAGTAGAATGTTAGAATTTGACGGTCTGAAAAGAATATTAGGCCCCTGCCATTATGGAGGAGTTTGCTGTGTAACAATTATTGCGGTAAATGTGTACAATATGGTGGGATGCTAATTAGGTGGGGGCGTTCCCATGATAACTGGAGAAAAAGTATTTACTGTGGAAAAAAAGATGTGCCTTTTTTTTCAAAACAGAGTATGTTTTTATGCATGTATCCTTTCAGCCAAGATGGCCGACAGCTGAGGACACTTCCCCATAGAGGCCTGTGATGGTGGAGTATCCTAAGCTTAACAACAGCAGCCCAACAGTGAGGTAAACACACAGATTCTCAGATCTCTTTAGAAATGTGAGATTAGAGATTAGAAAACTACATTTCTATACACTGGCTGGCAGACTTTGGATGAGTTTGGTGTTACAGGCCTTATAAGAGCAATATAAAAATATAACAATATGCATCGGTCACAGAGCATGGGGCTCCGTGACTGCATAAGATAAGGTAGGCCTGACTAATTATAGGCAGTGGGCATGGGGCTACAAGTGGAAGAGAGAGATGATAAATTCCTTCCTTTCATCATGCTGATTTGAAACAGTACCCTTAGCACTCTCTTTCCACCTAGCCATCATTAGCTGAAAGAAGAATACATGCACCGGAAAAAACCCACACGGTATAATTAGCGAACAGGCACAATTAAGAAATGGTATCAGCTTCTGTGAACAACAATTTACAGCATCCTCGGCCAGCTCCTGGCTAGCTGAGGATGCTCGGAAGTCTTGTTTGCCCAAGCTGGAGGGCAGCAACTCTGACAACCTGACGCTAACACAAAGAGAATGACACTCTAGTAAAGGAGCGCACTAGGATGTGTGAGTTAATCGTGACAGCTTAAATGAAAAGAGCATATTGTAACGGGTATTTTCCACACCTTGTTAGAACTTCACCTATAATGTTACATGCTCTGCCTTTTAGCAACATAAAAGAGGATCAGTTTCATACAGCCTTTCTCTGCAAACAGAATGGCCAAAAAAAGGAAACACTTTATGGACATAGCTACTCTGAAAATATATATATATATAAACAAAAGCGTGCAAATAAATTAACACTCCAGTAAGGTGGGGAAAGTATAGAGGTGTTGCAATCTGCTCTTCTATAAAAACTGAGTTATGCATGAATGTCCTGTTGGAAACAAAGACCTCTGTATATTAGGAAGCTCTGGAGCTGGCTTACATCCATGCCAGTGTCAGGGAATCGGCATAAGCTGCTTCCATTACCAAGAGGTGGAGCAGAAAAGCTGTAAGGTAGGTAGAGATGCCACTGTGCTAAAACATGACTCTTCTCTGACACTTAAAATATAGAAGTTAGAAACAGTTCACAGCTACTACACACATAAGGCATTTACTTCTTTCCTTCAGTGTGACACCAGGTCTTGCTGGATCCCCCTAATTAAGTAAGGAATGCTATATTAAAGCCTTAGGTGATGGTATCCGCCTACAGTCATTTATTTTATTTTTTGCATGAATTTCCTGCAGAGTGTTGGATGCATCCTTGTAACACAGTTCGCAACCTTATGGTCGGCCAATCAGAATGGCTTCTCTGGTCTGTTGACGGCATCTGGCGCTTTGCACATGACACTGTTTGTGTTTTTGCACCGGCACCCGGGTCTGCTGGCTTGGTCATAGCATTTCTGGGAGAGTTTGACACAGCCAGTAGCTGGAAGGTAGCAAAGCAAACAAGGAAGGACTAGTGACAAGGCACCCATGAAAGACCACCGAGCGCAGCAGTTGGAGTGAGAACAAGAGCATGGATGATCTGCACATGAGCCTTCATCATCTTCGTTGGTGCAGTGGTAAAACACACCCTTTACCAGACACATGCAGGTGGAGTAATTGACCAAATTCTGGGCTGAACACAGACATTCCTGGTTGCACACCCAGCAAGACGGCAATGTCCGAGGAGTGGTACAGTCTTTGCATTTGCACTTTCCACAGGTCTCGCAGAGTAAGACGTGCTTGTCTAGCTCCTGGGCCATGGGTCCCTTTACATCCTGAGGCTTGCAGTTAATAACTTTAGGCTGTATCCTCACTGCCCTGGGTGGTGACTGATCCACCACCGGAGGTGGGGCCATGTGGTCCAAGAGTCTTTGATCTGAGGAGGTGCTACTGCTGCTGCTAATTGAGCTTGGACGCCCACTGAATGATATCCAAGGGTGGGTGATGTCTGCCTCACACCTCTGCAAATGCTGATTGATGAGCGTGGGTTCATGAGGACCCCTGACAAGCTTCTGACTAGCCAGCTGACTCAACGAAGGATTGTCAATGTAATCGTTTTCCAAATGGCTGGTTTTCATCTGGTCGATTGGCAGAATGGTGAGTGGATGCTGTAATCTTCCATAAGGCACCCGGCCATCCAGCAATGGCTGTACCATGATAGCGTTGGGCACGACTGTGATACTGTGAGGAATCCTGGAATCCATTGACCTAATCCCCACCAGTTCTGGGTATGCTTCTTCTTAAAACTCCTAAACATAAAAGAGAGGAGAGGAAAAAAACAGAGTTAAAATTTAACCCAAAAACGTAATGAACAGCAACACCAAAATGGCACAACAATATGGACAAAGGTTTTCCAGAATTCCTGAGCCAGCTGTAGGTGTGCTGCTTGGAATAAAAAAAGCTGCAATGCAGGTCCTTTTATTTAAAGGTAACAAAGTGAGCCCTTTTAAAATGGAATTCCACCATTTTTTGCACAATGAATTCTAAGCAACCATCCAATATACATGTATTAAAAAGTTCAGAGATTTTAATGCTATGTGTAATTCTACATCAATTATATGTATTATTATTGTACATTTTCAAAAAAAGTTTTGAGTGGAGATCCTCTTTAAACAATACATCATCATTTACCATTTTTTTTTAGAATCTATTAATCACTAATAGCTTAACAACATGGAGTAAAAGAAAAGTGTATGGTAACTTTTTATCGATCACAAGCAGGGATAAAGGCAAATGCTGCTATCTGCCCAAAGTTATGACTCAGAACAGAAACCACCTCAGTTTACAAGAACGGCTGACTGAATATTGCTTTAGTTTCTAATTTCATCGAAAGAACAGTTCCGAATTGGAACCTATCCAGTTACCCAAAAGCTATGCAAGTCAAAAGAGCACAGGAAGCAACTAAGCTTAAATCAAAGAGCGGATACGGCCTGGCTCCAATTTAGAAAGTGCACATTGTTTTCTATGAGAAGTAGTGTTTCCTGGTTGAGTGACCTTTTATTTGGGAGCCCTGTTTGAAAAGGACTTAAAGGGGCAGAGCACATTTTTCAACTAAACACACAGTTTCAGCAGGCAGATGTAACTTGCCTGGGGTTTAAAACAAACAAATCTATTAACTTGTGTGGATGTGTGTTTGTAAGGATTTGCATACATCCATTTTAGATTTAGAACATGGGAAACAAAGCCCTATCACTTAACCCTTTCCTCCTACATATTAATAAATACATTCCAATAAAAAGCTGGAGAAAACCAAAAGTAAAATCTAGATGAAAGTCATTAAAGATCCATTTAATGGCACAGAGCTGGGGTGTAGACAATAATCTACATGCAGGGGTTGAAAAAAAGAAGTCATTTTAAGGTCTCCAGTGTGTCAGCTTGTAGTTCAACCACAGCTGGAGAGCCTCATCTTTCCTTGTACGGTTCAGTGGAATGTAACCAGCTACCTCTGCTTCCCATTTCGACCCATGGGAACAACAAGAGTTTTTATCAGCGCTGCTGTAACATCCATAAAAATAGAGAGGTGACGGGATGCAAAGGGCCTGAACGTCTTAGGTCAATATATAAATATTTATTGCATTAACAGCAGACACCGGCTTTACTGAATAACCAGCAGAGCAGTAAACTGTGCTCACAGTACATTACTGCAATGATAAAATATTTATCCCTATATCATGCTGTGAAATGTCATACAGAGCTGAGCTGAGAATTTACACAGGCACAGCAAGCCTTTAACAAGCGGATCTTACTATCAAATATTTGATGGCTGAGCGCAGGGAGTTAAGGTGACTTGTTAAAAGTTACAAAGAAATTCGAAAAACAAAACCGGCTGTCATGCATTATTGCATTATACCTTAAGGGGTGAATGTTAAAGGAAAATTCCACCCAAAAACTGTTATTTTCCTTGCATAATGAAAGAAAATGTAATTATTCTATACAATAATACAATTTAAACAGTATTACTATTATTTGTAAATGTAATTGCTTCTTAAAGCAGTATCTGTCTGGCTAGTTATATTTCCTGCACTACTGGTTCTGACAAAAAAAAACCTCTAGTTAAGCAGAGGAAAGAGTTCTGTAGATGTTTCTATATGTCAAGATATGAGATTTGCATCAGGTGGGGGTAGCAACATTCCTATGCACTCTTCATTTTCTTTTCAAAGGTCTCCAATATTCTATGGCAAGTCACAGCAGGGAAGGGAGTGATATAGCCAGGAGAAATTCCCCCACAAGGACTCGTCTCTATGAAAAGTGCAAGATGGTTTTTCATATGCAAGCAACATGTATTTAACTGTCGTGACCCTTTAATGCCCCAGTGGCCAACCTTCATGAAGCAGGACAATGATTGACAGGACCGCCTGCAGCAGCTGTACAGTTTATAACCCCTACTCCATTCCCTGTAGGCAGCCACCAGAATCTTCTCTATGTCTGTTACTTCACTGGATCTGCCTTAACTAACACATGGGAAATTGTGTCTGCCCAGGAACATGCCACAGGGATGCACTTCCCCTGCAGATAAACACGCTGGATGATTGACATGCGATTTAAGATCCTATTAAAAGAAACAGACCAGATCCAGCATGAAGAAACCCAAAATATCATTATTCCAAAGTATTAGTATAGAAATTCCCCCCCCCTCCGTTTAATTACAAAGAAGTATCTGACTTACTGAAAGCCACCGGAGTCATATCATATTAGTCATATTTACCTTTATACTAGTGTATTGCCCGTATGATAAATATTTACACATAAAGGAAAGGGAAATCAGGCAGGTCACCCTTCATTTCAGAGGCTTGTATGCAACAGGTTAACCGATTGAGGGTTACACCTTAGCAAGGTTTAACAAAGCAAAGTATATGGTAATTGAGAAAAGAATAGCCTTCATCTTTCGTATGTCTTCCCTGTGCAACATAAACAGTAAGCTGTCTCCCATTATGTTTACGGGCCAACAATGGCCGCTGATGGAACACATATGCAGAGCAATGGCGTTCGGAAAAAGCAGGTGATTTAGAAAGCACACTTTCAGTAGTTTACGAGCTGCCTCTTCCGCTGCAGCTACATCTGCAGTCCCAGCTGTAAAAGCAGGGTGCCCGGGCAAGTCCCACACCTTCCCTCCCCCAAATAAAACTCCACGTGTCACCCTTTAGGGAGAGAAAGGAAAAGACTGAGCAGTTATTTTTCAGTTCGGCTGAATCCTGTCTCAGCTCACAATAATATCCTATAACAAACATTACTGATCTAAGGTGACAGAGCAGCGTGTAAGATTCATGAATGGGGAAGGTTCAAGAGGTGACATCCTACTGCCCTCCAGTGATACCCATTAACCCACTGCATGCCAAAGAGGTCACCGACACATCCATGAGGTTAAGCAACCAAAGCACTCACTTGTAATCCAAGGACACCAGGGAAGCACTGCATCTCCAACAAAAACATTTACCCCCACAATAATACAGTAAGGCAGGGAACACAGCTGTCAAGGCCAATGCAAAAATGTAGACATGAAAGATTTGGGAAAATAAGGCCATTTGGTCATACAGGAAAAAAACTTTTGCTGAGAACAGTTCTAGCTGTTGTACAAAGGCCAAAAACACAGTTCAACAACAACCTGATTCTTAGGAGAATGTGCTATATATACACACACATATATATCAATCATCTAAACAGTCTTATGTACAATGATACATAAAGTATTTATAGGTATTCCCATCTCTCATGCAGAATTTCAATTTTTAAAGGGACATCAAAGGCAAATATAGGTAACTGTTCACAAGTGGTTCCTCAAGTTGTTGCAACTGGTGACATGTTAAATTGCAGGCACTGTTTTCCTGGCAGGCCAGGGGAACCTGTTTTCCTCCGACACTCACTTCCTCACACAGTCAAAAAGAGGAAACGCAAAGTGATGGAAAAGGAAAAACCTGGATTATATTTCCTGGGGATTTGCAGAATCCCCTTAATAGGTTTATGCTTCAAATATTAGATTGTAAGCTCTAAGGACAGGGACTTGATGTGTATAAATATGCTTTATATTGCACACTCTCTTTGATAAAACTGTATTATATATATTTTTGTTGTATTTTACTAACCACAGCGGTTTTATATATAATATATACATATATATAATATGTTTCCCCACAACTCACAGGCCATCAGCACAACGTATGTTTAATGCGCTAGTACCCCTTTAATGGGCCCTGTCCTCTAGCTAATCCAGCATTGTCCCAGTGCCAGGGGACACGCCTTCTTCCTGAGCAAGACAACACGTTTACCCTTTACACTGTCACTTGTAATTCTCCAACACCTTTACGTTCTATTTAGCAAGTGTCAGAGGAGTTGACAGACAACGGATGTGGATGAAACACACACAACACACACTGTTCTTTGTCAGGAAAAAATGCTAATTCTTGTAACGCAGGCTGCTAAGATCATGCCACTTATATTACAGCTACAGGTTAATGCACAATATAAAAACATATACATTGTAGCAGGAACGAGAAAAGTAACAAATATAGGAAAAAAGCCTATCTAGTTATCTATCTATCATCTTTATATATCTATCTTAATATTATGATTCAGCACTAGATTCCTCCAGCACTTGCTAGTGCACGATCCCCCAGCCCACTGACAGCAGGAGGGCTACTATTATTACTGTGACTTAGTATAAAACATATTAAAACAAAACAGATTTATATACATAGTCTGCATTTTATTAAACCATGCATCTTGTCCCTCTGTAAATTGCAACATGGATATTTAATTCATGCAATTGTACCTTTTAAGGTCAAATCCTTTTTTCGGGACCATAAAGCTTACAATCTAATTTTGACATGGTTATCAGAGGCCGACTCTTCATTCCAGCCAGGTTCTTATCACTGCCGATCAAAATGAGCTTCCTACATATGAGACATATTTCTGCATACAGATACAAAAGCAGAGATGTTTTTATGTTCTTGGGAGGCAATCCCTGGACTGGGGCAGCTTCTGAAGTTAAAAAGCAAGGAGCAAACACTGAATCTGGCAGGGAGTTAGAAAATCTGCCTGCAATAGGGTATTTCTGAGACATATGACTCTCACTAAACACATCTAGTCAATATTCCTGAATTCTTCTACTGCCCACTATACTGAAATAGATCCCCAAAAATGCTGCCCCTGCATTTAACCGACATTATAAACACATACTGGTGATAAAATGGCAAACAGCAGATCCTAAATCCAGAAGAAGATTAAGATGTCTATGAATTTAAGGCAAATTTAGCAGCCAGCAAACCGACGCAATTCCTAAAAATAAATAACTGTGCCTGGTCTGTGCCAACTTAACTCTGGCAGCTGGGAAATAGCTTTTACAAGATATTTCAGTAAATCAGACAGCTTAATTTTTGGCATTGGGACAGCTAAATAAAATAATAATAAAAAAAAACACTTACTATGTACATTTACTGTTATTACAGCAAATACCCATGAATTCATCCCAGCCAGGGATAATGGCACAGAAGCTGGCAGTACATCTTTCCGTGAATGGCTCTATAATTAGCTGTATGCTGAATGGATAGACTACTACACAATATAATGTCAAAAGCTTAAAAATATTCACACGCTCGCCACACCAAGGATAGATCTGCAGGGCAGTACCTTTTTTTTGCGTTAACCCCAGGGGCGTAACTACAGAGGAAGCAGACCCTGCGGCTGCAGGGGGCCCAAGAGGTAAAGGGGCTATAATTCATATATATATAAGTTCAATAAGTATTGGTAAAACAGGTCAATCTCAAGACATTTTGGGGGCCTGAAAAATAATTTGCTGTGGGGCCCGTTAATATCTACCACTGGTTAACCCCTTGCTTGCTGGGGAGATTTCTGGGCAGAAGAACGGCCCGCCAGATGAAATCATGAAAACAGCAATATTATTCAAATATAAAACTGAGCGATGATTGAGAATATTGCAGGAAGATGTGTAAGCAGTGTATAATGCTGGTATCTGGATGCCTCCCTTTTCATATTGTACAGGTATGGGACCTGTTATCCAGAATGCTCGGGACCTGGGGTTTTTCGGATAACGGATCTTTCCGTAATTTGGGTCTTCATGCCTTATGTCTACTAGAAATCCATTTAAATTAACCCAATGGGCTGGGTTTGCTTCCAATAAGGATTAATTATATCTTAGTTGGGATCAAGTACACGCTACAGTTTTATTATTACAGAGAAAAAGGAAATCATTTTTAAAAATTTGGATCATTTGGATAAAATGGAGTCTATGGGAGACAGCCATTCCGTAATTCGGAGCTTTCTGGATACCGGGTTTCCAGATAAGGGATCCTATACCTGTACATGGTGCTACGCAATATGTTGGCGCTATATAAATACATGTTAATAATAATAATAATACCTGCAGCAGACAGCCCTGTCACTTATCACACACTTTCTCAAGGAGCTGATGGGTATAGTTCCATAGCATTTTCTTTTTTTATGCCTAATAAATAACTGTGCTTATCGTTCGCATGCAATTGCACGCAATGCCTCCTCTCTCTGCAAATTGTCACCACTTAAATGTCACCAAATTCCTGCTCCAGTATAAGCAATAAAAAATAAAGCAGTCAAAGAGCAATTTCTTGTCCAAGTCCCTTACACAATTGCCTATGCTCCTGGTCTCACCCTGGCAACACATATAAGAAGGCAGCAAGTGACTCAGGCTATAAACCAGCACCCCCCAACCTGATGAGACTGCGTTAAAAAAAAAATACAGTATGCGACTTTGTATGATGCGACTGCTGCAAACTAGAGCCTGGGTATAATGTATCACTGCTAGAAGGCCTTGAGAAATCAGCAGCAGATGTATACCAGTTATTGTACATTTGTGAATGACAGTCTACACATCTATTTCATATTATAGGCGCTACCAAATATAGATTGACTTCCGATTGCCCAATATAGCAAGAATAGAAAAAAAGCAAAACATTCCCCCCTTCCTCTGCCCACGAAGGCAACAGACGCCTTTTCTATGTCTTGAAGATCGCTAGTCGCGTGTATATTCTTTTTAAATCTCCCCCTGTGCAGCTCAATCGCTGGGCCTCGTTTTTTTTTTCTTATTTGGAGATTAAACGTTTGGTCTAAAATGTGCGCCTGGCGCTGTATAAGGATCGAATGGTAATAGAAAAGGCAGCGCCTGGGAAGCTTCAATTGATGGTGCGTCATCAGAAGTAGGAAACTGCCAAAAAACTGCAATTTGTCTTTTTTATTTTTATCCCTGAACAGCAGTGGAACGATCAGAGGCTAAACAGGGGGTTCTCGGTAGAGAAATAGGAGATGTGTACGGATCAAAGGTCACTTGCTGTGATCTGCAGAGGAAGAATCGCTGAGCAGGGAGGGAAAAAAATCGCGTTTTATCGCTCGTGCAAAGGGCGATCGTGATGATGCAGCCAGTGATTCCTGTTGCTGCTGCTGCTGCTGCATCATCGCTGTTTGCGCAAAGAGCGCTGCAAGGAGAAGCCTGCTCCGGTGTCCCCTGTGCATTTCTGATACATAAGAAGCGACACAGCGCTGGGATTCCCCCTAGAGCAGCTCCCTGCCCCCCCAAATAAAGGTGCCCAGTCATCATGACACATGTAATGCTGAATTAACACACGGGAGCATTGGAATACAATAAAAAAGCGCACACATACATATACATATAAATATATATATATATATATATATATACAGAGCAACAGCAGATCTGCCCATTGTAGTTCAAGTTCTTACTTGGAAGGCTGCAACCAGGCACATTTCCTAGTAATCCGCAAATCCCAGCGAATGAGTGACTGTGTGCTTGGAAACCATTGATCCGGGCTGCATTGCTCCTCTGCTGTCTGTCAGCTTCTTATTTGCGTTCGGTGTTGCAACTGCCTGGGAAAAATGGCTTTTTTTTATGAATGGGAGGGAAGAGCAGCAGCGCGCAGGCGCAGTAGGCCCAACGCAGTTCTTATGAATGGGGTGGGAGCCGGCCTCTAACGCGCCTGCGCGCTGATTTTTTTTTTCCTCTCTCTCTCTCACTCTTTTTTTTTTTTCTTTAATTTGTGAATGGAGAGCGGAAGCTAACCTGTGGCGTTCATTGCCTGCGTTTTATGAATGGAGGAGAGAGCTGAATAAACCGCGCGTGTGGAGCGAGCCCTGGAGGGATGCGGGGAGGGAGGTGGAGTGTGTGGGGGAAGGGAAGCACTGCAGTAAATGGAGAAGATCCATAGAAAGCAAAGGCTCGTCTTTGCCCAAGGACATTGAGCTGCCCTAATCTGGATTGTTACTCCTTTATATTAGCTGCAGAGTGCCAGCCTGGGTGGCAGCGAGGTTGGCAAGGAAAGGGTTGAGGATTAGAGAGGACTGGCAAACACGCCACACTCTTGTAATTGGCTAACACCGGATTTGCCCCTGTGAAATGACGAAATTATGTTGTTTTCTTTTTTTAATTTGGCTCCTGTCTCTTTTACGTTGCTATGCTGGATACCCCCCCAGGCAAAAAACAAAAAGCAAATGAAATTGTTTGGCTTGTGTCTCTAGGCAGGTTGCCAGTCCCATTCAGCCCAAAGGCTTATTAATAATGATATTTAAATCATAAATCATCTGGAGTCTGAGGTAACAGAAAAAGAGGGAGCTGCGGTAGATATAGATATATAGATGATGTGTAAAGATTCAAATCTATATAAGTGGATATTAGGGATGCACCGAATCCAGGATTCAGTTCGAGATTGGGCCTTTTTCAGCATTAATTAGCCCAATCCTTCTGCCCTATCGAACCGAATCCAAACCCTAATTTGTTTAGGGATCAGATTAGGTTCGGCCGGGCAGAGGAGGGAAATCACATGACGTTTTTTTGTCACAAAACAAGGAACGAAAAATTGTTTTCCTGTCCCACACCTAATTTGCATATGCAAATTAGGATTCGGTTCGGTATTCTGCCGAATCTTTTGTGAAGGATTTGGGGGTTCGGTCGAATCCAAAACAGTGGATTTGGTGCATACCTAACGTATATGTGTGCAATACAGGGATCTGCAGCCCACCAGCCCTTGCTGCTCTTCATATGCATGTATATCATGGACATTCCTCATCTATGTCCTGTATGTGTTCTGTTCCATATATTCTTTCATAGCCTTTATATATTTATTTTATTATTATTGCGCATTAGCTATCTGCAACAGCAGCAGCAGCCCTGTCACCAGCCCGTCAATGAACAACCCCCCCTCCCCCCGCTGCTGTTTCTGTGGGTGGAAAAGAGAGGTGTGCCACCCTGCTACGTTTATTCTAACCTATTTCCTACAGGAGAGAGAATGGAACCTTGCAATAGATGAATGTTAGACCGTATGAAAAGGATGAGCACATGTATTTGTGTAAAGCAGACTATGTGTAAAATAATTATTCTCCTTACAATGCTCCAAATAACGTATTGTGCCCATGCAATATGGCATGAAAGGAAAGGTCTTACTTTTAAATTCCCAGTATCACTGTATGGTATAGTTCGTGTTTAGAATATAAAGTCTGTCTTTTTCGGGGGGGAACAATCCGCCTTATTGAAGAAATTCCTTCTTGCCAAAGATGCAAAGAGAGCGTCCTGGGTTTTCTACCTTTCAGGGAAGCGAGCTAGACTGGGGTTTGCAGACAGCGGAAGGAAATCTTACACTGTCTATTAAATATTCTGTGCATACACAAATCTGGTAAGAATACAATCTGTTCTATCTGAACAGGTTCCATAGAACGGAGCTGAGTCTTTCCTGACAGCTAATGGATTTATAGGAATACCCCAGCCAAAGATGCTGGGATAGCAAAGAACATTTCCTAATGATCAAGAGTTACTGTTCAGCATATTTGAAATTATGCAGCATTTTTGGTCAACTGAATTTACTTTGTCACATAGGTTATATAATCTATCTTATACAAGTATGGGACCTGTTATCCAAATGCTCGGGATCTGGAGTTTTCCGGATAATGGATTTAATTTGGAACTTAATACCTTAAAGGACCAGTAACATACAATTTTTTTTAAAAAAAATTGTTTCTACTTAATGAAAAAAAAACCAAGGCAAAGTTTTTATTAAGAAATTACTTACCGAAACTCCTCTTGCGGCGCTCAATTTCTCCTCCCTGGCTATCTCCTATATAAGGCAGGGAGGAGAAATTGAGTGCCGCACAATGGATCGTCGCCCTGTCGCCGTTTCTGAAGAGGAGCGCAAGCAGAGAATCGGTAAGTAATTTCTTATTAACAGTTAAAATTGGCTTGGTGTTTTAGTTTCCGTTCAGTAGAAACAATTGAAAAAAAAAACAAAAAACTCATGTTACTGGTCTTTTAAGACTACTAGAAAATCATGTAAACATTAAATAAACCCAATACAGGTAAAGGGACCTTTTCTGCAGAATGCTCAAGACCTGGGGTTTTACGGATAAAGGGTCTTTCCTTAATTTGGATTAATAAACATTAAATAAACCCAATATTCTGGTTTTGCTTCCAATAAGGATTAATTATATTTTAGTTTGGATTAAGTACAAGATATTGTTTTATTTTATAACAGAGAAAAAGGAAATAATTGTTAAAAATGTTGATTAGGGGAGATGGCCTTTCCGTAATCGGAGCTTTCTGGATAACATACCTGTATATATATGTATAAATATATGTGTGTGTGTGTTTCTACACATATAATACTCTATGCAAAAACTGTGAATATCCTGTAAATAATATGTCATCAGTTATAATCGGTGCTCAGTGATGTAATTTGTGTCATGTGACTCACTTAAAAGAATAAAGTCCCTCATGTTGTAAAATATAAGTCATCAAAGAGTTCCATGACTTTTAAAAAAGCACGTTGGCCTCGTACCTTTCATATGATCTTTATATATTTATTCATATATATTCATATATATATGATAATAATCCCTGTAATTGGCCTTCAGGCCTGCTCTCTGCATACAGTACTTTGAGCCCAACAGTTTGGGAACTGAAATGACTTAATTAAATGTACCTAAATTGTGACTTAATATAAACAATTAATTAGTGTGGTGTTTTTCAGTGGTATCAAAGTTTTGGTTATAAGGTGATGCTATGCGTGTAGCATGAGGCACGTTGAGCTTCTGCTCTCACAAGGCTTTCCCTTCAATCACAGAGTGAGGATATTCTTAATTCGAAAAAGCTGCTGCAAGAACGACAACAAGAAATAGAATTTTTTTTTTTTGTCATCCAAAATTTTTTTTCCTTCTGTTGAATTGTGTCAAAAAGACTTTATCAGGTGAAAACGCTATTGAAGTATATGGGGAAAAAACTGGAACTGAATTTGGAGAAATTTTTTTTCCTCCTCAAATTGAATCTCTTTCATGAGTTTTTAAGTGATTTTACTTTTTCTCACTGAATTGAATCTAGCTATTAGTTTGAAGGAAATAATTAAACTCCCCCCCCCCAAAACATTGGTGCTGCACTCATGATATTATTCATTGTAATTACACATTGGACTTAAGGAAACGTACTATTTTCTGAATTTGAAAGAATAGCGTGCACAATGTTTGGCTGCTCTGTACACTGCTCTGACTGTGCAGCAGATGTACGCTAAAGCTGGCCATACACATGGAGATCCACTCCTTTGGCGAGTTTGCCAAATGAGCTGATCACTCCCCGATATGCCCACCTGCGGTGCTCGATCCAACAGAATTTTTAAGCCTGGCCAATCAACATCTGGCCAACCTTCAACCAGATAGCGATCAGGGAAGCTCTTTAGAGGGCCCCATACACTGGGCCCGTGTATGGGGGGCCTTAAGAAGCAGCATACTCAAATCTGCGTTCTGTTTTGGCTTCACAGAGTGTTTGGCTGGTTTGGAATTGATATGGTTTTAATTAAACTAAAGGTAAAAAAAAATAAAAGCTGGGATTTGAAAGCAATTATTGTATAAGGTCTCATTCCCAAGTTCAATTAAAGCCCACAGTTTAACAGCTCCAGCTTCACTGTATAAATGTACCTACAGTGGATAACAAAACAGAGGTGTCTGAAAACAATAATACTGCTTTTTTTCTGATTTGTGGCAGGGATGTGAGGTATAGATTCAGCATTTGAGGCCTCCTAACCTCTGCTAATGCTGCTAGTTTTAAAACGTAATACCATGTAATGCTTCGGAGTCTTGGTTAGGACAACATTAGTTATGTGAGACCCCTCCTCTGATGCAGCATACTAAAGCATACATAGTAAAGGTGGTCAGTGCTGGCTTTATGCGAATGGCCAGTCCAGTAGGCAATGACTTTGACATTTGGAGCTCACATTTTCTGTATTTGAGTTCTGTATTTGCTTCCAAACAGTGTTTTTTTGGCATTTTCTCAATTAATTTGTGATTTAGGAAGTTTTAGAAAGTTGTTTTTTGGTTCTAGGTAATACCTAAATTACCTAAAATGAAGCAAATGATCTAGTCTGGGATTTCAAAATTATAGCAAGCAGGCAGCAGCCATTTTGTGGACACTGTTATTAAGGCAAATCTTGGATCATCTCAGAATCTTGTTTGTGCACCAGAATGGGGGACCCGATGTCCATTCCCATGCACTGGCTACACAATTAAATGGTAAAGAGAATTGGGGAATATGTGGAGAGCAGTGACATCTAGAAAGCGCTAAATGAAAAATTAAAGTAATTGTCTGCCCGCCTCTATGCTCAGGGCATAGAGGAGTGGCAGACAATATTTGATTGACAGCTGAGATTTTTAAATGAGCTATGAATGCTTTAATAAAAAATAGAAATTGGATTTCATGTTTAATTTGAAAATGACTTTTATTATACAGATTTTTGTGTCTGGGTGACAGGTCCACTTTAATTTGACTGCAGTGGTGTTTTTGGGAGCCTGTCCCCACCAAAAACTGGAAAATGCTCTGCTGGTGGTAGAATCTAGTAGTGAGAGGTAAGAGCTGCTCATGGTGTACATGATCTGTGCTATTCTCACCTTTCAAATGGGGAGTGAATCAGTTTTTGAAAACTGTTCTTCACCAAGAGATCACCTCAGTGGCTAAAATCCATATTTGATAAAAGAGAGGAGAAGGATGTCTTTAGAGATGTTTTTTTTTACATATTAAGCAAGTTGTAACACTTGATAGGTGGGATACTGCAGGCCTATAACAGAATGATTTCCAACAGCAACTAGGCATGCTGTGTCTGTCATATAGAGGTGAAAAGCTAATTATAATATGGTTACTTGTTGCTGAGCTTAACATCCCCACCTTGTTGAGGGTGATGGGACTTCCATTTATGCTAAAGCTAAAGGGTTGCAGTAGGAGCATGACTGCCCTAAGGCAATGGTTGGCGGAAGAACATAGGAGCTGTAGTTTATCAGCAGTTTTGAAGACACAGGTGTGATACCCTAACATTGCTCTAGTAAATCCTAACCACAAAAGGGCAGCTGCGGGATTAACAGTGTGACACTTCTGACTGTTCTACTAAGTTTAGTTTAGGAGCTACAGTTGGCAGACACCACCTGCTTTCCTTCCAGTTAGTATTTCCTCCCCAGATAAGGGACAGCTGGCAGTGCTGACTTTTGTATAAGTACGTGAAAACAAGAGCTCAGTGTTACAATGAAAAGGCTGCATTATATCCTACAGCTGGCCAGTGGTGTGTTTGACCAGGGTGACCTTAAGGTTGGACTGTATACCTGAGGCATATGTAATTGTATAGCATTAAATTTCAACGATGTTGGTCTATTATTCTCATAAAAGAGCTATAATGAATAGAAGATTAGGAATAATATATTAGAACAGCACAGCCTCACAATCTCTATACTTTCTTGCTTCTTGGGTCACTGGCCTACAGAGAACTCCAAACCACAGGCAGGTTACTGACTCTTGATGAAATTGACCCTAGTGCTTGGGTATGTATAATATGGACTTTAGAATGTAAGCTCCACTGGGGCAGGAATGGGTGTGACTGAATATTATGGATAATAACAATCACATGTTGCTCTTTGGAGCTAGACAAAATAATTCCGATACTAAAAACATTTTGTTAAACCAGTATAGAATCTAAAAAAAAATCAATGACGAAAGCTAGTAAATAATGGGATAATACTATGCCTCTAAGCAAGCGTGTATTACCATTCTCACATTTACTTCATAACCATACGTGTATACATTATTTATATGTTGTTACAGTGAAGGTTACTTGGTGAATTCACAGTTGATTCCGGTCACAATCAAGCATTTGATTACATTATTTGGTTATAAAGACCCATTCTGTCCTAGATGGGACCGTGACTCTGATCGGACTCTAGGTCAATGTTAATAAATATCTTATCGGGGGTAGGAAATAGAGTTTGTTTGATTTGCTGAAGGTCAGTTATGCATCCGAGCTGATACGGGTTAGCTCAGCAACAATAGAGCCGCATGGGCAAGGGGTGCAGTAGTTTGTATTTAGTCTAATGTACATGTAAGTGGAATCCTTTGTATGTAGTATGAAGCTCTTTTTTATAACAGTGTACATTTTAAAAAAAAAAAATTAGGGATTCACTGTAAAACATTGAATACACAGACAGGTTGTAGTTGGTCATTTTTTAAATAAATTGTATTTTTTTAATTGTTAATTGGTTCCCAGGGTTCCATTTTAGTGTTCCACTAAGTTCACTTTGGCCACCTGCATAAAAATGACTGTATATTGAAGGGGTTTGAGCAGTTGTGTGTGCAGTAGGGATGCACTGAACCTGGCTTTCGAGGGTTCGCTTAGGGAATGGATTTGAGTGAATACCAAACTGAATATGAACGTTCAGCATCTCCAGAAATTACCAGCATACAGCTGGAAAATATAGGGTTTGAATTAGATATGGCCAGGCTCTTGGAATAAGCAGAATCCAAATCCTGTTAGAAAAGACTTGGATTTGCAGAATCAAACCAAATCCAGGATTCAGTGCTTTCCTAGGGAAAGGTAGGTGGGGTAGAAATAGGTAGTTTGGGGTATGACCAGGTAGGTGTATTAGACCCCACTGTTCCTTGCAGCAATCTTATATGGATGTGTCTGAATAAATACTAATGTATCTAATGCAAAATTATCTGTATGTATCACAATTTGTTGTGTGTTGGCCTCGAACTTTGTTTGTCTGAGCCTACCATAACAACCAAGCAGGGGTATGATGTACATATGGCTGCTAAAGGTACAAATAGCTGGAATTAGAAAAACAAGGAATTAAAAGTAGTAAAAACAGTAAAAATACAAAATAATTTTGTATTTTAAAGAACAGGAATAATAAATGCTTTAGCACAAATCCTATTTATTCTGCTCACCGTATAGGGTTATATAGTTGTATGGGTGTATAGTGTCCCTTTAGGTGCAACTTTTTTTTTTTTTTGCTGGGCAGGAAATTATTATAACTGAGGAAATCATTAAAGCCACCATTATTATGCATAGATATAAACATCAAGGGAGTGCCTGCCTGAGTTCTGCACTGTGTGCTTAGGTCACACAGGTCTTATGTAGGATATTTATACAAAGCTTGCTTGAGTTCTTAGCCTTGTATCTTACAACCACAATCTAGTAGTCCAACACAGCAAGTCAAGGCAAGATTAGTAGAAAGCTATCCAGATGACGGTGGCGATCTTCACTCTTTGATAAATATACCCCCATGAGTTTTCACATGATAAACCAGAAGATAAACTTTTCTCCATGAATTGAATCTGGCCCAAAAAGTCATGGACAAGATTCAATTTGAGATGCAATTCAATTCAGAAAAACTTATCTCACGGTTTATCATGTGAAAACTTTACTGAAGTCTATAGGAAAAAAGCTGGAATTGAATTTGGAGAAAAAGTTTTCTCATGTGAAAACTCAATTGAAGTCTATAAGAAAAAACTGGATCTGAATGTAAAGACATTTGTTTTCTCCTTGAATTAAAACTTGTCCATGAGTTTTGACGTGATAAACCGCGAGATAACATTTTCTCACAAAATTGATTCTGGCCTGAAAAGTCATGGATGGATTCAATTTGAGGAGAAAAAAAATGTCTCCAAATTTGTTTCCCATTTTTTTCCCATAGACTTCAATAGACTTTTCTCATGATAAACAATGAGATAAGCTTTACTGAATTCACTTGCATCTCAAATTGGATCACGTTCATGACTTTTCACATGATAAACATGTTTCTCACTGAATTTAACCATGTGTGAATAATTTTTTAACTCCAGAGTGGCTGTAAATAATATTTACAGTCTGTATAATGCTGTATAGTACTGTTAGCGTTGAATAACTATAGCATAGTCACTGTTTTCCTCTTTACCCCTAATATTTTTTGGGGGTGGGGCCAAAAAATCAGGAAGAAAACCTCAGACATCAAATTTTTTTTATCAAATAAGATCTTTGGCTCAGGGTTTTTGTTGCACACAGGGATACAGTATCATTATTATTATTAATGACATGTATCTATAAATCGCTAACACATTTCGCATTGTTGTACAATAAATAGGTGTATACAATGAACATAGAAGAAAACAAATAACCAATACAAGAGGTACTGCCCAAAGCTTACAATCTAAAAGTATATGGATATCAATTATTATTTCTCATGATGATACCTTTGTTGTAGCTCAGACCTTAAGCTAGAAATGGAATGATGGAAAAATAGACAAAGCAGAAATATCCTGCCTTCTGGCAGGGAAGGTGTTAATGATAAATGCCCACGCACTGGCAAGTTAAGCCATTGCACAATAGATCAATAGAAACCCCTTAAAAAACATTTCCAATCTGGAGCTGCATTCCTGGGCCATTCTGGGAGCAAAATTGCCCAGCTCACTCATTCAAGCGTGCACTTTACTGCTCACTGTGACACAAGAATGCGCCCAGGCAGGAAACAAAGGCTGAATATGTTTCTATACAGCAAGCATTTTACAATCCCACCAGTGCAAGTGTCGGAGCACTAAGGGATTCAAAGTTCCACCCCATAGGGTCCATGTATTGGGCACATATCAATGTCTTTCAAAACCCTTCACCTTGTCCTATAGACAGTTGCGTACAGTGAATTTTAGTGGTGAAAAGACTTGTAACTGGGACAGTCAGCCTGTGCTACACTAGCTGCAACTGAACCTCAGCTAGCATGAGATTGTGTAGTAGGGCCAAAGTTTAGCAACAGGTGAATGAAGCAGTAAATACTAATAGAAATACAGACAATTGTGGTCAGAGATACACTTTTGCATAGGCATCAGCATGTTTATTTGTTTTTATTAGGTCTAGTCCCTGCTAGGTAATAAATAGTCCTACACAATATACCCTTACAATAAAATGCAAAGAAGTCATTTATCCAAAGCCCTAAATACTGTATGTCTACAGCCCCACCAAAAGAATTGTGGGCAGATAATGAGGCAGTGCAGGAAAATACCCTGCTGGGTGAGGAAATATTAAATAAAGGGTACAGTCCAAGAGGAATTTAAAAGTGTTGGTTGGAATAAAGAGGTGAATTTAAGGTGAGCATTTGTGATCTAACTAAGAACATGTCTGCTGAACAATGTAGGTAACCATACTGTACTAATAGTGGTCCTCTGTGGTCCAGGACAGTTTTTGTGTTGGGACAATCTCCTAAACCTGCAGGTGTTTAACTCTTATTTCCTACCACACCCTAAGCATAAAGAGTGGTTAATTTGTTCCTAGTGAGATTGACCCAAATGTGTGTGTGTGCACTTGGCAGAGAGAGGGCAGATTTGATATGGTATGTGTCCGCAATCTTCCTTACCCGTGAGCCACATTCATATGTAAAAAGAATTGGGGAGCAACACAAAGGGCCAGATTCAGTTTAATGAGAAAAAGGTTTATCACGTGAAGTCATGGACAAGATTCAGAGTTGCAATTCAATTCAGAAAAATTGATCTCATTTTTTATCACGTGAAAACTGTATTGACGTCTATGGGAAAAAACTGAAATTGAATTTGGAATAAAAGTTATCTCATGGTTAGTGATGTGCGAATTTATTTGCCAGCCATGGATTCCGAATTTGCCATGTGCGAATATTTAGCAAAACTGTGGTGAAAATTCACTGCGGAAAAATTTGGCTCATTGTCTTTAATGCTTTAGGACAAAAAAGTCGCCATAAGAAAAATTGCGCATTGACTCTAAGGCATATGGAGGAAAAAAGTCACAATAAGAGAAAACGCCCATTGACTTTAATGCATTAGATTAGGACAAAAAAAAACACCCATTGACTCTAATACATTTGGAGGAAAAAGTCATCATAAGAGAAAACGCCCATTGACTTGAATGCATTAGGACAAAAAAGTTACCATTAATGTGAAATGTGAGTCTTTTCTCTAAATTGCTGCATAATATGTTAGTTTTTATTAGGGATGCACCGAATCCACTTTTTTGGATTCGGCCGAACCCCCGAATCCTTCACAAAGGATTTGGCCGAATACCAAACCGAATCCGAACCCTAATTTGCATATGCAAATTAGGGGTGGGAAGGGGTATACATTTTTTACTTCCTTGTTTTCTGACAAAAAGTCATGCAATTTCCCTCTCTGCCCCTAATTTGCATATGCAAATTAGGATTCGGATTCGGTTCGGCAGGGCAGAAGGATTCGGCCGAATCCTGCTGAAAAAGGCCGAAACCTGAACCGAATCCTGGATTCAGTGCATCCCTAGTTTTTATAAAAATAAAAAATGTTACAATCTTAGTAGAATAAGACAAATATTGATTCATATTTAGGCAAACAGGTCGTTCACAGTCTATATCTGGTGTATCCTCCATGCACCTGATATCGTGTCAATGCCCCTATAATCCCACATGTCTGTCTCGGCTGTTATAAGGAGCTTATAAACAGTGCAAGATCTTCTGAATCAAACACATATAAATGGGCTTGAAAACCCTTAAATCTGTGTTATAAGTGGATCTGTTTCTGGCCCCAGGTTCCATTCAAGTACCAAGTCAATGCAACATGGATTCTTTCTTTCTCCTTTCTAGAAACTCTCCATGACCGAAAATGCTCTGTACCATGGTACATATAATTATCAGAGCTCCATAAGGAAAATAATAGTATAGTTTTATAAATGTAAAAAACTGTCTAGGAAACCAAAGAAGTCAGATGCAAATCATGCATGCATGCCACAGTCAACACCTACAATCAGACAAGAGTTTTTTCAAGATAAATAACACACATAAAGCAGCGCATTACTTAATAAGACACAGTTGGCAAAATAAAAATCACAGCCTTATTTAGATGCTTCTGTGTGCAAATACATAACAGTGGACACCTTTCAACAAAACAGGAAACCAGCATACAATGGTTATAAAATATATTATTTACCCTTTAAATGCTATGTAAAGAGAAAGGATGTTCAGGATGATGATGCTTTCCATGTGGCGCTTTTTTGTAGCTGCCCAGGTCACACACACACAAAAAAGAAATATGTCCTGTTAATAAGTATGTGTTACCTTTATTTTGTGTTTCTATGGTGAAATACATTGTCACAGTTTAATTTGTGCAAAAGGCTTTAGCCATCTTCACAAAGTTATTAGACTTTGGCGTACATTTACTAAGGTACATTGGACAGCGAGCACTTCTGTCATTGCGGATTTTTGAATTTTATCGCATTCATGCTACATAAATTGTCTCACAATATTTGCCAAAGATTATCGCCAAATAATCTATATAGACAAATTGTTGCCAAATTTATATCGCCAACCGGAGAGTGGTCATATGTGAAACAAAGGCAGAAATTGTATAGTGGGAGAGATGTTTGTACATTTATAAAACGTACAAAGTTATTATTAGATAATAACTTCATTAATAATAATGAAAAGAATTGATTCCTGATATTATTTCAGTGGTCATAAGTATATTTAATAATTGACTCATAAATTGCGCAACTGTGCAATTTTATATCAACAAATTTGTCTCATCGCACTTTAGTAGACATGGGAGCGGTGTTCATTTTGTTGCAAAAATATATGCAGTGATAATAGGCCTATAAACAATTTTTACAAACTTTAGTAAACAGACACCTTTCTCCCTTGGAGCTGGAACCTTTGATAAGGTGCCCCTGTAACTTATAACAACTGTACAATTGCTGTATCAGCCATAGTCAAAAATGTTGAGAAGTACAAACAGCCATTCTCTCCTCAAACCTCACCTGAACTGAACTTTAGGCTGAGACCCTAAATCACTACCCAGGGCTGTATTTATATATATAGGCACCCCAAGAGCCCATGACTAGGGCAGCAGCTTTAGGGTCAGACCACACGAGCAGCTTCGGGGAGTCTCCTTTAAAGGGGTTGTTCACCTTTAAGTTAACTTTATAAATTGGCTAATACCAAGTAATTTCATTATTTATTCTTTCTAGTTTTTCTTTATAGTTTTTTTTTTAATTATTTGCCTTTTTTCTGACTCTTTTCAACTTTCAAATGGGGGTCACGGACCCCATCTAAAAAAACAAATGCTCGGTAAGGCTACAAATTTATTGTTATTGCTAATTTTTATTACTCATCTTTCTGTTCAGGCCCTCTCCTATTCATCAATTATATTCCAGTCTCTTCTTCAAAGCAGTGCGTAATTTGGATCCCAGCAACCAGATGGCTGAAATTGCAAAGTGGAGAGCTGCTGAATAAAAAAAAAAAAAATAACTCAAAAATCACAAATAATAAAATATGAAAACCAATTGCAAATTGTCTTAGAATGCCATTCTTTACATCACCCTAAAATTTAACTCAAAGGTGAACAACCCCTTTAAATGGGTACTTAATCTCCATAGCTTTTACACCACCCAACTTGCCTTTAAGTTCACCATACATCTCTTCTAACACCCATAGCTCCCTACCTGCCCCAGATCTCCAAACCCTTTTGAAAGGGTGACTGTACTTTCATTTTCCATCCTCTTTATGAATTAAAAAGTATTGAGTCAATATTTATTTTCCTTTTGCTTTATTTACCAAAAGCCTCTGTTATGATATTATTGATTCACCTTGTAGTTTTAGCTTTGCCTATGCAACATTTGACTCTTTAGCAGGCTGGCCTAAAGCTCCTCACTACCTCCCTCAGGCCTGCCATTGTGTAAAACCCATTAAAAGAAGCCAGAGGGGACATGGGCAAGTAGAATCATGTCCTAGTAGAATCAGAGGCATGACAATCAGAAAGTAGCTCATAAACAAGCCCTAGCATAATTCTGCATGGAAATCTGGCCCTTTAATGGAATGATATGCCTAGACAAGGCTTATAAAATAGCACTGAGCCACAGAGCTTCCATTATAACTCAGCCTCTTCTGCCTTCATTCACATACGGAAGGAACTGATCATTAACAAGTACATTTAGCGACTAGTAAAATGTGGCATTAAGCTTGGCACAGAGTCATTTGCTCGCTACTGTGGATTGTAAACATGGCAGCCCGTAGCACATCTGTAAAGGACATTGTGTGTCTTTCTAGAGAAGTTGTTTTGGAAGGGGAGTGCTAATCATTCTACTCTCTGGCTTTCATATAAACTAGGATAAGGTTTAAAATGAAAAGTCTGACATTCTGCTTTTATAGGAAGTTTCAATAGTAGTATGATAATAAATACAATTGTAGAAACACGTAATGATAGTTTCCTTTTACATGACTGGGCTGTCCTTAAATACACGCAGGGACATGTCAGCCTTGGCTCAAATAATTCATGAGCATGGGAAGGTGCGCTATGGTTTGCATCTTTGTGGTTTCCTGCATCCAATAAGAACTAAAATCTGATCTCTATTATTCTGGTTTGGTACTTTTAGATATTTCATCCATGAACAAGTGACGTTTTAGGTTAGAGAAAAGCAGCATGGAAAGATATGGAAAAATAATAAAAGAACAGCAATCTCAGAATAGCAAGTGTAGAATGTCTCTTGTATGGCCATAAACAAAACCAAATATATTATTTATTTACAATATTTAATTCTAAAGGCCTATTTACATTACCTGCGAGATGCTGCCCTCTCCCTGCTTCACGCATTTCCCTCATGCCATTTAAGCAGTTTCGAGTCCTAATGGAAAGGTGTAATATCTTGTTTATCTCAATTGGCCATCTACCCACAAAGCACAGGACAGGGTTAAAGAATACCGTTATCCACAGGCTCAAAATAGAACTCTGCAGCACAGCGTGATGAGGAAGTGATCAAATTAGCTAATACTGTTAAACCAAAGTAAAACAGATACTTAATCAAATCACTCCTTGTCCCTTGTCGATAGTCCAGGCTAACAATAGCATCATCCAAAAAGGTTTTCCCCATTTACTAAATGAGCATCCAGATCACAAGACTACACGAGACAATCTGATACCAAGCCAAGTCGTTAACCAGCATCAAATATTGACTATAGAGCAAGAAGGTTGTTTAGCATTTCCCAGGTTTAAATGTTCAATAAATGTACAATATGGAAACCACTGGATGCAGTTTTGCAGTCATCTCATCAGACACAACTTTTTCCCCATGGGTTGGGAGGGCCACCCACAGCTCTTGCAACCTCATTATATCTGTGTCATACACAGTCAATCTAGGTGCCGTATAAATAAATGGATAGACGGAAAGTTGTTTTTCATTAACACATGAACAAATTTCCTTGCACACAGCACATTAGGAACCAATAGAGTCTCTTATATGAGTGAGAAGATCCCTTATCCCTAAACCCAGGTCCCAGGCATTCTGGATAACAGGTCCCATACCTGTATTTATTATAAATATTTACTTTGACATTGTTAAAGGAGAAGAAAAGCTCCAAGACAGTTTATTGCCAACAGATTAGCCACAAAAGTGCAAGCTAGAACGCTATATTTATTCTGCAGAATGCTTTACAATACCTGAGTAAACACTCTAGACAGCTCTCTGTTTGTTTAGGATAGCAACTGCCATATAAGCTTGGTGTGACAGCACTTCCTGCTTGAGTCTCTCCCTACTCACTTACAGCTCAGAGGAGGGAGGAGGAGAGTTAGCAAACTGAGCATGCTCAAGCCCTGCCCTGGAGGTTTATGCTGAAAACAGGAAGTCTGATACATTTGTACACAACAGAAGGAAAGAAATGTGGTGTTTGTTTTGACAGAGAACTCCGAGCAGCATTACTTTGAGGGTTTACTGGTGTATTTATATAGACCTTTCTGATAAAGCTTACTTAATTTTAGCCTTTCCTTCTCCTTTAATACTTTAGCCTCCAGTAAACATAATCCTTTGGCCACATAAAAGAACTAAGGGACAGGGGTATTAGTGGTTATGTATGAAAGGGCTATAATTTGCACCTACCTGCACTGTACATGAAGGTCTTTAATTCAAGTCAATTTACTGACCACTTCCCTGCACCAGATGAAAATGGTTCATGACCTGCAAGCTAAAGGCAAATTTCATGGCTGAAATGGAGTCTATACCTATGTATGGAGATACACCTATGACTAAGCGGCGGAGGGTGTGAAACGCGTAAGGTGGGCCTGGTGGGGTTTGTTTGTATCTGAGTTTTAATTCTAATTTAAATAAAATGACATTTTTTTACTGAAAAAACCCTTGGGACAGTTATCTTTGGATAAAGGAATTTCTTATATATTATTGCCTGAGAACTGGGGAGAGTCCCTTGGGCTTAATTAGATGGAAATCAGATGTGGACTCCCAATTGATGTATAATATAATGAAATGGAGTCTATGCTCATTTTATTATAATGGTCCAAGCATCAAACCAGGCCACTACTTTAAAATGTGGCCTGCCTATTATTGCATACATTTGTAGAGATGATCTCAAACAATTTGGGCATTTTAGAAAAAAAAACTGTCTGTCATCTGCTATGAATTTGTACCCAATGGATAGCAGAGAATTGTATCTAAGCTGATTATGGATTCCATGTGCCCACGCGTTTGGTCCTCAATAAACAATTCTATTAGTAGCTGACCTACCAAATGCTATCAGGAGAGATTTGCAGTGTTAGTGGATTTGATTCTGTCTCTAGATTTATTTTGTCCAAATCCCACTTGTATGGCCGGTGATCTGTGCAATTTTGCAACTTTTGAGCAGTATGGTTTAGAGTGGGGGCCTCCAACTATGGGTGACTTTGAAATGTAAAAAGAGTTGGGGAGCAACACAAGCATGAAAAAAGTCAATGGGGTGCCCAATAAGGGATGTGATTGTCATTGGGTAGCCATATGTGGACTGGGAGCCTACAGGAGACTCTGGCAGTTGACCTGGTTTTTATACAACCAAAACTTGCCCCCAAGCCAGGAATTTAAAAATACGCACCTGCTTCGAGTACACTGAGAACAACATCCAAGATTTTGTTGAGCAAAATGTTGCTCATGAGCCACTGGTTTAGAGTGAACAAGCAGATCACAGTAAAATAAATTGCCATGTACAGGGTGCAATATGCTTTATTGCCTTGTTTATTGTTTTCTCCATTATATTATTTTCCCTAAACACTGGCCTACATTACTATTTCTTCATTCCTTGCACTAGAGAGGCTCAGCGGCTGCTCCACATCATTTAGTTGCTCCTGGGCAGATCCTGCTCTACAAGATGCTTTACTGGAGCAGTTTGGAATTTGGCTGTTTTTTTGTGCAAAATGCCTATAGTGCTCTTTTCAGTTTGGAACATTTGGTTATCTGGAAGTACAAATCTATTAGCCAGGAGGGCAGAGGGAGCAGATCAAGCACAAATGGGACCAGTTAAAGAGGCTACTGCAATTACAGTGATCTTTTTTAACTCCCCTCCCTTCCTCTACTTACAAAGGAGCCTGTTTAAAGTTCACATCCCTTCCCATGCTAATTACATCCGAGTGTCATCTCCCAGGGCAATCTCAAATTACCTGCACCTTTCTTTCCTTTTTACTGTATCTGTTTGGCATTGTGCATTGTAACCCTTTCTGCTACTGTGTAAAACACAGGGTCGAAGTGAAAGCAATAGGATACATTATAATTTATTCTAGTCAAAGATCCTTCTTAGTAATCCTAGGCTACTGATACAAAAACTCACACTCTTCCAAAATGTCTTAACTACAACTCCCAGAATCCTTAGCTGACTGGAAAAGCCACGCTCTCTACAATGTTAGTGTTGAGTGTTTAACAATTCTGTAGACTCTCTGGATGCTTATCCATCTCTTGAAAGAGCATCATATTATTTTAGTTGCCCATTGGTAGTTTGCTGCTATGTTTATTATTGCCATGGATCTCATTTCTGCTGCACCCCAGCATTGCAAACCTGCCACATCTAGGAATATGTAAGGCACACGCTTCTGGCAATAAACTGGTTAAGTGTTCATGTCTCTCAGAGAAGACCAAAGAAGGCATTGCAACCACCGTTGTTACATTTGTGGGATGATAAATATACAAATCTCTAGATGTTTTATAGTAGGATACAACTTGTCCTAAAGCTGCATCTAAAATGACGCATTTCCTACGTGCCCGAGTGTATTTCACAACTGCTGGAAGAATCTGTTGTTTTTCCTGAAGGTTATTAGCCATAAACGAACGAATCTGCACAATAAAATAAAATATTTAGGGGACGCTGGGAAATGTAGATAAACGGTATCTAACTAGCGTTTTGCAGGTCGGACATCACTGTCCTTTGACTGTGGATGGTCTGAAATGGCAGGAGGAGGACTATTTAAAGTGGTCACAATAAATAAATCACTGCCACATACTGCTAATTGGTTTGTGTATGAAACAAATCACAGCACACACATTAAAATAAGGAATTAAGTGTAAAATGTTCATTAATCAAATATATTTGTGTGTTGTGTGCAATACCTATTGAACCTTTTATTTCATAGTATTCCACCTAACGTTGCCTACTGAGTGCTGTCACTTTAAGAACATTAATTTCCCAGTCTGGCAGGCGCCCCTAGCTTCAACAAAAGAACAGGATGTTGTTGATTTGTAACCAAACCAGAGAGGAAATGATTGTAAATTTCCTTTTAAGCATCCCACTGTCTGCTTACCTCCCCCAACCCTCCCCGCACACAAAAGGACTGAGAAGTAGAAAATTTTCCAGGGAGTGGGTAGGTCCCAGCAGACAGCTGCACCTCAGTGTCTTCTCACCTCCTTGCTTTATTACATGGTGCATCCCCTGCATATTGTGCTGTATTGTGTACCATCAAAATGTATCAGAAACTGATATTCAGGTATGGGACCTATTATCCAGAGTGCTCAGGACCTGGAATTTTCTGGATAAGAGATCTTTCTGTCTTTGAATCACCATACATTAGGTCTACTTAAAATTAATTTAAACATGAAATAACCATAATAGGATTTCTTACTTGGGATCAATGTCAGACTGGCCTGACCCCCTCTCCTGATGCTTTTTTTAAAGAAAAAAAAATATTTTCGCGACATGCGCACCGATGGGGCGATGTGTGCTCATGCGCGCCAAGGGGGTGGCGTTCAGCGCCGCACAGTGCGCACAGTAGGGGGACGGAGGGCCTGTAGGGGGGCCCTGGACTGCAGTCCCAGTGGGCCCTAGGCCCCCCAGTCTGACCCTGCTTGGGATCATGTACAAGGTCCTGTATTGTTATTATTACAGAGAAAAAAGATTTGAATTACTTTATTAAAATGGAGTCTATGGTAGATGGCCTTCCCGTAATTTGGAGTTTTCTGGAGAATGGATCCCATACCTGTACTAGGCCTGTTTTACAGATCCCTAACAATACAGATCTCTAACAATAAAAGCAAAGCTTGTAAGCTTTGCAAAATACATAGTAAGTACATAGTAGCATTTACTTTTACCTATGTTTGTCTCCCCCAGGGGCCCTGTGATCCTAGGGCCCAAGAGAAATGCCATTTCAGCTCTACTCACAAATCCTCAGGAGAGCTCTTTGATTTACACATTTTCCATACACCTTCTGTCAGCACAAGCATTTGAACAGGGATACATGTATATATATATATATATATATATATATATATATATATATATATATATATATATATATATATACATACATGGACTGGTTAGAGATTCATAAGTCCAGGTACCTTCTGTACAGATTACAAATCAGCACAACTATCGGAAGAGGGTTACTTCACCAGGAAAAAAACCTGGTTGTCCTGCTCCCACGATCAGCTGCACCCTAAAAAAAGGTCTTGTGCCGTGGAGATGAATAGGGAGTTGTTAGAGATTCCTGAGTCCAGGTAGCTATGCCCATACATAATAAAAACGGGTTGCCAGTGTTGTAACAAATAACAGACAACTTCTAGTTTCGTTGTCATCCAGGGAGTGAAGTCAACGGTGCATGAATGTGGCCTGGTTCCCTATGGCTGTAGTCAGATGTTTGGGAACAATGCTAGGAGTATTTTCCCAGGAACATTTCAAGATCCAAATCTTAACTGTTGGATTACAGTAGGCAGGTGGTATTGTTCAGTCAATATAGTTCAAACTGACAGCCGATGTCTGCCTATTTATTGGCACCTTTACCCTATAGTCATCAATACCTTTTGCAGCCTTTTTAAATTCACCAGACTGTAATGCCATTTCCAGACTCCATCAGATCTCCATCTGATCTTAGATAAACGGGTCCCATTAGCAAGAGTAATTCTCAGTAGGGTCCTACTAACCTGGTTTTTGTTGTCAGTAAACATCCATTAAGCCATTATTATGCAAAGCATATCCTGCCCATCCCCAAGTCTTTCCTTCAGGATGTCTACAACAGCCCAGGTGGAACAGTAAGTGAATGGGCAATATTACTGACTGATTCACTTGAACACTGGTGATTTTAATGTAAGTAGTTGCATTTAAGGGTATCCTTGCCACAAAAAAAAAAAACAATAGTATTGCTGCTTTCTACCATATTATTACATATTCATAAGCAGACATGCAGTATGGCAGCTCCTGGTCCTCATTAAGGTTTATAATGTATATATATTTATAAATATAAAATATAAAAAAATGCATTTCCTATTACTTCGCTGCTACATTTAAAGGGACAGCATACAGCTCTCACCTATTGTCTAAAATGGTCAGCATTGCTAGTCAGCTAGAACTTGTCACTTGTACTAAACAACAGCTGGGGTGTCACATTTGACACCACTGACCTGCTCTATATTGTAAATATTTTCCCTAAGGATGGGCCTTTTATTCATATATCTGGGCAAGCTGTATGCACAACAAATGGCACATTAACGTAATTGTGCCTTTAAGGATATTCAGCGAATGTTTTGAAGCAAGATTTTCGAGTCTGGCGCGTTTGGTGATAACACGATTTGTATTGTTCCCACCCCCCCCTTTTTCCTTAGTAAGGGCCCACTCTTTGAAGTCTGGAGCATGCCATTAAAATGTCATTTTCAGTGCAAAACAGTGAAATCTCACTCATTTGGGTAATTGACTTCCAAGGCTCATGGACGTTCATCTCATTAGTAATTTCCATGCAAATAGGCTCCAGGACAGAAGATGTGTGTATCCTGCTGCCAGACACCTGGCAAATCCCGTATTTCCTGATCATCTGAGAGCTGCAACTGTCACATTGGCTTTGATTAGTGTGACTGGCACAAGTGATTCATCCTTTCCCGTCCTTCGGCTTTATATAAAAGATTTCAATTAGAGAATGTTCTATTAAAAATACAATAAAAGGAGGTAATATTTGGCACAAATTAGCCTGGAAGCTTCTTAGGGGAGGGGTTCCATTTTTGTATATTTTCTTGTCCCCTTTTAAAGTATTTTTCCTGTCTTGTTGATATGCCTCGTTCCATTGTATTGAACTTATTGCCTATATCAAATGCTTGTAAATCAGGTGCTAGTTACCTTTGTGAATAAATGATTGTTTGGTCAGAGAAAGAGCATACTTAGTCCACAGAAATTCTGGAAACTTAAAAGTCATTAATACTGTATAAACATTCTGTTAATATTATCCTTATAATATAAATATAATTATTCTGTAAATATTATCCTTATAAATGGTGCTTAGTGATGTCAACTGGTATAATTGGTCCTCAGTGAGGTAATTTGTGTCACGTGACTCACTAAAATGTTTATGTATTTTAATAATTAATGTACCCCCTGTTGTAAAATACAAGTATATAAAAAATCACCTTGGCAAAGCACTTGGCAATCTCCCTTGTGCTTATATGGTCATGGAACTACTCAGTGACTTATTATATACTTATATTTTACAATAGGAGGTTCCTTAAACATTGTTCACTACATACATGTAAGAGCCATGAATATCCTGTAAATTATATCCTTAAAAACTATGTGTAGTGATGTCATCAGCTGTAATCGGTGCGCAGTGATGTAATGTCTGTCACATGACTCACTGAAAATTGTGTATTATAATAAATAATGTAAACCCTGTTGTAAAATATTAGGATATATTATATATACGGTATATAATACACAAAAGCCATGAATATCTTGTAAATGATATCCTTATAAATGGTGAGTAGTGATGTCATCAGTTATAAACGGTGAGTAGTGATGTCATTTCTGTCACATGACTCACTAAAATTTGTGTATTATAATTAATAAAGTACCCCCAGTTATAAAATATGAGGATATTATAAGTTACCTCGGAGTTCCATGACCTGTATAAAAACACTCGGCCTTCGGCCTCGTGTTTTTATATGGTCATGAAACTCCTTGGTAACTTATAATATCCTTATATTTTACAAGAGGGGGTACATTATTCACTATATATGTTCTAGTGTTCTTGGACATCACCTCTTTCCATAGAGCTACCTCGTAGCTGCTGTGCAACGAAATGTAATTAATACATATAAGCCAAAAAAACCCAGCACCAAGGGTCTTAAAGGAACAGTAACACCAAAAACTGAAAGTGTTAATGAAAATATTATGTAGTGTTGCCATGCTCTGGTAAAACTGATGTGTTTGCTTCAGAAACACTACTATAGTTCATATAAACAAGCTGCTGTGTAGCAATGGCGGAAATTGAAAAACGGCTAAATGGCACAGGATAGATAATGGATTACAGATAACACCATTAGACAGACAGAGCTTATTTGCTATCTGCTGTGTAACTTGAGCCATTTCTCCTTTGAATGGCTGCCCCCATGGCTACACAGCAGCTTATTTATATAAACAATAGTAGTGTTTCTGAAGCAAACACAGCAGTTTTACTAGTGCAGGACAACACTACATTATATTTTTATTACTTTAAAACAATTTAATTTTTTGATGTTACTGGTCCTTTAAAGTGAAAAAAATACTAATGTTGTTTGCATGGTATGTACTGTATAACTGACGTTTCTGTCCATTTCTCAAAGTACAAATACATACACGTTTATCTCTTAAATACAGGGTCAGACTGGGTTGGCCGGGGACCTCTGGGACTGCAGTCCAGGCCCCCCCTACTGTGCGCACTGTGCGGCTCTTTACGCCGCCCCCTTGGCAAGCCATCAGTGCGCAAGGCGCTGCGAGTCGCGAAAATCTTTTTTTCTTTAAAAAAAACAAGCATCAGGAGAGGGGGTCTGGTCTGACACTGCTTGAATAGCCTCATCCACATCATGTGACAGTGCCTGTGACTGTGACATCATGTACAAATGTAACTCTTGTATGGCTGGAAACCAGCAATACTGCTAATATATGCTACTGCATATTATATCTGACATTTCCAATAAGTAATTATTAAAAATTGACTGTGATTGTGACTATGTTAAAAGTTATTTTAAAAACAAATCCATACATAATATGACTCCTTGTCTAACTATCTTAGACCAAAAGTACATCAGTTATGGTTTTTGATAAATCTTAGTTTGTAATATATTTTTGTACTCTGTCTTCGTAGACTGTACAGTCCAGATAATTTATTGTCTCTTTGTCATAATGTAACGTCAGCCTGACCGATGTGGACAGTGTATTCAAATCAAATCAAATCTTCAGAAGTGCCATACCAAATAAAAAATAAGCCATCGATACAGCGCCTGTAATAGGCTCCAAATCGACGGAACATCGGATGACTCAGTAGGTAATCACATTCATATTTGTACATAAAAATAAAAATGTTTGCATGTGTGGGTGCCACATTTGATCCCATTTCTGTACCAGATAGTTGAATGTAAAACTGGTCCTCAAACTTTTTTTTATGTATAAAATAAATTCAAGAAGGCATATTAGAACTTCAATGGGAGGGCCTTCAAATTGGTCACAACATCTTAAAAGCTCCCTCACTGCTTCCAGACCTTGGACATGGGGAATGCACGTATACAGGCTTTGTACGTCCATGGTTACAAAATAAAAATTGTGCACACTGTATGCTGTCAGTCACCTGTAAGAAGTCATTAGTATCCCTCAGGTATGTATTCAATCCCCATACTATAGGCTGTAGCCATTCATCCACATAGAGACCCTCTTGCTGATATGATAGGTCTCCCCGGTGGGTGTGTAAGGTTTTTATGCACTTTAGGTAAAGTATAAATTACTGGCCTTACCAGTTGTTCCACAAATAAATAATCCCTTGTTTCTTCCTGAATCCATCAGTGCTTGATTGATTCCCCGAATATCCTTTTAATCTGAAATTGAAATTTTGAAGTGGGATCAAACAGTAAAGGTTGATAACAAAATTTCTTGATGATAATATTGGTAATCCAACACGACTACTGCTCCACTTTGATCAGCAGGCTTTATGATAATAACAAAACTTTTGACCTAGTTTGAACCTCCTTTAGTTTTTAAAACACCGGAGTTGAAAACTAAAGGAGGTTCAAACTAGGTCAAAAGTTTTGTTCTAAACCCTCATTTTTATTTTATATATTTATTTATATTTTTTCCTGTTTTGATCTGTAACTGGGATAATGAGTGCTAGCAAGATTGAAGGTCTGACTCAGTGCACAGTCTGCCATATGTATGCAGATTTGGAACAAGAGATCCAAAATGCTTACCTCTGTGGTGGTTGTGAGCAAATTGCCACTTTGGAGGCTCAAGTTAGAGCACTAGAGCAACAAATTGCAACACTGCGGTCGATTGACAATCTTGAAAGGAGTCTTTTGCTCACTGAGCAGGACCTAGCGGGGTCAGATAGTTTGGGGGGAACAGAACAGCAGCAGGATGTTGAGGCAGCTAGCTGGGTGACAGTTAGAAAATCTAAGGTGGGCAAAAGGAAAATGGAGGCTGATCCGGAGATTATACATCGCAACAAATTTGCCAGATTGTGTGAAGATGATGGGAGTATGAACTCTGGATTGGCAATTCTAGATGGGGCTGATCTCTCTAACAGCCGGGAGACCAGTTTCTCTAGTAGTGGTGGGGGAGAGTAGAGTCAGGCCTAAGCAGATTGTGGTTGTAGGGGACTCAATTATTAGGAAAGTGGATAGGGTAATTTGTCGTCCGGATCGCTACAACCGAACAGTTTGCTGTCTACCTGGTGCCAGGGTTCGGCATGTGGTTGATCGGATAGACAAATTATTGGGTGGGGCTGGGCACGACCCAGCTGTCTTAGTACATATCGGTACTAATGACAAAATAAATGGTAGATGGAAGACCTTAAAGAATGATTTCAGGGATCTAGGCTCTAAGATCAAGGAAAGGTCTTCCAATGTAATCTTTTCTGAAATTTTGCCTGTGCCACGTGCAAGTTTAGGAAAACAGCGGGAGCTTAGGGAGCTTAATGCGTGGCTAAAGTCTTGGTGCAGGAAGGAAGGGTTTGGGTTCATAGAGCACTGGGCTGACTTTTCGTTGGGGTACAACTTATACAGCCGTGACGGTTTGCACCTCAATGGAAGGGGGTCCGCGGTGCTAGGGGAAAGAATGGCTAAGAGGTTGGAGGAGTGTTTAAACTAGGCAAGGGGGGGGTGGGTGAGAGAAAGGATTATGGGGAAGCTAGTGTAGACGGGGCAGTGGGGTTAGTAAGGGGTCATGGGGGAGGAGTGAGGGGGGCATACAGTTTACCAGCTAAGGAGGTCCCTCTGTTACAAGGAAAACAGAATAATACTAACTTAACGTATAATTCTTTACCAAGTAATGCACATTTCAAAAGTAAAAGTAGTAACCTCCGCTGTATGCTGGCAAATGCACGGAGTTTGTCAGGTAAAATGGGAGACCTAGAATTAATTGCATGCTGTAAAAATTATGATATAATTGGTATCACTGAGACCTGGTGGGATGAAACATGTGACTGGATTGTGAATTTAAATGGTTACACCCTTTTTAGGAGGGATAGAGGGATTAAAAAGGGTGGAGGAGTGTGTTTGTATGTAAAGCCTGAATTAAAGCCATGCGCTAAAGAAATAAAAATAGCTGGCACTGGTGAGGGTGTAGAATCACTCTGGGTAGAGATTTTGACTGGGCAAAAGGTATCAAAAAGAATTATCATTGGTGTATGCTATAAACCACCTCGTATAAGTGTCGAGTATGAAGCCGAGCTACTCTTGCAGATACAAGCGGCTTCACAGCTGGGTCAAGTTGTTGCTATGGGTGACTTCAATTATCCAGACATTGACTGGGGTAATGGGGTTGCTAAGACAGAAAAAGCTAGTAGGTTTGTAAATATGCTGAATGACAACTTTTTATTCCAGCTCGTTCAAGAACCTACTAGGAATAACTCTCTTTTGGACCTTGTAATAACTAACAATACTGAACTCATCTCTAACATTTGTGTGGGGGAGCATTTAGGGAATAGTGATCATAACATGGTCTCCTTTGAGATTCTGTTGCAGAAGCAATTCTATAAGGGAGTAACTAAAACACTAAATTTTATGCAAACTTTGACAGTATAAGGGCATCTCTGCAACATATTAAGTGGGAAATGCTTTTCACAGGGTTAAACACAGAACAAAAATGGGAAGTCTTTAAAATGCTGCTTAATAAATATACTTGTCAGTATATTCCACTTGTAAGCAAGGAACGTCGTTGCAAAGCAAAACCTTTTTGGTTCAATAGAAGCGTTGGTGTTGAGGTGGGTAAGAAAAGACGTGCTTTTAAGGCTTTCAAGTTAGCTGGTACAGCCGAAACATTTATAAGGTACCAGGAGGCCAATAAATCATGCAAAGAAGCTATAAGGCAAGCTAAAATTGCTATAGAAAAGGATATTGCAGCAAGCAGTAAAAAAAATCCAAAATTATTTTTTAAATATTTCAATAGTAAAAAAATGAAGCAGGAAGGGGTGGGACCCTTACTATCAGAGGGGGGTCAGCTGGTTGATGAAAACAAAATAAAAGCGCAGATTCTGAACTCGTATTTTTCATCTGTGTACACAAATGAAGAACCAGTAAGTGAAGGTTTCCTTCTTAACACTCCCAATTCTAGTAATACAACTAATGATGCATGGTTCACACATGAAGAAATTCAAAAGAGACTTGAACATGTTAAGATTAACAAAGGTCCAGGGCCAGATGGTATTCATCCCAGGGTAATTAGCGAGCTTAGCTCTGTGATTGCCAAACCTCTTTACTTAATTTTTCAGGATTCATTGAGATCTGGCATTGTGCCGAGAGACTGGCGAATTGCTAATGTGGTGCCTCTATTCAAAAAAGGATCCCGTTCTCAGCCTCAAAACTATAGGCCAGTTAGTCTGACGTCAGTATTAGGAAAGCTTTTCGAAGGGTTAATAAAGGATAAAATACTGGACTTCATAGCAAATCATAATACTATGAGTTTGTGCCAGCATGGTTTTATGCGTAACAGATCTTGCCAGACTAACTTAATTTCTTTTTACGAGAATGTAAGTAGAGACCTCGATTCTGGGATGGCAGTGGATGTGATTTACTTAGACTTTGCTAAAGCATTTGATACAGTGCCACACAAAAGGTTACTGGTTAAATTAAGGAATGTTGGCCTGGAACATAGTATTTGTACCTGGATAGAGAACTGGCTAAAAGATAGACTACAAAGAGTGGTGGTAAATGGAACATTTTCTAATTGGACCAGTGTTGTTAGTGGAGTACCGCAGGGCTCTGTACTAGGTCCCTTGCTTTTCAACTTGTTTATTAATGACCTGGAGGTGGGCATTGAAAGTACTGTTTCTATTTTTGCAGATGATACTAAATTGTGCAGAACTATAGGTTCCATGCAGGATGCTGCCACTTTGCAAAGTGATCTGTCTAAACTGGAAAACTGGGCAGCAAACTGGAAAATGAGGTTCAACGTTGATAAATGCAAGGTTATGCACTTTGGCAAAAATAATATAAATGCAAGTTATACACTAAATGGCAGTGTGTTGGGAGTTTCCTTAAATGAAAAGGATCTAGGGGTCTTTGTAGATAACACGTTGTCTAATTCTGGGCAGTGTCATTCTGTGGCTACTAAAGCAAATAAAGTTCTGTCTTGCATAAAAAAGGGCATTAACTCAAGGGATGAAAACATAATTATGCCTCTTTATAGGTCCTTGGTGAGGCCTCATCTGGAGTATGCAGTTCAGTTTTGGACTCCAGTCCTTAAGAGGGATATAAATGAGCTGGAGAGAGTGCAGAGACGTGCAACTAAATTGGTTAGAGGGACGGAAGACTTAAATTATGAGGGTAGACTGTCAAGGTTGGGGTTGTTTTCTCTGGAAAAAAGGCGCTTGCGAGGGGACATGATTACACTTTACAAGTACATTAGAGGACATTATAGACAAATGGCAGGGGACCTTTTTACCCATAAAGTGGATCACCGTACCAGAGGCCACCCCTTTAGACTAGAAGAAAAGAACTTTCATTTGAAGCAACGTAGAGGGTTCTTCACAGTCAGGACAGTGAGGTTGTGGAATGCACTGCCGGGTGATGTTGTGATGGCTGATTCAGTTAATGCCTTTAAGAATGGCTTGGATGATTTTTTGGACAGACATAATATCAAAGGCTATTGTGATACTAAGCTCTATAGTTAGTATAGGTATGGGTATAAAGAATTTTAATTAAAAGTAGGGAGGGGTGTGTGTATGGATGATGGGTTTTCATTTGGAGGGGTTGAACTTGATGGACTTTGTCTTTTTTCAACCCAATTTAACTATGTAACTATGTAACTATGATAATGTCCCGATTAGTGCATAGATCTTTAAGTGCCTGCCTCTCATCCTGGCTAAAGTTACCCCTATATATTACCCTCTAACATTAGGCTTGTTCATTAATAACACTGGTAAAAACGTTTAAGTGAATTATTGTTAGTTGTTGGGTAAAAGTTGTTTTTCAATTTAAATCTATTTCTTCGAGACTCCCGCCCAGTCTATTCCCTCTTATTATCTGTTGTTGCAAAATGTTCCTTTAGCCACAGTCTGCTTACAAAGTTATAATTGTCTACCATAGTGTTAAATGTGCGCCCCTTGTTAGTGGGAACAAATGTCCCTTATATAGCAATCTTACCTCCATTGGAGTCAGTTGCCACTGGTCGCCTTTATTCTTATGTTTCCAACCGCCACGGCATTGTTGCGTCCTCCGGGTTCCACCACTTCTGTGGTCTTTGGATCTAAAAAATTGACAGGGTGCTGTTGCGATGGCGATCCCTCTGCATTGCATTCCGAGTCTCCACTGCTCGATTGGTAACCTGGGGGCTTCCCTACCTTCCGCAATGCTGGTCTCCGTCAGTTCCTTCATGCGATACACACTGTTCTCTCTGTAGTCCTGCATGACCCAATCGGGACTGAAACGTCGGTTATGCATACCATGCGAGCAACATAAGTATTTTTTTCACTTCAAGACCCTTGGTGCTGTTTTTTTTAAAATTTATTTTCACCGCTATTTTCGCGCACAAGAACCTCGCATAGGGGGTGCACTCATGCAAACACCCGTCTCATTTACAAATATTTGTGCGCAATGCGAATTTGCAAAAAACAGAAAGATGGGCACAGCAGTGCAATATTTCAGCGTTCAGGAAAAAAACAGGGGCAATATAACCATTTGTGAATAAATATGTGCCGCACTAACTTTATAAATGCCCCCCAATGACTTCTGGGGTGAGTGACCCCCCAATACACTGAATAATGCAAGCTGGAAAGAAGAAGTAGAGCAAGTCAAACACACACACACACACACATATATATATATATATTTGTATGTGTATACAATGTGTATTGTGGGCGTGGGTATTTACCCAGTTACCCAGTAAATGCACAATATCCTTGAGAAATTTTGGATGAGATGCTGTATCAATAAAAGAGCATAAATTCAGAAATCACAGAGAGTGCTGATCCTTCATCTGTTTATATTATAAACTTTGAAGTATGAGTGCGGGCACTTCTGGACAATTATATATATATATATATATATATATATATATATATATATATATTGACTGAAAAGTGGCTAAGAATATGCTAAAAGTTCATTTAAAACAAAACTATCCCTTTAAGTGCAGTGTGGGGCAGTTTTCTGCAAGGGTGCCCTGGTGGACTGTAGCTTTACACTGTATATATCACAAGGAAACCATGTGAATGAACAGCAGCGAGACCTCAAATGTATTGTTTACTCTGCCCAAGCATAAACATTTATCCAAAGCTAAGGCCGTCTGCCATTTTGTTTAGTGGAGATTAGGCTTACACAGCGGGGGCTATTGCTAAAGTACTAACAGAGTAAATACTGCTAGTGGGCAAGAAGAGGGTTGGAGAAGGAATGTTTACTTAAGTGAATAGCTCCATAAATGTCTACTTCCTCAGCAGACAAAAGACATAAGGTAGCATTCTGCAACCTGTCTAATTAGAACAGGACACGTTCAATCGTCACTAGCCATATAACATTCGTTTAATACTCATATGTGAAAGAGGATTTATGGGCTTTCAATCACACTTGTTTATTTGTGAGAGGGGGATGTAAACCCAAAACGAACATTTTCCCTAATGAATGAAAATATCATTCTAAGCAACTTTCCAATACACATTCAGTTTCGGTGGTTTTAAAGTTATTTGTAAAGGTAATTGCTATTGAAAGCCACATCTGTCCAGCCAGCCGATTAACAGACCAGTAAAGAATTAGGCAAGGCTCACTTTTGCTTTGGAGCTTCAAGAGGCAGAACTGGCAGGGGAGAAAGGCACAGAAAAATGCTGCTTTCAATAGCATTTGCATTGCAAATAGCGGTAAAACCATTGAATATTTCATTAATGTATATTGGAAAGTTACTTAGAATGACATTTTCTTTCACTAAGTTGGCAAAAGTCGGGGGGTTTACACCCCCCTTTAAAGGAGGACTTAAGCTGAACTTAAGGTAGGTAGAAATGTTGTACATTATATTTTGGGCTTCTGTACCAGCCCAAGGCAACCACAGTCTTTTAGCAGGGAAGATCTGTTCCCACAAAGATTCCCGAGTGGCTCCCCAACTTCTTTGCTGCTGATTGACTGCAAATGCTCTGTGCTGCTGTCACTTACTGAGCTTAGTGACCAACTCAAAATATACAGTACTCATAAAATATAAATGTCACAATATAAGGCTGATTAGTAATTAATACAGATAATGACTACATGGCAGAACAGAAACCATTACAATTAGCATCAACATTTAATAACCAGTTATGTAATCTTATATTACAGGCCAACCTCGTTTTCTGCTTGATAATTTGTAACAACCCCTAAGCTTAGCTTCTCAACAGCTGCTCAGAGCCCACTGAGCATGTGAGTGTCACAGACACTTTCCAAGATGGTGACCCCCTGTGACAAGTTTGAAGTCCAGGATTATTGCTGCTATTGAGAAGCTGAAACCTGAGGCAGGTGCAATAAGTTTAGTATATAAAACATGGCATTTTTAACCATATTCATTGTTAGGGTTTAGTTCTCCTTTAAACCAAAGGCCAGTTGGCACATACATGGGAAGCAGGAGGCAGAAAGGAGAGAACTTGGCCTCTGCACATGGCCTGTACTCAACATTTTCCTCCCCTTAAAACGTGCAGCAGAAGACTCCCCAAACCACTAACACCCCTTGCTTGGGTAGTTGATTTGATCAAACAGAACACAGTACCTCCATGACGTTTTCCTTAGGAGTTATACTCATGCAGCAGAATACGCAGCAGTTCCAGCAAAGCTATTTCTTGGCTTGTTAACTCAAGCTGGGTAATAATATTTATATACAAATGCTGACTGTGATTTTCCACCCAGGAAGCTGGAGGAAGACTGTTAACGTCTGTCCATGAGGCAAAGCAGAGCCACTGGTTAAACATATGGGGCTCGGTTTTATGTTATTATTTGGAATGCTACATATTTTTTTGTTTAGAAGGTGTGTGTCTCTGTGTGTGTGGCTGGATGTAAATATTTGCATATTTTCTTGAGAGCACCTTGTGGATAATGCATGGAATCATATGTAGGCCTTGCAAAATGATTAATACAATTTGTTTCTAGATTGCTACCATTTTTATTCAGATTTTACTATTCCATGCAGACAATTATGACCTTATTATTGGGTGCATTGATCAAGTTCCCTGGCACGCAAGGGCAGGGGATCCAGCACCAGCTTTCCTCCACTACCTTTAACAGTGGAGTCACACCAAGGAAATCACCTATTTTTGTACCTATTTTGGTTTCAGTCCTTGAGTCAGCTTAATGTCACCAGTGGCAAGGCAGTTTGTTGCCCCCTGCTCTAGGTATTCACATTTGCTTCTACGCTTTCTGGGTAGGAACTTAAACCGGAAGGGGGTTATAAACAAGACATAGAATCAAATTTGTGGCATGTGTTATTGCTGGGGTGTAAGGCTGAGTTTTTTGCAGTAAAACTGATAATCTTAACTTAGTCTTAAATTAAAGATATCTCAAAAGCAAAGCTAACAATGCTTGTCAACTCCGTACATAAAGTCACTGAATAGAAAATGTCCTACGTGATCAATGAATAAATCATCCCTGCTGTATATAGAAAACAGGTATTATATATTAATTACATTTATATTTAATGCCTGCCTCCCTTAGCATGTTGCACCCCCAGTTGCAGTCTCTTTGTACCTACTTTGTGCCCACATATCCCTCTTATAGGTCAAGTGTGGGATTCATTGCCAGGCACAATATACAGCTGCAGTTTTGCAGGAATAATGGGGAAACAGACATCATTGTGGGAAACAAACGTAGTGAATTGTGGCTTTTATGGAGTTTGGGGTTTGCTCATGGGGGAACAATTAGTCTAATATATAGACCAATACAATATATTGTAGAAATCTAGACGATTGGTTGCTAAAATTTCTTGGAATACAGTGACTCTCTTGGCACATTTCTATAAAACTATTATCTCTAAGAGGATTAGCATTTTTTTTTCGCCAAACCAAGAAGAAACCAGTATTTCAAGACTTTAACTGGAGATGGTAATATATCCTCTCTCGAACATGAAAAACCTTTACTATAAAAACATAAAACATATTGCAGTCAAATGTCTCATAAAAGAACCAATTAAGCAGAATGGGAAATAAAAGGAAATACAGGTATGGGACCTGTTATCCAGAATGCGCGGGACCTGCGGCTTTATGGATAACTGATCTTTTTGTAAATTGGATCGTCATACCTTAAGTCTACTAGAGAATAATGTAAACATTAAATAAACCCAATAGGCTGGTTCTGTTTCCAATAAGGAATAATTATATCTTAGTTGGGATTGGGCACATGGTATTATTTTATTATAACAGAGAAAAAAGAAATCCTTTTTTAAAATTCAGATTATTTGGATAAAGTTGAGTCTATGGGAGCTTTTCCGTAATTTGGAGCTTTCTGGATAATTGGTTTCCGGATAACGGATGCCACACCTGTACTCTACCTATAATGGCCAGTGCCAAATTAAAACCAAGGGCAAGAACACCAAGCCTGTATTCATGCCTAGAACAAATAGCTTAAGTGGGACTTTCACTGCCATCCCCTGCAGTGATGTTGCCCATTTTGGGTGTAAGTAGGCATGAATACAGATTCAAACAACGGAGCACCGAGGAGGCTAGTTGTTAAAAATCTGTAAAAAGTCAAGATTTATTCAAAAATGAATTTAAAATCTCCATAATTAAAGCAGCAAAACACACAATTAGGCTGCCCGCTTGATGCGTTTCGTGGCTCCCTGACACTTATGAAACGCGTCAAGCAGGCATCCTAACTGTGTGTTTTGCTGCTGTAATTATGGAGATTTTAAATAAATTTTTGAATAAATATTGACTTTTTAAAGATTTTTAATAACTGGCCTCCTCGGTGCTCCATTCTTTGAATCTGTATTCATGCCTACTTACACCCAAAATGGACCTTTGCATCATGGGTTAACATTATGTCAAGGCTGGCAGAGCAGGTGTTGTGTAGTACAGGTATGGGACCTAGTATCAAGTATGCTCGGGACCTGGGTTTTCCAGATAACGGATCTTTCTGTAATTTGGATCTTCATACCTCAAGTCTACTAGAAAATCATGTAAAAATTAAATACACTCAATAGGCTGGTTTTGCGTCCAATAAGGATGAATTATATCTTAGTTGGGATCAAGTACAAGGTACTGTTTTATTATTACAGAGAAAAGGAAATCATTTTTAACAATTTGGATTCATTTATTTTAATGGAGTCTATGGGAGACGGCATTTCTATAATTCAGAACTTTCTGAACAACGGGTTTTCGGATAACGGAGCCCATACTTGTAGTATATGGGAAGATGGCCGACGGTTATTCTGGGTAACTTTATTTAGGCAGTTTATGCCATAACAGATGCTAAGAAAAAAGGAAAACAAAGGAGACAACAGGACAGTTATAATTATCTTCAGTGCTATATATCTTGCTAAGATTTAGCACAGAGACTCTCTGAAGATTCTGTAGAAATGTGTGCCCATTACTATAGGTATACATTAGCAGGTCTATGGAGCTGATTGGGGCCATAAAAAATCCTTTAAATGGCCACTTCCTTAGGTATACAAATAAAGTGAGGGTTTCAAATTAAAGGGTGTAATTTTAGTTTAGTTAAAGAAATGTAAGCAACAACTTGTCACATCAGATGGTTCTTTTAAAAACTGGAGGGGAAGGGGGACTTATTACCTGGCTGGAGAGCCTCAAGATTTTGTGTGATATTACCAACTTGCTAGTGAGTTATAGGTAATGTATTGAGATAGTGTAACTGGACATTCCATCCTCAGGTATGGACTAGGCAGAGAAATCTATGGCTTGCAATTTACTATTGCAATTTTAAGGATTTATTTCCTAGACACAGGGATCAGACCTGTCTCACATGCTTATCATGTGTTTGGCCATCAATATTTAATAAAGAGAAACACAAATCTGTGCACCCATAGACACAAGGTAACAAACACACATAGACACACATACTCTTATGTGGCCTTTATGAGTGTCGAGTTACTTAGATTTTAATCCCATGAAGATCGGTAGCCATAAGTAACTGCCCATGGGCTTGCTGCCTGATGGAAAATCAATTACTATGTAACTGCTTGATCGTTCCTGGAAAGCATGAAAAGAAAGAAAAAATCTCTAAAATGGTCCAGCACAGGAGCTGGCAGCAGAATGTACAGGAAAAAGAAAGCCTGGAATGAACAGCTCAAGGGCAGCAGAGCTGATGGTCTAAATGACCTGAAGGCAAGCCAAGAAGAAATTTGTTTAAGGGAAATAAATTATAGATTTGGACAGAGATGTGGGGCGCCTGAGACGAAGCGAGGAGACAGCGGGAGGGAGAGGGTGGGGCACTGGGTAGGAATGAGATGTAAAGAAATGAAATATTTCAGTGTTCCTATAACTAAGCAGGTGGTAAACACTTTCCCTATAGCTATAAAAATATGGATTAAGCTTAGGTAACAACTGGAGCTTTTCTGGAACAGGAACCTATTAGAAGCCTAATACTTCCTTCACATTTTAAGTCATTCTGGATTAATGGAAATGTTTAAAATAATTAAACGCAAAAGAAAACTATATTTATAATGAGGGCTAAGTGTGTGGAATTTTTTTTATTTATAATACAGTTTGTCTTAGAAACCAGGAAATGCGTCAAATGCAAATGTTAGAGGCCATGAAATTGGGATTCTGAGGGCTATTTATGAGCAGAGCAACTGGCTTCTGGGAAAAACAGCGGAAAATATTTCCCAGCATGGAAGTCAGTTTACCCAGAAAGCCAGTATAGACTATACTAGTGGTGTTCGTGTCCCTTTACAAACATGCAGAAACAGGGGAAAGAAACTGGAGCTCTGGAATTAACCCTTATTTTATTCAAGGCAATATATTCCATAGTCCTTGTGAAGGGCAAGTTAGGCACAGTGTGGGTCATTTATAAAGTTCGCGCAGCGCATATTTTTCGCAAATGGTTGTATTGCGCATGTTTTTTGCTGAGCGCTAATATATTGCACTGCTCTGCCCATCTTTCCGTTTTTTGCGAATTCGCAGTGTGAATAAATTTTCGCAAATGGCGCACAAATGAGACAGGAGTTTGCGCGAGCGCACCCAATGTGCGAGGTTCTTGTGCGCAAAATAAATTCGCAGTTTGCAAAACTGTTTTGCGAATATTTTATCCGCCACCAAAGTTGTGGCGTAATTGAGTCGCAGAGTGTGCGCATAAAGATTCGCAATTTGCGAATTGTGACATATTTATAAAGCCCCTTTAGACATTCGCATTGTGAATGAAAAAATCGCAATTCTGTATGCACCCTCTTATTCTGCTTTATAAATATAACCATGCGCAGGGCAAATAAAGGGTGAACTTTATAAATGACCCCCAGTATTTCTTAATTTGGTTGGTTGAGATCTTTTGTGCTACTATTTAGCAGTTTTTTTATTCTCTTTCATATTTTAATGGCTAAAAATTTTTTTTATGGCTATTTATTGAGAGAGATGCAGTGGAGTAACTTCACCCCCCAATTGTTGAGCATTCACTTCCTTTACAGAATACACCAGCCACATGAATTAGGGTCTGATATATTAAGCTTCCTATTTTCATTTGTTTATGCTATTAGAGTGTTTCAAGTTTACAAAACACAGAAATTAAATTTTCAGCAATTTTTAGTGACACTAGCATCTTTTTTGACACATTTCTAGAGAAACTATAAAATTCAAAAGCTTAAGGCTGGTGTGCTATTGTAGATCTTAATGGGGGTGTATTTTTAAAATTCTCAAATTTGATAAAGATTGTACAGACAGATTGGATATGAATAGCAGAATGCGATTTTAGCACAACCATATGCTGACCAATGAGAAAACACCATTTCTGAATTTTATAACTTCAAATTGTCTCCCTAAAAATGATTGTTTAAAAAATTGGGGACATGTCAGAACTCACTTTGCATTAGGGATGATTTTGTTCCATTCAGATTCATACAAGTACAAATCACTGCTGTAAAACTACAGGGGAATGGGCCCCCACCCAACTTTGTGTGCAGCTTCTGAATACATTCCATTGGGTACGGGTTAAAGCATATTTTATCTATTACTGCACCCTCATAATTCCATACCACAAAGACTCTAAAATTTAAGAATTTTAATTAAAGCCTATTACAGCCTCTGATATTGGACCGAGTCCAAGAAATATGTGTTAAAGGAACGTCTTGGAAAAAGACAAATGAATCCCCTTTGCTGTGCCGGAGTGTATCTAAGACACAAATATACGCAAGGTTAGCTTTCCTGCCAAGCGCAACACTATAAGACGTCATATCTTTTCCTTTTGGCACCTGAATGTGTAATCTGTTCTTTGGACAAACAAACAGGAAACAATGAGTGGATACATCCTTAGCCTAAAACAAGTTTTCCCAGAAATAGAACAGAGCGGACAATCTAAATTCTCCTTGCTTCCTCTTTTCTAAAGAAGAATTGTCAATTCAGAGACAGTTTCTCTAAAAGAAAAAAGTTTGAACCACATTTATTCTGATCCTTATGGCGATGTAATTGCCTCCGAAGGTGACTGTAAATGGAGAACTTCAGTTAGTATTGCCTTTTTATAGAAACATTATAAGGGAAAGCAAATGCTTAGTTATCACTTGGCAACACGTGCCTTAAAAGCTTATGAATACAACTAGGGTCCATCAAGTGAACATAAATGTAGCTCACACATCCACTTAAAGGGGTTGCTCACCTTTAAAATTAGATTTAATGTGGCTCGAGAGTAAAAATACTGTAGGTTGGGGACCCCTGATGTAGCGAGTGATATTTTGAGATGGATTGCAATTGGTTTTATTATTTATTTATTTTTTTAGCTATTTGTTTTTTTTATTCAGTAGAAATATTAGAAAGATGAGTACTAAAAAGTAACAAGACATTTGTAGACTTGCACAGCATTTGATTTTAGATGGGGTTAGGGAGAAGATTGCAGATTATTCAAAAACTATAAAAAAAAGAAAAAAATGAAGGCCAATTTAAAAGTTATTTAGATTTTGCCACTCTATAACAAACTAAAAATTAACAAATGTGAACCACCTCTTTAAAGTCTATGCTTACTTTATCCACTTAGAGCACATATTTGCTCTCAGAGGGGCAAATTCACTAAGATTCGTAGTTGCGCCAGGCGCAAATTCACTAGAATCCGAAGTTGCGCACAGGGGTAGTGTAACTTTGCGAAGTTGCGCTAGCGTTAATTCGCCAAGCGAAGCAAAGTTTCGCTAGCGATGGTTCATTTGCATACGGCGCCAAATTCAAATTTCAATGGAGGAATACGTATCAGCACTACAAATGCCTAGAAAACCTTCAAAACATCAAATAAAAATTTTATTTTGCCCTACACATGTGCCCACTGTATAGGTAAGTTGCCATGAATCAGGAAATGTAGGGGGGGAAGGAGGGGAGCCCCAAAAAATTTTTCGATCTTTTTCAGCCTATCACCCATAATATAGAAAACATGCCAGCGTTTTTTGGGACTTAGAAAAAATTTTGACTTTTTTTGAAGCAATCCCTATCTACTCTATTGCGCTTCGCCTGGTCTGAGGTGGCGAAGGAAGTCTAGCGTAAAAGGTGGCGTTAAGAACAATGCGCATGTTAGTGAATTTGCGTAGTTTCATTCGTTGCGCAAATTCGCCAGGCGTAAGGGTGCGAAGTTACACTAGCGAAATTACGCCAGCTTCCGTTAGTGAATTTGCGAAGTACCAAAAATGCAGAACGCTAGCGAATTGACGCTAGCGTTCGGCACATCGGCGCTTAGTGAATTTGCCCCAGAATGAGAGATAATTGGGGGCCTGTGACTTACTGTAAGCAACAAATCGGTGCCCTCTTCACCTGTCCTGGGGGTAATGTGCTCCATTAACCAATGAGAGTTTTATAAAATAGTCAGTTGACGGTACATTTTGAACAAGGTTAGCCACATAGGAAGCAATAATATTCCCTCAATAAAATAAGTTGCCCATCACAATGAGTAGTTTATTCACAGTGAAACAATGTGAAGCTATAGAAAACTTCTGCACTTTGTGATGCTAAAGAGCACTTCAAAAGATGCCAAAAAATTCAGTGCAAGGATTGATCTCACAAGGTCTCAAAATTGAAAGTGCTATTGCACATATGGTTACAAGGGTTGTTGCTACCTGTGTCAGAATGGTTCATTGGCTAAGGTGAAACACAAGGACAAAGTGGGGTTTGTCCTTTGTTATAAATAGCTGCCCAGTATGTGTGGTTTCCTTGCTAGGCTGAACTAGACCAGTAGCAACATTTTTTAAAATATTTAGCAGACTGGGAGGTCTATTTATCAAAATTAAAATCTGTGTAATTTCAGAGGTTTTTCAACCCTGACTAAACTAACACTTTAACACAGCACGAATGTCGACTTATTTATGAACAGATCAGAATGTAAAAAGCACAAGCAAATAAAAAGGAATCTGAACAAGAATATGAAAGCTTCATTTTCATAAGAATTTTTGTGTTGATTTAAAAAAAAAAAAAACCCTGAAAACCACTAGAAGCTCAAAGCGCTGACACATTTTACTATCTACAAAGAACAACTCGCATTGAGTTCTACATGGCCTCATCAGCTTTTAGATGGAGACGTTTTGTATTAGATCTTTTTGTGGTTTTTACATTTAATAAATATCAAATTTTTCATGGTTTTAGAGCATTAGTTAAAACATAATTTTTAGCACTAAAAACTACGATTCAGGAAAAAGGAAATAAATTACTAACGTTGGTAAATCAACCCTGTATTATTATATCAATTGTTTCAGAGAGTTGTATTAGTAAACGCTAAAACCAAAAAAAGATGTATTTTCCCCCCTCTGTTTTTTTGGTGTTTGATGCTTTAAATTTCCAATTCTGTGCATTGAAGTTGAAACTAAATCCGCGGAGATATCTGCCCATCTGTTGGAGTTACGACTTGGGTAAAACTGTATTTTTCTTATTTACATTAGCCTACAGCTTTGAACCACATCATACACAGAGGAAATAGATCATTGCTTCCAAATGTCCACTATAAAACATCTGTCTGTGTTTAGGATGTGGAAGCTAGTTTATCCTGGTGTTTGCTCATATCCGGGTAAGGACAAGAAAAAGGATGTCTACAGGAACTAAAGCAATATCTGTAGACTACCTGCTATGTAATTGCATAATTATAGGCATTTGTTCCCATAGCACTTAATAATGGGACAAGCCCAAGAAATGCCTAACAATTGACCTGTGTTGGAATGGTTTCTCCCCCAACATGGAAGTGAAACATATGCACCCAATTTGCTTACTCTGGAAGGAAACATGCCATCTGCATAGCACTTTGTATATGTTTCCTTTGTAAACCTTTGTAAACTCCTGTAGGAAAAATACTGGAGGCAGGGACAGTTCTAGTGAATGGGAAGCAAAGGTCGCAAAAGCAAGATACACGAGGGATGTTTGAAAATTCCAACTTTCTACAACATGATTGGGCTGAGATATGGGCAATGTAGTTCAGTGAGAACTGAATGGCTGCAATCTAGGCTTCCATGATGTAAAATGTAAATATCTATAACAATTATTGTAGGGCTCATGTATCCTTTACAAGTTCTTGTCTTGCCCCAGCAGCGAGGAGGAGCTGCCATCTGGGCCCTTATGCTTTTGATAGCTTATTCAGTGCAAGGCTGCAAGTTCAACCTTCCTTTGTGTCCGGGTTCAAGTGTTAGAATAGCAAATGCAAACAGTCTTAAATTGTCCCTGTCTACATCATGCAAAAAGTCCATTTAAAGAGGCGATACAGAATGAAAATGAAGCAGAATAATAAAATCATCTGTGACTTCCTACTAGTAGTAAGTTGTTATCCTTTATATCAGAGCTGTCTGTGTATAAATGCAGTATCTCCACAGACTGGTGGGGATTCCTGAAACAGGCAATACACCATCCTTTTAATATCTGCAAAATTGTCTGACTGTGTGGTTCCTAAAGCAAGATACAACACATGATTTACAGTATATGCTGAGCCTGCTTTCATTTCAGGCAGTCATAGATCTGCTTACAAGTTGCCTGACTCTGCGACTGTAATTTCCAATAAATTCTATAAACTGTTCTCCTGTTACTTTTAAAATGACTTTATTGATTCCTATTGGTACAATGCACTTGGGAGCAGTGTTTCCTGTGTCTTTACCTTCATGTCAGGAATTTGGTCCATAAAAAAAAGTAATAATGAAAAAAAAAAATCTACATGCAGGGTGGTTATTTTTTTTTCTTATAATGTGGTCCCCAAAAAGCTATTTTGACAGCAACACTTTCTCTAGCTGCCACGGCTGCCAAAATATTTAAATTGTTTGCCAAAATCAATGAATTAAATATATATTAAATATAAATTGTATTTATATGGGAACCTAAAAGGCTTTGGTGGAAAATGTGTAAATGTTTAGGCGTATTCACTTTTAAAGGAGAAGCATATAACATACCGTATATACTCGAGTATAAGCCGTCCCGAGTATAAGCTGAGGTACCTAATTTTACCTCCAAAAACTGGGAAAGCTTATTGACTCGAGTATAAGCCGAGGGTGAGAAATGCAGCAGCTTCTGGTAAGTTTCAATCTCGTTTTTGGATGACTATTCTTAGGCGCCGGCTACTATTCTAAGCGCCGGCGAATATTCTTAGGTGCCGGCGAATATTCTAAGGCGCCCACGAATATTCTTAGGCACCGGCTACTATTCTAAGGCGCCGGCGAATATTCTTAGGCACCAGCTACTATTCTAAGGCGCCGGCAAATATTGTTAGGCGCCGGCGACCATTTTTGTGCTTGACCCGAGTATAAGCCGAGGTAGAGTTTTTCAGCATATTTTGGGGGCTGAAAAACTCGGCTTATACTCGAGTACATACGGTAAATTAATTTGTTACATATATTTTCTATATTCCTCTGGTACATAAAGAATATAAGAACCAATCCCCATAAATTGAGATATAGGTCCTTACAAGTAGTGATTGGCGATTTTTTCCCATTTCGCTTTGCCACAAATTTCACGAATTTCCTGCGAAATCTGCAAAACAGGCAAAAAATTAGCGAAACAGTGATTTTGACGCTGTCAAAATCAGCGCCGGTGTCTTTGCGAATTTATTCAAATTTGCGCCTGCTGAATAAATTTGCCCATCACTACTTACAAGATATTGGTTTTAATTCCAGAGGAGTATGGCGTTGGTTATTTTTGAAGCATATATGGATCAAATCCAGTAAATACCTGTATAAATATCTGTGTAAATATCTTTCTACTTTATCCTATGATGTAGCACCCATTATGTGGCACAAAACTCGTAAACAGCTGTTAGATATGATTATTTGAAACATGTAATAATAAACTAAAGTTATTTTACACTACAAGAAATGCTTTTGGTTTCTCTACATTTGTTGTGGTCCTGACTAGTGTGAGCTTGTATTTTCCAGATTTGTTGTTTTTTTCCCATAGCTGTGGTTTGTGGGCACCAGACTGGCATGCCTGTGTGATTCAAGCCTAGTAGGTTTATTTTCCTTTTCTGTTTTCATATTCCATACAATAGTTAAAAACCATGCAAGAAAGGGGGTTTCCTCCTGATCCTAGTTCATTTATGAACACTGGACAAATTTACACCTGAGCAATAACCCATGACCATCTATCAAAGTATTTCATTCATGATTGTTCTACCTGCAGCTGGCTAGGAAAAAAAAATATTTATGGTAGCTATGGTTTACTGCCCAGTTGCAAAGTGTTGATAAATAAGCCCCTATGGGTATAGAGATCAGCCTCTATAAAATTACAGATACAGTATTGTATGTGATTCACAGTGTTGGTATACACAATCATGCACACACATAAACAACAACATATTAACACATTTATTTAACTACAGTGAAATCTGCATTTGATATTTTTTTTTCACATGGCGAGATTTTTCTTTTAGTGTTCTTTTGAATAAATTTCAGTTGATACACATCCCTTTTTCCATTTGTTCACAGGACTGTTAAAAATAAACATTTCATAGACAGGACAAACATAACCTCCTCTTCCTCTGATTACATATCCCCTCTCCAGGCTATTTCCTCTTGTGCGCTTGTTTCCAGATACCTCCTTCTGATTAGTTGTGTAAGCTCTCCATGGCCTTCCCTGTCACCTTGTAAAGAAGGATCTATATTTATCTTCATTAGTGGAGTAACTAGCAGGGAGTAGACCCCACATCCATGTGGAAAGGGCCCTGTAATGACCCGTAATTCCTACTCCCTCTTGTGCAAATGCCCCACCAACATCCTGTGATCCCTATTATCGCAGCACATGACTCCCATCCCTCTTGGGTGAGGATGACAGGGGGGCTCAGGGGCCATTTCCACTTAAATAATCAAGGATGAAATCCGTGCACCGGAGATTCCTGGGCCAACAAGGTTTTGGTGAAAACATACTACTGTCATGTGGCACAGTATCAAAAAAGGAAAAGTAGAAACAAAGATTTTAGGAGAAATTAAAGGACAAAGAAAGGGTAATCAAGATCCTTTTCCATGTGAAAAGTCTATTAAAAAACAACTGGTAGAGCACCTTAAATGCCTTAAATTGCCTGCATGTAGGAGCTGTAGCACTGTGTATGGGCAAATCCCACTGACTTTTTATCAAAGAATTTACCCAGAGTGCCCTCGTCTCTACCAAGACCAAGACTGCGATTCTGCACAGTCTGGATTAGCAGGGAACTGGATCATGAGCATAAGCAGTCTTTTTCAAAAGCCTACATCATCTCTGAAATGACATTGCCGGCAGGTCTGGATTGGGAGTCAAAATAGGACCTGGCATTTCAAGTACACAGAGGCCCAACCAGTCCCCCACCAGCCCACTTAATAGTGACTGTCTATGGCATCTTATAGCAGCCCCTCTGACATTTGCCAGAACTCACAGATTGTGAGTCGCTGGTCAGCAGACGGGATTATAGTGGCTCATGGGCAGTAGGAGAGCATCCGCCATATTGATTATGGATGCAGAAAAAAATTGGGCGCGTCTGTTACAAAACGCCGGTTGCAAGTTCTCAGACTTACAGCTACTGAAGGAGGCATATTACAGGGGGGGACGTTTAGAGATTAAGTTGTGCTAAAGGGTAGAATTCTTTTGCTTAACTTGTTATAAAAGGCTTTCCTTATCCTTTAAAAGAAGTGATAATATTCATGACTACAAGCAGGAACCAAGGTCAGAGGCCACAAGTCGTTCAATGTGTATACAGTATATAACAGAGTATCTGAGTGATTTCTCCTACCAAACTTAAAGCCCATTTATCAGTCATTCAAAAATGGGCAAGGATCCCAAAAACTTTATTTGCAGGACAATGTTGGCGTTAAAAACATACCATGACCGATGTTTCTAATTGCAAGTTATACAAACAGGGTTTGCATTGGAAGCATTTGCACCCCCAGGTCTGCTGCTATCTACAGCGAGCGCTGGAAAAAAAGCACAGAGACTGCGGCAATACAGGTAATGAACCATGCGGTGTGCTAAAAATTACTGATTGCGTCCTTTTTTTGAACTTTGCACAATGTGTGGTGCTGTGTTAATGAGCTTTAGTGTCTTTTAATCCATAACCCTAAAAGAGTTACTAAACTTTTATGAAACTGTTTTAGTTCCAGCTATAAATAATTATAAAATAATGCATTTACAAAAGTATATGAAATACAGACGGCAGCGAACAACAAAAATACTCGGTCTGCAATAACTGGCTGTGCCGTGAAAAATTTAATTTCTAGATATGTTTGGACCTATAAATCTGTAAGCCTTTGGAGTGTAGTATTTTAAGTTCTAAACAACCGAATGCAAATTAACATTTCAAAGAGTAGAATAGCACAGAGTACAAATTACAAGATAAACTGAATTACATATTTATGTATAAACCACTGGGTGGCAAAGATACCCTTTCAGTTAGGGCTACCCTAGAACTTCTTGTTCTGAATGTTAAACATTTCATGGAAATTACTGAACCATATTGTTGTTGTTGTAACACATTAAGTTTATTTGGCCTCAAAACTGTCTTAGTTGTGCCTGGACCCATAATGTGGAACTTTATCTAAGGAACCAAATGCTGCCTCTTATAAAATAAACCTGAAACCTGCATGGGCAGTATTTACACTAAAAAAAATCTGTTGCCTAGGTTATCATCTCATGGCTTCTTGAGTTCCTGGCCATAAAGATTCTTACATTTCACTATTTTAAAATGTTCATTAGAAAATATCATCTTCACGCTGATCTACAAAAAGGCACAAACTAATATCTGAACCCTTTCCAATATGCCTGGCAACAGAGACAATTCCTCTATCTATGCTCTTTACTGAAGAAAAGTTTAGTTCTCATTTAACTATAGTTAAAAAAATAATAATTTTTCTTTCTTTATTTTATTACATTTACATCCACTAGCTTAGTTAATTCTCTTATGTTCTTGTTAGTTTTTTTTGATTGGTATACAATTTTGATAAGAACATGCCATTGTATCGAATGTAACATATTTTCTTCATCTGCATAATATTTCTTGTCATATTGATTTTATTTGTTCAATGTGAAAATAAAATAAAATATTTAACAATAAAACTAAAAAATAATAATTACATAATAATGTCATTTGTAACCGTCATTTAAGTCAGTTCTGCAACAGTGTATATTTAAAGGGGTGGTTCACCTTAAAGGGATACTGTCTTGGGAAAAAGAAATTCAGAATGAATCAGTTAATAGTGCTGCACCAGCAGAATTCTGCACTGAAATCCATTTCTCAAAAGAACCAACAGATTTTTTTATATTCAATTTTGAAATCTGACGTGGGGCTAGTCATATTGTCAATTTCCCAGCTGCCCCAAGTCATGTGACTTGTGCTCTGATAAACTTCAATCACTCTAATCCCTTTAAGTTAACTTTTAGTATGTGGTAGAATGGTCACTTCTAAGCAACTTTTCAAATGGTCTTCATTATTTTTTTTATAGTTTATGATTGTTTGCGTACTTCTTCTGACAAATAATAAAAAATGAAAGCCAACTGCAAATTGTCTCAGAATACCCCTCTCTACATCATACTAAAAGCTGAACAACCCCTTTACATTGAAAGAGGGTGATTCTTCAGGAATTTAAACTAGTGCCATGTACAGTGTGTGTTATATTTGGGATATATAAATTGCTTACAAGAACAGGATGTGTACATAGCTGTGTGCAGAAGAAAATATTTCCCTGTGTAGCAAATGTGAAAGTCTTGCCAAAAAATGTCAGAATTACCTAATAAGTGCTCCAGTGTTATGTAATGGCATAATGGCTGAGTTGACACTTTACATCCCATCATATAGTAATAGTAGTACACGTATGGGATCTGTTATCTGGAAACATTATGCAGAAGTTCTGAATTCCTAATTCTGGCCATTTCCCAGGAAAACCCCAGGTCCGGCGGATTCTGGATAACAGGTCCCACACCTGTATTTAGGAATCATGGAGGATAATATAAACAGGATGCACAGTATTGAGAGCTAGAAACAACACTGCCATGTTTAAATGAGAGCAAATATAAACAGTGAGCTTGGAAAGACAAGTTCATATTGAAGAGTAAAAGGGCATGTCACTAACTGCTGTAAACAGTCCACACTCACATAATTGGTAATGGGGAAAAAAATATATACTTAAACCAGCAGCCTTCCTTATTCTGGCAGTTTTATCTAACCACTTATACAGACAAACCTCTGTCCAATGTAACAAATTCACCTTAGAATGGTTTCTTCTGAAGACACCATTTTGCATTTCTGGCTCGGAATCATTATATCTGAATCATTATAGTTTTATCTACTGCAATATTTATCCATTGACATGTTCCTCGTATGATACCTATATGACGAACATGATGAGCCACATACAGTATGCACCTTAAAGGAGTTGTTCACCTTTAAATTAGCTTTTAGTATAATGTAAGGTATGAAAGGTAATTCTATTCCTTTATGGCTGCCATCAAGGTAGTATTTGACTGGCCCAGGCAGTGAATCACCATCTTGGGCTGGGGCCAGAATTAGGAATTCAATAGCAATGTAACTGCCACTATATTTGTAACATCCTATAAATCCCTCCACTGCCTAACTTTCTCCACTGCCAGTAACTCCTTACAGTATATGGACAGATCCACCCATTTAGCCACCCATGTCCCACCTACTCCACCCATTTCTGCACCCACTCCACACATTTCCCTGCCCCCTGACATCATCGCCCTACTCCATATGATTTTACGTCCCACTCCCCAAACCAAAGGCCAATTTTAATAAAGGAAAAAGGTGGAAAACCAATTTTCCTCTGTAAATGCATATTATTTAATAAAGTCTTTCCAATATTGCCAAGATTTGGGCACCCCTCTTTTATTAGTTTGATTAGCCAAGTTCTTATGGCAGTACACAACAGTATATGCCCCAACCATTCAGAGAGTCCAGGAGTTGCAAAGAAGAGAAGGAGACACAGAACTCAGTTGGGCACAGCAATTGGTATGCTGGTATGCAGGTTCAGAAAAAATTCAAAGTAAGCCCTGGCATTTCATGTACACAGAGACCCCAACAGTCCCCACAGGCCCAATATATATAATAGCTGTGCCCCTCACCCCCTTCCCCCTCCCAGTTCTGCTGCCGGATTTAACCGGTAACCAAAATATATACATTCTATGTTGGACTGAATTCCACAAGATGGTAAACCTATAGGATAGTGTGTATGGGAAGGCAAGACCATGTCAGAAGGAATCCAATTGTAGAATATTCTGTATACTAAGGCAACATGTGTCAGGAGAAGGGGACGTAATTGTGGGACATTGAGGATAGTTTGGCATAAAATGTTAATTCCCTCTAAAGTCTCATTCCTGTGACTTACAAGAGGAAGAACAAAATGTGACATGAAGACATTGTTTATGGAAAACAACTGCATTAATAGTAATTGGAGCAATGATTCATAGGAAATTAAAACTGTTACTTGATTCTGTCAATATTTCACATGACCTCCTGAATGAAAGGGAAATATGTACAGTTAATGTTTTCTATTGCTGTTGTTACAGCTAAGCTGGTCATAGGGTAAAACAACATCAACAGGATGCAGAGAACAACTCTATCCATGAGCCACAATTCTGCATCATAGCAGAACCAATGTACCCCAAGCAAGGAGCTAGGTACTTGCTCTATGTAATCTGCTTTCTCAGTGGAGGGACCCCCCTACTAGTTATATCACCGCTAGACCCTTGATTGTAGGGATGCAGTGAATCCTGGATTAGGCCTGTGATTCTTCAGAATCCTAGCTTTTTTTAAGCAGCGTTTAGATTTGTCCAAGTCCAAGAACCTGACCGATTCAAATCCTAACCTTACATAAAAAATTAGCTTTGTTGCGGCTGTTTTGGCTATTTATGTCTAAGGGTTTGAATTTTGTTTCAGTATTCGGCCAAATCAATATGAGGATTTGCCTGAATCCTGAACTAAAAGGTTCAGTGTATCCCTACTAGATTCTGCTTTCTGGGTTGGAATTTTTGTAAAAATCGTTTGCTGAAAGAACCCTATAATTAGAAATGCATGATAATTATTTGGGCTTAAATACCATGAGGCAAACTCACTAACCGCCGAAAATTCACCAGCACTGTCTTCACGCACATCGCAACACTTTGCCAGGCGTAAATTTGACTGGACAACGCTAAATCAAGAAGATCCGAAGTTGCGCACAGGGTACCGAACACTGGTGAAATTATGCTCAGCAATTCGAAATTACACGAGCTTTGGCTAATTTGCATACGGCGTGCAGTTAAAGTACAATGGACGTATATGCTGCACCAAATACATTACACTACACAAGGCCAGGGAACCTTAAAAAAATTATATAAAGTTGTTATAATGCCCTACACATGTGCCCACAGTATAGTTTAGGTGCCATATGTTAGCAAATATAGGGGGAAGGAGGGTACCCCAAAAAAATTTACGATCTTTTTCAGTCTATCACCTTTTAAATAGGAAAAAATGCCAGCATTTTTTGAGGAACTCCTTTCTACTCAATTGCACTTCGCCTGGTCTGAGATGGCGAAGGCAAGTCTGGCGATAGAGGTAATGGTCAGTAAAATCAAAAACTTAGTGAATTTGCATAGTAACGCTCTTTTCCCAGAAAATTCACCTGGCGTTAGAGTGCGAAGTTGCACCAGACTCTATCTCCAGTGACTGTTAGTAAAACGGCGAAGTGACGAAATGACGTCACTCTGGCGAATTTTCGCCAGCGTTAGCCACTTCGCCCTTTAGTAAATTTCCGCAAATGACTCTTTGTACATTTTATATACTTATTCCTAAATTTCTTCCTTTCAAACTAGCCTAGCCCTTTGTCACTTAGATTTATAAAAAAAACTTCTGAAAACAGAGATGTTACTTGACAATTTCTGAAATCATTAATGTGCTTTAACTAGATAATGGCAGAAACAAACAACCCCTTTACATAGTGGTGTGTTGAGGTTAAGCAATCCTTATACATGTATGTAATCCATTTTCTATGAACCCGTTATCTAGAAATGTCTGAATTATGGGAAGGCCATCTCCCATAGACTCCATTTTAATCAAATAATTCAAATTTTAAATAATGATTTCCCTTTTCCCTGTAATACGAAGACAGTACCCTGTATTTGATCTAAACTGAAAAATAATTCATCCTTATTGGAGCCAAAGCAATTCTATTGGTTTAATTTAATGTTCAAATGCTTTTTCTTTTTTTGTAGACTTAAAAGATGGAGATCCAAATAATGGAAAAATCCCTTATTTAGAAAACCACAGATCCCAGGCAATCTGTATAAAAGGTCACATACCGTATTTATATTCTTCTGGGTTGTGCACTATGTTGATGGTTGGTGAGCCTTATTTATTAGGTTTTCATATAATGGGGCTAATTTATCAACATTGGCAAATTTGCCCATGGGCAGTTACCTATAGCAACCAATCAGTGATTAGCTTTTTAAAGCCAGCTGCAAGTAGAACAATGAAATGTAGTTTATAGCTTTACACCTCAAATAGGTAAGCCATTACCCAGATTTACTGCACTGAGACATAAGTCCTAGTGCAAGAGACCAAATTAGTTGTCCTTCACTGTGACCTTTTACACTGCTTGTGAACTGCAGCAGAATAAGGCCCTTTATTAGCTTCTTTTGCTGGCTAAAACCCAAGGGCATGCTGCCAGAGATCAGATAAGCTGTAAATGGAGGAGAATAATAATAGGAATAAGAGATTGGAAGCTGCAGTACATAGATTCCTCATGTTCTGCTTTTGTCAAAAGCATAACATTTACGTATAAAATATTCCCAAATACCCTAACGCAAGGAATGTTATATTCTGGTTTTATTTTCGGTAGCATTTGGTAGGTTAAACATGCTATGGCATTCACAGGCATCCTCAGCTATTAATACCATATTGTTATTTAGGTCTGCTTTCCTCCTTCTTGTCCCAGTGTTCTTGGGTTTGTGTTAGGAGAACCTAGTTTTGGTATCAAATTTTTCCTAATTTACTATGGAGATGGTATTGGCAGTATTTGATTTTCTTTGATCTCCGATCTATATACACAAGTTTGGTTTAAGCATCTTAAATCTGCATAACATTTGAGTGACTGGTGAAAAAAATGGTATTGTGATCGGAATATTAGGTCATGGTGTTTTACATTATCCCCCACCCAGGGAGACATAAAAAAGATGCTGGACCTCACACAAATGTGCAGCATAGCTGGAGAAAAGGCTCTCAAGAGGGAGTGTAATGGAAACTTGGAAATATTAACACAGTTGTTTGTACCTTTTTAGTTTAAAGCAAGTGTCAGTTAATACCTTGAATACACCACATATTTTATTATTTTCTTACTTTGCCAATGACATGCACTGGACTTACAAAGCAGGAACTGTGGTAAATATACAGAATGTATAGCAGTGCCATATCTGTCAGAGACAAAAGAACTAGACTCTCTTACTTGTACTCATTTATGATCAAATGATGAATATTCCTTGAATACATTTTTCCTATGCTTCACATATTCCCTTGTAATGCACCATTTGGTCCATTCTTCTTACCCCTTCCTTGTTTTATCTACCACCTTTCTTCTCATCCTCTCATCTACTTTACCCTTAATTTTTCACTATATACTCATATCTTGATTCAGTTCATTCAGAATGCTTCCTTGTCTCCGTATCTCCATCATCCTTCTTTCCATAACATAATTCTTTATTTCCTCCTTTTTGGCTTCTCAACCTTCTTCTTGTTACTTTGATTTCATCCTTTATAGTCTTCCTCTTCCCCCACCTTTTCTGGACTTCCCAAACCTTTCTTCTGCTGCTTTTGTTTCTCACATTCCATTTGACAAAAATGTTTCACTTCCCTGTTTCACTTCCTTTAAAATGTTGGCTTTATACCTAATCCTACAATTCTTCTCCTGGTCTTTCCTGCATTCCTGCTTTTCTTACTAATGTCAATTTCTTCTCCATTGATTCTCCAGCTATCCCACTTCCTCCATGCATTACATGACTTCATCTCCAGTTTCCTTTCAAATCCCTTCTTTTCAACTACCATTCACATGCCAATTGAGGGACCCAGCACTTCTCTGAAAACATCATCTTAGTCTTAAACATGTCTTAAGCCTTTTGTACCTAAAATTCTTATAAAAGGCACTTACTTTCCTCCATTCCATTTATTTTTCATATGATTTAACGAATTCCACTAAATTTCCTTTTGTCACTTTTAGCCTCCCGCATTGCACCTACAAAACTACAGACGCGATTATAGGAAGATCCCTGCAGACAGGGACAAGTCAACCTGGGCAAATAGATCCAAGAGGTTTAGAGTGGAACAAAAAGAAGCACAACAACAGACACAACTGACATTGGATCAAGATACTAATGTCCCAAAGTGCAATGTATTAAATTTGTCCAGCCATAATCTAACTGAGGATGAGATGAAAGTGCTAAATTATGGTTTAAATTGTGTTCCTGATTATGATAAGCCGACTTTTTAAATGATCTTGGAAATCAACAATTTAGTTCGCAAACTGACACTAATGAGACATTTCAATACCGATACTCCAGCATTTGATGACCACCCTGGAGACTTTATGGATAATAATGACTTTTCCACCCTGGACTATGATATTGATTTTTCACAGAATGAACTTGTCACGGATCACAGTATCAGGAATACAACCTCAGTCTTCATTTAGGGAGATCTGTACCCTTAATGCTTTGGAAGACCTTTTGTTAGAGTCTAGCAGCCCACCTTGTGTGGGTGGCTCAACTATACACACAGGTCTTGGTAATAAATTGAGTTTTTATCCGATTCATAGTTGGGGTATTTACATAGATACCTTTCAGAAATTGGTTAATAAGGACCTTTGTAAACTCAAGGGTAAATCCATATCTAAAAATTTGAGTAAACGTGAAATTCATGCTATTTCTAGTCTCACGTGTAATAAAAACATAATGATAAAGAGTGCCGATAAAGGTGGCTCAGTAGTTGTTTTAGATACAGATTATTATAAAACTGAAACCTCCAGACAACTAGGGGACAGTGATACCCATGAAACTTTGAGCCGAGACCCCACTAGTGAATTTAGAACTATTTTAAGAAATTTAGTGGATTGGGCAAAATATTAGTCTGTATTGACGGACAAAGAATATAACTTAATAACTTAATTAATTTAACTTAATATAATCTTAACTGTGCCTCTCCCCACATTCCAATTTTTCATTGGTTACCAAAGGTACACAAGTCAATTGTAAATGTACAGGGGAGGCCCATAGTTTTAGGCATAGGCTCATTAAATGAGCATTTGTCCGAGTACTTTGATTGCCTTTTACTTGCCATGGTCCTTGATCTACCTAGTTTCCTTCGGGATAGCATGGACTGCATTAAACAAAATCCAGCAATTAACATGGAATCCTTCCTATATGTGCGTCACCATGGATGTGGCATCCTTGTACTCCTCCATCGAACATACACTTGGCGTATCAGCCGTTAAATTCTGGTTGGAACATACTAATTTATATTCAGATATACAGAATGAGTTTTTGTTACATGCGTTACAATATATTTTAGTGTGAGACCAACACAGGGCACCCATGCTTCTGATGAAGTGACACTTACGTCACGAAATGCGTCGAGCTCTTATTCCCCTTCCCACTATTTTTGCTATTTTTAAAAGCAATATTCAATAAAGCCGTACATGTTTTAATACATTGGTTTGCATCCACATTCACTTTTTTTCCGGTGGAGTCCATCATTACCCGACTCGCATTGCACCTTCACATTCCTCTGGTCAAAGTGTCTTTTCATTTTTCCTTTTTTTCCTTTTTTTTTTATCCCCATTCTCTGATTATTTTCTTCTGTCCATTTTCTTGTATCTTCTCTGTTGATAAATATTTTTTGCTTTACTGCAGACACATTCCTAATAATGTGAATCAGTTCTTGATGAGGGGAGAATGACAAAGGACATAGCCCACTCCTAGTTCTCTTATTCTGTTTGTGCAGAACACTCTTGTGTAACAGGAAATTTTACTGTATAAAAGGGGGTCAGATGACTCTAAACAGCAGAGTGACACATTTTTGCATTTGGACCCATTTGATAAACATGCCTGATGTATCTACTTCTTCCTTTAGTTCTTTCTTTTTGTTATTTTCTTCATTAAATCTACATTTTGGCTTCATTTCTCCTTTTTTGTCCTTCACTGACCTACCAAAAAGTTCAAACTATAGGATAGTAATTATATGCCCACAGCCAGCTTATAATTAACTTTTCCACACAAAACAAGAGAATACACAAGATAATATGAACTGTATGCAAATAATGGTCTTATTAGACCAGAATATGACTTTGGTATATCTAAGCTTTAATTTAGTCAGGTTTGTAAATAAGAAAGCTCTAGCCGTACCTACTGTACTTCTGTTTACTACAATATTTACTATTTGTCTTGTCCTATATACAGAAATATGGACACAGAACAATGGACACTATGCAACTGCTATAGCAAGTGCTTCTTCAGAGATACATTCTTGATCTCAATACTCAATACTTTGCACTGCATGGTTTTTACCCATGCCATAACCAATGATCATGATTATATAACCTGCATGCTGCAAGCCGTTGGCTTGAAAAAAATTAAGCTGCTCATAGATTGGGCAACTCTCCATACATTCTGCCTTATATTATGCGATGGCTTAGTGTAGGGTGTATACTTGCTGAATTTGTTTGTAGACGATGATTTGATGATTTATTATAGTCCAATCACCCTTGCAGCCTTGAGAACTATCTCCATGTAGAGTATAGTTTGCTACTTGAACCCTATTTTGGCTAGGGGTGCCATATCCTATTATCCTAAGAAAGTTGTAACCTATCCATGCTGCACTTTGAAGTGTTTTGTAAGACCCATATATATATATATTCATAGAGGTCCTCTATTCAAGCCTTTCCTTTGTTTAGGGTTCTACTTCATTAATAATATATGCATGTAAGAAAATACATGTATACTCCACAGGGCACGGACCTCCTCCCATTTGTGTTGCTTATCACATCTCTGTACATTTATAGTTATTTATTACATTGCTTGTCCTCCCTGTGTGTACCTTTTTATATCCTATAAATAAACAAGCATATCTAAACATACATTCATACGTGTTACCTGAAAACTCACACTTACCAGCATTTTAGATGGACTTTAAGGACTACCAGATTACCACTCACCTTAAAGGAACAGTAACACCAAAAAATTAAAGCATTTTAAAGAAATGAACAGCCATTCAGCACATTACAGATAAGGCCTGCCCAATACAATGGTGTTTTATCTGTTATCTGCTATGTAACCTGTGCCTTTTCTCCATTTTCACAGTTTGAATGACTGCCCCCCATGGCTACACAGCAGCTTAATTATATAAACTACAGTAGTCTTTTTGAAGCCAACACGTCAGTTTTACCAGTGCAGAGCAAAAGTACATTATATTTTAAATTCTTTTATTAAATTTCAGATTTTGGTGTTGCTGTTCCTTTAATTTCACCATAACTTGCCTTCGGACTGGGCCTTACATAATCTGTTGTGGGTGCCCCTGGGGGAAGTGGCACAAATGGTTTTTGATGTGGGAAGTGTTTTTTGGATAATTAGCTCATTGCATGAAAAAAGTTGGACAGCACTACCCTAACCCACTGATATCTCATTATTTCCTTTTAAAAATTCAAAATACCAAATATTCAGAAGCTGCTGACAGCTGACTTCTAATATTTTAGAAGCTGCTGACACCGTGGCATTATTCATAAAAAGGATGTTTTTGTAAATGTTTATGTGGAAATGCATCTCCAGCCTTTAGCTTGCTGTTAGAGGAAAGGTTATGCAAACATTCCATGACAGTCCTGGTTTGTACATTGACCTTCTTTAATTCTACAAAAATTCCTTGTCGCAGAACTAGCAGATGTTTCTCAGAAACATGGAATGATTTCGACCTTGAAGTAAATTGGGATCCAGTTAGAGCGCATGGTTTCCCTGCTGTTTCTAGGTTTTTAATGGGAAGAGACAAAAGCTTAGGTGTCTAATGCATCATGCCCAAGGGTTCCTATTGATTCAGGGAAACCCTGGAGCTGCTGCCACCCTGAAGATGGTGGAAAATCACATTCTAGGCTTAAGCCTAAAGAATAACATGAAGATTTTACTGTTTAATTCCTAACTGCATTTGTGAAGGGAGCAGATCCTTGTCCTCCCCAATTACTTTGCTCTAGTCATAAATGCATCAGAGGAGGGTCCACTAAGCACATCTTGGTCTACTTGTAGAGCTTCTTGTAATGAGGAGCTACACTTGGTTCTGCAAGTCACATTTGGCAGATGTGAAACTAGGATAAGTCCTCTGTATAATAAGCTGCTACTTTTCTCAAAGCCTAGCAAAGGCTGTAGCAAAGGGGTAGTTCACCTTTAATTTAACGCTTAGTTAAATGACTAATAGAATGACTAATTCTAGGCAACTTTTCAATTGGCCTTCAATTTTAATTTTGTATAGTTTTTTTTTTAAATATTTGCTTTCTTCTTCTTCTGACTCTTTCCAGATTTCCAATGGGGGTCAATACCACCACTTTTATTACTCATCTTTCTAGCCAGGCCCTATCCTATTCATATTGCAGTCTCTTATTCAAATTAATGCATGGCTGCTAGGGTAATTTGAACTGTAGCACCCAGATTGCTGAAACTGGAGAGCTACTGAAAAGCTAAATAACTCAAAAACCACATACACTACAAATATTTAGCAATAGCAAATTGTCTCTGAATATCACTCTCTACATCATACTTAGGGTTGCCACCTTTTCTGGAAATAAATACTGGCCTTCCTATATTCTTGCCATTTTTTCCTATTAATAACATTGGCATCAAGCATAATTTTTACCGGCCAAGCCGGTAAAATACCGGTCAGGTGGCAACCCTAACCATACTAAAAGTTAATTTAAAGGTGGACATTCCCTTTAAGATTTGTTTAAAAAAAACCTCTTTTTTATATTTTACATCTGAATATTTCAAATAAATTAAAAGAATAGACATTTTCAACATAAGTCCAATTTCCTGTGCTCATATTTAGCAAATGTGTATATGAGCCTATACTGCCCTTTGAATGGGGTTATACAGTTCTGCATATCTATACATATCTATATATAGATATATTGTGATACCGCAGTGTGTTTTACATTGAAATGCACATACAGAATGTACACAAAGCAGGATGTTTCTTACCCTGTCAGTACACTTAAAATATGGATTAGCTTTCAGAATGGATCACATTTATGTTTGTATTGACCCTTTCCAATCTGTTCAGCCAATTCAAAATGGCAGGTTAAATTATTTGGAGCAAGAAAATACCTCTACAGCACCAGCAAACATTGCAGGTGTCCAGGTGTAGCAAGGCCGATTTGTGGACAGAAATATGAGTGGTCACAAGGAACAGCTATAGATGTAGGGCCACAGGCCCCAAATCGAACTCAGTCTACATTCTTAGTATTAGAGAGGAACTAAAAGAATAATACATTAATCCCAGGCGGGTTAGGTATCTTCATGGAATCTATCATAAAGTCTATGTATTGTTTCTTTCAGCTGCCAATCAAACTGCAAATGGGTTAAGATCTCAATTAATGGATTTCCCTAAGGAGGAGAAAGGGAACAAAATACGGCTGTAGTTTTTATTCTCAGTGGATTTTGCTACCACATCCTGCCTCATGAAAATTCTACAGTGGACGGGGCTCCTAAATAAAGGCTTGATTATGCAGTCTGATTAGCCTCCTAAAAGGAAGAGAGAAATTCCCTCTGGGTAGTCGCCATATGGAATGCTTCCTTCTCTATGGAAATCAAGAGACGTGGCACTGCGCCCTTGCACTTTGTGATAATGAGGTGGAAATGGGATGTCCAGGGTTAACCATAGAAGTTGTTCCCCGTAACATGATTTTCCAGTACTTTGAGGAGAAATCTCCCAAACATTTAGTTGTTAATCAGCAATACTTTTTGGTGCCAGTGATAAATGGGAGTATGATAGAATGGAAACAACACTGATGCCCCTTACAAAGTAAGGTACCTTAAATAGGTACAATCTGATGCTCTTATTACCATCCTACATTATATTAATAGGCCCATTTGCATGCATCAGTAGATTAAATACAAGTTTACCGAACCCTACATTAAAACTATTTTATGCCCCCTTAAAGTCATTTTTCGTTCATTGAACTGCTTCCTACTACAACCTTGGGTACTAGTGATGAATGGGTTGGCCAAGGTTCAGGCCCAGAAATGGGTCATGGGCAGTGTCGGACTGGCCCAACGGGATACCAGGAAAACTCCCTGTGGGCCCACGTGTCAGTGGGCCATCTTGCTTCTAACCATGTAGCATATTTCATGGTCATTCCATATTTATTTATGGGAAAAATGCTTATTAATGGAATAGAGCAAGCAGATATAAAAGACTAGTGGGGGAATGTAATAAAAGTCGCAAAGAGCAAAACAATTTGCACTAATAAGAATAAAAATGAGTATTTCACAATGTAATATTCTTCCTTAAACTGTTATTGCATTGCGAATATGCATGGCAAATTTTAATTGCGCGTTGCCCACTTTTAAGAAGAGCTTGAAGGTTTTGTAATCTTTTGGAACAAACATAACAACTTTTTCAGGAAGAAGATTTATTACATTCACCGCGCACTAGCGCAAACTTTAAAATTCCTCAACCTTTTTCCACTTTCGGAAAAGAGGTCGCTAAACAGTTTCTGGGCTCGCAAAAGCTGTATTAAATTCGTACAAAGAAAAATTTGTTTGCACGAAGGCATAATTTTTCACAGTGCGAATATTTTTTCTGTTACAGACTTTTATTACATCCCCCTAGGAGAATAAGGAGGTTGAGTGAGGAAAGGAGGAATAATAGTTTGCGAAATGGGCCCACAGTCTAAGGTTTTCTGGTGGGCCCCTGGAATCCCAGTCTGACACTGGTCATGGGCAGGTGGCAGTTATATTCACTGCCATCCCAGTCATTCCTCAACTTTTCTGCCCAGGCCTGACCCTACTACTGACATTACAAACGAATATTGGTGCTTACTCATGTGCCTGCCTGGGTCCCTCTTTGGTTGGATTAAGGTGGGTTAGAGTCGACTCAGGGACATATTTTGCTAATGACAATTTCAGTACAAGGAGAAGTGCAAAAGTCTAATTGGAACTCTGTCCCAGTATATGCAAAACCTTGGGCCTTATTCATATAGTGGTAAAATAAGACATTTACTATATCCCCACATAACTCCTCGTTTCATCAACAATGTTATAGAAGATTTATAGAGCTTGAAATAGTTTCCAGCAAACTGAGAGGAAAGTGGAACTGGTTTTTAGCCACTAGCGGAAATGTTGTCAGTAAAATGGGAATGAAAGTGAATGTAATTGGAATTGATTTCATAACTTTGGCCTGATTATCTCTGTGCGGTAAAATAACGATGGCTTCTTCTCTCCCCGTGCCAAACAGAAGTTCTTCATCCTCTCTTAGAAAATAATGGCATTTCCTCATGTCTGAGCTGGTGAAATAATTCCAGGGGGATTGTGGTTGAAGTGGATGGCAAATAACTTTCTAAATAGAGCGAAACAAGTAAAACTGAGCAGAGCTGAAGTTGCCTGACAGTAGTACTGGTAGCATGGGAATAGAATTTCTGGTGGAGCTGTAGTCTTATAAATAGGCAAATTTAGAAAAATGTGTGAATTCTGCCATCTTTAACCTTGTTTTTTTTTTTAAACTTTCTTTTTTGAAACAGCCCCCCTACTCCCTATAGCATGCTTTAGCCTAATGCATTTCTGAGTACTTAGTTTTATTTTTAAAGGAGAAGGAAAGGTACTGAAGCAGTTTATTGTCAGTAGATTAGCCACAATAGTGCAAGCTATAACACTATATTTATTCGGTAGAATGCTTTACTGTACCTGAGTAAACAGCTTTAGAACCTCTCTGTTTGCTTAGGATAGCAGCTGCCATATTCACTTGGTCTGAGTGACATCACATCCAGCCTGAGTTTCCCTGCTCAGTCATAGCTCTGGGCTCAGATTACAGCAGGGAGGGGAGGAGGGAGGGAGAGAGGAGCAAACTGAGCATGCTCAAGCCCTAGCCCTGGAGGTTTAAGCTGAAAACAGGAAGTCTGATACAGAAGCCCATGTGTACACAATAGAAGGAAAGAAATGTGGTGTTTCTTTTGACCGAGGACTCAGGGAAGCATTACTTTGAGGGTTTACTGATGTATTTATATAGACCTTTCTGATAAAGCTTACTTAATTTCAACATTTCCTTCTCCTTCAAGCCCCCTTTTTTTGTCCTTCTCTATGTAGAAACGTTTGGCTTTTTTCCACGTATTTGCACCAATCTCTGCGGTGCTTGCCCAATATGCTCTGATGAATTGCATGCAAGTGCGCCTATTGACACCAGTGAACCTTGTAGGTACTGCCACCCTGAACATGGCAGTTCAATGATTCCCATAACAGTCTGTATTAGTGATGGGCGAATTTGCGCCATTTGCCGCGAAATTCGCGAAACAGCTAAAAATTTGCGAAACTGTGCCGGCATCCCATTTTTAACACCAGCGTCTGTTTTTTTTTTACGCCGGCGTCAATTTTTTTTGACACCAGTGAACTTTCGTCAGCGAATTTTCGTGGGTGTTTCGTGAATTTATTCGCCGGTGGCGAATCGCACAAATTTGCTGCGAATTTGCGCCTGGCGAATAAATCCGCCCATCACTAGTCTTTATCAATAGACGCAAGAGATTTGTTCCCATAAAAGCACACATTAATCAAACACCATCCATAATGAACTGTTGTTTTTTTCATCTTTGTAACTTAAAATAAATAATTTCTATGTGCCGATAGCCTTATTCGCTGCATAGTATGACCTTTTGCCAGTATTATTGTCCCTTTCATTTGCTCCCACCAGTCTGAGAGCAAAATACTGAGTGCAATGTTCTGTACCTATCCAGGAAGAAAACATACTCAGCAGAATTTGTCAATTATTAACACGGGCGCATAGAGTGCCAGTTCTGTCTATTAAATATTTCATGCGATAACCTTGTCATCTGTTAAACCTGAATGATACAGGAAATGGTCTAACCGTTTATGCCCTCTGTACTTAATATTAATCCGAAGAGCTGTCCTTGTCTCTGTCTAGCACCTCTTTCAATTGCAGAAACAGATTAATGGAAACCTATGAGCAACATTTTAATGTACTGCTTGTAATTTAAAGGAACATTGCACCAAATAGAAGGCAAAGCAAAGCAGAATAGTACTCATATAGCTGAAGGATGTTTAAATTAATTGTTGTTGCCTGCTAAGCAAGCATTCTTTTGTCATTGGAATTCTGGTGCCATTGAGTTCATGGGCAGCACCCACTCATTTGAATAAATGAAAATATATAGATCCTAACACAATTTTATTAAGTAATCCCTGTAATCTTTATTATTCTCAATAACCATTACCTCCCTGATTTTTCAAGACATTTCTTTTAATTGATGGCCACATTTCTGCAGTATATATTGGCAGACACACATACAGAGCAAGCAGCCATATAACACTCCTTTTGACAGGCAATTCTATTTTTAAAACAAGGCTGTAAATTAATTTTTAAAAAAAGATGAAGGAGAATGCTATTTTAGGCACTGGAGAGCTACGCTTGATAGATTAGAGCCCCAGTTTTGTAATAAATTAAGGGTGAATGTAACACTGCTGCAAGTGAGCTGGTACTTTAATGCATTTGACTTTGAGTTCCCTTTCTAGACACAACCTCTATCATCTTTTAATAAAATTATATTGTTTTAAAAAATCGCCAAATACTCATATATTAAACAACGCATTATGCAAGTTCAAGCTGTGTATGTATGTGAAAAGACAATGCCAGAATTTGACAGAAAATGTAAAAGTATGCTTTTTTTTTCTTTACAAACTGTGGAAATCCATATTCCTTTGTTCCATCCCTTGCTAATCTTGTGGCTTGTACAGCAGGAAATGAACTGGCGCCCCAATGTGCCAAAGCAAGAATAAATGATAGGAATTTCTAATATATTTGCTCTTGTGATAACCTCCATTTTTATTGCATTTTAATATCTGTCTTAGTAAAAGGCATAATATGTCATTTTCATTTAAAGCTACAGAGAAAGTTTTGGTCTGATAGCTTAATATTGGATATAAAGCAGCTGTTAGCTTTTAAACAGGTGTACATGCTGATTGGTTGCTATGGGTTACTGCCCCTGGGCAAAGTGCCTTTTATTACATAACCCCCAAAATGCTTGCTGTCACTATTTAGAATTAAATGTATATGTTGGACCGGCTATTTGGCATTCTTCATCTGAGCAGTCTCCAAAGACAGTATGTGAAATAGGAAATCTCAAAATAAGTGAAAAAGACCCACTGACAGTAAATGCAGTAGCAAGAATAGGTATAGCCTAAGGCATTTTGTGCCAAATGGTCTCTTACTCATAGTCTATGAGTAAAGGTGGCCATACACGGGCCGATAAAAGCTGCCGACAGACCGTGTCGGCAGCTTATTGGCCCGTGTATGGGGGCCCCCGACGGGCTTCCCGTCGTTGATGCGGTCCCGCGATCCGACCGCCCGTTTGTGAGAGCTGGATCCGATCGTTGGGCCCTAGGGCCCACGATCGGATCTGCCCGATATTGCCCACCTTCAAGGTGGGCATATCGGAGGGAGATCCGCTCGTTTGGCGACATCGCCAAACAAGCAGATCTATCCGTGTATGGCCACCTTAAGTGCCCATTTTGCACAAAACGCATTAGGCTACACATGTCCTAATAAACATTTTTTAAATCTTAGAATTATTCTTGCTACCGCATTTACTATCAGTGGCTCTTTTTAATTTATTTTGAGATTTCCAATTCTAGGCGACCCTTGAACTAGAGTTTTTCGTGATAAGACCACAATATGATTTTATTTTAAATTTGTATGTATACTTACTCCTTAGGAGCAGATATACACGCCAATTGTGAACGATGCAAGAAATATGAGAAATATGTACAGTTCTAGCGCCAAACATGTGACACTTGATTAGACAGAAGAGATCATACTTTTAAAGTTTGAAAGATTAGAATACCCCCTATCTCCTTTTTTCCAGAAGAGAATGATGAGGCACCTGAAACGGCATTTCTTGTATGTCCCTATTTCTTCACCGTAGTTTCGTGCCTCACCAGCCGTTCAGTATTTCTATTCTTCCTCTGTTTTTTTTTTGCATTTTAAACATAGCTTCCATTTATCAAGCCTTTTTTGTGCATTTGTGTTTTTATTTCTCCATGCCGGAGCAAGTCCCTTGAAGAGGCAGGAAGTACCTTAGTCGTGAGGAATGCCTCTACCATCGGATTCCCTTTGAGCCCAGTGACAATTGCTGGGTTATTTTTATTCAAAGCCGCATCCTTTCCACTCAGGCCTGAATTAGCTGCTCCCACAGGAAGTCTTTCCTGAATAAAAATCATCGCCCTTTTGGATTTCTGTTTTTTTTGCCACTGGGCAAAGCGACAATGAATATGGGTCAGAGTATTTGGGGATGAGCTTTCTCTTATGGAATTTTGTTCTTCAGAAGACGATGAGCTCACTTATTTTATTAAAGGACTATGTTGTTGGGTTCAGCAGAGCCTTAGAGGTTTTTTTATTAGCAATGGAAACCACATAACTGGAAAGCTGATGTCTCAGTGTACTTCACTTTCCAAGTATATTGTGTGTATTTTAAAATCACACTTGTTCATGGTGAACTGGAAATATTTCATATATTAAATGAACATCAATAACTTTTTTTTCCCATGAGCCACATTCAAATATAAACAAAGTTGTGGAGAAACACAATAATGAAACATGTTCCTGGGGGGTGGCAAATAAGGGCTGTGATTGACTATTTGTTATCCCCTATATGGACTGGCAGCCTACAGGAGACTCTGTTTGGCCTTACACCTGGTTTTTATGCAACCAAAACGTACCTCCAAGCCAGGAAATAAAAAAATAAGCACCTGCTTTGAGGCCACTGAGAGCACCTTTAAAGTCGTTGGTGAGCAATATATTGCTCCGGAGACACAGGTTGGGGACCACTGGCTTAGAGAAACTGGAGGTGTGCAGTCTCGATGTGGCACTGCAAGGCATTTTTGGCCCTCAGTCTGCCCACTGACTCCACATACTTTGTTTTATGTTATCACCATTGCAATATACTTTGGGTCTTTAGGGTTATAGGGTATAGGTATAGGCCCACAACATGAAAGAAGTTAGACAGCATTGGTTTAGGGCATGTCTTACAAACGTTAGAAGAAATCCACCAAAAAGAAATGGGACTTATAATATAAATGTGACAGGTGGGGATACCACTATAGTAAGCAGTCTCCGTAACATGAAACAAAATCTGCCAGGCCTCATTTTTGTTACTACTGATTGCTTGATTTACCTGCCCAGATTTTAAATCTCAAAAATTAGATATAAATACGGGATATTTTGGGTACTCACATTGCTTCGGTTCGGCCGGGCAGAAGGATTTGGCCAAATCCTGCTGAAAAAGGCCGAATCCTGCCCGAATCCCGAACCGAATCCTGGATTCAGTGCATCCCTAGATAGGACAACACCCCAAGTATAGGTTTAAAGGCATACTGTACAGTTCAATCCCCTCCGATACTACAGAACCTAAAATGAATGCAGAATGGTCCCATATGCAGTATATACAGTTGGGCCAGACACTGGATAGTTTGAAGCACAAAAACAACCCAAAAGTATATATGTTTGTCATTTTGTTCTATTCGTTTTATGAACATTAAACATGAAATTATAATTTCCGGTACTGCTGGAAGTCATTCTGCCTCTCGCTTGTGCACTTTGGCTCAGACTTAGAGCAGAGATCGTGACCCTGGGGAGAGTCAATATTTAACTGTAACCAGTGTCCTTTTAACTCAACTGTTTGATTTCACCCAAAATATTTCTCACTTGCCTACGAGATTCATTTGAAGTGTGTGATATATGTCCCTCGTTTCCAAAGCAGGGCCAAACTGTGTACATTTCTAAGCAGAGACATTTTTTTCTGGCAACATTTTACAGTTCTGTTTATATTATCTGACAAGCTGTTTCTTGATGCCCCATCACAACCAATATTGAACTTTATAAAGGAAAAAATGTACATTGCCATAGCATTCTGAAATCCTTTCTTAGACCTAACCTATAAAATACTTCTAAATGTGCATCTGCTTAATGTGCCATTTTAGTACCACCACTAGTGCACTTTTCCTCTGATCAAATAAGCAGACACAGTTGCCTTGACAGCCTCTTATTTAAAGGGTGTTATAAAGAAATTCAAGTGATAATGGTCTGTATTATTTTTTTTATGGAAGTTTCCAAAAAACATGTACAGCAATCCACAAACCTAATGGGAGTTACAGGTTTGAGAGGGATAGAGAGCCATCTAAGATCTGTCATATATGAGTCTGTCTGTCCTTCCCCAGTAATTTCCCACTTTATTTTTTTATATAAGCAAAGAGCTAACCTTTTAATCATTACTGTATGTAACTGAATGTGTGCCTCCACTTTTGCATCAGTTCCTGGAAACCATACCTTCTCGCATTAGAGCTGCTTCAAAATGCGCCTGGGTAGAAGGACAGGCTATTATATAGTTGGACTTAATGGCTTCAACTGGAGTGGAGGATCAGCATCTCCTGTTTTTTGCATTTCTTTGTCATTGCTTTGGGTACCAAACATGTCACTAAAAATAGGGGAGGACATAGGAATCCCATATAGGATATCCCTAATAAAATTTTGAAAAATATTTGCAGTGCATGTGGATTTTGAGGTATTTATCTTTTTATTCAGCAGCTCTCTAGTTCTCAATTTTCAGCAATCTGGTTGCTCGGGTCCAAATTACCCTATCAACCATGTATTGATTTGAATAAGAGACTGGAATATGAAAAGGAAAGGGCCTGAATACATAATAAATAAAAAGTTGCAATAACAGTACATTTGAAGCCTTATAAAGCATTTGATTTTTTGATGGGGTCAGTGACCCCCATTTGAAACCTGAAAGATTCAGAAGAATAATTAAAAAACTAGAAAAAAGATAAAATGATGGCCACATGAAAAGTTGTTAAGAAGTAACCATTCTACATATTAAACTTTAACTTAAGGGTGAACCACCCCACAAAAATGCACAACACAATGTGCCAAGCAATGAGGGGCTGAAAGTAAAGTTACAGACACCCCATTGCTGTGTCTCACTGGCTTTGTCAAAAAACCTTTCAACAACTTTTTCATACACAGAACAGGAACACATACATAGGGAACACATAGTTCACAAAGAAACCCTAGACTCATGCATGGACCTCAACAGAGAAATGAAGCTGTAAGGAAAACACATCAACAGAAGCTATATGAGATTTGCATGTGTCTGTAATGGGAATAGTGCCCAGTAGATGGAACATCCATGAGCACGGAGCCTAAAACAACACCGACACATTGCTGGAACGTTCCTTTAACGCTTGATGACTTCAGGACAAATCAAATGATGTCTGTTTCCTAGAGACACCCTCTCATATATTGCTGCATACATAGGACATAGACTCTTTTGGCTATGTACCTACTGTACTGAACTTTCAGTTGTAAGGTATCCAGCTTAGTGCCAGATCAAGATCATAGCCAATCATAGTATCAAAAATCTTTCTGAAACCTAAGAGACATGTAAATTTGAACTCAAATATTAGCACCTTCTATGCACAAGGAAACATTCTTTAACATTCCCCATTCCCTTTGCACCATTATCTATTGTACTATCATGCCTATTAGGGAGTTTACACCTTACATTTCATATTTTCAATACAGTATTTGAATATATGTTATTTTTTTGCTCACATTCTACAAGTTATTTAAAACTCATATATCACTTTTTGATGGGACGCTGTGATTTTTTTTACCGATTGTCAAAATAACTAATCTTGGTTCCAAGAGACAGTTGTACAAAGATAGATGGAGATGACTAGCTATGTTGCAGATCCAAATTTGAAGTCCAAATGTCCCAAAAGTAATCAACCCAATGTACTCCTCAGGGGCACCATAAGGAAGCCAACATGTGGACCAAATATGCATTGGGCAGGTTACTCTAGGCAAATATGGACTTTATTTGGTTCTGGTCAGCCAGTATTTGGTGTGCTCTCATGGTTATCCTGCTGTACCTGGCTACTGATGGGCATATACTTTATTAATTTGTCTGAATATGGATTTCTCTCATGATTTTATTTAAATTTGGGATTTACCCTTCATGTAACCATTTTTGAAACCCATCTCCTATATGATCCCCTCTGTGCTATTTCTAATAGATGCTTTTAGCAACAAAACCATTAATACATTTTTTTGCATAAGGAATAAAGATTTTTGTATATTCATTAAACCTTGGTTGAAATGCAGTTCAATTTAGGAGGGTTCCTTTTTTCCATTTTTTGTTTAGAGTTATTATAATCCCCCCTGGAAGCTCCCATCTATTTTAGTTGATTTCCTGTGGAAAGGTGTTCTAAACTTTTTTTGTGTGCATTTCTGGGGTCAAGCAACTCTTTTTCTGCTTTCTATGACTCCATGTGAACAAAAATGTCAAGAGATGTTTAACCATGGACCAGAGTGAGTAATCCGATTCTCATGAAATTTCAGACATGGGTCAATTTAATATCTGACGTATTTAACAGTGGTGATCACCTGTACAGTATTTAATAGCCAACAGTTGGTCTATGGTTGCCTGGCTGGTGTCAAAATACCAATTTTCAAGGCACCCCAAGACAGATAGCTTCCAAAAATATGGCATTGAGTTGCTTTCTAGTAGACCTTTAGTCTACTAGAATATCATGCAGAAAAATTAAATAAACCCAATAGTTTGGGGTTTGCTTCCAGTAATTATTAATTCTATCTTAGTTTGGATCAGGTACATGATACTGTTTTATTATTACAGAGAAAAAGGAAATCATTAAAAAAATATTTTTTTGGATAAAATGGAGTTTATAGGAGATGACTTTCCCATAATTTGGAACTTTCTTGATAACAGGTTTTTGGACAATGGATCCCATACCTGTATCTACATTTTGTGGTTCTAGGTCTCAGAACAGTCCCTTGTACTTGATGGTAACCAAAGGTGGTCAAAGACAGGCAGATTAAAGTTGCCGATATCGGTCCTTTAGACCACTTCGGCATCTTATCTGTCCATGTGTGGGGGCTCCCGACGGGTCCTCCCGATCGATATCGGGCCAAAAATCGGTGACGTTTTTCTCGGATTAGGGACTGCATCGGCTAGTTGATGCAGTCTTACGACCTGTCTGCACCCATTCGCAGCATTGTAATCCCCAGGGTTGAACGTTTGGATTTACCCGATATCACCCAACGTAAATGGGCATATAGGATTAAGATCCGCTGGTTTGGCGATGAACGGATCTAATAGTGTATGGCCACCTTAAAGGAGAACGAAAGCCCCAGGGCGCAAAACCCCTCCCCCCCTCCCCTCCGTTGCCCCCCCTCCCTCCTCCCCCCTGGCCTACCCCTCCCCCTGGGCAAATGCCCCTAACTTGTTACTCACCCCTCTGCGCAGGTCCTGTCCATGGAGTTCGCAGTCGCCATCTTCTTCCACTCGCGTCTTCTTCCTGCTCTGACCGGCGTTTTCTGGCGCATGCGCAGTAGGAACAGTTACCGGTACGGCTCTACTGCGCATGCGCCGAATGTCACGAAGTGAAATCGGAAAACTTCGTGACATTCGGCGCATGCGCAGTAGAGCCGTACCGGTAACTGTTCCTACTGCGCATGCGCCAGAAAACGCCGGTCAGAGCAGGAAGAAGACGCGAGTGGAAGAAGATGGCGACTGCGAACTCCATGGACAGGACCTGCGCAGAGGGGTGAGTAACAAGTTAGGGGCATTTGCCCAGGGGGAGGGGTAGGCCAGGGGGGAGGAGGGAGGGGGGGCAATGGAGGGGAGGGGGGAGGGGTTTTGCGCCCTGGGGCTTTCGTTCTCCTTTAAGCTGCATGAGAAACAACTTTTTCTTGCAGCACACCACTTAGTTATCACTGCAGGATGCATTCATATCCCAATTGTGTCATCCAGACTGTGTAGGGAAGAAGCACCACACCTAAATTGGTCTGAAGTAAGCTGCAAGAACCATATTGGTAACAAAATAATCTTATTGGGTTTATTCAATGCTGGAAAATCCCAGGTCATTGGCATTCTTTTCTATAAGAGATCCCATAGCTCCATAATTATATTTTTACCTTCCATTGTATAATGTGAGATGTGTAACTTTTTCATGTGACTCAGCAACTGTCTCTGCTTAATTTTATCATCAAAGGAGACAGAAACCATTGAAAAGCATATGGGGACCTCTGTCAGGAATAAAACTACACTAATGAATTAGAATTTTAGGATGTATATTATAAAGGATGTATTATGATTAAGTTACATAGTTACATAGTTAAATTGGGTTGAAAAAAGACAAAGTCCATCAAGTTCAACCCCTCCAAATGAAAACCCAGCATCCATACATACACCCATCCCTACTTTTAATTAAATTCTATGTATAAGTTATATAAGTGCCTTTGCCTTTAGCTTCATACAATCAACTTGCATGTTTATAATTCTATACCTCAAATATCCTATATGTCCAATGTGTTTACGGCAAATGCTGATGTTTTATCCATCTGTCACAGGGATGCTGAGAATACTGAATTCCTTAATTCCTCATTGCCTTGTGATACATGCGCTCCTGGACTTGCACTGCTCAAGCCAGCTGTGACACAACCCAAGACGTGCATTTAGACACCATTCAGAAACAACATTCAAGGACATTTTTTTCCTGAAAATCCGGTGTGCAGAATGATGGGTTCCTGGCCAACAACAATCCTACCACATCTGTTTATCATTGAATCATAAATTATGTCATTGAATTCACAGTATCTGCTTCAATTCAATGAGAAAAATGACTAATGCATTAGTTATGGGGGTTTGACGCAAACTCCGATATTTCCACATGTTGGAGACAGCTGGCTTAGAATGAGACTCTATGACACGTAAACTAAAATTCTATTAATAGTTACAGTATGTTTTTTTTTTTTTTTTTAAGTTTTGAATTCCAGCATGGTTTTTGGTTGTATGGACTGGAAAACAGGATAAGGGAGTCTGCTGATAGATGATGATGCAGATAAAGAATCTGTGCCCTACTCTTCCTGTAAAGTGAATTACGGAAAAATGGTATTTGAGTACATTGGGCCAGATTCAATTCAGTGAGAAAAGGGTTTATCATGAACGGGATTCAACTTGAGACGCAATTCAATTGAGAATTATCTCAAGGTTTATCACGTGAAAACTCTATTGAAGTCTATTGGAAAAAACTGAAAAATTAATTTGGAGAAAAGTTTTTTTCTCCTCAAATTGAATCTCGTCCATGACTTTTCACATGATAAACCACGAGAATACTTCTTATAATTATTATTATAGAACCTTATTTGTTCTATCAGCAGGCAATGATACAAACGGGCCAGGGCATTACAAAGATGTAGCAGCAGAAAGCTGATCCCTATATTAGCATTGTCCTAGTAAATGTCTCCTGTTGTGAATTCTACATGGTTTGGTGATTATGTTTCAGTTCATCTGCACCTTGGTGGCAGTGAACGGCCAGTTACCTCCTGTAAATTTAAAGGGCAACTAAAGTCTAAAATACAACAATGTTACAAATACTGTATTTTGTATACAAAATATAAACATGAACTTACTGCACCAGTAGCCTAATAAGACTAATGATTTATGCTTTCAAAGTTGGCGCAGGGGGCTGTCATCTTGTAACTTTGTTAGACATTTCTGCAATATCAAGACTCGCACATGCTCAGTGTGGTCTGGGCTTCAGTTGGGAGGCTAAGCTTAGGGATCGTCATAAATTATCAAAACAGCACAAGTCAATTAATATCTGCCATAGAAGCCAATACAGCAAGACTGATTAATAATCAGAATATAAAGACTGCACTGAGTCTCTGGATACAAATCTCTACAGGAATCCAACATTGCTGCTCGAGTTCTGGGAAGTAAGGTGAGTATGATCATTTACATGCACAGCAGTTGGGGACCGTCTGACAATTCCTATTCACAGCAGTAAAAGAAGGGGGAATTTCACTGCATACAGTCAGGTTTATTATAAAAACAGTAGACATTTTTTAATTTAAGTATATTGGATATAGATTTATTTTTCATTAACGAAAGTAAAAATGGGATTTTATATTTTTGCCTTTACATCCCCTTTAAGAGCCTAATTTCCGTTTTTGAAACCGGAAATTTGGCTCTGCTAGTGCAGAAAGCGCAGTACGCCCTTGCTGCGCTAGTGATGCAGCCCCCTTTGACCCGCTCCGATGCTAGTGCGGAGCGGGAGAGGGTGGCGGCATCGGGGTTGCTGCCTTAGGCACCAGCAGCCCGCGGATCGCCACTGGGGCAGCCTTTAGGGGTAGGGAGGGAAATCGTGTGACTTTTTATCAAAAAAAAAAGTAAAAAATGTTTTCCCCTTCCCACCCCTAATTTGCATATTCAAATTAGGGTTTGGTTCGGTATTCGCCATATCTTTCGCAAAGGATTCGGGGGTTCGGCCAAATCCAAAATAGTGGATTCGGTGCATCCCTATATCAGTCATATCGTCATATTAATTGCCGCCTAAACCGGCAACTCTAAATATACAGTGATCCTGATCAGTTGCCTGAAAGAGATCCAAAGATTAAAAGTTGGCAATGATTTATGCTGTTGAGAAGAAGAATATAATACAATGGCAGGGATTCAACCATCTTAGCACATAGATACAGTGGTTCTCCCATCTATTGGTGATACATGGACATAAAGATATTATAAGTCACTGTGTTTGTAACTTTGTTGGGGTCATTGTCCTGTTAAAAGATCAAATGGAAGATCCTAAAGATGCAAGCTAACTGCATACAGAATCATTGTCCTGCTGAAAGGTAAACTTTTGCTCAAAGTCTCTTTTTTTTTAAGCAGATGAGAGCAGGTTTCCTCTATTTTGAATCTCAGGATGATCAGATATTATGTTACAAATATTGAATCTCAGCCATAAGGTTTATGGCATCTGGCACATATCGGAGTAAGTGGAGAAGTGCCCAGAACTGTCCTATACTATTTGAATTGTGCCAAATGCTCTTTTCTGTACTGAAAATTGCTACTTCTGGCAGTCTCAGGTATTTTGAATTCAATCCAATGGACAGTACCAGTGAAAGCATGGGGAACTTCTCTAAAAAGAGAATTTCCAACATAACTTCAAATTGTGGCTGCTGCATACATTAAATTGACGCAATTGTGTTTGCGATTTGATACAAACCAATTACAAGTTTACTATGTAGTTGTAGCAGTGTAGTTGGCGTCACTTCCAAGCACTCCTTCAAACAACATTTGTATTCGAGTCAATGGGTGCAAGTCTGGTACTTCTATTGCCACAAACTAACTATGGGAACCCTGGAGCACCCACCATGTCTAGGGTGATAGTAGCTCCAGGGTTTGCCATTGCCAGTAATTTCATTTGCGCTCCATTCACTGGATGAAGCAGGAAGGAGGTATTGGAAACCCTGTGGAAGTGCAGAAGTGTGTTTGGATGCAGCTGACTATAACATTTTAAAATGTAACCAGTTTCCTCATGCGTCTCTACTTTATTGACTTTACTACCTACACATTTACTCCCTTTGCCTTGCAGGAAAATGAGTGGTCAGAGTTCTTATCAAAGAAGGATGTGGAAAGAAAAACAAGACATATATTAAAATGAAACAAATACTTCACTCGTTTGTTGTTGTACATTAAAGAATACACATTATATAGAAAAATCTGCAGTCCTATCAGTCATGCCTTACAGGGCAACGGGTTTAAACAGTTAAGTAAAGGCACAGGTCAGTGCTGCTTTTCCGACTGTAGAATGCATCAGAGCAGCTAGCGATGAGGCCCCTTTGCTCGTGCAAAGACTTTCAGCAGTCAAACAATATCACATTACCCAGATTGTATAAATAGTACGAATGATTTCCGCTCCCAGATATATAATGCAGGTATCTCTTTACAAAGCCCCAACTTCAGGCCAGCTGAATGCCTTAACAGTGCATAGAAATACTGCAGCCTCTTAATCCCTTTAGCAACAAAGATCTGTTTCTTTGCTTAGCATGCAGTAGGCCTCAGAGGCCTGTGTGCCTTGGCTTGTAGGCCAAACGCCTCCTGTTTACAATTTCCCCATTCCTGTTTTTAATGTTGTTCCGAGACCAAGCACAAAGGACTAGTTTTGTCCTGGAGAAAGAGGGGAGCTATTAGAAGAGGACAGGAGGAAGGAAGGGAATTCCGAAGAGACAAGCCCAGGAGGGATTAACATGTACAGCTGTTCCCTCAGGGACACAAGCTTTATGCTTTTATAATTTCCTCTCTGTTTCACATTTTTAATGTTTCATTTCCTTTTTCCCTACTGTTTTCTGAATCCCCTTCACAATTTTACAAGCAATGTTTCAGACAAATTGGTTGCAATTTTATTGGATTACTTAAGTGTTTTTGGTGTTTTTTCTTTGCTTATTTTATTTTAATGATGTCCACTGAGCTGCACGAATTTAGCATATTCATACCTTTATAGCCAAGTCTGATTTGCCACTCGATGCCATATTTATTGATGCTGACGTATCTAGAAACAATGATTTAACTGTAACTGCGAGTTAAAGTGTCAGGAGCAGCAGAATTCTTGGATATAGGAATAGTAAAAATACACACGTTAATAGTTCTGGTTTCTGCAGTGCAATTTTCCAAATTTTATAGGGATAAACTGAATTCCTAATACAGGTATAGGGCCTGTTATGCTGAATGCTCGGGACCTGGGGTTTTTCGGCTAATGGATTTTTCTGTAATTTGGATCTTCATTCCTTAAGTCTACTAGAAAATCATGTAAACATTGAATAAACCCATAGGCTGGTTTTGCTTCCAATAAGAATTGATTACATCTTAGTTTGGATCATGTACAGGGTACTGTTTTATTATTACATTGAAAAATGAAATCATTTCTAAAAATGTGGATTATTTGGATAAAATGTAATCTATGGTAGATGGCTTTGCTGTAATTCGGAGCTTTATGGATAACGAGTTTCCGGATGACTGATGCCTTACCTGTATACCAAAACTTTCACAAAACACACTGCTGAATATCTCACAGAATCTGAATATTTAATATTTTGAATATTTAAGTGGGAGAATAAAATATGCTGCTCTTTTTTCCCATATTTTGATTTTTCTTTCAATTGTATAGCTTTAGCATCAAGCTTACTGCCCAGGCTGGTAAAATTTCCGGTTAGGTGGCAACCCTAGATGTGAGCAAATAATTATCATTTGCAGTTGTCCAGAGAATTCAAGTCACATTTATGGGCAGTAGCATAATTATAATCTCTATAGCTAACAAAAAACACCCTCCCCAGCCTCTCTTGGGGAATGGGGGTGCAAGTCGGCATGGGGCAGGAAGTGGCAGGAGTGGGAGGAGGCGGGGAGTGGGCGGAGGCTGGGAGTGGGTGGAGGCAACACGGGAAGTGGGAGGGAGGGTTGAGTGGATGGATGGGGATCAGATTGCGCCGGGCCCCTCTGAAGATTTTTATGCTAGGGGGCCTGGCGCACTCTAGTTAAGCCGCTGCTTATGGGGAAATGTAATAAAAGTCATTACAAAAAGTAGAGGCTGCGCAAAATATGATTGCTTTGTGGGAATTTAATATAGCTTTTGCAATCCAATACATTTCCAGTGTGCAGTGCGTATAACTAATTTTACCAAAAAAGTCACTACAATGCCACCTCTAAGCAGGCCTTCCATACTGTATGTGTTATGAGTAATAACAATTTGCAATATCATGACTATTGAATGAAGAATATTACATTGCAAAATGGGATTTTGTAAAAAAATATTTATGGGCATTTTTACCATTTACAATTCCTGCCGCTGAGATTCAGCTGAACTCCCAAACAGAAACCTGAATGAGATACACTCTTAAAATGTTATATTAAGCATGATATATTTTATTATATTATTTTATATTAAGAATATTTGCGTATTTTTGTTAATCTGTGTCCAAACACAATCAAGAAAATAATTCTTTTGGAACCATTTTGCCTGGAGGCAATACAAAAGCATTTAATCATTTAAATGGGTGGTTCATCTTTAAGTTAATTTTTTAGTATGTTATAGAATGGCAAATCCTAAAAAACTTTTGAAATGGTCTCCATTTTTTTTAAATTTTTTTTTAATAGTTTTTGGATTATTTGCCTTCTTCTTTTGACTCTTTCAAGCTTTCAAATGGAGGTTACTGACCCCATCTACAAAACAAATGCTCTGTAAGGCTACAAATGTATTGTTATTGTTACTATTTATATTACTAGTCTTCCTCTTCAGCCCACCTATTCATATTAGAGTCCTTTATTCGAATCAATCTCTGGTTGCTAGGGTAATTGGAATCTTGCAACCAGGTTGTTGAGATTTGAAACTGGAGAGCTGCTGAATAAAAAGCTAAATAACTCAAAAACCACAAATAATAAAAAAAAATTAAAGCCAGTAGCGAATTGTTTCAGAATATCACTCTCTACATTATACTAAAAGTTAATTTAAAGGTGAACAACCACTTTAATATGACTAATGAAAACCCAGAGGCGCAATAAAAGGCTATTACATTGAAAGAAAATACAAAAAAGTTTAAAAAATCTGAAATACACAAGCAGGATTTCATCGTTTGAACGAACGATTCTACTTTGACCGCAAATGGCCAAATTCTATGTAAAAAAAACTTTGACTTCGATATTCGAAGTCGAAGTATTCCAATTCGATGGTCGAACTTTTTCTACTTAAAAATTCGACCCTTGATAAATCTGCACCCAAATGTCACCAGGAATTGAATAATCCAGGGCATCTTTAGGTAAATTCTCTTTTGTGTTTTACCCCTCGGTTAAATTATAGCGTTTTAAAATGGAGTGAATGTACATCACAAGTCATATCTTTAGTTGAGAAAAAATATGTCAGGCAAAACACCTTAAACCGCCCTGTGCGTTTGTAATAATATTTGTCCCACAGCGATGCCATTTTAGGAATCCGTTAATCCCTCAAGGTGATAAGAGAATCCTGTGCAGGACAATGGGGTGGCATTAGAAGCGCTCTGTTCCAGCTGCAGGCACCTCAGAATATGGGATCTAATATCCTGCTAGTTTTCAGTATAACTTTTTACATGACTTACTACTAAGCGTTCTTCATCTGTGGTTATTTGGTAGGAATTTGTGGCTGCTCCAGGCTGATTTAACATTGTTTTGCTGGATATTTATTTAACTGTGGGATAGCGAGAGACCAGACTGTTCACTTAAAATGTCTTTAACTATTGCCCGCTGCTAACTGATAAACTCATTATACTAGGCACTAGGCAGTTGTGGATTTTAATAAGAAGAAATATATTACATAAATGTCAAGCAAGTAAACATTCTCGTTATGGTCTCTCTTGGGTTTATTTGTTAATAAGGACTAGGAGTAAGTGCAGTTAGTGACACCAATTTGCAGCACAAGACACGTCTGTGTTGCTCTTTAGTAACTGATTAAAAATCCAATGCCAAGTACAGTACTGACAGGTATAAAATAATGCAGCTCTGTACCTAAATGCATGTGCTGCCATATGTACCGGCACAACAGTTACATTTGGCAGTGCAAAGAGTTGAGTCTGTGGGCACTAATAGTAAATTCCAGGGTGGCAAGATGCAAAGTGCAGATGAATATTTCATTTTCATTTGCAGAATAAGCAGCATGACAGCTCCCTTTTATTTCTACAACTGAATGTTGCGGCCCAATAGTTTACTGCCCTTTTGAAGAATAATGCAAAGCTTTTTTTATGAACTGGATATTTCATGTGAGCTATAATGAGATGATTTTTTCTTTTTACCTCCTGTATCTGTCAGTATTTGTATATAATCTGTATGTTTCATGTATGCGCCCTACTATTTTACATCACTGTGGAATATGTTGGCAATTTATAAATGCTTGTTAACAATAATAATACTAATGTTAATTTTACAGGTGCAGGATCTGTTATGCAGAATGCTCAGAACTTGTTTTTTTTTTCAGATAAGGGGTCTTTTTGGATCACCTTACTAAAAATCATGTCAACATAAAATACACCCAACAGGATTTTTTTTTGCATCAAATAAGGATTGAATATAGCTAGTTGGGATCAAGTACAAGGTATTGTTGTATTACAGAGAAAATGAAATTATTTGAATTATTTGATTATAATGGAGTCTAGGGGAGACTCCTGTAATTCAGAGCTTTCAAGATAATGGGTTTCCTGATGATGGACCCCATACCTATAATAATAACTTTGCAATTAAATTAGAATTAAATGTTCATATGCGATTGCATCTTACAAATTAGGGGAGTATCCAAAAGCATGGTAAGAATCTGTTATTCTTATAGGGAAAATTTTGAACTTGTTTCTGCCACATGCCTAGCAGCACAGAGCTATAACTGCTCTACTGCATCTACTAAACCTACGTCCATATGAGCAGCAGTAATAGTAGCCATACACTTTCTGCTCTTAATTAGCCCAACCATCGTCATCTGTTAGTGTGTAACAAGCCCTTCCATTCTCAAATTAACTAGAAGCCCGAGGATGTCGGTCATTGTATTTCAGCAACAGCTGGGAGGCAGCACACCCGAGAAGCCTATGTTTTGTTTTACTAACCAGCTGTAACCTCCTCCTCTATACATGTTGCCTATGCAGCCAACAGGCTAATAGGTTCCATTTTTTGCCTTGTGCAAAACTGAAATTATTCTTAAATGGTAACCCTGTTATTTAGTGTGGAAACTTCCGTTACTACATGGTATATACCAGGGGTGTCCAAACTGCGGCCCGAGGGCCACATGCGGCCCAGGATGCATATGAATGCGGCCCAGCTTGGTTCCCGAGGAAACGTCATGTCGCAAAAGATATAGGAAGAGGGGGGACTCTGCCCATTGCCCAGTTAGTAATAATAATATAATAATAAGTCTATTTAATATCCAGGTGTCCCATATTTCAGTGTATAGCTCCATCTGGTTATCCAACTGGCATTGTAGTTCTTTTGTGTGTATTTCCTTTACTTTTACAAACCAAACATGTTTGTGTATTTCATGTGTGGCCCCAGACAATTTTTCTTTTTCCAATGTGGCCCTGCGAGCCAAAAGTTTGGACACCCCTGGTATATACTCATAGTATATACTGAAAGAATACGTATTAATGTCATAATGTTGCTTGTTTAAGAGCCTTGAGGGGTGTGTATATATATATATATTTTTTTTGATCAGGGCAGCACCGTATCATCCCCTGTTGCATGCTGAAAAATCACTATAGTGCGTCATTTGTTCTAGACCGTAATGCAATTTATAATTGACCCTATAGTGTATCAATAGACCCGAGCACAAAAAATACCCTACAACTGAAAATTACCCTTTAAAGCAGAAAAGTTTATTTAGACCAGAATGTTTGAAAAGTTGAGAGAAATGAGATTGTAATAAAGTATCAGTATCATTGTATGCCCCATCTCATCCCCCTAATTGTTTCCAGTGAAGTGCAGCCCACTCTTTGTTAAACAAATTTGTTTTGCAGTCCTTGGTGATTTGGGTATTTGTACTGTTTTAAATATTATTTTCAATAACTAAAAAACCCTATAATAGAGTTTATTGGAAAGTCACAGTAAAATGGAGGATTAGAAGAAGTCTTTAGCAGGCATCGGCACGGGACAGTGATTAACTGTGTCTCAATTCATTAGGGACATCCACTCTAAACCCTTCCTTCCTACCCAAAGTGGAAATGTCATTAGTTTCAACTGGATTTCAAGAGGCCCCACTCTTTCAGTCCGTGGAGGGATTCCAAGAAAATTTTAAATTTTTTACCTACTACAACTTATTCTAGCTACGTGCCAACATAAATGTTGTTTCATTTTAACCATCCATGAAAGAAACAGTTCAGTTATATTCATTCCTGAATGAGAATTCCACGGACAGAATAGGCATGCATTGTCATATTCTCTTCTATGTCAAAAACATGTTGAAAAAGTGTTTTTCTATTATCTATCTATCTATCTATCTATCTATCTATCTATCTATCTATCTATCTATCTATCTATCTATCTATCTATCTATCTATCTATTTATTTATCATCTATCTATCTATCAATCTATCTTTCTATCTATCTATTTATCATCTATCTATCTATCTATCTATCTATCTATTTATCATCTATCTATCTATCTATCTATCTATCTATCATCTATCTATCTATCTATCTATCTATCTATCTATCTATGTATCTATCTATCTATTTATCATCTATCTATCTATCTATCTATCTATCTATTTATCATCTATCTATCTATCTATCTATCATCTATCTATCTATCTATCTATCTATCTATCTATCTATCTATCTATCTATCTATCTATCTATCATCTATCTATCTATCTATCTATCTATCTATCTATCTATCTATCTATCTATCTATCCATTTCCATAATCAACTTCCTTTTCTAAAAATGATGTTTACAGCAACTCTTCCACCTCATAGCAGATAGGGTGAGGTTGTGGGTGTCAAATGTACCAAATACAAGTGTCTTTTCACGGTCAATTCTGGAGGCATTTTTTCCAGGAACTAAAATCAGGTTTGTTGGAGGCATGAGAAATATAGGTGGAAAACCTCTCAAAAAAGTTACTTTGACAGAAGTTAATCACAGTTTTGATGGTATTATTTTGAGTGTCTTTGCATTTTATGTTCAAAGGTTTCAGACAGGGATCTTTTTCAGATATGTTAATTAAAAGTAACTATTGTACCTACTAAGTGAAAATTAAAAGAAAAAAGGAGATGCTGTCATAGTCTGTATAGGACATTAACTGTTAGCCAACAAGCTTCTGCCCTATTTTCTCTCTCCATGGCACAACAGCCTCAGTTAAATGTGCGTTCTCAGTCGCTTACATAATGTGCTTATTCTTATAACTCCAATGTATTTAGTTACAGCGAGCTTTAATCTGTTGTTGCCACTTAAAACTTTTGCCTTCAGAACCCAAAATGAACAATTATGTTTCATTAGGGTGTACCGCAGTTAGAGGGAGACGTTGACATCGCTATAATCACCATTAGGGATTCCAGCTTTTGTATATTTAAAGACAAATAAACTCATCTGTATTTATATGTTATAGGAGCCAAAATTACAGTGTTCCAATCAGAGACACTCAGAAGAAATATCATGTAGGTAAAGTGCAAGAACAGGGTGCAGAACCAGATATGAAATGAATATATAATGTGGAACCCAAGCGGCACTGAGAGAAAGTCAAGCAACCCTTGGCAATTGTGAAGGTTTTGGCTTTAATCAGGTTTTGTCAGGGTTGGACTGGGCCAGTGGCACACCAGAAAAAAATCCCGGTGAGCCCTCAGCCCTTGTGGGCCCCTCCGACAGCCCCAGCTTGAGGCCGCGGGCAGGAAAAAAGGTCGGCATGGGGGGGCTGGAGGGGGATTGCAGCTGGGGAGGGGGCCTAAGGTATCTAACGTATCTTCGCCACTGGGGTGTGAGGCTGCCCTAGAGTCCCACACTGGGTTCTCTCCTAATAAAGAATAATCACAGGAGGAGAAAAAGTATTTCTGGCTAAATTGCTCTTACAACATGCAACATAAAGTATCAAATGCATTTGAACCCTTATTTGCAACTCTCACAATAGGGAATTCCATAGCTAGACTGTCCTTACAGGAGAATCCTGAGGTTCTCTTGGCATCTGCACCATCTTCATGCGTATTATGTTTTGGGAAAAAATTCTTGTTGTTACAGTTTTTGACTTTTGCTGTCATACAATGTAAAATAATGAATCTTAAAAGTAATGGTCACAAAAAAATTATGGAAAAGAAAGAAAGAAAAAAAAAACATTGCCCAGAAATATTCCATAATAGGCAGGGCCGGATTTACATATGGGCGCCCCTAGGCCCACTAGCGTTCATCGCCCCTGTCCCCTCCAGGGGGACAGGAGCAATGGGGATTGGTGCACGGAAAATTAAAAAAATTATTGTATCTCCAGCGCATCCCCAGTGTTTCTGAACCAATGTGGGTGTGGTTGGGCAGCATGCCGCCCCCCTAAAATTCTGCCGCCCTAGGCCCGGGCCTAGGTGGCCTTTCCACAAATCCGGGCCTGATAATAGGCTACTAATTATATTAAGGAAATGTTATAGTGCCTTGTTTTATATTTAATGTGAAAATCTTGTAAACAGAATGTTGCCATTTTGGAAATGTCAATTTTTCTTGCCTAAAATATTCACTAAAATTTACAGGTGTATCCATTATGCAGAAACCCATTATCCAGAAAGCTTCAAAGTACTGTAAGGCCATCTCCCATAGACTCAGATGATCACATTTTTAAAAAAATGATTCCCCATTTCTCTGTAATAATAAAACAGTACCTTTTACTTGATCCCAACTAATGTACAATTAATCCTTATTGGAGGCAACACAACCTTTTGGGTTACATTAATTTTTAAATGATGTTTTAGTAGACTTTGGGACATATTTTTTAACATTGGCGACAAATATCACTGGTGGTGTTGCCCATAGAAACCAATCAGCAATTCGATTTGAACAGTGACAAACAACAAAAGTAAAGATCTGACTGATTGCTATGGGCAACATCACCAGGGAAGTTTGTCTCCAATATTAATAAATATGGCGCTTTATGTATGGAGATCCAAATTATGGAAAGACCACTTATCCAAAAAATCCCTTGAGCTTTTTGAATAACAGGACCCATGCCTGTTTTCAGTTTAGAGCCTATGTTCAGATAGGGCCAGATTCAATTCCATGAAAAAAACTTTATCTCATGAGAACACAATAGAAGCCTATAGGGAAAGTTAGAATTGAATTAGGAGATACATTTTTTCGCTTAATTAAATCTGGCCCTGTATTTGGAAGTTGGAGCTCCTACAATCATTTTCCTTTAGTTGTGCCATTTAGAACCTTAAGATTTACATATGGGAGCTGTTGGTGCTGCTCAGTCCAACATAGAAATGGACAAAAAACCTTTCTTATATGCCATCCAAGAATCATATATCCAGACTATACTGTATTCTATTGTATTGTTTAGTTATATACAGTTTTGAAAAGAGCTTATGACCCAAGTGGATTTCCAACACCTACAATTAGGGAAGGCAGCAGAATGAAGGCCACCTCGGGAGGCAAAATGGCCAGGATCGTCTGTGCAACTTAGCTAATATCACTTAGAAGATTAACCTATTCATGGTGATGCAGTACATAACCTAATTATGTACAATATGGTAAAATAATTAATACACTCCTAGCTGAATTTATGATGTTCCTGGGCCCCCCTGTGACTGTGGGTTTGCTTACACCACTGTATCCTCCTTAGTCCCATACGATATCACTGTAGGAGTAAAAGATGATTAAAGCTTGCCTTGTGGTGGGAAGCATAAACAAACATTTTTTGTTGTTGGGAATCATATTTACAAACAATTTTGTTGCCCCCTTCTGTGAGCAGCCATGCACAGCTTTTATCTTCAAAACATTGCGTTCTAGTGAAGGGGTGGATCCATTCTGAACAATCCTCAAGGATGTCCCCAAGATATTTTCGCATGAGAGACATACCCCAAAGGGCACATACAGAAATGGGTTATATTTCTGTGTGTTTGGAAGTGGCAACTTTCTGTAAATTAACAATAACAGTGCACTGGGGGCCTAGAGCTCTTTTCTATTAATCCCTAGCAAATATTCTTAAAGTTTAAAGAGGGGGTCTGGAAAGCCTGGGATTTATTCCTGTGTAGATTACTTTTGACCTTGTGGAAAATACCTTAATCCCCCCCTATGCCTCAAATTAACATAACAAGTCGATGCTTATTTTCTTACTGAAGTCATACTCTTCCTCTCTGAGAGAACTCTATCACTTTTGGTCTGCCTCTAAATACTAAGAAACAGGTGCTTATCCAGCCCAGGCAACGCCATGTGTCATGAGTCTCCGTTTGATATTTATATTTTGAAATGTATAGTTGCTAAAAACAGTAATGCAACCCAGACATTTACAGACACTGTTAGTGCTCTTCTGGGAACTCTTCCTTGGATATAGGTAAGTGCTACCAGATATAGGTAAGTGCTACCTCTTGCTATCTTAACTAAAGTCCCAGCAAAGCACCTTGGCCAATGTCAATGTTATTAATTAGTAAGAAAATAACAGAGATGGGAAGGTTTGTATTTTGAACCAGAAAACATGGCAACCCTTCTCAATAGCCCCCACTTTCTCTATACATAAGGTGGGTGTAGAGCTATTGACAATCAAGGACATATTGTAAAATTTAGCTTTATATTTTGGTGCAGACTAACACAGCTCTGCAAATGTAGCAGATAGCTTTACAAAAGCCATGGCCACAGATGCACTGATAATAACTAAATTCATTTTTGTACCATATTCGGTGCATGTATGGTGGGAGACAAGCTGACTGCAGAAGACTTGGATATTAATTGGCTCGTTGATTGGGAGCCTTTGAAGGCACCAGAACATCGGCGATTGTTAGTGCTGAATCGTCACATACAGGCAGAATTATATTGTTCCTATTAGTCTGATTAGTGGATCCATCCCAGCTGCCCCTTTCTGGAGTGCTTGAGATTGTGACGTCACTTCCCATATTATATAATTGGTGCCATTCGGCTGTCTGTAGGCAAGAGCTCTTGGGAGTCACTGATTGTAAAGTCTGTGCAGACTTGGGGTCACTGTCATTGTGTTTTGAAATACCTTGGGGACACATTGGGGGCAAGACTGTGCCATGGAATGCTGGTGCACTGTCAGCAGGAGAGAGGGAGAGGCAGGCACCTGTGGCCTGACAACAAAACCCAGTCTAGGGGGCCTCACAGCAGAAAAGAATGGCCCTGGCAGAGAGTCACTGTGTATGAAAAACTTATGTGCAGAGCATTGTATATAAAAAAAATCATAGTGTGTTTAAAAACAAAATAGTAGGCAAAGATAGGTTGCATGTAAAGTTAACTTTATTTCAGTACATGACTGTTTAATAGCTATTCAAAACAAAATTGGAAAAAAGGAAGCATCGTCGGTTTCGGTGGCTTCACTCCCTCCTGCCTGGTTTTCACATTTATTTATTTATTTACTTTCATTCACTTTCCAACACCGCAGGAAGCACTTTATCCCGGATCTCTGCTTGAGAGTATTGATGCATTTATATACCAGGCACTCATATTTAAAAAAAAGGAGAAAAAAAATATCTTACCATCATTTCCTCCCATTTCATCTGTCTGTCTAACTTCCTCTTCTTCCTCTATTGCAAGCTCATTAATAAAGCATATCTAATGCAACCCAAGTCCCCAGGGCTTCTCTATGTGAGAGCCAAAAGCTGTTTGCAAGATTAAAAAAAAAAAAAACAAAAAAGTTGTGCCGACCGTTTGGCTATGACATTCGCTTTATTTAAAGTTTACACCCTGCTACATTTCTGGTACATGAGAACATGTTCTCTTGCAGTACAGTAGATAATACAAGAGGAGACATGTCACTGAACTATCATGGAGTACGGAGCTGCAGATATAGGGTCACTGGGAGCACATTCTGAAAATTAAACATTATTGTCCTTTGGAAGAATTAGGGATCTGCGCAGTCACTGCTATACATTAGCCAGAACATCATCAGGCCAAGTCATAAGGTGGTTCACTTAATTAAGAAAAGCTTGTTGATTTTGGCTGTGTTTTGTTTTAAATATTCCTTCATCCTGAAGTTGGAATGCATTGAGATTGGCCCGTTTATTTTGCTCTTTAATTTTATTTCTCGCTAGAGAGGCAACGCGCAATCCTTTGTTACTTACTTTCAAAACAGAGGGTTTGCCACAATTAATTGTAAAATAAAAACCTGAACTTAATTTCTTTTTGTGTTTCTTCTTACGCTTATTATTCTTTATTTGTAATCAACAGCAATTTAAAGAGATCATACATCATTTCCCATTACTTAAAGGGGAGGTTCGCCTTTACCTTAACTTTTGGCCTATTCTAAGCAACCTTGCAATTGGTCTTCATTGCCTTCGTCTGACTCTTTTTTTGTTAGGAGTGCTATTTACCGTAACACCGTGCTAGAAAATCTATGCTGTTGAGCTGATACACATAGGGCTCATTAACTAATGCAACTGCAATTGCATTGTGCAAAAATGGAGCAAATTTGTGCTAACTTTTCTATCTGCGAAAGGATTTTTACAGGGATTCCCCTTCCCGTGATGACACAGTCAGTTTTGGAAAGAAAATAGCAAAAAGGCTGGGGGAAATTCTCATAATCATTAGTATCATTTTAAGAGGCAGATTTATTAAAGGAACAGTAACACCAAAACATTAAAAAAAAAAGTGTTTAAAGTAATAAAAATATGATGTAGTGTTGCCCTGCACTGGTAAAGCTGATCTGTTTGCTTCAGAAACACTACTATAGTTCATAGAAACAAGCTGCTGTGTAGCAATGGGGGAAATTGAAAAAAGGCTATATGGCACAGGTTAAATAGTGGATAACAGATAACATTATGTTCTTAAGAGTGTATCTGCTATCTGCTGTATAACCGTAGCCTTTTCTCCTTTGTATGGCTGCCCCCATTGCTACACAGAAGCTTATTTATAATATACAATAGTAGTGTTCCTGAAGCAAATACAGCAGTTTTACCAGTGCAGGACAACAATGCATTATATTTTTATAACTTTAAATCGCTTTAATTTTTTAATTTTCCTTTAAGGTTCGAGTTGTGTTTGCCCGACGACAAATCTCCTCTTTTTCGGGGCGACTAATCTCCCTGAACTGCCTTCCCCTGCCTCTCGGGGCACTTCATTTTCCGAAGTCGCCCAAAGTTGCCTCACAAGGAAACTTCAGGTGACTTCAGAAATCGAAGCGCTCCGAGGGCCATCCTGCCGGCGATTTTCATTGTAGCCGACGGGAAGGCAGTTTGGGGAGATTAGTTGCACAGAAGAAGAGGAGATTTGTCGCCGGGCGACTAATCTCCCCGAATCTGAACGTTTGTCTCTGCCCTAACTTTTGACCTTTGATAAATAACCCCCTAAATATAGCATCAACAAGCACAAGACTTTGCATGATTTAAAAAACAAAGATTACAGATAAAAATAGTTTTTAAAATAGGGTCATTCTTGCTAGAGTTTAGAATCATGGGGCGAGGGTGCAGTGGCAAATACTGTGATAGATAGGTTAGCTAATAACCTGGTAATAATAACACAACATTTGGGTTGGATGTGTGGATTATCTGAATCTAAAATTTCATGATTTGAAAGCCAGTGGAGGTGGAAGTTGGTAATAAGGTTCACTAAAACTAGTGAGCTAGTCTTTGGCAATTTTAAAACATAACGTAGCCATGTGTGTGATTGAGTCCGTCCTTCAAGACGTAAAAAGTAGGGTTTATGATAAATGAATGGTCAATTATTTTATGGGCAAGCCCTGCTACAGATGGAGGAGCTAGATTTCCAGGTTGTTGAGCGGCCCCAACTCCCATTAATTAGCTGTTTAATATTAAAAATCTGACCAATAAATTTTACCAACCGATTAGTTGCTATGGGTTACTAGACCAGTAGCAACCTTTGCACATTTTATTACATAACACCGTAAATATTTGTGAGAGAAGTTTCAGTTTTAAGAAATCAAAGCAGAAGAACAGCTGCTCGTTTTCTTATGCATGAGTCTGTCTCATACAGACATACTGTGTAATAGTGACAGAAAGCTGCAGGTAGCAGATAGGTGAAATGGCAACATTTATAGGAAATGTAACAGACCTAAAACAAGCCTCCTTTGTAAGGTGTGCCTGTCTTGTTAGCACACAGGACCTGGATTGTGGCGCATATGGAGGTAGGATTTAAAACGGATTTAAGTTTCAGTTCACAGCCATCATGCCAAATAGGATGGGAACTTGCCAGTCAGAACTGGCATAGCAGAAAAAACAGCATTCTGGCAACTTTATAAATTCATTAAACCCTTTCATACTGAATGGAATCAGTTAGAGAGAGCTTCACATGTTTCACTGGAAAACAAACATTGGCAATTCCCTTTCTACAAAAAAGACTAAATGACAGAAGCCAAATGGAGCCATATTGTGCAAAGGCACATATGCAAATTATACTTTAATTATGTAAACTCAGTTGATTAGAATTGTTAGGGGAGAAAAAAGGAAAGGAAAATGCATCTTTGACTGCCCTCTGAAAATGAAAATAAAGTCTGTAAGGAGAAAATAATAGCGGTCAGATAAGTAGATTTTAATATTTTTGGGTTGGTATTATGCAGACTTGCTTCTTGGACTCTCAATATGAACCAATCGTATAATTTATAACCCAGCACCTCAGGGCTGCTCATCATAATCAGCTCACTTTTGGTGAGTGGGGAGTAAACGGCTGCCCTTCATTGACCAGGTTTGGAGATTGTCTGGAAATATATGTCTAGCAGAGCATTACTACTTCCAGTCTGAGCAATGTAAACAGATAGAAGGTCAGAAGGCAAGGAGAGCCTGATGTGAGGATACAAGGTTAATTGAAAATGTGAGTGCATGACAAGACAGATGATTAATGAGAGGGTGATTTTGTGCACCAATCTGGTCCTTATAGAATGGCTCATTTCTCTTTCAGAGAAAACCCTCCTCCTAAAACCCTTCCAGTTTTAAGAAATTTGGTGGTGATAATTGCATCAGTTCAGTTACTCATAGCAACCTCTAACTTGTAGTAGACTGATTAAACATAACTGATGCTGTGTTGCTATGGGTGACTGCTGATAAATGTGCCTATTTGTTTTTGGACCAGACTATTACCCACTGAAGGGGCCTCACCAAACAGCAGATGCAACTTTGTATGCCGTCTTTCATTTCACATTGTACATACTCCCATGTTTACTCCTTGTGGGTTTTTGTGTTGGCAGAACTGTTATGTTGAAAATTCTAATTCTTAGGTTACTACAGTCCCAGCACCCTAGATTACTGTATTCTGTTTTAGTTTTCCAAAATCCTTTTTTTTCATATTCTACTGCTACATTGCTTGATGCATGCACTTTTTCTAGTTTCGATTGTGTTCTCCCCAACATCTTTAGTGGTAAGCTTACATCTCACTCCTACATTATACTAGAATTGATCCATATATACTTTGTTATGATTTTAGTAAGGAAGATTACTTTCCAACACATCCCAGATCCATTTCTTTATGAGCAGCTGAACACAGTGCCCCACGTCTCACTATAGCCACTCAGCAAAGCAAGACATCATACATCATGCTACTTAGCCATCAGTTTGGCTCTGGCCATAAGGCCAATGACACACAATGCTGAAATTTGGTCTGCTGATGAGTATCAGCCCCTACGCAGCAATCAGCCACTTACCAGGGGTAGGCAGAGTAGGCACGTGCCTAGGGCGCAAAGGTGGAGGGGCGCCAGGCACGTACTTACTCCTACCCCTAGTCCGGTCCCTTCTCTGCCGGCTGCCCACTGTCCCATGCATGCGTCAATTCGCGCGTGCGCAGAAGCGTTTTTTCGCGCATTCACAGAAGCACATTTTCACACATGTGCAGAAGCGCTCATCCAGCCGGCGCAGCAGCCGGGTAGGCTGCCTAGGGCGCCTGCCCGGCTTGGCCCGGCTCTGCTGCACCTGGAACCATTGCAGGTGCACATGGCAGATTTTGGTGCGGAAATGTGAGTGTTTGCATATTGGCACCAAAATCTGGCATTGGCCTAATTCATGTTACTGCTTTACTAGTCAAAGTAATGACCAGCCCTATGTCGATATTGCCGCATGATATGAGGTTCCCATTTCCATTATCTCAGAATTGTCTTTTAATAACTGATACTGGGATCATGGTGCTACCAAGATAATTTATTAACAGATGGACCCACCAAATTTTCATAGGTGCAACTCTTGCTCTGGAACGTAGAACTAAGTCTTACACCTGTCACTGTGGTGCTGACTGCTCATCGTTTAGTGTAAGCCAAGTGCATCAGGGGACCAAAGGTCAGTAGAAAGACCTGTACTCAATGCCATATCATAACATGTGTTAGGTAAAGGTCTCCCTTTGGCCTTTCATTCCTGTGTTCTGTGCCTTGTCTTGCAGAGTGCAGCAGCACAGATCATAAACAGGGGAGCAAATGGCAAGTGTATGAGCTCAAAATTGCTCAATCGCTTAAATGCTCCTGATCACAAACAAGCTTTAATGTGCTATAAGACAAACAAAACAAAAAACAGCAACAACCTCCATTCTGAGTCTAGGGCAACCTTTTTTTTACCTATGAGCAACATTTACAAGTAAAAAGAGCCGGGGGCAACTCAAGCATGAAAAATGTACTTGGAGATGCCAAATAAGTGTTGTGATTCATTTGTTATGCCCAACCTACAGGAGGCTCTGTTTGGCAGGACACCTAGTTTTTATGCAACAAAAACTTGCCTCTAAGCCAAGAATTCAAAAATCTTCTTTGAGGCCACTGGGAACAACATCCAAGAGGTTGGTGAGGTAAATGTTGCTCACGGTCCATGGCCCACTGGTTGGGGATGGCTGGTCTAGGGTATTATGTACTGGGCAGTTTACAAAGTGCAAAAAGCACTTTGCTCCAGCATTGCAAAATGTGGTCTAGAATGTGTTTGGAGTTTAGTCTTGGAAGTGAAGGGAAGGAGAAGGTGTATGATGTACAGCAACAGAGTTTTACATTTAATAGCATGTCAGCAGAGAGGATATTGCAAGATGTAAACAAGCATCAAGCAAGGAACATTATTATTATTTTTGCAGTCCTAAATTATAACAGTTGGATGGAGGATGGAAAGTTTGAGGGAATATGATAAGATGATAATGGCCGGAAGTAAAAGTATGCAGTGGGGGTTCATGTTTGCTGCACCCTGGATTATTTTTAACCGTGTTGAGTTAGAAGCAGCTTGTGCAACAACCAATGGCATCAAAAAAGACACTCTATACAGGTAATGTAATACGTGTAATAGTTGTCTGTGTGTGATGTGATGCTGGCCAATGCCAGAATACAAATTGACTTGGAAAGAACCCTGTCTGTGAATTAATGTTTTTAATGTGGAAAAAAAGCAGCAAGTAAGGAAAACATTAAGTAAAAATATGTATTTCTGCCTGTGACTAAAATAGCTTCAGTACTTTGTTAAACTGTGGCCAGCTAAAAACTAAAGGGAAACCCCAATGTAAAGGTGCTGTAAGACACACCGGGAGATTGAGGCGCTCTCTTGCCTCCCAGCACATCTCTCCAAGAAGCTCCGTGCGCAGGCGCACACTTCCAAGTTCCCGGCCTGTTTGACGCCGGCGTCTGTCGCCGAGCATCATGACACTCGTGTCACGACGCCAAATGTTGTGACGTCATGAAGAGGCACCGAATTCGAATCTTGGCTCCAAAACATCTTTAAAGGAGAAGGAAAGCTACGGAGGCATTTTATTGCCAATAGATTAGCAAGCTAGAATGCTATATTTATTCTGTAGAATGTTTTACTATACCTGAGTAAACAGCTCTAGAAGCTCTCTGTTTGTTTAGGATAGGAGCTGCAGTATTAACATGGTGTGACATCACTTCCTGTCTGAGTCTCTCCCTGCTCTGGGCTCAGATTACAGTAGAGAAGGGAGGGGCGGAGGAAGAGGAGCAAACTGAGCATGCTCTTGCCCAGGGCAATGAAGTTTAAGCTGAAGGCAGGAAGTCTGATACAGAAGCCCATGTGTACACAATAAAAGGAAAGAAATGTGCTGTTTCTTTTGATAGGGGACTCAGAGCAGCATTACTTTGGGGGTTTACTGGTGTATTTATATGGACCTTTCTGATAAGGCTTACTTAATTTTAACCTTTCCTTCTCCTTTAAAGGACCAATCCTCCATTTCGTGAGTGCCCAAGCTGGTTCCAGTTTTACTGTTCCTGCCAAAGCGTTTGTTTGTGACATTGAATTCCTGGTTTTGACTTCTGCCCGACCCTTGACTACGATTTCTGCCGCCTGCCTTGAACTCTTCGCCTGACTTCGACTACGTCTTCTCTAAATTCCTGCTGGTACCTCGCTTATGGACTTGCTACACACTTCCTTGTTGGCTTCTGCAGCAGAAAGCCCGGGGACCCAAAAGGGCATCGGTGAACTCTGGAAACCCACAGGGTCCACCTGTGCGTTCAAAGGTACTGTCATTGAACAAGGTTCCGGTTAACGTGGTCGTTACAGTTGCATGGCTTCAAGGCTGTTCAGGCCAACCACTTGTCATAAATGGGCAGCCACATGGATGATTGGACACCACTAGTGAGTGGAATTGGTGAGTGAGAGGAAGCTTTGCCCCCCCCCCATTAGTTCTGTATCTGCTGATGACATATCCACCCTCCAAACAGGGATGTCAGAAGATGAAATTTCTCTCTCTGGAGAAATTGACTAATAAGCTAGTAGAAGCTGTCCAACCAAATCAGTGCATGTATGGTCAACTTAAAAAAAATATATATATATATATGGGGAACTTTTTATTCCTGTTTAATTTGCCTGTAAAGCTACTTTGTTGGTTGATTTAATTTCTTCAAACCCTATCAAGAAGGCATCAAGAGTAGGCTGAATTTAACTTCAGTGTGACCACTGGGCTGTCTGATAATTGCTCTCACATGGCAAGGCAGATCAAGATCCTTCCTAGACATTGGCAAGTACAGCTAGGACTGGGAAAGGGTGTTTGATCACTTCAGTTCTTTCTGAAATGACCTTCTGTGCCAGCATTTGCCCCTGTGATCATGTTTTCATGGTGAAGGCTGTTTGATCTCTGTAACTCTGAGGGAGCCATGACAATCAAATGCCCCATATCACGCTACTGCCATGCAGTGACAATGACAAAATGTAGTTTAGGCTTAGTATCTACAGGGATTTTTGGAGCCACCACATTTGGAGCCCTGTATATTCTGTAGATGCTATTAGCACTCAGGGCATTGCAATTGTAATAAAATTGTATTTGTGCATCTTATTACAGTTTGACACAGTTTGACACAGTTCAAACTTAGCGGTGACCAAGTATTTCTTGGCTGTATTGGCCAGAGCACACAGTCATCAGAGACCCAGATTCTGTTAGTGGCATCTTGGAGCTAACCTATTTGCAATGCATGTAGCCGTATGGCAGCACTTTCTTAAGAGCCTTAGTTGTTTTTTAAAGAATCATGTAGTGACTGGGTGCTACTAGAGTTATAGAAATATAACCTTTAATAAAGGGGAACTCCACACTCAAACAGTTTGGCATGATTTAATAATGGCATGATTTTGACTCAGGCCAAGTCAGTTCTGTTCCAGGTCTCTTACTCATCTGCCTTCTGCTTCAGACCTCAGACAGGAACAGTGTTTGGGCTTGAATAAGTTGGAATGAACTAGAAAATACAACAGAAACAAGATTAGGATAATGATGAATTTTGCTATAACCCATGCCAAAAAAAATGGCAAAACTGTGGGAAAATTCATGAAATGCATTGCACTGGGCATTTTTTTGCAGCTACTTTTTTGTGCAAAATGTTGGAGTCAATGGTATTTTTTGTGGCAACTTTTTTGTGGCAACATTTGCAAAATGTTGGAGTCAATGGGTGTTTTGTCGCCTCATCATTCTGTGCTGAAAGTCTACTTGATTTTGATGATGAAATGCTGAATTTCACTGCAGGCCTGGCAGAAAATCTCACTCATCACTAATTGTGGGAAATCAGTCTCTTGACCAATGCATTGATCCTACAGATCCTACAGAAATAGGATCAAAATGATCCACAAGAAAGCCAGACATGCAGGGTCCAATTTCAAGACAATTAGTAGTATGAGGAAAAGTAAAAAAGGCTGATGAGAATTGTCCTTGGATGGGCCTCACTGGATTGCCTCTGTAAAAAGAAGTAATGTTCTCTAGGGGAGAGATTTTCAAGGCACACATTTTTAAATAATAAGACCGCTATTAAAAAGGGCATGTTTGGTGCTCAACAAACACTACAAGGATAATTAGCATAAAGTATAATGGCAGCGTTTTCAATCTGTCTATAAAAAGATAAACAGGTTTATACTGGTATGGAATCCCTTATCCGAATTACGGGAAGGCAGTTTCCCATAGGCTCCATTTTAATCAAATAAACACATTTTTTAAAAATGATTTTCTTTTTCCCTGTAATAATAAAACAGTGCCTTGTACTTGATCCCAACTCGGATATAATTCATTCTTATTGGAGGCAAAACAATTCTATTAGGTTGAATTCATGTTTAAATGATTTTTAGTAGACTTAGGGGGTTGTTTACTAAACCTCAAATTCTTCTGATTGAGCTTTTTTGGCAAAAACTTGAATTTTTCATGGAAAAAAAACACTCACATTTTTTAAGATTATTATACCCTGATGCTGCAAAAAGCCAGAATCTAAAAAAATTTGCCATCTCAGACCTGTCGAGGTCCTGTATAAGTCAATGGGAGAGGCACCTATACCAGTTTCAAGTTATAGTGGTCTGCGATGGGTTTATCCCAAAAATACAAAAACTCGGAAAACTTTTCAAGAATTCATGGGATTCGGGTTTTGTCTACATTTTTTGAGTTTTTTTACTGATCCGATTAAATTGAGTTAGTTTATTAATAAATACGATAAAATTGGGCATGAGAGTTTGGTTGCGCTTTTTTATTGAGACAATGAGATAAATTTAGATTTTAGTAAAATAACCCCCTTAAAGTATGGAGATCCTATTTAAGGACCCCCCTTATGTGAAAAACCCCCAGGCCCTGAGTATTTTGGATATAGGTCTCATACCTGTACATATTTGGATCTACTAGCTCCATATACTGTAAAGCAGAATTTAGTCACTTCTACCCAAAAAACTTTTCATTTGCTAAATCTGTCTCATGGACGTTAAATTAGACAGTTAGCCCTTATGTACAACGTTTATCTGTAAATATTATTTAGAAATCATCACAAGAAGACAGTTCAAATGACAAAAAAATGCCCCAGAGAGGTATCTGACAAATTCAATCTTCTTCAAAGGTGTGTGCTGAATAAGCCAACAGGCAGAGAGACGAGCTGAAGTGGAGCCCTCTCTCACAAAGGCCAGCGTTACCTTCTCATTTAAGTAATTTGACTGCCTCCTTTCCCTTTCCTCTGCTTCCTCCCTGCTTGTAAAGCGATAGTCCTGGACCTATTCAGTGGAATAATAGTGATCCCCTGGGAACTGACTTTGCAGGAGAAGTGGGGAGGAGGTGCTGAACATGGGGGATGTGGATAAAAAGCAGGCAGAGTTGTTCTTGAAAGACTGACACTCTGAATGAAACTTTATTTCTTACATAGTTATCTAGCTTCGGAGAGGACAAGAAAAATAATCAGATGGGTCACTGGTTTATTTAACCTCTTTCCTCTTTTATATACTTATGTCAACATATAGTATAGCTTATTTATCAAAGGGGGGAAATCTGTCGGGGAGATTCTATAAAAGCCACTCTGAAGACAAAATCCCTGCTATATGTTTCGGATCAGTTCTTGGAAAGTCTGCGGATCGTGTGTGGAAAAGTATATAGAGATGGAATATACTGTAAAAGTATAATTCTTGCAATTGCTGTATTCCGTCATGCGTGAATGAAGGGCACGTTCCAATGTCTGGTAACAAACATGGCTGCTACCAGTGTCAGCTATCATTGATCTCAATATACATGCATTTATTTATTATCCTTTATTTATAAAGCACCAACAACGTTTGCAGTTTTTTATACACTTTGTTCCTTATTTACATCAGCCACTACCACAGTGGAGCTTACAGTCTAAATTCCTTATAGCCGCCTTGAAGTTTTCTGTTTCATTGGTCAAAGGGAGGGGATGAGCGATCGGGGCATGACTTCTGAATCCTTTCATGTCTACTGATACTGGGGCTTATTTCTGTAAAGGTAAATAGAGCTCACCATAGGTCGCCAGAGTGAAGTTCTGGCACTTTTTGTTCATTCATTAAGCTTTTCAAGGCCATAGTTATCAAAGGGTGAAATCTCATATTCACCCATAAATATGCCCTTAAATATTCCATATAACTGGGAGCAGCCAAATTTCCCTCTGGCAACCAATGGGGAGCTCTAGTTCACCTTATGATAAATATGACATATCGTGCACTCCCAGTGAAAGCTGGGAGAAGAGTTTACCAGTTCTTGGAATGGAAATAGGGTTTTAGTCTAAGAAAAGAAAGAAAACAAAAGAATATTTTCTAGTTAATGGGAAAGAAGCTCTTGATATAAAGGTAGGGGACCTGTTATCCAGAATTCTCGGGATCTGGGGTTTTCAAGAACAGATCTTTCCATAATACCTTAACGGGGGAATGTAATAAAAGTCACAAAGAGCAAAACAATTATCACAAATAAAAAGTCTAATTTCGCAATGTATTACGCTTCCTTAACCTGTTATTACATTGCAAATTTTAATGGCGCATTGCCCACTTTTAAGAAGTGCTTGAAGGTGTAGTAATCTTTTGGAGCAAACATAACGACTTTTTTCAGTAAGAAGATTTATTAGATTCACTGGTGCTAACTATAAAATTCGCAAACCTTCCTCCACTTCCATTAGATTCACTTGTGCTAACTATAAAATTCGCAAACCTTCTTCCACTGTCGGAAGTGGTCGCTAAACAGTTTCTGGGTTCGCAAAAGCTATATTATCACACAAAGGCAAATTTGTTCGCTCAGAGGCATAACTTTTCGCACTGCGAATATTTTTTCCATTACCGATTTTTATTACATTCCCCCTTAAGTCTACTAGAAAATCATGAACCCAAATAGGCCAATATTTGCTTCCAATGAGGATTATTTATATCTTAGTTAGGACCAAGAAGAAGGTACTATTTTATTATTACAGATTTTTTTTTTTTTTTTTTTTAAAATGTGGATTATTTGGATCAAATGGTGTCTATGGGAGACAGCATTTACATAATTCTGAGCTTTCTGGATAATTGCATTCCGAATAACAGATCCTATACCTGTGCAGGCAAAGTAGGAAGCAGGCAGTTCCCTATCAATTTCAATCTACTGACCAAACAAATCCCTTGATAAAGTATAGTCAACGATAAACAAAGCAATTGATAATAAACACAATAAACACAGTAATAACATTTGCAGTCATGTAATCTGTAATTATTGCTAGATAATGGTAGGAGTCTTGGAAGGGATATATTAAAAAAGTGGCATTAAAAATATTATTAAGGATTATACATTTTACCAGTTTAGGGTTTAAACACCCTAACATTAATTATTAGACTGTATAAACAAAAAACTATTTGAACCTTAAAAAACCAAGTGTTGTTCACCTCCACACCCCTGTTAATATGCTCTCTTTCCAAATTGGTCACACCAGCAGACCAGATTCAATCCATAAGCAATGAAGTAGGAAGGAGCATTCCAAACGCAGGCTCTGCTGCAACAAACTTTTATTCTCACGACATGTTTCGGATCACACTATTTGAACTTTCTTTATTCAAACCTCAAAAAGAGCTGCAGATCATGTTGTCGCTTTAAAATAGACAAAAGTTAATGTTTTATGAAATGATGGAGACCCCATTGTAATATAAAAGGATATTAGAAGTCCCATTCTCATATAAAAGCACAGGTCATAGAACTCCAAGGTGACTTTTCCTAGTCTCGTATTTTACAACAAGGATTACATTATTTTTTTTACATGAAATTATATAAACAGGTTTGACTCGTTTGTATGACACACGAGACATCACTTAGAACAGATTATAACTGATGACATCATTAAGTACTATTTATAAAGATATAAATGACATAATTATTTCCTTATAAATGGTGCTTAACAATGTCATCAGTTATAATCTGTGCTCAGTGATGTCATTTCTGTCACATGACTCACTGAAACTTGTGTATTATAATAAATAATGCTCGAAAATATGAGGTTATTTCTGCCACATTTAAGTTCCATGACAAAGGCTTGGGCCTCGTGCTTTTATATGGTCATGGAACACCTCGGTGACTTCTAATATCCTTATAATTTACAGTAGGGGGTACATTATTCCATATATATATATATATATATATATATATATATATATATATATACAGGTATAGGATCCCTTACCCAGAAACCCGATATCCAGAATTACAGAATGGCTGTCTCCCATAGACTCCATTTTATCCAAATAATCCAAATTTTCAAAAATTATTTCCTTTTTCTCTGTAATAATAAAACCGTAGCTTGTACTTTATCCAAACTAAGATATAATTAATCCTTATTGGAAGCAAAACCAGCAAATTGGGGTTATTTAATGTATAAATGAATTTCTAGTAGACTTAAGGCATGAAGACCCAAATTACGGAAAGATCCATTATCCGGAAAACCCCAGGTCCTGAGCATTCTGGATAACAGGTCCCATACCTGTATAGCTAAAGTGTTAAAATGGTTAAACTTTCAATCATGTGCATTTTTACTGCTAAGCGAGATCTCCCACTGTTAGACATAATGAAGCAGTCCTGAACCCAATCTCACATGGACTGATTGACTGTAGGGGCAGTGTCATTGGCCTGTCTATCAGCTGAAAACGCATGGTGCATGCAGGTCCTGGGTGGTCTCCCGGTTAGATCTCCGACAGGGATGCGCGACTAATTAGCGCACTGCATGAGTTAACTGGTTAATTGTCTCTGAATGATTTCCAATTAGGAAACAGATATCATCAGGCTGTAGAGCGTGTATGTGAGGGATCCCTCATTTATCACTGCCTTGCAGCTGTTTAAAGGAATTTGTATCGCTATGAATCTACTGATAGTTCAACCCACTACACACTGATAATGAGGAACAAAATCACTCTGCTTGGAAGCACTCTAACAACTTTCCTACCTGTTTCTAATTTCTATTTTGATATTGTACTTTCTACATGTCTGAATGAGAGCTGTCATATTCCCCATTGCGGCATTCGCCAAAGGCTGCAAAGGCAACGGCCTATCTTTTGGTCATTTAGCTTGGGCTTTTTATGTTTGTGGATAAAGGCTCCCAGTATGGAAGGCCCCCAAAAATGCCAATACTAAGAGAAAATATGATGCTCTGCACACGTTTAGGGGTCTATTTATCGAAGGTCGAGTTTTATTTTCTCTAAAGAAATTTTAAGAGGAAAAAAAAAAACTTGAATTTTTCAAGATTTATTATGCCCCAACGCAGCAAAAAAATCAGAAAAAAATATTCCAGATAAAACCTGTCGAATTCATATAAAGGTCAATGGCAGAGGTCCCTTTAGGGTGGTGGCACATGTGGTGATTCCAGTGGGATGCCATTCGGATCGCTTAGTTTTCCGAAGTAGCCCATAGTTGCTTCCTGAGGAAACTTTGTAAAACCGAATCGATCCGAATCCCATCCTCCCGGTGATTCACATTCTTGCCAGTGGGAAGGCATTTTGGAGACATTAGTCGCCCAAAGAAGAGGAGATTTGTTGCTGGGCGACTAATCTCCCTGGAATTATCATGTGTGCCACCACCCTTAATCATTTGAATATATTTTCAAGCTTTTTAGGTGTTCTCGAGTATTTGTCGCTGGTTTTCACTTGAAAACTCGATAATTTCAAGGTTTTTAAGCATATTAACTCGGAAAATTTGAGGTATTCATAAAAACTCTTATTTTTCAAACCGATTTTTGATAAGTTTAATTGTTAGTAAATTAGCCAAATTCGTGTATGGGAGTTTGGCCGAGTTTGCTTCTGGTAAAATATAAGAAAAAAACGAGTTTTAGTAAATAACCACCTTAATATATCATAGATTCTTGTCTACAAAGAATGCAGAAATTTGGTATGAAATCAGAATGAAAACATGGGCAAACGTACTGATGATATTGTTCACTCAGCTAAGGACGTTTCCTGAAGGTATGACGCCCTCGATTAATATTGTTTTTTGTTGGCATTTGTTATATGTTAGCATAAAGCTGGCTACTCATGAGACCTGGCCAGATGAGCAGATCCTGCAGGGCCTATTAGACCAACCTGAACATATGATCCTCAGGCAAATATATATATAATAAATAATATACTTCCTATATTTATAGGAAGTATATAGTATAATAAATAATATACTTCCTATAAATATATGGATATTAGAAGTCAATGAGAATTTCCATCGCCACACGTCAAGGGTCTGTTGAGTAGAAAAGCTGTAGTTTAGTAGTATTAACTCATTCAAGCCAAGTGTTACCTCTAAATAATTCAAAATGTAATGACTTTTATGCATACTATAACAATATATATGGCAGAATAATGTCAGTGCTTGGCTCACTCCATCAGAATAGACCTTCATTACTTTTGAATTCTACGTAGTTGACTTTCAATGACTGGGTGAGTTCCTACAGCTGAACTCGTGGTACATGTATGGGACCTGTTATCCAGGATGCTAAGACCTACTGTTTTCTAGCTATGGGATCTTCCCATAATCTGTATCTCCAAGTCTCATAAAAAACATCAATTCAACAATAAATAAGCCCAATAGGATGGTTTTACCTCCAATAAGGATTAATTATATCTTATTTAGGACCAAGTACAAGGTACTGTTTTATTATTACAGAGAAAAATTAAATCAATTTTAAAAATTAGAATTATTTATTATACTTGAGTCTGTGGGAGAGGACCATCCCGTAATTCAGAGTTTTCAGGATAACACGTTTCTGGATAATGGATCCCATACCTGAATGTATAATATATATAAATTTTATATAGCACCCCGCTTGTGTTATTCATGATGATTTTTATATAAACTTACAATAATATACAGGATTCATTACTAATGGAGGCAGGTATTTTTAATTTCTGTATGGATATCAGTATGAATTTTATATTATTTATGCATTATATGCAATAAATATTATATTATATTATATTTATGCAATATATAAATTAAGATATGAATGCCACTGATGTATGGTAAATTCTAGGTACTTATCTATAATTATTATTCATTTTGTTCTAGTGTATAGTCCAAGGTTAACATGACTCTAAGACAGGGCCCTTGGCAATGTTTTTATTTTAAAGTAGTTTGGATCAAATGTTTTTTTCTTACCAATACCTGTATATTGGACAATAACATTTTTAGCTTTGATTGAAAAAAAAAACAAACATGATTTATGTCTTGGGGTCTTTTCCCAATCTATGAGAACCACCTTGGCAATGGCACATACATGAAATCATCTACTCGAAGCACAGACATTTGTGCCATAACCAGAGCAACTGTCATATGATAGCTGTTTTTTTCTTCTGGTGTTCTTAATATAAGATGCCAGAAAATTGACAAACGTTTATTTTGTTCTCCTACTTAAAAACCAACACATCTATATGTCTGTTTATTATGTGTGTGACACATGGTTTTTGTGTATGTTTGTGAATGTGTTAATCTTATGAAATGTTGTTTCATAAAGGAAATGGAGTGCTTTACCCACCTATATAATACAACATGGTCTATATAGCATGCTGTGACCCACAGGTGGATAGCTAAGTAGCATTAACAACAACATTTCATGCATTTGACAATGATAATTGGCACCTACAATGAATTCTCCAGAGAGCATCCATCAATCCCTTTTAACTCCTTCCTTTTAATCCATTGGGCCCTTGAGTGAAGTTGACTTGCATGACATGGGAACTGAATCTCCAGATGGCTAGAAGTGAAGGTCTCTATTAGCTGGTGACAGCATGAGGGTTTCAATTCATCTCAACAGGTGCACATCTCAGCTTCCTATCTGCCCCTCCATCTCCTGGGAAATGCTCCTGTGGATGTTTACACGGTGTTGACAAGGTATAAGCAAGGCCACCTCCCAAGGAGCAGCGATCAAAACAATGTTGTTGCTTGTTGGCCTCTTTACATAAGCTGCAGAGACACCAGTTTTGGCAACAAAGTACTCACAGGCTCAGTGAAGCGATAGAGATCAGGGTATATTTGTGTAGCAACATTACAAAGATTTCCTGTATTAACTAGCTTGTTGATATAACTGTTGTGTGCACAGAATACCCTCTGCTTATTATTGGGGAGATTCTGCACTGCTGTTGTCTAAAGCAGATATTCAACCTCCAGTCCTTAAGGCTAAGGGCACACGGCAGATTTGGTGAGATTAGTTGCCCGGGGGACAAATCGCCTCTTCTTCGGAGCGACAATCTCCAAACTGCCTTCCCCTACCTTCCCGCCGGCTATAATGAAAAATTGCCAGCAGGAAGAAGAGTCGATTTGTCAGGGTCAGGTCACACAGGCAGTTTCGGGTAAATTAGTCGCCCGAAGAAGAGGAGATTAACCTCCCCGAATCTGCCTGTGTGCCCTGACCCTAAACATCAGCATCTCCAGTATTCTCCCGCTTGTTAGAGCGTAATATCCATCAAAATTTAAGTTTTTCATTTTTAAATTTCCCTTTAATGGAGGTATTAAAGGGCTTGTTCACCTTTAACTTAACTTTTAGTAGGGCATAAACATCGAGAGTCTGAAACAATTTCCAATTTGGTTTTAATTTTTTATATTTTGGTGTTTTTTTTAGTTATTATGCTTTTTGTTCAGCAGCTCTCCAGTTTGGAATTTCAGCTATCTGGTTGCTAGGGTCTTGTTTTCCTTAACAACTAGGCAGTGGTTTGAATGGAGAGACTGGAATATGATTAGAAGACAGACTGAATAGAAAAATATGGAATAAAAAGTACCAATAAAAATAAAATGGTAAGCTCACAGAGCAATTGTTTTTTTTTGGCTGCTGAATCATTGTGTGCCTGTTCACAAAAGTGAATGTAGGTAAGGTACAGAAGTTTTGACACTTGGGGGCCCATTTAGGAATGAATAAAAAAAACTTTGAATTTTGAATGTTTTTTTGGCAACTTCGACCATCGAATGGGATACTTCGACCTTCAACTACGACTTTGAATCAAATGATTCGAACTAAAAATCGTTCGACTATTCGACCATTCGATAGTCGAAGTACTGTCTCTTTAGAAAAAAACTTCCTAGTTCGCCACCTAAAAGCTGCCGAGGTCAATGTTAGCCTATGGGTAAGGTCCCCAAAGGCTTTCTAAGTATTTTTTGGTCGAACAAAAATCGTTTGATCGATGGAAAAAAATCTAATTGAAAAAATGTCGCAACAAAATCAAGCATCAATTAAAATCGTAGGACTTTTTCGAATGGTCGCTGCAAAAACTCGAATTTATCAGATTATCCAGAGCAAATCACAATGTCAAGAAACATCTTCAGAGACATCTGTCATTGACTTGACATGACCTTGACAGGTTTGAGATGGAGTATTTTCGGATTCCACCTTTCTAGTGTCTAGTCAGTGTATCTGTGCTCAGTTTCCCCTTTAAAGCGAGAAAACAGGCACCACGGAACAGTTCCACAAGTGATTTTTCTCCTGCTGGTTGACTTCCTCTTATAATTTTTACACTTCAAATGAATAGATGACTTGTATGGCAAAAATTATTTCATATTTCCCATTTTGGTAAGAAAAAAAAAACAAACACAGCTGTTTCATGAATTCCACAGGCCTGCATTTTTATATTGTGTGAATTAGAAAATGGGAATCTACAGGCTGCTCCTGTCTAATAGCAGTATAGGATCATTTATCCGTAAACCAGCTATCAAGAAAGCTCTGAATTACGGGAAGTCCATCTCCCATAGAAGCCATTATAATGAAATAATTCACTTTTTTTAAAAAAAAAAAAAAAATCCTGTTTCTTCTATAATAATAAACCAGTTCCTTATACTTGATACTAACTAGGATATAATTGATCCATATTGGAGGCAAAACCAGCCTATCGGGTTTGTTTAATATTGAAATGATTTTTAGTAGACTTAAGGTATGGAGATCCAAAATATGGAAATATCCTTTATCCAGAAAACCCCAGGTCCTTGTAAGCAAAACCAGCCTATTGGGGTTGTTTAATATTTAAATGATTTTTAGTAGACTTAAGGTATGGAGATCCAAATTACGGAAAGACCCCTTATCCAGAAAACCCCAGGTCCTGAGCATTCTGGATAACAGTTCCTATACCTGTATTACTAATGAAAGTGACCAATAACAAAGTATATAGCACTATTTCCATTGTTAGATTTGCATGGACATGAATACTATTTTCTTGCTTGTACAGTAGGTTAAAATTGGGGACTTTTGTGTTGTCCAATAAAATTGGATTTATTTTGTCTATATACTGGTGTTTTGGGCTCATCCCGACAGCATGAAACACACAAGGCAGGCATGTGTTCATGGAAAGGATGCCCCAACTGATGTATCATCATAGCAGTTATCAGCTTCTGTCATCAGCCAGTCAGTCAGTGGTGGCTGTCAGCGAGTTGTTCATTTGTTTCTTGACCTGATTTTGGCTGCGTGTTTTGAAAGAACTGAAAAAGTGTGTATTCTCTTGCCTTACCTGATATTCCCTCTCATACACAGTGCCATTCCTTTTGTGGAAGAAGGGAAGCATCTGGTGGCACATCCAAGAAGTTTGTCCACTAGGTCATCGCCTATTCATGCAGCACATTAAGAGAACACTGGAGCTACTCTTGGTTCAGCGTGGAAGTTGGATTTTATGTGATATATCTTTAGTAAAGGGAATTTTTTGCTCAACTAACTGGGGGCCCCAAAAGTGGCATGTATTAAAGGGATCATGTTTTTTCCAAAACTCACCTATTAATAGTGCTGCTCCAGCAGAATTCTGCACTGAAATCTGTTTCTCAAAAGAGCAAACAGATTTTTTTATATTCAGTTTTGAAATCTGACATGGGTTTAGACATATTGTCAGTTTCCCAGCTGCCCCCAGTCATGTGACTTGTGCTCTGATAAACATCAGTCACTCTTTACTGCAAGTTGGAGTGATATCACCACAATGGGTAGGTAACCAGATAACAGCTCCCTGGTAGATCTAAGAACAGCACTCAATAGTAAAATCCAGGTCCCACTGGGACACATTCAGTTACATTGAGTAGTAGAAACAACAGCCTGTCAGAAAGTAGTTCCATCCTAAAGTGCTGGCTCTTTCTGAAAGCACATGGCCAGGCAAAATGACCAGAGATGGCTGCCTACACACCAATTCTATAAATTAAAAAAATATACTTTCTGGTTCAGGAATACATTTTTACATGGTGGAGTGACTTATTTGCAGTGTAAACAGTGTAATCTAGAAATAAAAACTACACCATAAAAATCATGACAGAATACAGTATACATTTTCTTCATGAATATTATGAGGGCTAATTAAAAAATTTAAAAAAAGGCATAAAATCACTAAGATTATGGTGTAGACTATTGTTTAGGTGCATCCTATTATGCTTGAATTCTGTGCAGAATGTTGAATTGTGTTTAAAAGCATGGTACCTGGTATCTGAAAAACCTGTTATCCAGAAGGCTCCCATAGACTCCATTTTAATCAAATAATTCAAATTTCTCTGTAATGATAAAACAATACCTTGTACTTGATCCCAACTATGATACAATAAATCCTTGTTGGATGTAAAACAATCCTTTTGGGTTTAATTAAGGTGTAAGTGATTTTTTAAGTAGACTTTGGGGTCTATTTATTAAAGGTCGAGTTTTGTTTTCACTAAAAAGAGAAATAGGTGCTAAATTGCATTAGTGCCCTCTCTCAAAGCAATCAATCAGATCTTTGATCAAAATGAATTACTAACTGCTAGGGGTAACATTACTTGTTCAATTTAGCACCTTTGCAAGTATAAGGGCCTTACTGTGCAGTGGTACAAAATATACAATGTGAAACTTTTCAGCTTTCAAAAGGAAGACAAGTAAGGGGGACACACAATAGACAGCCATGCCTTTTTAAAGCAATAAGTACAGACATTTTCATTATTTTGTCCCAGACGAAACAATGTATTTTTTTAAAATGCTTTGTTTTTCTGGAAATTCTGCTAAAGGAGCAAATCATTATCTCAAAGCATTATTTAGCATCATGTTTATATATAAAGGGTATTGAACTACCGCCTTAATCAATGTTTCAGAAGACCTGGCTAAGTGAAAAGCAATCACGTCGAGTGTGACTTGGTGCCGCATAATAACATTTTGGTGCCATTTCTCTGCGGCACAAAAAGCCCGACCACAGGGGCGCGCCACCAATGAGGCGAGCTGAGCCGCTCGCCTCAGGCGGCAGCGCCTGAAAGGATTCCAGGGGTGGCAAAAAGCCGCTCCTGTACCTTTAAGAGACGAATTTCCGGTTTTTGAACTGGAAATTCGGCTGTACTATTGCGAGAGAGCGCAATTGCGCTCTCCGCAATAGTGTTTCTGCCTCCCCTCCCGACGCGTAAGTTGGTGAGGGGGGCGGAATTGCAGGAGCCGCCTCAGGCGGCTCCTTAGTCAGAATCGCCGCTGCCTGACCATTGTACGTCTATATAAATATCATTAACAAGAGAGGGGAAGGGTTTATAGGGTATTACGGCTCAGCATGTGATATGTTCTGTCTGGCTGTCTGAAACCCCACATGGCCATGACGATTTGCATGACTTTATTTTTCTCTCCAAACTGCTAATCTTGCACCTTAGACATCCTGGACACAGGAAGTGGGGAGAAGACAGCTGCAGTAGGGCCTCTGTGGACCTCAGACATTGCTCTTTTTTTTTTCTAACGCTCTCCAGATGCTCCCACATAATGACTGCATCTCAAGTGTACAACAGAATAATGAGATTTGAGTGGTTTTGGAAGAGGCAGTTTTTTTTCTAGGATAACCCAATACATGAGCCTCCTAAAAGCCCCAGAGAAGGGAGGGGGGACAAGAGTGTAATCTAAAACTTTGCGGTGGGAGAGCTGCTTCCGAAGAAAAAACTCGAAGGAAGGGCAGTCGAGAGCACAGACAACTTCTAAAGGGGCATCAGGTCTCATCGAACCTCAGAGTGTTTAACCAGAGTTCCTTGGAGCTCTGGTCACGGCCTAATTTGCTTTAAATCAAGACAACAGGCAGCTTTTATTTATGATCCGGTACTTAAGGATCTTTGCCTTTGTATCTCCATACATGCTTGATTTTTGTTTCCCCAAGAGAAAGGAAGTGATTTTTTTTCTCCTTCCTGGAATCTGAGCTCTTGACAAGTAAATCACTTGTAGGTTAAAAAAAAAAGAAAAGAAAATGACAATTAAATCGATGATTATTTCATACCCTGGTGTAATGTTTGTTTTTACAACATTTACCTTTTGTTGAAAGTTTCTGCCTCCTGCCATACATATGCCTGCAAGCATAATGCTGTTCTTAAAGAGAAAGGAATGAAACAAAGAAAAGGGGGAAGTATATATTTATATATTTTTTATTTCTGGTTTTATCCTACCAAAACAATCAACTTTACACAGACATAATAGTGTATTATATACTATACTATATATACTACAATTCACAACAAACTGCTTTCCATTGAAATCCATGTCCATGTATGGTATGTGGCCCTGCTAGGCAATTATCTGCTGTGCATATTTCTGACTTAAAGGAAAACTAAACCCTAAAAATGAATATGGCTACAAATGGCTAGATTTTATATACTGAACTTATTGAACCAGCTTAGTGGTTCACCATCACTATAGCAGTAATGATCCAGGCCTTCAAAGTTGTTACAGTAGTTTTCCATCATGAATTTTGTAAGGGGTGTCTACGACATGCACAAGCTCAGTGTCTTCTGGGCAGCTTTTGAGAAGCTAAGCTTAGGGGTTGCCCTCTGCCTCTCACCCTTCTGTTACGGCGCATGCACGTGCAGAAAGGGGAGCATGGTGGCCGGCCCTGTTGCCTAGGCACCCGGTTAACTTGGCCCTGTAGGAATGTATCATGAGATGAGTAGTAGGGATCAGGAATGAGCACATATTTTGCGTGATACAGATTCATGGTATGTTTTCAGCATTGCAAAAATTTTCATTTATGCTGAAATTTTGCCATGAATTTATTTTGCTGGGAAAAAAACTTATTTTTCATTTTTCAAGAAAAAAAATGGCCCCATGTACTTGCGCAAAGTGAAATGGCTCATCAGTATGTCTCATCCCTAGCAGAGATGCACTGAATTCATTATTTTTGAATTTGACCTGAATCCCACAAAAACAGTTTGAATTCAAACACAAATTTACATAAATCAGATTTGAGAAAATTGTAAAAGTGCATCATTAAAAACAAAACATTTTAGTGTTCATTTGGGTAGAGTCAAGTGACTTGAAGGGTTCAGTCAAATTCAAATCCTGTAAATAAAAGTGCTGGGATTTGTCAGTGCATACCTGTTGAGAAGCAAGGTTTGGATCACATAAAAGATGATGATTTGGTCATCCCCCCTGCGGATAAGAGGGGTGGTATTATCCTTCTGAGCTATGACTACTATAAGCAGGAATCGCTAGATCAATTGTCTGATTCTTCCACTTACAGACCCTCACCAGCTGCCCCTACTATGGCCTTTAAAAGGGAACTAGACCACAGACTACAAACTGCTCTATCTGCAGGTTGGCTAGATGAAGACACTTTTCAGTTTCTGATATCTGATTTTCCAAGGGTTCCTATCATATACACTCTCCCCAAGATCCATAAATCCTAATCAGCACCCCCAGGCAGACCGATTATTTCTGCAGTGGGCTCATTGTTTCAACCTGTAGCGGCGTTTGTTGATTTTTTTTCTCCAACCCCTAGTTACGCTAATGCCATCTTTCACAAGGGATGCCACACATGTTATCCAGACCCTCAATAACTTACCTGAACAATACCTTTTGGCCACCATGGATGTCAAGAGTCTGTATACTGTTATACCTCATGATCAGGGTATACAAGCCTATATAAAAGCCCTAGAGACACACATAGATAAATTGGTACAGACAGAGTTCTTTATTGAACTATTAGACCAAGAAGTATTTCAGGTTTGAAAATACTTTTTACCGACAGGTCTTGGGCGCCGCGATGGGCAGTGCCCTGGAACCCTCCTACGCCAATCTTTTTATGCTACAGTATGAACAAGAAAATATTATTGGTAGAGAGGGGGATGACATAATATCCAATCTTCACTATATTTCACGATTTGCTGATTATCTGGAGAGGGGACCCCTTGACACTTATTGAGTTCTTTGATGGGCTCAACACCCTGCACACCCCTATAAGACTGACCCTTAATTATCATGACCAATGTATTGAGTTCCTTTACTTACAGATTTTTAAGACTAAGGGCGGTTTGGGCACAAGCCTATTAAGGAAGCCCACAGATCGCAATACAATTTTACATGCGGCTAGCGACAATCCCCCATCCACTATCAGGGCTATCCCCTATTCTCAGTTCCTGCGTACCATAAGCAATAACAGTGACACAGAGAAGGCATAGACACAACTAGTGGAGACCCATGATAGATTTCGAGATAGGTGTACAAGGAGGATACCCTGCAGTGACAGCTACAAAGGGCTTTGGCACAGACACGGTCTGAGATACTCACTAAAAACGATCATGCTCCTAACCAAATGATTTTTACCACCAGTTACTCGCATGTGTCTAGACATCTCAAGAAAAGTGTATACAAAAATTGGGCGATGATTGCCATGGACAATACTCTTTCTTTACACCAGGCCTCATACCCTATGTTTGGGCATGGTAGGAATAACAATCTAAAAGACATTTTGGTAAAAACAGACTTTATTAACAGGAATCATGATAACCAAAACTGGCTGAATGGACAATAGAAATTAGGCTGTTATCGCTGTTCTGACTATACTACGTGTAGATCATTGCTGACCGGAAAAGACTTTCCTCACCCACACACTGGTACACACCTACAGCACATCTTTTGTGGTATATATTATCACATGTCCGTGTGGTTTGTATTACGTTGGCAAGGCTACCACTTTGTTACAAGAGAGGATTGCAAGCCACAGGTCAGCCATCAGCAAGGCAATCAAAGAAAAAACGGCCAAACAACCCGTGGCTAGGCATTTTCTTCCACTGCATGGCGATAGACCATCAATCTCCACTTCCCGGTGGGGGTAATAGGGATCTGGCCCTGCTGAGACACAAATCCAAGTGGATATACAGATTGGACACTGTCACTCCCAGGGGACTAAATGAGACTTTACCCCTGGGCTGCATTATTTGAGTTGCCTGTCCCTAACCGTTTCATTTTAACACCTGATGCATTCGGGGCCTCTCGTGGACATGGGCGGTTAATAATCTATCTATGAACATTTAACACGGCATAGTGGAGCAGTATGGCAACATTGTGTTCTAATTCTAGATCTTGATAAGTGTATGGCAGTATGGCAACATCGTTGCAACCTGGACTATTAACACTGTAAACCCTGAACCTTTTCCTCCTCTTGTCCTTCCTCTTCTTAAGCTTTTTAACTTCTCTTTGTTTTCCCTTGTTTTACCGGACATGTCATCAACTATCGGTCCTGACCCCACCTGCAAATTGCATGTATTTACCCCCTGTGGCAGGGATTGGACGATGTACGGAGCTCAGATGCACCGCTGCGCACACCCACCGCTGTACTGTTGGACAGGGGGCCCCGGCTGCATTCCAGAAAGTATGTGGGTAACAGACCAAAAGGGGTAGTTTTTATATGGCACTGTAATTTTTCTTGTCTGTATCTGAACCCCTCACCGGGCTACAGAATAACTTTGTCTTTTTCTCTATATCTGCTACTACTCTCACTGATTGAAACACATACACTGTATTTGATTCTGCACGAACTGACACTCAAACTGGCGCCATTTAACGTTTGTGGGTTTAAATTCTGTGGGATTTTGGGTTGTCTGGTTACTTGTTTTGTATTCTCCTGACGAAGATCCCAGTTAGGGATTGAAACGTTGAGTTCAAATAAATTATTTATTTTACTTGCCCAAAACCAGTCCCGTGAGCACGATATTCTACAAACAAGATATATATACATTAATTTTAGGGCCCCCAACATATCCAGAGGTCGTCATGTTTTTTTGTCATGTATTTATTGAAATTGTGCTTTATATGAATTAGGGCTCACGGGCCCCCTATAGCTCCTGGGCCCCCGGCAGCTGCAGTTTCTGATTCCTTTGTAGTTACACCCCTGTATAAACTGTGTATAAATATGGAAGGAAACATCACACCTAAAATGCTTCTTTAAACCTTAAACCTTTGGCTCTGCAGACGGTGAGGAACATTTCCCAGAATGCCATTGTGGGGAAATATGGGGGAAGCATGAATGTTATATGAAAGTTCGTGGAGACCAAGGGACTCATTTACCCAAGGGCCTGTAATTTAAACATTTGCACAAACGTGAAACTAACCACAGGTCGTTGTTCTTTTTTAACCTGCAGCGCCCCATGTGTTTTTTACGCAGAGGTCTCCCGTATGGCTAGAAATGGAGGGCAATCATTAAGCTTGTAAAACTTCCTGCCAAATCAGCACAAAGATGTTAGAGTGCTGCCTAATTTATTTTTTCGTATACTTTCTCTTTCAGGTCAGGGATAGGGTTCTGTTTGTTTGCCTTTCTGCTTCCTGTATTTAGAATGGGATCTTTAGCACTGGGGAAACATGTAATGCTTGTAACACAATATGGTGCTGTTGGATGAAGTAATAGGTCTCACAACTCTAGGAACACAAGGGCAGTGCACCTGTAAACATTCCTTCCTTTTATCCACTTATAGAGGCACAGGCACGGGGTGAACTCATCACCACACGTAACAGGATTCATCTGCATTCACGGTGGGAGAGTGACATCACACGCTAAAAATTCCGAACTCCCACCATAATTATGCTGTCCTACAGAAGGAAATATGGGAGGAAATGTGTAGACAAAAGGATGTGAATGTTAGAGGATTCATATCCTGCAGTTTAGAAGTGGGAGTGTGAAAGGGTTTGGGGTTGCATCTATATTTGTACACTGTGTATGTGCTCTGTTTGTGTATAGTAGGTTTGTGCATTTCCTGAGGGAAGGCGTGGGGACAAAGTAAACAGCACCAAAAATGGCCATCAAATATAGCTAGGAAAAATCCAATGGCTGTACAAAGGCTGCCAAAGACTGTGAGAACCATGGAAACATTTTAACATGACATCATTGACCTGCGTATCAAATGAAATCAGTGATGTACAGTTTGTGGGGACAAGGAAATTGCCTATTTCCTCTATGGTACTTTTTATTTCATCTACAGTATGTTGATAACATGTGCATGGAGTATTGTTCCTGCACAGTAACGTATTACATCAAGGCCATTGCCTCTGTTATAATGCCAGCCTATTATGATTTTTTATATAATGCCAACATATTACTCGGTGCTTTAATAGGGAGTTTTTAATGATTCACATAAGTCACAATATAATTTCCCTGTTTAAGTCTCAAAAATATGAACACTCAAGAGGGTTCATTTCCAAAAATGTATAATGTATAAGTTAACTTTTTGACCTGTGGGCTACATAGTTACTTGGTTAATTTGGGTTGAAAAAAGTCGATAATTGTCAACCTCTCCAAACAAGCCCCAGTGCACATACTTATACAGACCTATACCAATATATATATATATATATATATATATATATATATATATATATATATATATATATCACAGTCCAGTATCCGCACTCCAAGGCAACCGTTTTTTCAGAATGTAAAGCCGGGGTGCACGGTTAAGATATATATAACCATATATTCAAGTAACCAGCACTCCCATGTAAAACTTCAATTATTTATTTATTGTGTTGTAGCAATGTCCAACGTTTCGGTCCTTGTTAAGATCCTTGAGAAAGTTTTACATTTGGAGTGCTGGTTACTTGAATACATGTATATATATATATATATATATATATATATATATATATATATATATATATATAGATATATACACAGCAACAATTGGGCTTTGGTATGTGCTTTACAATATATCTTCTTTTTTGCATACAAAATTTGGAGTGCTGTGTCAGTTTTTATTTTTTCTATGGTATTGGCTACTTTGACAGTGCCTTTTTGACAATTGCACCCAGAAACTAAGAGGGTTGTGCGGCAATATCTTCCTTTTTATATACTATATATATATATATATATATATATATATAGATATATACACAGCAACAATCTTTAAGTATCCATCCTCAATCCCTGGGGTGCAGAGCCAATCTTCAATCATATAATTATAATGTGGAGTAAATCATCCCTGGGCCAGCACTTCCCTTTGTGAACTCAGTGGGGCTCATTTATAAACATTGGGCAAATTGGCCCATGGGCAGTAACCCATAGCAACCAATCAGTGATTAGCTTTTTACAGACATCTGCAGGTTGAACACTGAAAGCAATAGTCTGATTGGTTGCCATAGGATACTGTCCAGGTGCAAATTTGCCCAGTGTTTATAAATAACCCCCAGTGCCTTTTATTTAAATACACATTTTATAAATGCTCCAACGTTGAATAAGGTCCTAATAAGGACCAAAACGTTGGAGCACTGTAAAATGTGTGTGTATATATATATATATATATATATATATATATATATATATATATATATATATATGATATCTATACTAATTGTCTTAAGATAACTTTAGCCTTTGATTTATATTTGTGCGAGAAGTCATCCTAGCCACTCTTGAAGGGCATTAATGGAATCTGATATCACAACATCCCCCAGCAGGGCATTCCACAGGTCAGTTACTTAAATCTAGAGGGTTGGCTTCTAGGTTGGAAACTAGAGTGCTGAAAGTAACACAAAAAATGAGAAGAACACACACGCACGTTCCATACATAGAGGCCCTAATTGAACCTAGACTCCTGCCACCACAAAATCTAAACGAGCACTGGTGCCACATACTTGTCTGTGTGTTGTCCTAATGATAACCTTACTAGAATTCTAGTTTCCACCCTGTCTCAAGTAGGCATTATATCTTATCTTATTAATGCATTTTCTTGTATTCTCTGGGTGTAGAACTACATGATTTATGTATGGCCAGAAATGACTTGTAAAGACAACTCTTGAAAAGTCACATAGGTTGATTTCTAGGAGGTATAATGGTAATTTATGGGCTCCATGTGAGCATCCAGAAAACCTTTCCAGTGGAATGTGGTCAGTTAACAAGCACTGAAAACAATGAAATGATATATTTCCTACATAAAAAAAATGAATGTGCCTAATTTTCTGGGACCAGTGTACCTCAGGTCATGTATAATATAGATTACTCACTAACAACAGCCTACTAAGGATAAGGAAGTATCTCAAAGGTAGGGTGGAATGAAAAGGGGGCTCAATTCCAGAGAATATGCCTAGTGTGGTGTGCACAGCAGCTCATCATTAGCTCTGTGTCTCCCATCTCACCCTTCATGTATCACTTGGTCTGTGTCCACCATGAACTCTTCCAGACAGGGGAATGGTGTGGTATAATGGTGGGTGTAGTGATGGGGGTGGGGGGGGCTGCTGGTTGCAGACAGCCAAATTTGCATTAGATGCCAAACCTCATTGGCCTGGGTCATTCAAAAACCGCTTTTTCAGGTAACAGTAAGTTACAGTATTTCTATGAGTGTTAGGTTTTCTGTAGAACCAGAAAATATCTGATACCATCCCACAGCTTACATTCAGCTGCAATCTGTCAACTTAATTATATATGGTCAGGCCCCATCCTTTTTTCTGTATCTGTTATCATGAGTTCAGCAGTCTGGGGAGAATTAGAGAACACAACTATTTCCTACTTTGCTCCCTATGGCATCAAGGCATTAGTCAAGGAGATCTAAACACATTCCACATAATTCCCATCCTCTCCAGAGGAATGACACACTCTTGTCAAACTGTTTTATGATGGAAGCATCCTGCTTAGATATTTTTCCCTTTACATGAAGTCCTTCTAAAGAGGAGAGATCATTTTAAGTTGTCAGATGAGTTAATGGCCCCCTTCTTCTTACCCCCTAGAGCAAGCGACACTTCCTCTAACTCTTTGAATTGCTTGAAAGTGCAGTGTCCAGGGTGGCCTGCCCTTAAGATTGTGTTGTTTTATTTGAAGAGGTTTGTTAACCCCACAGGTCAAATAGGTCAGTTCCTGCCCTGAACTTCCTGTCAGTCCCCTCCTTGACCCTCTGTTTAGTTCAAAGGCACAGTTCTGTATTGATCTGAATATATGCATATGCTAGCCACTGGGAATTTAAATGTTGTGCTTGAATATAGGGTAAAGGTAAATCACTTGGGCTGTAGTACTTAAGAACATTTTGGTATGTTCCACATGCAAGGGTTGTCTATGTCACTTAGAATATGGAGTCACGGGAAGTGAAAGAATTCAAATAAATTAAAACTCAAAACCTTGCCCCCCCATGATGGAAGCAACCAATACATTTCCACTAAGCTACAACTGTTCTAGGCTTCAACTGCTCCCATGTCGCCAATTTCTTCCCAACATGTTGCCAGGAAAGTTCCTTAAACAGAGAGATGTCTGGGAAGCTCTCTGATGCAAAAGGCAAGGATCACATAATAATGATGTTGGTAGTTTTTCTTTTTTTTTTTTATTTGGCGCAAAAGACTAAATTTTTTTTCAACCACAAAAAAATGCATGGCACAGTTCTAGCAGAGATCATGAAAGTTTCCACCACTGAAGAAACTGCAATATTCATTGTAAAACTATACTGGACAAAAAAGTTTGCTTGTGGACAGTATTTGTTCCTCTTCAATATGCCGGAATTCTGATCCCTATCCAAGAATATAGAAACAAGGACTATCCTGCCAACTCTGGAATATGCAGTCTTAGTTTTTGGGATGCTGTCCTGTTTTCTGAGCACGCCTTGGTCTTTCTTACGGTTTTTGCATTTACAATTGGACATGAAGAGATTTAAAAAATATTGTCAGATGTACAGCTACACACTGGTGCAGTGCCAGTCAACTCTGGGACAATATCATTAAAATACAATATTTATAATTTTGTATGAAAAGTTCAGAAGTAAGTGATTGGTTACATCCCTTTGCTTTCTATTGCAGATGTTTCAGATTTGCACATTTTCAGCATGTAATGCCCTGTGCTCAGCATGGTTTCACTGAGCAGTAATCATTCGCAAGAGTGCACCTAAAATTCTCATCGCACATGGGTAATCCAGTCATTCAGCCTGCCACAGGTCATACTGTCAAGTCACATGATTTGGCCACACAGAGAGATTGCCAAAGGGTACCAGATGGATTGTTCAGCCAGTAGACATGGCAGTTGGAATTTGGAGATGTTGAACCCATTCTTACTCGAGTCTGGCTAAAGATCTTTTATATCTGACAGTGGGTGTCATCTGCCATTCTGATTTTCTTTTGATTAGTCAACTTTGATATAGTCCCATCTGGGTTCAGCAATAAGACAGTTTGCTACTTTAGTTGAAACTGCCTGAATTAGACAACTGGATGCTGTGTGTGTTGACAGCTTTGGTGATGCTCAATAACTGTGTGACATAATAAATGTCAGCACCCATTTGTTCCATAGTATTTCAAGGGAAATCCAAAGCTTCAGTCACTTATAATGGGCAGCAGCAATGCCTGATGCTTCTGAGATACACAGGAGTGAAAATGCAGAATTAAAAAAACAGCTCCCAGGGCTTTACTCCCCTCCCCAACATTCAGGCTTTGATGGTCAACACCAGCACAGCTGAACTTTTAATCAATGGAGATATTTCTCAGACCCCATACTCAGGGGCCTTCGAGGGCCACATGTTATGGAAGTAGTGATGTAAAAAAGGTTGACTAAGGCAACCTTGTAAATTATACAAGGGCATGGCATTTGGTGCACAGTAGATCTCATAGTCAAGACTAAAACACTATCATGGCAGCCTATAGGGGAGGGACATGGAGCTTTAAATGATATTAAAAAAAAAAAACTATTAAGCATTTTCACAAAAGACATCGATTAGTCAGCATTGCAGCCTTGGAAATGGTGATGATTAAATAAATATATCATATTTATGCACAGAGCTTAAATGCTTAATGCTCAAAAAGGCAAATATTCAAGGTCACAAGGAGGTAAAAAATGGTCTTCAAACTTGCTTTAAAGTCAGTGACATTGTAAGAGGGACATATAATGATTCATATTACTTTCAGCCTACTCATCGTACCGGTTACAATTCATTTATTGAGCATAATAGTAATGTTGCTCCAAGAGATTTATGAGTTTTTGATCTACCTGAATAAGGATGCACTGTACAATCCATCATCTAATGAGATGGCTTTTCCCTATGCTGCTCCAGTATGTATCATATTCAATAACAGGCACGCAGCCACCTCCAGGGTAAAAACTCCATCTGTCATTTGTCAGCTCCTGATATGTTCAATGGATTTTAAGTGCACAAGGTAGAAGGTATTGCTGTTAGCCGGGTACCACTCATTAAAATGAGACAGGGAAAGGAAGTGGATGGATTTAAGACATTTTAAGAGCTGATGTGATATAGAAGGCTAGAGACGTACTGCAGTGTCTATTTTTCTGTTCAAGAAGAATAATTTTTCATGTTAGTATGATACTGTTTCTTGCATCATATCTTACAGTTTCTTGTAATACTGATTACAGGAGGCAGGTAAGTTTTCATAGCCACAGTGAATATAAGAGACCTGAAATTATTTAAATTTAGCATAGACAAGGACTAGTAAACAAAATCCAGTCCCTGGAGTTGCACGAAAAACTTTTACACAGAGATTGTGCCACGGGGTAAAAAGAGTAAAGAACCAGAAGATCTATGGGGCCAATCCATTTCTGCCAGGAGTATACCATCAAAAAGCCCACCCCTCCCCTGTATTATTTATTATAACTATTGATGAGTGAACTTAATTTCTGCAAAAGTCATGGGATGCAATGGAAAGGTGAAATTACATTGTGGTCAATAGCATGCAATATATATATATATATATACACACACACACACAAACACACACACACACACTATGGCCTACCTTGTTATTTCCACTATCCAACAACTGTTCTTCATAGAAGAGAAAAAGCTCCAACATTGCCGATTTCTCAAAAAAAAAATTTCGCCAGCGTTGAAAAAAACGGAAGCCGGGGTCAAAAACAGACGCCGGCGTCAAAAACGAGACAGCAAATTTTTCGCCGCTTTGCGAATTTCGCAGGAAATTCACAAATTTTTCGGCGAAACGGTGCAAATTCGCCCATCACTACTTGTAAATAAAGTGCCCCCTGTTGCAAAATATGAGAATATTAGAAGTAACCTTGGAGTTCCACGACCTGTATAAAAACACTCAGCCTTCAGCCCCGTGCTTTTACATGGTCATGGAAATCCTCAGTAACTTATAATATCCTTATATTGTACAATAGCTAGGTGGTACTTTATTCTAGTTATGTGCAGGTCGGGCTTTTCCAGACGCCCTCCTACCACCCACACCAGTCGGAGCCCGACTTCCGGGTCTCTTTTATTGTCCTGCCCTGGCGATGACATCACAAAAGGGCGGAGCAAGAGGTGCGCGTCTATGAAAACTCAACCCAGAAGCCGGAAGCCGGCATTTGGAAAGTAGCCGGCATTTGGAAAGCCGCGAGTCCCGCGGGTATCAGGTCGGCCAACACATCACTATTTTATTCACTATATAAAATACATTCTGGTGATGGTCAAATACACACTATGGCAAATAAAGTACGCAGAGTGAATAAAGTCACTGAGAGGTCAAAATTCAAAGCAGTAATTCTGTTGACGATTCTCACCCTTTAAATGCAGGTCATTAGAACACAGCCCATGCATAGTGGCCTTACACTGTTAGTGCTATTACGGGGAGTTTGGGTAATCTCTACCTGCTGGGAATTGACACCTGGTCTAACACTCTCTCCTAAACCTGTGCTCTTTGTGCTTTCCAATTGCATGTCATTTGCCTGTTATTTCCATTACATTAAACTCCAACACAAGCAAATGTGCAGGGCTGCATATGACATTTATTATCTAGAAAAACACACATTTTGTTTATAATTATGTATTGTGTTTTCCATGTGCACAAACCAGCTAAGCTGTTGAAAAAAATGAAAACTTGCTTTAAAACTCTCTTGCTCTGTTTTCTTGCAATATTTTTTTCTTGAGGTCTGAGGCGGGTATATTCTCTTCCAGCGTTTAAAAGTGCCTGATTATGGGTCAGTCATTAAGTTCAAATGAATCTGCCTATCATTGGCAGTGACAATGGGATTTTGGTACGAAAATGCTTAATTATGCATTTTACTGCCTAAATCACAGGAAGATTCCATCAAAGGAATGACTGGGCAAACTGCAAAGATTGGGCACATGATTGGGGTTTTTCAGCCATCAGAGATTAAGCCCTGTGAGCCGTAGGTCTAAAAATATTTGTTGCCATTAATTGTAGGCAGTTCCTAACATAGACAATTCCACCTGTGCAGTGTCGGACTGGGACACCAAGGCCCCACCCAAAAACCTTAGACCAGGGGCCTACTCTCAGTACTAATATTCTTCATCTCCTCACTCAACCCCTATTCTCCTAGTATATTTTCTTTACATACTATAATCCATTATCTATTTAGCCTCTTTTTCTCATAGAAATAGGGAATGGCCATGAAATAGGCCAAATGTTTAGCAGCATGAGGGCCACTGACATCTGGGCCCACCGGGACTTTTCCTGGTATCCCTGTGGCCAGTCCGACACTGCACCTGTGGTTTAGAAACAGGTTTAAGGTATTATGGGGCGATCCTGGCCACTCTGTTGCCTGAGGCAGCTTGCTGCTTTTGCTGCCACCCCCATGGAGGGGGTCTACAGTGTCGGTGGAGTGGAAATTTGGCTCTTAAAGATACAAAAGCAGCATTTTGTAACTAGTGGGGTGCTGCCGTCTGAGGCAATTTTCTCAACTTGCTTCATTGGCGTAGTGCCCCTGAGGGTATTGGCACATGGGGAGATTTTTTGCCCTCTTTTAAATCTGTGCTATCGTTGGCGACAATAGCCCAGGGCTATTGAGAAGCTGAGACTTTAGACTGGTGCGATACGTTCATTATATAAAATATGGCATTTTTAGCCATATTAATTTTTAGGGTTTAGTTTGCCTTTAAATCAAGCAGCTTTTACCCTCTCGAGCATTTCTAGAAATAGCCAGTATAGTGCTGACTTTATGGCACAGCTCTATATGATTGTTATAATTGAAAAGATTTTTTGTTGATTTTGTTAATTTGACACATTTGTACATATTTTGTTCCAGTGGTTGACACTTGGCCAGTATTTTACCAGACTCAATATAACTTTTGTCACTACTTAAAAAAAAAAAATATATATTTAAGCCATTATGAGATAACTGCAAAATGGTAGCACAAACAGGAAATAGAGGATTCAAGTCTAAATACTGATGGCAGGATGCTGTCCACAAAAAAAAAGAAACACTGTATAATCAATACACGAATAGAGTTGTACACCAGAGTCTCTGCATTAATGCTCTCTGCCTGACAAATGTACTATAGGCATGAAATGATGAGGACATACTCAAGGGCATTTATAAATAACAAAGCTATTCATTCTCTTTTTTTTTTAAAACCAACAGCTGTGCATTATGGAAATTTCCCAGTGTTCGAGTGAAAAAAACAACAACTTGACTTGTTTTTGCATTCATATTAAACATTTCCAGGAATAAAACCCTGATTTTTCAGGTAAACAAGTCCCCTAGCATGTGATACCAAGTAAAAATAATGGCGTTTCTCCGTAGGTAGAAAACCCCTACGTATACGATTGATTGCCCTCCAGCTTACCCTATAGTACCTGTGCTCAAGAAACCAAGGTGGTGTCTTAGGTTATATCAATTCCGGCTTCTTTATTTAAGCACACATAATCAAAATTACAGCAGTGGTGTGCAACAACTAACGCGTTTCATGCCTGCAACTCGGCACTTCCTCAGAGTGTTCTGCCATATCTGCCTTTTAAAGTCTCTGAAGGGCCCAATCATTAGTAAGAAGCAAATGTACAGCTGAGAGTCACCTGATGACAGACTAACAGGTTTAGGATGAGTTAAAGAGAAATTCAGAAAAAAATGTCTGTACAATGTTGTTTGAAATGTCCTGTAAAAGAGAAAATCTGGAAACTGTTCTGTTTAAAAGAAAAATTTACAGAAGTGGAGATTTTTGTTTGTGAATATGGCGGGACATCTGACAATTCTATCTCCACTTTTGTCTAGGGTTGAATTTTGGTGGCAGGGTTGTGATCGCCTCGTCAATCATATGAAATCCTACCCGGTTTCCCTAATTTGATAAACCGGGCAGACAGTTTTGACCTGGGCAGCCCTTCAAACCTGGGCTGTTTGGGTCAAAACCGGACAGGTGGCAATCCTACTTTTGTCTCAATGTCACCACTTTGTTCATCATCCCCCCAATTATGTTTTAGAGATATTAAAAGAATCTGGGTGATCATCTAGTTGATCATCACTATGTCTTAATGCCATTGGAATAAGTGTTGATCAAGAGGGGCTAAATAGGGTTTCTCTCTTTCCTGGAAAAAAACACGTCTTCCTATATTTTTATCTTTGTCCCTATTAATAACACTGGTATCAAGCAACTTTTTTTTTACCAGCCAGGTGGCAAGCCTAGGTTCACATTCATTTATGGTCATAAAAGGGACTGCTATGTAAAGCTCACATTTTAACAATATACAACAATTTTATAGTTACATAGTTAAGTTGGGTTGAAAAAAAAAAAAGACCAAAGTCCATCAAGTTCAACCCCTCCAGTGCACATACTGTATATACACACGCTCAAACTCAAATAAATATATAAACACACACACATTAAGTATTTAACAATCCTTAATAACTGATCCAGGGTGGAATGGTTATGCTTCTATTTGAGCCAGTGAAGAATATACTGTAAGACCAAGGTTAGTTATTGTTAATATTTAGCGCTATAATATCTGCATTCAAATTTACAGGAATCTAAATGTAAATGTCCATATTTGATCAATGATCCCATAAGGTACGTATATACTGTCAATGTGTTACTTGTAATATTTTCTGTGGGTCAGAGAAACCCCCAACAAACTACTCCTGGCACATGTTGCCAGTGGGTCACAGATCTAACTTTTAACTGGTTCTTTCCCCTCCAGTGATGTCACTATTGATATTCCAGATCTTCTGGTGAGATCACTTGCCATGGCACACCCACACCAGTGACTTCTCTGCCTATACGCCACCCATAGCTCAAGTCTCCAGAGGAGCAAGATCACTTGGGTTTTTAAACGTACACAAACATCAGGACAGGTTGGATATGGGTTGGAAAGAGGCATGTTATATGTACAGGGGCACAGGTTTTTTTAAAGCATCCTTAAAGATATATAGAAGAGTTCAATCACAAAGGTAACAGAAAATACATTTTCAGACTTGTGGGGGTTTTTTTGTATGGGTTCAATATCCCCCTATGTGGTCCAATTTTTAATAAATTTTTATTTTTATTTAATAATAAGGCTATAGAAACACAATATAGCTGATAACATTGACTAAGAGGACCAAGAGTATCCATGGCAGCAAGTAAATATCACCCCCAACTCTCAGGATAAATGCTCCTTGGCTGGGTCCCCAGCCCACTGCTTCATACTTCCTTGGCAAAGGGAAAATCTCTCCTGCTGATCTGGAATCTCTGAGCAAGAGGACACCAATGCAATAGAACATCCAGATATTTCTGAATCACATACAGTAGCTAACATAAGTATTGAACCTACTTTTGCCAAAGATATTCAAAGCCATAAGCTTAATGCTGATAAAAGTACTGATAAACATAAAGTGCAAAGGAGCATTGTTACTGCACCCTGGCCGACGCTATGCTCAAGAAGAAAAAGCAACCACAAACTCTTGCCACTTCCTCCTATACAGCTATATAAGAAATGCTCTGATTTTAGCAGACCAGACTAACCACTTCTAATAAGGGCTCAAATTTGTATATTGACTGCTGCTGTTTTCCACCTGAGCAGAGCCGAGTTTAATGGCCGCTGAGCTATCAGCCTTAAGGCTTGCCTGTCTGTTGAACTTATTTCAGAGTGGCTGAGTCGTTTCCTCATAAACCAAAGTAAACAACGGGTAAACCATCAGCCTGGGTTGCATTTCAGAAAGGTACCACAGGAAATATCCCCATATATCCTATTACAGAGCATTTCATTTGTAATCGTAAACTGCTTCATGCAAGAGCCAAAACCTAATAGGAATTTTTTCATTCTTCGGCACTGCACCCAAAATTGCGCTTGATAGGAATTCAAGATTTCTAGAATCTCTTTTCAGCCCTTCAGCCACGTGGATCCCAGCTTGTCTGGTGTATTAGAGAGATTTAACATATGTCTGGCCAAGAAGAGCATTTGGTGAAAATGGATACCAAGCCCAAACCTTAAGTTATTTCACTTTGTCATAACATAAAGAACGTGCCAGCGCAGACACACTCAAACACAGTTTACTTTTTCAGAGCTGAGTAATGGAAATCCATCAGAACCATTGGAAATGACTTAACCATGCAGGCAAAAACTCTTCCGATTCCATATTTATTATATCAGAGCCAGTGGTGGGGTTTATAGTCTGAAGATGTTAACCTGTTATGATACAGAGCGGGTAGATCCATACAGGGCAGGAATATTTGTACTTCTTACTCCATTGCTTCCAGCAGTAGCATAAATATATAATGGGACCTGTTACACAGAATGCTCGGGATAACAGATCTTTCTGTAGTTTGGATCTTTGTACCTTAAGTCTACTAGAAAATCATGTAAATATTAAATTAACCCAAACGTTTGGTTGTGCTTCCAATAAGGATTATTTATATCTTAGTTGGGATCAAGTACAAGGTACTGTTTTATTTTTAAAGACAAAAAAGAAATCATTTTTAAAATTTGGATTATTTGGATAAAATGGAGTCTATGGGAGACAGCCTTTCCTTAATTCTGAGCTTTTTGGATAAAGGATCTCATACCTGTATTGTCAAAGTAAAATATTCATTTAGTTAAAGTTCTTATCGGTCTTCTATGGAAGTTAGCTCATAGTACAAGTTGATCCAGGGACTGGTCTGATTGCCATCTTGGGGTCAGGAAGGAATTTCTTCCCTTCTGAGGCAAATTGGAGAGGCTTCAAATGGGTTTTTTTTTGCCTTCCTCTGGATCAACCAACAGTTAGGCAGGTTATATACAGACTTAAAAGACCAGTAACATAAAGTTGTTTTTTTTGAAAAAAAAAAATTTGTTTCTACATAATGAAAAAAACCCACCAAGACACATTTAACTTCGCAAAGTCTTTATTAAGAAATAACCGATTCTCTGATTCTCCTCTTCAGAAACAGCGTCAGGGAACGATCCATCATGCGGTGCTCGATTTCTCCTCCCTGGCTTCTATAGGAGATAGCCAGGGAGGAGAAATCGAGCACTGCACGATGGATCGTCGCCCAGTCGCTGTTTCTGAAGAGGAGCACAAGCGGAGAATCAGAAAGTAATTTCTTAATAAAGACTTTGCGGATTTAAAGTTAAAAGTGTCTTGGTGTTTTTTTGTTTGTTAAGTACAAACAAATTTTTTAAAATGTTTTTATGTTACTGGTCCTTTAAAGGGCATGTAAAGTCTAAAACAGAATAAAGCCAGAAATGCTGGATTTTGTATACTAAATATAAACATGAACTTACTGCACCACAAGCCTAATCAAACAAATAATTTATGCTTTCAAAGCTGGCTACAGGGGGTCACCATCTTGTATCTTTGTTAAACATCTTTGCAAGACTAAGACTATGCACATGCTCAGTGTGGTCTGGGCTGCTCAGGGATCGTCATAAACAAAGCTGCTTGAGTTCTGCATGGCTGGGAAGTAAGATGGGGGCTCCCCCTGCTGTTCATAAGTATGATTGTTTCACTGGGACCATCTGACAATTCCTATCCACAGCAGTAAATGAAGGGAGAATTTCACTGCATACATTCAGGTTTCTTTTAAAAACGGTACACATTTTATAGTTAAAGTATATTGGAGATAGGTTTCTTTATCATTAAAGAATGTAAAAATGGGATTTTATTTTTTTGCCTCTACATGCCCTTTAAGGCTGAACTTGATGGACGTGTCTATTTACAACCTAACTTACTATGTTACTATGTTACATACCAAGGTAGACTCAATACTGTTTGTGCTTCATGGCTTGTTGCATCTTCAGAACCAAAGTGAATGTGCACTCCAGGAGTCAAAAGAATTTGTGCCAGCCCATGACTGGTGCCTGTAGAATTATATGTGTGTTTACTTATATTTCCCCATTTCACCTGAAACAGAAGGGCAATATTGCCTCCTGCCTTCAGAGGTAACTAACTCCCATGATTTCCACAGCTGTATCAGGAGAGGGTAAGACAAAAACTGAAAGGCAGAGGGCAGTTCTTGCTTCCCCACCCCAAATCTGATGGCTGTCAATGCTGAGTCTAAGGAAGTAATTAAAGAGGAAAACAGCAATTCCGCAGGCGATTTTGAAACATGATATTAGAGCCGGGTAGGTTTTTTAAGAAATATTTCCACGTTCCTGTTAAAGGGCCAGCAGAAAAAAATAAATTAAAAGGGGTTTTTATAGTTTTAAATATAATGCACTATAACCTGCACTGATAAACTGTGTATTTGCTTTGGAAGCAGCAATTTCGTTTGACAAAAGTCCTTTGTATATTAAACAGGAACATTATTGTCAAGAAATATTTTATTTGCAGGTGCTAGAAAAATGGATATAACTTTTAAAAGTAAACAGAATATTTTTATTTTATTGTGTCTCTTTGAACATGTCAATATTTCTTTTTCCAGTAAAGCTGAAAAGAAATGAGAGCAACCTTCATGATACTCTATAAACCACTGCCACCTGCTAAGTGCAATACTCAAACCATCTTTGGTGACTTGCCTCACACCTATCATAGAAAGGAAAATAGGCCATCCCATTAGACATGAGGAATAGCATTATCAGATGAAGTTCTTCAATATGAGTGTAGTGAGACTGTGGAATATTTGAGTGTAGTATTGAACTAATACTACTCACTAAACAGCAACAGCATATGGGGACTCCTATGTATTGCCCATCAATCCATCATAAGCCTCAGGGGCATCCCCCTTCAACCCTGCTTTTAACTTGAGGAAAGGGTGTTCCTGAAAGCTTGTACAGGTATGGGACCTATTATCCAGAATGCTCGGGACCTGGGGCTTTCCGTATAATGGGTCTTTCCGTAATTTGGATCTTCACACCTTAAGACTACTAGAAAGTCATGTAAACATTAAATAAACCCAATAGGCTCATTCTAATTCCAATAAGGATTAAATATATCTTAGTTTGGATCAAGTACAAGCTACTGTTTTATTATTTATAAATAGAAAGAAAATCATTTTAAAAAATTTGGATTATTTGATTATAATGGAGTCTATGGGAGACGGCCTTTACGTAATTCGGAACTTTCTGGATAACGGGTTTCCGGATAACGGATCCCATACCTGTATCTTCATTTTCTGCTCTTTAAAGGAGAAGGAAAGACTTCTTGCACTTGTTAGGCACCCCCAAGTGATTGTATTGACTTACCTGAAACCCTGGGCCGGTGCTCCTATCAGCAGAAAACTGCATCAGCCCGGGGTTATACCAGTGAGCACCCCGGATCGATCCTCTTCCGTCTTCCTTTTTTTTCGTGCTGCTGCACATGCGCAGTAGAGCCGATCTTTAACTAAAAAGACAGCTATTTCGTTCTACTGCGCATGCGTCTGCCCCGGGAAATTTGAAATTTTGAAAAAAGCCGGAAGAGAATCACTCCGTGGTGCTCGCTGGAATAACCCTGGCCCGGTGCAGTTTTCTGCTGATAGGAGAGGAAGCGTAGACGAGGGGCAGGCCGAGGTCAATACCAATCAGTAAGGCAGTACAAAGTCAGGATCCAAGTATATGGTCAGTAACAGGCAAAGGTCGGCACAGGCAGTGAACAAGCAGAAGTCAGGGACAGGCAAGAGTCAAAGACCAGATAATCAGATTGAATCACACCCAGGAACTATCATCAGGAAATATCACGTTGGGCAACGTGAATAGGGACATGGTGACTTTAAATATTTGAAATTCAGCAAAAAAAAAAAAAAAGACCCATGCGCATAGACAGCAGCGCCAAACCCGCACACGTCAAACCTGGATGTTGCCTGAAGAAGAGAAGACTTGCTGCTGGCCAGGTAACCTCACAATATATTTGTTTCTATGAGTTTTGGGTATCCTCTCATAGTAACCTGCTTGTGTGGACATTTTGGATAAGGGCATTCCTGCTATTTTGCCATGGTCTTATGATGCAAATTCCTGTTTTCCCCTTCCTGTCTAAGCTGAGAGCAAGTATGGAGCAGGCCAAACCTACCTGCCATGTTTTAATAAATGGACCAGAAGTTACTGTGCTTGTCTGACTGCTTCACCTGTAGCAACACAGCAGAATCATTTAACCCACTGCTAGCCAAACAGTTTATCATGCCTATAGATTACACTGTTGCTTTAATCAGTCCTCCTGATACAATGAATGCAAATCTTATAATGTACTGAAGACTTTTGATAAGGACCATAGCTATTTGGGGGGTCAGAATTCAGAAAGTGCCACTGCACCAGAGAAACAATGTCTGGTGGTTGGACGTTGCCTAGTTACAGTTGAATATAATGTTAGTTCTATGTATTGTTCAGTGGAAATATTTAATAAAGAGACCTGCCTTGCAAAGCCTACAAAGTCTTCCATATTAGAACTCTCTAAATGCCATTGAGAACTCTTAGGAATATTTCCAGAGGCAGAATGTGAGCATGCAAGCTATTGTCATGGGATTGTATCCAGGTAAGACAAACAACTTCGCTGTACAGAGCTGAAGCATTGACTGGTCTATTATGTACAAGACAGTGGACTTCAGCCCAAACATTTGGCAATACTTTAATTATCGATTCTGCCTTAGAATTGCTGAATATGCTGTTGTTCCCCAACAAAACTTTGTTGGTGGAAGACTTTTAAACTCTACTTTTCCAACATTATTATCAGCTAAACCTATTTTTCATCACCTGTGGTAGTTCTGAACCAAAGCGGGTATTAGTGGTAAGCTTGCGGAGAGTGGGAATGAAAAGAAGTACACAATTCCATTTATAGCATGCCTATTATCCCACTTTCCTTAACTAGACCTCAATCACCCAGATTCCTGTGTCAGAGAATATGCTGATGACAGATTGTCCCTTGTTTTGTAACCTGCCAACAACCATTAGCTGGTTGGAAGGTTGATGATGAAACTGTAGAAACTGTGTCCACGGCCCCCTCTCATGGCCATTTGCATTATTGCACTGCTCACCTGGAAAATGTCAGAGTTCCTGTCTTATTACACAAACTTCTAAGAAATTTTATTTTTATACGCATAAAGTTGACTTTTTTATTTTATTAAATCATTGCAATAATACAATTATTACAATCGATATAATCATACGATGATATTGATGATTTCTGTGTTGTATGCCACCAAAAAAACTTCAGGCAGCCTTGGTGCCTGGATAATAGCAGTCAAAAAGTGAAGTGAAAAAGGCCATTTTAGCAGTGGTTAGGTTAGGGAAAGAAGTCTGTGCAGGGAGAGTGAAGGACAAGTGAACATCACTATGAAGATTTTCATTCATCCAGGTCATGGTATATCTAATATACTGTAAGTAATTCAAAAAACAACTGGACTTGCTGGGTAATTATTGAAGACGTTTCACAACAGCTTCTTCAGTTCAACCAAAAACAAAAACCATGTGGTATACGCAGTCCAGTGTAGCGAGGAGTGCATTGATCTATACATTGGCGAGACAAAACAACTGCTCACCAATCGAATAGCTCAGCATGGGAGGGAAAACTCTACAGGACAAGGCTAGACTGTCTTCCTACACCTAAAAGACAAGGGACACTCCTTTGAAGATATCAATATCCAAATCTTGGATAACGAAGACCGCTGGAAGACCGGAGGCTTGAAAGAGGCGATTCATGTCAAGGTGGAGAAACCATCCCTGAACCACCTATCTGCTACATACAATGCTGTTCATACATCTGTACCCCGGCGGATTCAGAACCCTTCACACATCCATTCATGCAACTCTCACAAGTAATACCTGTTTCTAGGAGTTGCATGACACATTGGTAATCCTATCACAGTAACTACACAGAATCAACACCTCTGTGAATTTTAGATGCCACCTCTCTAAAGAGTTACAATGTGCAATTGTGATTGGATTGGAAGAGTCTATATGCTAATAACTAGGCCTGGACTGGGAGTCAAAATAGTCCCTGCCATTCAACGTACACAGAGGCCCAAACAGCCCCCTAACAGCCCACTATATGATAACTTGGAACCATGGAACCATACAGCAGCCCCTCTGGCATTTGGCAGAACCCACAAATTGCCAGTCCGGGCCTGCTAAGAACTTCCCACACCAGACAGTTGAACTGAAGAAGCTGCTCGGATGAGTAGTGAAACGTCTTCAATAATTACTCAGCAAGTCCAGTTGGTTTTTGAATTACTTATATTAGATGAACAAATGAACAGTTTTTTGGGGGGCAGGCATCTGCCACCAGTGCGATGCCAATGGCTGTATGTACCCAAAGCAGGACCTGCTTGTCACTCCCCCCCACACGCTTCCTGCACAAGTTAACTTAGCTAATGCACCAATCAAAGAAGAGCTGTAACTTGGGGTAGGCAGGAAAAGGAGGCACATGCGTAGCAGCCCACCCCCATTGCATCCTAGGTACATGCGTCTTCTGCCTGAAATTTAAAATTTGACGCAAATGAAAGCAGTATATACTTTCAATATACTGCTATTGAAAGAAGTATACAACTGTTTAGATTCTCTGTAGTTATGTGTGGGTCAAATAATATTGTACCTCTGCCTATCTGGCGCACTGTGCAGATTTACTTATTGGAGGAGGGGTGAGTGTGAGTATTTAAACTAATGCCACTGTGTCACTTTGGGGGTCAGAATGGTGAAGAGAGATCATGGGAACGACCAGGTGATGGTGAATTTGGCCAGTCAACTGCCCACAACTCACCTCTAGGGGTAATTGGTTGGCCCACACCTGCTCAACCTGGGGGTAAACTCACACCTCCCGCAGGAGAAGAACTGTTCGATTGTTTCAAGGGATAAACAAATACTGCTTTCAATTGTGATTTCATGGAGAAATAACTTTACAAAATCACATTTTCCATTTTTACAGAATTCATTTTTATTTCATTATGCAAAAAATACAATTTTGGAGAGTGAGGATCCTTTAAGCTTAGGGGTCATTGGAAATTAGTAGAAGCAATATGAGTTAACATACAGTATGTCCTTGAAGATGATTCAGCAGGGCTGGATTTTAATAAATGCTCAATCATGTCAAGTCAGTACCCTGCTCCTATGCTAGTCAGAAAACGAAATTATTATTTTTAAATGATTCCATTCTTTATTTCCAGGGGCTATTTCAGTTTAATTTCTCAGACAATTTTTGTTTTGTCATTAAAAGTTATGGATACTGCAGATCCCCCTATGCGTGATGCCGTGAAACACTGAACCCTAACTGTGTATTCTAAATAGCATGCTATTCTATAAAACTGCATCTCCTGTGAAGCTAAATGTGTCAGCTTGAGTTATCCAGCCAGTCTCCTGACATCTGAATCTTGCACTGGAATTCAGTGGGGTCTGGAACTGGTTTGCTGCATGCCAGTTGGGAGCTCAAAGGTGAAAAGGCATGATTGTAATATCCTATTTAACATGACATGACCGGCAGTCATGCAGTACTATGCTCCATTTGAGAGCAAGTAGTATCAGAGTCACCTGCACACACACACACTGGAATTGCATAGAAATCCTGGCAAATAGAGTCCTATAGGCGTGTGATTTGTAGACTCACCTGAACCCATGACCTACAGGTTTGCTTTGAAGCCTGATTTTCTGCAGGAAACGCATATCTGACCTCTGAGATATGAATGAGAAATGCGGAATATCTACATTAAGGGAGCAGGAGGATCTAGCATTAAATAGAGAGTAGAACGGTATGCCGGGCTTTGCCAATACAGTGGAGGGCGATCAGTATCCAAAATTGTTGAACAACTATTGAAAGCAGTATCTGTCTGGCTTTTTATATTCTCTCCACTTTTGGTTCTGACTTCAGAAGCAATGCAGCAGAAGCCAGCTGATTCAAATACCCAGAGAAGAAAAAGAAGACTTCTGCTATACTTTTTTAAGACTCAGACCATGAGAACTGTAGGGGATACTTCTTTAAACTGCAATTACATTCACAAATACGTTTATATTCATTTTATCGTACAGTTGACTAGAAATACATTATCATTCATGGTCCAAATACCATTTCCCCTTAAGCCTCCATAAATGCCTTCTTATAGATACCTGTGTGTATGAGATTTGTTGCAGGACTTTGTTGTCCATCATGTAGGCAATATAGACCAAACACACCAAATAAACACACACAAGGTACATAACTGTGGGATGCCTAATGTCATTACCTGTTTGGGATGTTCTACTCTGCTGTGAGGCTGAATTAGAGCCTCCTGGAGCTGGTCTCATTCTCTTGGTCTTGCCTAGGGTGCAGGTGGGTTTACTGGTTTATCTTTTTAGAGTTTGCTGACAAGCTCTAAAACATCACACTTGAAAGTAAAATGGAAGACAAATGCTTTGTACAAAGTATTAAATAGGAAATTAAAAAGTCTTCATATTCCATACACACGCACAGACATATATACATACAATATATATAACTATAACTTGTAGAGCACAGATGGAAATGCTTGCAAATACATTGAGTTGGTATTTAGGTTTCTGTGGAACATTCCATATTTTTAGCTGTATATCTTGTTCTTGGATCAATGGATACAATCCTTTCTCCGGATTCCTGAACTTATGCTTCATCCTGTTCACATAAAACATTTCATTCTAGGAATCCAAAGCCATAAAACCTCTATTTTCCAACCCATATCTGCTATAGACAGTTTTATGACTGTAACCATCAGACCTGCGGCAGATTTTTTTTTGTTAGCAAATATTTTTGTATTATTTCAAGATGAAAGGAAATTAGACTTACATCTTCCCAGTATTTTGCAAGGGCAATTCTACATGTGGTGCTGCAGTTTTGACTGAACCGAGGTGCCAGAAACTAAATACAAAGAATGTCATAATGTAATAAAAACTGTAAAGGACAATGGAATGCATGAAAATGTACCACTATTTGGTTGAGGAATTTGGTTAAAAGAGGGGCAGAATGAAATGAATAGAGCTAATTTAAGCAATAGGTGTTGTGGATCAGCAAGGCATGGTCCTTGTGACTCTTTTAACTGGTGATTATTGATGAGAGAATCGCATTGAAGCCAGTGGGCATTTTTTTTCGCTCAAAATGCATTAAAGTCAATGTTTTTTCTTGTACCATGGGGTGTACCATCTGCAAATTGAGCTTGTGTCAACTGGACATAGAATGTGACTTTACTTACAGTTTCATAATTAAAAATATACAATTGTTTAACTGAAACAATAGGCACAAAATATGTTCAGCACAAATCCCAGTCATTGAATTTGTTGTTGAAAAAGAGTGGTATACTGTCCCTTTTTAGGGGAGTAGAGTGCAAGTTACGTGTCATCAAGAGAATGACAAATTAAGTGTTCTGGTGTCACAAAAGTTTAGTGACTTTATATGATATATACAGGTATGAGAACGTCTGTTATATTAGGGTCTCCAAAAGTAAAGTGATTGCCACTAAGGGGAAGTGGACCAGACCACTGCCCTGAGCCCTCAGCACAGGGAGCGGACAAACCGAAAAACAAATTAGGAGCAGAGGCTGAGCCTATGATTAAGGGGCAGATTTATCAAGGGTCGAATTTCGAAGTAAAAAATACTTAGAAATTCGACCATCGAATTTAAATACTTCAAATTCAAATATCGAATTCAAACTTTTTTCATCGAATTTGGGTATTCTGCGGTAGAAGTAAAATCGAACGATTTTATCGTACGATCGAACAATTTTACTTTGACTTCAAAAAACGTCGAAAAATGCTGTCGACAGTCCACATAGGCTAACATAGCACTTTGGCAGGTTTAATTTGGCAAAGTATTGACAGTACTTAGATTATCGAATGGTTGAATATTCAAACTATTTTACTTCGAATCAAAGTCGTAGTATCCTATTCGATGGTCGAAGTATCCAAAAAATTGGATACCAATGAGACCTGTTATCCACAATGTTCAGGACCTGGGGTTTTCACTTCAGATGAAGGATCTTTCCATTTTTTTCATACGTTAAGTCTACTAGAAAATCCTGTAAACATTTAGGGGGTTATTTACTTAAATCCGAATTTATTTTAATTTAAAAAAAAAAAAGGTTTAACCAAACTCCCATGCTTGATTTTGCCTTATTTATTAATAATATAACTTGAATAAATCAGATCAGTAAAAAAAAACCCAAAAATATCTAGCAAAAATCCAAATTGTATGATTTTTTCGAATTTATCGAATTTACGGGCTTATCTCAGCACAGACCATGATAACTTCAAATGGAGATAGGTGCCTCTCCCAATGACTTATACAGAACCTCGACAGTTCTGAGATGGCAGAGTTTCAGATTCAAGCTTTCTGCAGCATCAGGGTATAATAAAAAAAATTAAGTTTTTACCCTAAAAAGTCCAACCAGATAAATTAGAGGTTTAGTAAATAACCACCTAAATAAACCCAATAGGCTGGTTTTGCTTCTAATAAGGATTAATTATATCTTAGCAGTGTTGGACTGGCATGACACCGGGAAGAAACTCGGTGGGCCCGACCCTCATGGGCCCCCTCTCCTGATGCTTGTTTTTTTTTTTAAAGAAAAAAAAGGATTTTCGCGATGTGCTTGCGCACCCATGGGGCGCCTTGTGCACATGCACGCCGAGGGAGCGATGTGTGCACATGCGCGCCAAGGGGGTGGCATACAGTGCCGCACAGTGCACACAGTAGGGGGATGGGGGCCCTGTAGGGGGGCCCTGGACTGCAGTCCCGGTGGGCCCCGGGCCCTCCAGTCCGACCCTGTATCTTAGATAGGATCAAGTACAAGGTACTGTTTTATTATTATTATTTTAGTCACCCGGTGACAAATCCCCTCTTCTTCGGGGCGACCAATCTCCCCGAACTCTAGTTGCCCTGAAGAAGTGGAGATTTGTCGCCGGGAGACTAATCTCCTGAATCTGAGCATGTGTTTCTGCCTTTACAGAGAAAAAGGATTTGGAACATATTGATAAAATGGAGACTACTTTCTGTAATTGATGGTTCCTTACTCAATGTGATGTTTGTGATAATGTGAAAAAAGGTATTTTAGTAATGTTTTTCCTTTTATTAAAGTGACAAAAATGACCAAACAATTAAAGGGTTTTATATGTGTACTGTTACGTTGCAATGGTAAACATTGTGTGCTAGCTTTAGAATCTGTAAAATAGTTTATGTAAATCAACTGCTATTTACCCATGGGGGCTTCCATTCAAGTTCCTATTGGCTGTAGGGTCCACTTTGGCACAGCGGATAAACTGTTCATGATGAACAATGGTTTTGGTGGGTAGAAACACAAGGCAATTATTTTATGTGTAGGTGCTGGTCAGATAAATATTCACTTGAAAAGCAAATTAAATATATTTCCTTTGTGGTTTACATTGTCCCTTTAAGAAGCTTACAATCTCAACACGTGTGCGGTGGATAGGAAGCCATTCCTGAATTACCAAAGCCTAGCTTGCTGCTGGAGCTACAGATTTTCATATGATTCCTTTAATAAAAGGACCTTTCTTTTTTTTAGAATAACTGCAGGACATTTCCAACATCTGGAGAGCACCGGAGCTTTGTAGCACTGCTGGAATGGCCAGGTCACTGTTAAATAACTTACACCTGTGCCTCAGCTGTGCCAGTACTGTGAGTATGAGCCGTGCACTCTCCTCTGTCTTCTGTCTAATTGAATCCATAGCAGGGAAAAAATGACATTCTCTGTGCATCTGAATGACATTGGATCAGAGTCCTGCACGGGTCTGTTTTTTAAAAGCCGCACCCAACCTGTACCCACTTTCTCCGAATCTGACCCAGACCCTCTTACCTGCCTTCACAACCCCATGTATTTTCACCTGACCCGCTCCGTGCAGTTTGTACCATTAGGACAACTTGATTTCTGCTGTTTCCCCTGGATTGGCAACCTTTAGCCCCACTTCAGAGGATCAGGTACCCGCATGCCACCCTGGAGAAATTAAGAATAATCCATTTGAGTCCCAATCATATTGCGGGTACCCAACCTGATGCAGGCCTCTACACTGGATCCCTTAGTTTCTATTACAAAATAATTTACATCAAGGAGAGAATGAGATAGTGACATTCAATTCAATGGCCTGGAACATAGAATGTGTAATTATATAGTAGAACTTTTGGTAAATATTTCTGTATAGGATTTTCTTAATGCTGAATTTCAGTAAAGTAACCTTGTAGTGAGCACAACCACTGAAACACAATGCTCTTTAAAGGAAAACTATACCCCCCAAACAATGTAGGTCTCTATTAAAAGATACTGAGTAAAACAGCTCATGTGTAAAACCCTGCTTCATGTAAATGAACCATTATCATAATAATATACTTTTTTAGTAGTATGTGCTATTGGGTAATCATAAATAGAAAATTGCCATTTTAAAAAATAAGGGCCGCCCCCTGAGATCGTAAGATTCACTGTGCACACATACAAACCACATGTAAGGTCACATGAGCCAATTAACAGACAGAGTTCTGCCTTTTGCTTCCTCACTTCTTCCTGTTACAGTTAGAGTTGTAGTATTTCTGGTCAGGTGATCTGAGGCAGCACAGATAGAGTCACAGAATGGTGGTTCAAGGCAAGAGATGTAAAAGGGCAATATTTATGTAAATATCTATTCCAGTTTGGTAAGATTCTTTAATATGTCATTCAATTTGATATAAACTATCTGTTGCTTAAGTATTCATTTTGGGGGTATAGTTTTCCTTTAATGGGTATGGGCTATTCTAATATCAAACCACTTACTAATAGTGATGGATGAATTTGGGTTTCACTTCGCCAAAAAATTTGCGAATTTCCAGCGAAATTAGCAAATTCGCGCCTGCCGCATAAATTCGCCCATCACTACTTACTAAGTAAACCTCTTCAATGTGGCAGCACTTTAGTTCTATCCTTCTGAGTTTTCTTTAAGACGAAGTAGAAAACGAATTAAAATGATTTACATCAAGCCTGAACAAATAATCAAATAATGTATTTTTTAAAAAAATTATTTCCTTTTTCTACTTGTTTGCAACTAAGATATAATAAATCCTTATAGGGGGAAACAATCCTATTGATTTTAATTCATATTTAAATGATATTTTAGTAGACTTAAGCTATAGAGATCCAAAATAAGGAAATATCCCTTACCCAGAAAATTCCAGGCCCTGACCATTCAGGACCATACCTGTATTATAATTCAATATTATAAAAAGAGGGTTCCCTATAGGTATCTTATTTAAATAGTTGTCAATGTAAGATCTACCTTTATATAAATATTGGGTTTGAATGATTAATGATTGTATATTATGTAATATATATATATATGTGTGTGTGTGTGGATATGTATGTATATTATATATATCATATAGATATAATATTTTGCAGGGATGGTAGCAAAACCTGAGGCCAGAAATAGCTGGGGAAGTATTTCAGTTAACGATTAAAGAGCATAGAAGTTACTGGGTGTGTGGGGTTTTCAGCTTTCCCATTTTGGTTATGATTTTCCTTACAGTGGTCAAAAATTCTATCCCATGCTGGATGGACATCAGGAACTTGATTTAGCCTGTCCATCCGGTGCCTCTCCTTTCATGTCCCATATCTGGGTGGTCTGAGTCATTCTTCCATTTGAACTGTAATTGCCTGGGCAACCTGCCATTGTGGCCATGGATCCCCACCTGGAAGCAACATCTGCACATTGTGTTGTTCTGGTACCAGACATTTAACTTTCCTTAAAGGAGAATTCAACCGTAAAGTAAAAAAAAACCCTACCCTACATAGACCCCCTCCTCTCCCCCCAGCCTAGCTGCTACCCCAGGCAAGTCTTTACTTACCCCTCGGTGCAGATTCTGTCCAGTGGAGTTCACGGCAGCCATCTTCTTCTCTTTGGTAATCTTCGAAAGTAAGTGCTGTATCGGTGCATGCGCAGTATGGAGCACTTTTCTGTTTCTCATTCCAAAGATGACCGAAGAGCTGGACAGAATCTGCACCAAGGGGTAAGTAAAGACTTAGGGGCATTTGCCTGGGGTAGCAGCTAGGCTGGGGGGAGGAGGGAGGGGGGACTATGTAGGGTAGGGGTGGGATTTTTTTTTGTCATGACAGTATCCCTAAAATGGGAACTATTAGTGCCCTGGTTTACCCAGTTTTGGTCTACAGTGTATCCATTTTTGGTGTTCTTGTATGGCTGCATGTTCGTACACCTTTGAACGTATCTGTTCTGCCCCTATAATTGAGGCAGATTTACCTAAACCACAACAAAAGATGCACAGAAAATCTAAAACAGGTGAGTAGGGGTGATACATAAGTATATCCTGGCTGGAAATTTAGAAATACCCCTAAAACCTCCTTGTTTTCCAGTGAACATGTTTGAAAACTTAGGACCTTACTATTTGTCTGAACAATGAAAATAAAATCAATTTTTTTAAATGCATATGTATGTATATTCATGCAGACGTCACTATAACCTGGCTCATGCAATGTGTCTCCTGATAGGGTTAAAGAGGAGCTGTGAAAGTCGATGGTTGGCAGTTTTATTTTCAATGCTCAGCAGTTGTGGATCAGTTCTGCCAACTGGTAAGTGAAAACAGCCCCTGACACACAATATGCTCGGCAGGATTATGCCTTCCTTCCTGTTGGAGTTAAACCCTGACATTGTGCAGAGATGGCAGCGGCAGATGGAAGCAAAGAAACACTGTACTTTATTCTGATAATATTGCAGCTCGGCCCAAGCATCTCATACCATACACTGTACAGCAAGTGGTTTACTCTGAATACTATAAAAGGAGAGTAAATAGCATGGGCTGATATTTCAACCTAAGCAGGAGGGCCTGGATGGAGAATAAAAGGAAATGGGGCCTCAGCTCTAACCTAATAGGAATGTGTATAAGAAATATATTGAATTTCATATAAAAAAAAAAAAAAAGAAATGAGGCAAGGGATAGCCAAGCAGAGATGAGGAAACAGTTCAGGATTAGGCTCACTAAAACATTCTTTTCAGTGATCAGAGGCATGGGGTTTAACAATCTGAACCAATTAGCCAACTGTTTTGTAGACTACGTTTTTTTTTTGCTACTTTTCGTAGCCACAATGTCCATTGGTAGGGAATAACAATAGAGAAAGCATATCCTGCTAAATGGCTATGAAGATTTTCATTCATCCAGGTCGTGGTATATCTAATATAAGTAATTCTAAACCAACTGGACTTGCTGAGTATTCATTGAAGACCTCTGTGAATTTTCAGATGTCACCTCTGTGAAGAGTTACAATGTGCCATTGTGATTGGATTAGTGAAAGAGTTTATATGATGAGGACTTCTCAGACCCGTCAGTTGAACTGAAGAAGCTGCTCGGATGAGTAGTGAAACGTCTTCAATGTTTACTCAGCAAGTCCAGTTGTTTTAGAATTACTTATATTAGACATACCCAATGCTGTAGGGACCCTAAAGTTTAAAAGACACCGGTAGGGCCCTGTGATGTTGATACCGGATTCCCCAAAATTGATCGCATACCTCCCAACTATGCAATTTTTGCAGGACAGTCCTGATTTTGAGAGCTCAGCTGCTTCCTACTGAAATGTTCAGAGTTTCTCTTTGATCTCCTGCACTGATGCCAGAAAAAGGTATAATGTTTCTGAAATGTAATTAAATAAGAGGCTTTTGGCAGAGAACCCAGAATACTCGGCATCTGAACTTAGATGCATTTGTAACTATTTAGGATAAGCAAAGATACAATTGTAGTTATTTACAGTATGATAAGAAGGTCTCTTGGGAGAACTGAGACTTACAGCTTAAAGGGCAATTAACATTAATTTACAAAACTGTAATAACACATACAACATGGCCTTAAACCTCCCAGAAATGTGTTCAAACTTTCCATAGCCTGCCAATTTTTGTAAAATAGATGTGGGGTGTGTCCATAAAATGGGCACGGTCAAAAAATCTACGCGCAGTCTTTCTTTCAAATGTTGGGAGGTATGTGAAAGTAATAAAACTTGAAGAGGGTCTCCACAAAGTAGGATTATTACTCACCACATTAGGGAAGTGGGGGAAGTGGCCCAGGTGCACCACCCTGAGCCCTCAGCATAGGGAGCGGACAAACCAAAAATTATTACAGAGCAGGCACTCAAATCAAGGCAATCTTCCACCAGGAATTTGAAGCAAAGTACAAATACTTATTGTGTCCACAGCCTTATGCATTTCGTGTTACGAACACTTAGTCATTTGAGTGCCTGCTCCATAATTATTTCAGGTATGTGAAAGTGGTCACAATAAAAGCTCTGCAAATGTCTGGAGTGAAACTACTGTAGTGTCGATGACAGTGAGACTATATAACATGTAGTCACCAAAGGGAACAGTGAAAAGCAGAGATATCAGATAAGAAGCAGAGCACACCAAGCAGCTCAGAATCCCATCTGATGATATAAACTCTTTTTGCTAACTACTGACATTACTTATGCCAATGTATGCTGGGATTTGTAGTTCAAACAGTCATCAACCTAGGCTGAAGATTTGGAATAACCCACAAAAATAAGGGGATGATGTACAGGCCAGGGTGTCAGGTAAGCCATTATAATACACAAAAGCCATGAATATCTTGTAAATTATATCCTTATAAATGGTGAGTTCCGATGTCATCAGTTATAAACAGTGAGTTCTGATGTCATTTCTGTCACATGACTCACTGAAATTTGTGTATTATAATAAATAAAGTACCCCCAGTTGCAAAATATGAGGATATTAGAAGTTACCTCGGTGTTCCATGACCTGTATAAAAACACTCGGCCTTAGGCCTTGTGTTTTTATATGGTCATTAAACTCCTTATGATTTACAAGAGGGGATACTTTATTCACTATATAATTACTGGGGGTGCCTATCATTTTATACAGCGATTATACATTTAGTCCTCCTTTAATAATTACCCAGAGAAAATAGGAACAATTTCATTTACCAGAAATACCTGCACAAATCTTGGGATATGGTTTTAACTATGGGTCTCATGGTGCTTGACTTCTAGCTATTCAGAAATATGTGCTTAATAGTGGTTTGCGAGTAATTAAAAATACAACCCACACCCAACCCTAACCACAGCCTTCCCAAACCAAACCCTACCCTACCTGGTGCGGCAGCTCTAGTTATAGACCAATGCCTGACCCGCCCGTCTCTGACATCATGAAAGGGGGCAGGACAGGTGTGCACCTATAAATAGAGGCTGCCTCCATAGGAGGCCAGCAGTGTAAAGCCCTTTGCGAGGAGAGCGAAAGGGAAGAGCTCAACCCAAGCCTGCCCACAACATCAATCTTCTGCAGAAGTCAGCCGGAACCCACCCAACCCGTGGGTCCCACAGGTGTGGGGCTGGTCCACATATCACTAGTGACTAGCCACACCAAAGTCTGTAGTGAATGCCTCAGGGTACTATAGTAGTTCTTAACACGGAAGAATGATCTGGTACAAAACCCTGCGAGTAAATCTGGCACTCTGGGAAATGTTGGCCAAAGTTCAGTGATCTAACAAATGTTTATAACAAAGTTCACCACAACTAAAGCTGGTCAGTACAGTTTACAAAATCCTCATTATCATCTTCATCATCACTGGATGTAATTATCCTGTCCCTCTGTGTTTGATGTACATTTAGCCTTCAGTTCCAATCCTTGCAGATTACTAAGAGTCCTGCTGAATATTTTGGAACTGAGATGTACTGCTCACCAATGACTCCTCATTCTGACATCACCCATGAGTTACATGTTCCTCCTTTCGGCAAATGGAGTTTCTGAATGTTGCTAAATTCCCCGTCAGCCTTTTTGTTGGATCCCAGGCTTTTGACTTTGTTTCCCATTAGCAGCAAATAAACCACTGAGGATTCCAAAAGCCACACTGCTAGTTTTGGAACACATAGGCCCGGGTTGCAGAATGTCCCATATTCATGTTTACCCAGAAACAAAGCGTGCCTTTCAGAGTATGAAAGTAATCACAGGAATTGCATTGCTTAAAGGAAACGCCTCATTTATGGAAGGAAGACTTTGGCTCCCTGTTGGCTATTTTAGAACCGAGGTGGGAATGTAGAGGAAAAACACTTCAAATGAAAATACAACAGACAGTGTAATGATATTAAGGTTTTTGTTCTGCATTATGATGCTGAGTTCCTCGCATGCTGCTGCAAGGGTGTGGCATCCAATGGGTTAACCTCATGTAAAATCCCTACAATAAACAGATTGAAGTTACATTGGCAACCATACCAGAATCATGTCTCTGATTTCCCTTTCACCCTATTGGGCAAGACAGATCTCCAACTCATTGTGGTTTCCAGCCAGATAAAGCATAAATATACTATTCAGATCTTTAGGAGGCTTCCAGTTTTAGGACTTTTCCTATGTTTTCTGGCAACATTACAGCTGGCATGTTCTCCACTGGAATACCCTAATCTGCAATTGTAAAATTAGATTTGGAACCCTGATGAAGGTTCTTTCTGGCCCAAAAAGTGCATTCAACACTCTACACAATGTACTTTAATTACAGGTTTAATTGGGATTTTCCTTTATGGACTGGGTCTCTAAAATGGAAATCCAAGACCCATAATAACTTAAAATCAGAGACTAAGTATTTGCGTACGTATTTATTTTAACCATCTTATTTTAGTGTCTATATCCAAGATGTGTTTTTCATTTGCTCTACAGCACCACTGCATTGGTCTCTTATTTTAAACAACGATAAATGGCATCAGCAGACCATTAGACCATATACTTGTATTTTAGATAAAGTGTTCTCTTTGTGTTGTAGGTGACAGCTACAATCCACTGGTCAGAATTCAAACCATTTTTGCTTTACAGAGGTATATGTTACCAAAAGAACGAGGATTCCTGCAATATGAGACACGCTCAGAGGGACAATATTTTCTATGTGCAGAACTGGTGTTCAAAGCTCGACATCCAAAATCTACAGAAAAGCCTATAAATAAGCAAGATGGTCTGCTGCTTTAAAACAAGCTCACATTCCTCTAAATTCCTTAATATTCATGGAACTAAAATGTGTTATTGTAGCTAGTTTCAGTAAAACAATACTCTCAAGGAAATATATTTTATAAAGACAGTGCCAAACCACCAATTTAAACGAACACATACTGCATTGCAAATTTGTGGTTGTATAGGTTTGTATATTAAGTTGCAACCTAAACCTCCAGACTTGCAAAGCATTAATTGTTTGTACCAAAAAACTTTTATACACATACAGAACTATCTACACACTTCCATATATAAATTATATAAACTGATACCTGTAACAACTAACTGAGGATCTAAAGATCCCAATACCATTGGATATTATGATTGTTCAAGAAGACGGCCAAACCACTCTTAATGGAATCTGTCATCATAACATCGCCTGGCAGGGCATTCCACATCCTCACTGCCCTCAGCGACAGTTCTAAAAGGGGGCCTCTAGTACGAGAATCTTTTCATATAGGAAAAAATATCCCCTGCTGTTTATAATGTCCTCTAATGTTCTTATAAAGAGTCTACTCACAAGCATTTCCTTAAAATTCTTCCATTGCTTTAATCAGTCTAGAACTAGCATGATTGGCTCATGTAAATTGAATAAAAACTGTATTGTGGATGATAAAGGCCAGTGGAAATAAGGGTTACAACACTCCAGTTTTGACCCGGACAACTACGTTTTCTATTGCAATACAGGTCAAAACTGCTTGTCCATATTTCTAAATCTTACAGGACTTTGCCATGCCAACCGGTGATCGCATGTCTTAGCACCGCCCCTGATTTCATAGCCCCTGACATGGCTCATACAGCTCACTCAAATGCCTAGCATGTTGTATTATGGTCACAACTTCAGTTTCTATATAAAGATATTTCCAATGGCACTTTTAGGAAATCATACTGCCGCATAGGGCCTAATTCAATTCAGAAAGTTATCTCCTGGTTTATCACATGAAAACTCATCGATGAGCAGGCCCGGATTTTTGGGCGAAACCACAAACTCCCGGGCCTAGGACGGCAACAGTGTCAGACTGGCCCACCGGGATACAAGGAAAACTCCCGGTGGGCCCAGGGGTCAGTGGGCCTCTTGCTTCTAACCATTTGGCCTATTTCATGGTCATTCCCTATTTCTTTATGAGAACAAAGAGGCTTAATGATAGTATAGTATGTAGAGAAAAGAGACTAGGAGAATAAAGAGGCTGAGTGAGGAGAGGAGGTATAGTAGTTTTGAATATGGGCCCTCAGCCTAAGGTTTTCTGGTGGGCCCCTGGCATCCCAGTCCGACACTGGACGGCAAGATGGTAGGGGCGGCATGCACCCAGTCACATTCTAAGAGGCGCCTATTGCCAGCGTTTTGGTGCATGCATGCCCATACTTCTACAGGGTTGCACCCAAAGTTGACAGGTGCCTGTGTCATTAAGCGGTCTTGGGCGGCAAAGTCAGGAATCCAGGCCTGTGGATGAAATTCAATTAGAAGAGAAAAAACTTTTCTCCAAATTCAGTTCCATTTTTTTCCCATAGATTTCAACAGAGTTTTCAAGTGACAAACAGTGAGGAACAATACATTTTCCAGAACTTTGTACATGACATGATATGAGGTTTCACATAATGGGATTCTCACTGCCAGTGCACTAATAGTGCCAAATATCTGGAAATTCAGACGCTTAAAGTTACTTTGGGCAACTACTGTATTTGCCACCCTGGTAGCAAAGATGCCCCTGGTTTGAAGGATCTTTGAAGGATTGTTTGCTGTTAATAACTTCTTATTGTAGATCCTTCTTATATGACCCTGTGGGAACAATGAGACCTGTGGGATGCCACACCTCGAATGTTTTCTTGGACACACCAGAGGTGCAGGATATGACCAGTATCCTCATGCTTTAAAATAGTAGTAGTAATTCTTTGCTCACTTTTGCTCTCCAAAAATGTGTCCAGACCCCCCCACTTAATATGATTTAAGCAGCTCACTCCCTTTGCTGTAGCTGGCAGATTCCTTACTATTTCCAACCACCCTACAGTGTAGAGGAATAATCTGGCTGCAGAGTTAGTGTTCCATCCAAGCCCCATGGGTACCCGTGCCAGTTAATGACAAATACTGAGAAATTGCATTTCCAGTTAATAGAGCCATAGTTCAGACTATTGTTCTTATACACTGAGAATGATGAAACTAATCTTCAAATTCTTTCATTCTTTCGTGTATCAAAAGAATTCAAAAGTCTCTTATAAAATGCCTAATATGAATTGTTACTTGTCAATTAGTAGTAACACAATGAATTATGAAAAACACAATAAAAGCTATTATTTGGGGGGGATAAATGTAGTTTGCCCTGGGCCTTCAGTCTTAGCCTTAGAGCAGTTCTCTTGTCTGGATAATGTTGTATTAAAAGTACCAATAATATATTAATAGGGATCTTATACTATGGGAAGGGTGTGGAATAAATGGAGATCTTAAGGGGAAATGTATTTAAAAGTCACAAGCATTATTTAAAATGGCATCTTTGCGAATATTACATTGTGCATTTTCGCTAAGCAAAGGTTTAGCATTAACACCTGCTCTGGAGTTTCAATAAATATTTTGTCGCTAAAAAGACTTTGCGCTTGCAAAATTATATTACATACAATACATATTGCATCTCAAACTTTGTTATGAAGTCGTTGAGGTCTTTAATCAGTCAAAAAAGAACAAAAAAATGGTCTCTAATGTTCGCAAGTGTCCTTGCGCAGGTTTTTTGTGCTACGCGAAACAAATTTCATTCCCCCATTGGAGTCCAAACACATAGCGCCGTTTAAGTAGGGGGTACATACAGTAGGGCTGCACAGGCTTGTGAGCAATGACTTTCCTTGCTTTGTGCTTATATTTCAATGGCTGATAGACCATCACATTCTGCTTAGATGAAGGTAGCTGACTTGTTTAAATGGTACCATCCTCTCAATTTAATATTGCTTGAATTTTATTTAGCATTTTCCTGTATATGATTTAAATAAAATACAATAAATATATAAGATTTTCATACTAATGATACAATTACATTTAAAAATGATAAACACATATTTTAAACACACGTAATGTCAAATAAACAGAATTTGTTATAGTAAACACTCACGATATATTATGTGGTCACATTAGTTGTTGCACTGAACTTTTGCTTACTATGCAAAGGATGCTATTGTTATTGGAGTGTAACTCTCCAATTCACATTAAAGCATAAACACATGATACTATGCCGTCACTATACTCACGGTAAACAGAAGTAATGGGAGTAATGGAATAAACAAGTGCACAGTTTGCGTCGGTCCCAGTTATCCAGTAACCAATAGTAGCCAATCAGCAAATAGCATTTACTGCCCTTTGAAGGCAAATGCCTGAGCTTAATTTTGCAAGGTAAGATGCAAAATGCAAAGAACAGATGCAAGCCACCACCAGTGCACTGGATTTACCCCCAGATATAATTGGTGGATGAATGAGCACAAAGGAGCAGGCCCAGATTTGTGAAGAGGTCATAAAGGCCCGGGAACTAGGCCAAAGGATGAGCAGCTCCCTACTGCTCCAGCGCATGAGTGTTTACGGTGAAGGGGCGTGGTGTGCACAAAGGCTAGGACCATGCCGCCTAGGGGTGCCGCAAATTTAAATCCGGGCCTGCTAAGGAGGTTGCTTTTTCACCCCATGTGGGGTAATGTAATAAAAGGCACTGAGTTTGCCCAGGAGCAGGAACTAATAGCAACCAATCAGAAGGTATAATTTATTGAATTTACTGTTTAAAAGCAAACATCTTATTTGTTGCTATGGGTTACTGCTCCTGGGCAAACATAGTGCCTCTTACTACATATGAGGGTTAGTGCTTTACAGCTTACATCAGGGTTGTTTGTAAATAACCCTTACAATGAAAGCTAGTACTAGGAAATAGTCTTTTCCGCAAGCCATGCTTCATATAAAAGGGACATTTTCTCTTTATGTGCATGCAAACAGTAAATGAACAGAATACTCACTCGAATAAACATCTGTTTTGTGTTATCTCCTTCCAAACAACATCCATGAACGCTCATTCTATATGATTTGTAAATACAACTTCATTAATGTAGGATTCGGTACATCAGTTATAACAAGCATACAAAAACTGCTCAAAGCATAAGCAATTCACGGTGCATTGATTCAGTAGATAGAACGACAATTTGAGCTATGAATTCAGTGTGCATGAAGATGAATGAATACAATGTAATGCATTTCTATATTACTGGTGTTTTTCAACTGGTTGGGTTGGACTGGATTTGGTCTTGAATGGGTAGTTAACTTTTAAATTAGCCTTATCAAAGATGAAAGCTTCCAAAGCAAATTACAATTGTTTTTATAATATCTTTTTATTTATGCCATTTTGAATAATTTTTTATTTTGTTCTGAATGCCATTTACTTGGATCCTGTATAGAGATGCTAACCCAAATTGAAACTGATCTGGGTGAATATTGGCTCTGCCTGCCAAGCCCCTGCCTAATACTGACCCCTGCCTCCTGATCCTGCTCTCTTCTTGCCTGTTTCGAAGGATTTTGGGTGAGAACCCACAAATATCTGTGTACATAGACAAGGACTGGGAACAGCTGATCAGGATACACCTAGCAAAAATTGTTTGATTTTATTGCTACATGTATAGCCAACTTTACTTACACTAGCAACCAGACATTGGTTTGAAAGAAGGTGAATGGGCAAGAACCTAACGGAGAGGCAAGCAATAACAATTAAGAATACTGATGAATACGGTAGTTTGGCAGACAATTCTTGGTTGTTGAAGTTCATGACCCCCAGGGCATCAGATATCATTTTATACTGCAAGTTAGGCAGTGGCAGAACAGGAAGGCAAATTAAAATATAAAAATTAAATAAAGATTTTAACGTTTAAGGGGCCCATTTACTTAGTTCGAGTGAAGGAATAGAGGAAAAAAAGGTTGAATTTCGAATTGTCGAATATGGCTACTTCGACCATCGAATGGGCTACTTCGACCTTCGATTACAATTTAGTTCAAATCGTTCGATTTAGTTCAAATCGAACGATTTGAACTAAAAATCGTTCGACTATTCGACCATTCGATAGTCAAAGTACTGTCTCTTTAAAAAATTCTTCGACCCCCTAGTTCGCCACCTAAAACCTACCGAGGTCAATGTTAGCCTATGGGGAAGGTCCCCATAGGCTTCCTAACAATTTCCTGATCAAAGGAATATCCTTCGATCGATGGATTAAAATCCTTCGAACGATTATTCCTTTGATCGCTCGATCGTAGGAATATCGGTAAATCCTTTGACTTCGATATTCGAAGTAGAAGGATTTTACTTCGACAGCCGAACATCGAGGGTTAATTAACCCTCGATATTCAAACCTAGGTAAATGTGCCCCTAAAATTACTGCTAATTGTTACTTATAGTTACTAACCTTTAACTGAAAGGGGTTGTTCATCTTTAAGTTAACTTTCATGTGCAATTTCAGCAGTCTGGTTGCTGGGGTCCAAATGACTCTAGCAACCATGCATTGATTTGAATAAGACACTGAAATACTGCATGAATAGGAGAGGGCCTGAATAGAAAGATAAGTAATAAAAATGAGCAATAACAATAAATTTGTAGCCTTACAGAGCAGAGAGTTTTTTTTTAATGGGGTCATTGACCCCCATTTGAAAACTGGAAAGAGTCAGAAGAAAAAGGCAAATAATTTAAATAAGATATAAAAAAATAAATAATGAAGACCAACTGAAAAGTTGCTAACAATTGCCCACTCTATAATATACGTAAAGGTGAACCAACTCTTTGAAGTTAAAGGTGAACTTTCCCTTTACATCATAACATGACTGTATACAGAAAGCATCTGAACCTGCTACTTGCTGATTTTAGAGTAGAGCAGAAAGGGCAGTTGTCCTGGGACCTCAATATTACAGGCTTCCTTAGGAGAAAACATATTACATTGCATAATGACTGTTCAATTTTTTTAATATGTTAATATAATATATCTGAGGAATGTTTATTATGTGGCCCTCCTGCTGTTGTTAAACTGGCACGTGTCAAGCAAAGGTTGCAGGAAGGGAGGGCTGAGAGTTGTAGTAAAACTGCAGCTGGAGGGTCATGGTTTGGACATCCCTAAATTACTTTCTTGTTTTATCTTTGCCAACTTAGAATTGGGGTCCTAGTCTTCCTGTAAGTCCCCACATCTCTATCAATGGCCCTGTCAATGGTGAACGTTATAGTATAGTTAAAGAAACGGCTGAAGAGCTACGTGATTTGCTTCTTGGGAGTCAAGTCGGTTATTTTGGTGGTGTTTGCTAGTCAGGTGATGCTGGCAGAGGTAGGAAAAGGATGGCTTTTTGTCCATAGTGAGTCCTTGACCCCTTTTTGCTTGCCCCGTTCTTCTTTATCCCCACAAACCAGTTCATGTCTGCGTACTTCTTTGACTTGTATGTGTTATAGTGATTCTCTTCTAATGTCTCCAGAAACAGGCATTCTTCATTTGGCGTCAGCTTGGGGAAAAAAAAAAAAGAATAACTTTATTGCTTGTTGGAAAATAAACCATTGGTTTTATATTTAGCAACGTCAGTCCAGAGCACTGAAATAGACCTGGCTTAGAAATTGCTTGCTGTCGCTCAGCCTGTATACCCAGCCATACTCTTAACATCCTGCTGTGGTTCTGTCTGGTATTTATTGAAAATGTGCTCTTTTGCATTTCTTTTCTTGCTTCTGTGCCTCCGAGTAGGCTATTCCTGCAATACTCTGTCCTTTTTATTTTTGCATCTGACAAGTCTCCCTTCTAAAGCAAAGTTCTTCAACCCCTGAGGGACATGTTATTCTGTCTAGTCGTGGCTATAGATTGTTTCTTCATTTGTAAGGAAGGAATTGTGAAATAGATTTTGCTATACAGAGAATGGTGATTTAAAGGGGGGACTTCACTACAGATGGTTAATAAATCTGTTTGACACGGTTGTGCCTGGTATGTAGAATATGTACTTTAAACTTGCCATGAAAATGTGGTCATTTCAGGGTTCCTTTTGTGTATTGCACCTACAGGTTGCACACAAATACTGTTATTGATTCGGCTACTACTTGCCTGATTTGCCAAGCGGCGTTGAGTAAATATATTGACAATATGTAAGTGCAATTAGATTGGAATGTGGGGTAAATATGCTGCCCAGTGTGAAAACAACACTATTGGGGTCAACAACCCTTGGCAGAAGTGTAAGATCACAGAGTGGTGCAAGAGTGTTCTCCTTTGTGCTAATGTAGAGAACACTTCTGGGTTGGGTCTGTGGATATCAGGATTTTAGATTACAATTATATATAAGGGTTATGTATTGTATAAACTGCAATGATTATAGAACAGGACACTGCCACAGAACAGCTTTGTTAGACTCTACAATTCAAGGTTAGAGGCATTTCTACTAATTAGGGTTGTAGAATGTTTGCACAGAGCTAGGAATACATCTGTTGTCTCATGTCACAAGTATTCCTAGTGCAAGGTTGAGAAAGACACCTATAGCCTCAAAAACACACCCACTGCACAGATACCATTCTGGACACTGTGCTAGCACAGCAAATGTACTTATTTGTACTATACTTAGGTCAGGAAGGATTATACTAAAATGGACAGAGAGGCATAGTTATGTTAAACCAAGGACGATGATTGGATGTCAAGGGATCAGCCGCATGAGGGAAGAAAGGGTTAAAAGGTTGCATGTAATATTACTAAAATGTCCTCACGAGCTTTCTGTAATGGAATCTGGCACGGATAACCAAGATGGCGTCCAAGATGGTGGCTCCCTGGGTCTTCACGGACGCAGACGGATGATGTCAGCTTCTTCCCACACCCTGATTGGTCGCCGGCGACGGAATGGGCGTCGGCGTCAATAATGGGCGTCGGCGTCCGTCGCACACGTCAGCGCGTCAGTCGCCGACGTCAGCGCGTCCGCGCACACGTCATGACGCCGATGCGTCCGAAATTGGCGCCAAACTTGGGCCTTTATAAGGGAACTCCGGACTGTAACCTGTGCCCAATTATAGGTTTAGTTTTCTACTCCTGGGTGTGATCCATTGCGAACTTCTTGTCTATTGTGTACCGACCCTTGCCTGGAATTCTCGACTTCGAACCTCTTCTGCCTGGACTGATCTTGTTGCCTGTTTTTGACCATTCTTCTGTCTCATCCTCTACTGTACTGCAAACTTGGACTTTGTTATTTTCCTCCCTTGGTCCTCACTACTCCTGAGGCCTTTGGCCTTACATTATAATTGGGCCATGGACCCGTTGGAGGAGAATCCTGCACCGCCCGATGTTGGTGGGGCGCTTCGTGGTCTGGCATCCCGTATGCAGTCCTATGAGGTACAGCAGTCTCACTTTGGTCAGGCTTTGGAGACCATTCTTGCCAAGTTGTCGGCGTTAACACCTGCCGATCCTACTCCAGCCCCTGCTCCTGTGGTTCCGCTTCACGCCACCGAACCCCGCATTCCAGCTCCCCCACTCTACAGTGGTGATCCTACAGCCTGCCGTGGGTTTGTTAACCAGTGCGAGGTCCACTTTGCACTCGCACCCAGCCAATTCCTGTCGGAACGTGCTAAGGTGGGCTTCATCTTCTCCCGTCTGCAAGGGAAGGCACTAGAGTGGGCGTCGCCTCTATGGGAAAAGGAGGATACCATTAGTGATAATGCCCGAGCTTTCATCCGGGAACTTCGAGTGGTCTTTGATGCTCCGGGTCGTGCCACTGCTGCTTCCGCACGCCTGTTTCACCTTCAACAGGGAACTCGCTCAGTCTCGGAGTATGCCATCGAGTTCCGCACCCTGGTTGCAGAGACTTCGTGGAACAACGACGGGTATCACGCTGCCTTTTACAACGGCCTGGCGATACGTATTAAGTCTGATCTGGTGTCCAGGGAAATTCCATTCCGTTGGGAAGATCTAGTCGCCCTGGCCATAAAGGTGGATACTCGGCAGAGGGAGTTTCAAGCTGAACTCGACAGAGAGCGCTCCCCAACCAAAAGATTCCACAGGTTCCAACCTACTCTGGCTCCTCGTTTCCAAAGACCCTTCCTTCCCAACCCGGCTCCCATCCTGTCTTCTCCAAATCCTGCGGTTCCTGCCTCCTCTTCCCAGCCTTCGGAAGAACCAATGCAGATTGGACGGGCTCGTCTGACCGAACAGGAAAAGCTTCGGAGAAGGGCTGCTGGACTTTGCCTCTACTGTGGTGGAAAATCCCACTTCGCCTATGAGTGTCCAGTGAAGGCCGGGAAACGCCAACACCTAGGTAAGACTGGGGAGACTTACCTGGGTGGAATTGGTCCCTCTCCCCATTCTTCTGCTCAACGCTTCCTCCTTCCTGTGCAGATTCGTTTTGGAACCCAGTCGATCTCTTCTAAGGCTTTCCTTGACTCCGGTGCAGCTGGGAATTTCATTGATAGGATCTTCGCAGAAAGCCATTCCATTCCTCTGCGATCTCTGGCTGTTCCTCTTCGAGCATTGGCGATTGACGATCGTCCACTATCCTCCGCTACAATTTCCCACTCCACCGATGAACTTTCCGTTATTGTGGGGTCCATGCACCTGGAAAGATTGTCCTTCCTCCTCATCGACTGTCCTTCTACTCCCATTGTACTTGGTCTGCCCTGGTTGAATATTCACAACCCTGTCATCGATTGGGCTTCTTCTCAGATCTCCCGCTGGAGCTCTTTTTGCCAACAGAACTGTTTACCTACCAAGTCTATTATTAAAGTTTCATCCGTTTCTTCTAATTCTTCTTTGCCCCCTGCTTATCAAGCCTTCATCGATGTCTTCTGTAAAAAGTCTGCCGAAATCCTGCCTCCTCATCGTCCTTATGATTGCCCCATCGAACTTCTTCCGGGAACCATGCCTCCCAGGGGTCGCATCTATCCACTGTCTCCTTCTGAAACCGGTGCCATGAAGGAGTACATTCAAGAAAATCTGCAAAGAGGCTTTATTCGTCCTTCTTCTTCCCCGGCTGGAGCCGGCTTCTTCTTTGTAGAGAAAAAAGATGGAGGTTTGCGGCCCTGCATTGATTATAGAGGTCTGAATAAAATCACAATTAAAAACCGCTATCCCCTTCCTCTCATCTCTGAACTGTTTGATCAACTAAAAGGGGCTTGTCTTTTCACCAAGTTGGATCTTCGTGGGGCTTATAATTTAATTCGTGTCAGAGAGGGAGATGAATGGAAGACCGCGTTTAACACCCGGGACGGGCATTACGAATATCTTGTCATGCCTTTCGGTCTCTGTAACGCCCCCGCGGTCTTCCAAGAATTTGTGAATGACATTTTCAGAGATTTACTGGGCCAGTATGTGGTGGTGTACCTGGACGATATTCTTATTTTTTCCAAAAATCTTGCTCAACATCGTCTTCAAGTTCAAGAAGTACTTTCTCGTCTTCGAAAGAACAATCTGTTTGCCAAGTTGGAGAAGTGTTCCTTTGAGGTTTCTTCCATTTCCTTCCTAGGATACATCATTTCCCAACAAGGCTTCAGGATGGATCCAGCCAAGGTTTCAGCGATTCAAGATTGGCCTCTCCCCACCAGTGTCAAGGCTGTTCAAAGATTCATCGGCTTTGCTAATTATTACAGACAGTTTATTAAAGGTTTTTCTTCTAAAATTGCTCCAATCCTTGCTCTTATTCAGAAAGGGGGTAAACCACAACATTGGCCTCCTCTAGCCTTGGAAGCCTTCAAGTCCCTTAAAGCATCCTTTTCTTCTGCCCCAATCCTCAGGCACCCTGAACCTCTCCAACCTTTCTTCATTGAAGTAGATGCCTCGGATATCGGAGCAGGAGCAATTTTATCCCAAAGATCCTCTGCCGATGGTAAACTGCATCCGTGTGCCTTCTTTTCCAAAAAATTTTCCTCCTCCGAAAGGAATTATGATGTTGGAAACCGTGAGTTACTGGCCGTCAAACTTGCTCTGGACGAGTGGAGACACTTTCTTGAAGGATCATCGATCCCTGTGACCATCTTCACTGACCACAAAAATCTTGAATATATTCAGACCCTTAAGCGCCTCAATCCTCGACAAGCCAGGTGGGCATTGTTCTTTTCACGTTTTAACTTCATCTTAACTTTTCGTCCTGGTTCAAGAAACAAGAAAGCGGATGCCCTTTCCAGAAGTTTTGTTCCTGAAGATCCCATCTCCGAAGACCCTGAATCCATTGTGCCTCCTACAAAAATCATCGCTGCTCTTTTTCCATCCTTGGCCTCCCAGTTATTGTCTGTTCAATCTTCTGCTCCTGAAGGAACCCCTCCTGGTGTTGCCTTTGTTCCTCCTGAACTCCGTCATTCCATGTTGGTCCAGTCCCACAGCTCCAAGCAGGCCGGGCATCCTGGAGTCAAGAAAACCACAGAACTTCTGTCTCGTCTTGTATGGTGGCCTTCCCTAAGAAAGGATGTTAAAGACTTTGTTTCCTCTTGCTCTGTGTGTGCTGTATCCAAATCTGGACGTTCCCCTCCCAAAGGGTTACTCTTACCACTACCCATTCCCTCCCGCCCATGGACTCATTTATCTATGGACTTCATCGTGGCTACACTGTTATTTGGGTGGTGATTGACAGATTCACTAAAGTTGCACACTTTACTCCTCTTCGAAAACTTCCCTCTGCTCCTGAACTTTCTTCATTATTCATCAAACACATTTTTCGCCTCCATGGTTTCCCTGCCGAAATTGTCTCTGATCGTGGTTCCCAATTCGTTTCTAAGTTCTGGAGATCCCTGTGTAAAGCCCTTGGTGTCTCTCTTCAATTTTCATCTTCATACCATCCCCAGTCTAATGGAGCAGCAGAAAGGGTTAACCAGGCCCTTGAACAATTTCTTCGATGCCATGTATCACTGTGCCAAGATGACTGGGCGGACCTGCTTCCATGGGCAGAATTCGCACATAACAATGCATTACACATTTCTTCCGAAAAGTCCCCTTTTTTCTGTATGTACGGTCTTAACCCTTTGGCTTTTCCCCAGGATTTATTACTTACCAATGTCCCTGCCGCCAACGACCAAGCTGCCCACATGTCAGCCATTTGGCACGCCACGGTCCTCAATCTGGAAAAAAGTTCCCTGGTCCAGAAAAGGTTTGCGGATCAAAGAAGAATCCCTTCTCCTTTGTACGCACCTGGCGATAAGGTTTGGCTATCCACCCGAAACATCCATCTAAAAATCCCCTCTCCGAAGCTTGGTCCCAAATTTATCGGTCCCTTTTCCATCTCTGAGATCATCAACCCGGTGGCTGTTCGTCTACAACTTCCCTCAGAGATGCGGATTCCTAATGCATTCCATGTCTCCTTGCTCAAACCTGCAGGTACTTCTTCTTCTTCCTCAGCTCCTGTCTTGGTGGATGGACATCAGGAATTCGAGGTTAAAAGAATCCTGGATTCTCGGATTTCGAGGGGCACCCTACAATACCTCATTGAGTGGAAGGGGTTCGGCCCGGAGGAGTGCTCCTGGGTAAGAAATTCAGACGTCCACGCCCCTACCCTGGTCCAAAAATTCCACCGGCAATTTCCTTCCAACCCAGGTGGTCCGGAGGCCCCCCCTAGGGGGGGGGTACTGTAATGGAATCTGGCACGGATAACCAAGATGGCGTCCAAGATGGTGGCTCCCTGGGTCTTCACGGACGCAGACGGATGATGTCAGCTTCTTCCCACACCCTGATTGGTCGCTGGCGATGGAATGGGCGTCGGCGTCAATAATGGGCGTCGGCGTCCGTCGCACACGTCAGCGCGTCAGTCGCCGACGTCAGCGCGTCCGCGCACACGTCATGACGCCGATGCGTCCGAAATTGGCGCCAAACTTGGGCCTTTATAAGGGAACTCCGGACTGTAACCTGTGCCCAATTATAGGTTTAGTTTTCTACTCCTGGGTGTGATCCATTGCGAACTTCTTGTCTATTGTGTACCGACCCTTGCCTGGAATTCTCGACTTCGAACCTCTTCTGCCTGGACTGATCTTGTTGCCTGTTTTTGACCATTCTTCTGTCTCATCCTCTACTGTACTGCGAACTTGGACTTTGTTATTTTCCTCCCTTGGTCCTCACTACTCCTGAGGCCTTTGGCCTTACACTTTCAGGACATGTGAGCTATTATTTAATACTCTGTATTGTAATACTCTGTATTAACGTATACCTCAAATAAAGCTGTCTGGTTAATTTCCTGAGAGAATCTGTTTGGTTCAAGTCAGGCCCAGGGGGAACTTCGGGGCCAGGCTCGATTTGAGTAAGTATTTATTCAAATCCAAGAGGGACTTACTCATCGTGAGAATCTTATATCCTGGAGGACTATAGGAGCATAAATCCGAAAGGGTCTAGCGTGAGGTCAACCCTCCCTTTAACACTTGCCAAAGGACAGTAAGTAAATATTAGGTCCCGTTGAGGCCTGTATCTGCCACTTTTCCATAATTTGCTCATGTGAACTCACAGTAGAAGACACAGTAGAGTAGAAGGCAGGGTGCAAAGTGCATAAAAACAATGAATTGCACCCAGTTTGGATGTTATTTTCCATTTGGTACACAAGCCCTCAGATTTTTGAGCATAGCACTTTGCACCACTTGAGTAAATGAGTTGTGCTACTATTTCACTATTGTTCTCTCAGCAGAGCAAATACAGTGATTCAGTTTATAGTGTTTAAGTGCCTCATGTAAAACATGGGGGACTTAAAAAATAAGTTGGAATATTCCCATTATGGGCCAGATTCAATTCAGTGAGAAAAGGGTTTATCATGTGAAATGTCATGACGTGATTCAATTTGAGATGCTATTCAATTCAGAAAAATTTATTTCAAGGTTTATCACGGGAAAACTCTATTGAGGTCTATGGGAAAAAAATGTAACTCAATTTACAGAAAAAGAATTTGAATCTCGTCCATGACTTTTCATGTGACAAACCATGTGATAACTTTTTCTCACTGAATTGAGCTTTTTTCAGAAATCTGTGGAGGTTGTTAAGAGGTTTAATTAGTGGCTGTTTGTGATTTAATTTTTCTTAAAATCTTATCAATGTGAGAGAAAATGTGCTTGTCTTATCTGATGTCCCATGCCCTCCTGGGATACTTAACCAAGTAACATCCACCTAGGGAACTTGCAATACACACTTTAGATAAGAATAAACTGAAGGTTCATACAACACTACTCTTAAACTCAGAAACAGTGTATCAACAGGCACAAGCACAGTTCTGCATTAATAGTTACCACAACAAGAAACATGGACAGCTTAGGTTCCTCAGGTCAGGGACGCTGTACCCTTTTACAGACTTTCAGCAGATGTGTCAAACCTTGTGTTCAAGACACTTGCTCCTATTCCCCCCTAGTCCCTCTTCCACTAGGTCCCTAACTGGTCACGGTACTGCAAGGTACACTGGTCCCTCACTCTCTCCTTGTTGGAGCATCAACTGCTTGACTACCTAGCCTGTCACTAACTCTCACCACCTTGCAGCAAGCTCCAACAAATCTACCCTGAAACTATTTGCCCTGTCTAGTTCTGCTGGATACCTCTCTGAAGTGGCCTCTGAAATGGTACCCTAACAAATAACAATATACACAAAATATAATTTATCCTGCTCCTTGCAGGCTTGTGTACTGAAAAACACCACAGACAATATAATTCAATCAGGATATAGGGATTACACTTCAATTAATGTAAGTAACTTGGCATCTATAAATACTGTTATCTCCGGTGTGCACTGGACAGTGAGGCAATAATTAATAAATGAAAACTATAAGGTGTTGAGCAGAAATCTAAATCCAAAGCAGTGTAAAGCTGGCAATATGTTGATTGGCTGACTGGCCTGCGGGATGAACAGATGGATACTGTACATGGTATGGCCATTTTTCTATTGGCCCTAAATGAAGAACACAGTTGTGATCCAGTCAATCTCTCAGATGGATGTTATTCTGTTCAACCTTTAGGCAACATGTTTAGGTCATAACTACTCCTATAAAGAAACCAAGTATCTTACAATACTATAAGTATAATCATTTTCACACTTACAGTTCCATATAACTGTCCACTGGAGTCCATGGCTAAATAACACCCTGTCTCTGTGGTCTTGATATGGACCTCACCTTGACTTAGTGCACTTAATTTCAGTGTAACTAAAAAATAAGAAAAGAAAGTTGGTTATTATGCAAACAATAGCATTCTTAATATAAAAAAACCTCAACTTCTGAATGCTTTATTATTTATTCTTACAGCAGTCTATATATTTAACAGTCCGTGAGTTCCTAAACCTAACATTTTTTTCCAGCTGCAAAATACAAACTTATTCTGTGAGCTGCTGACAGATGTGACCTGGCAAACATTATTCTTGGGTTGCTCACAGTAGGAGTATAATGTTTAGGTGATGAAGCACACTAATAAACCATTTATATCACAGACTGTACTAATAATTAAATACATAAATACTTATTTGTGAAAAACTATTACAGTTTGAGTATGGATCTGGGCACTATTTGGCCACCCATTCGCAGGGTCAACTTGAGCTGATGAGACACACAGGGGCTGTGGTTCAAAGGTGTCACACATCTAAGTGCCTATGCACTGCTTGTCTGGTGGGATTTTCAAACTGGTTAATATCTATACAATTTTCAACAAGATGTCAAGTCAAGTCAAGTGGATTTTATTGTCATTTCAGCCATATACAGTAATACAGTACATAGTAGAAATGAGATGACGTTCCTTCAGAACCCCTGGTGCTATACATAAGACTATACATAAGACTATACTGGGTACATCAAGTGTGAGTTTTTTGAAAAAGAGAAACTCTAGTACACGGTCACTCTGGGCAAGGTAACCATTCCAGTTCCTTATGAATGTATTTAGTTCAGTCCTTGGAAGTTGAGATACCTGATGGCTTGTGGAAATAGACTGTTTCCTATTCTGGAAGTCAGCGCTCGAATACTGTGGTATCTTTTACCTTTTAGAGATCATGTGCAGGGTGGGTACTATCCCTGATGATGCTGGTAGCCTTCTGGAGACAGCGGGTGTTGTAAATATCCATAATGGCAGGTAGCGAGACCCCACCACCTCACCACCTGCTGCAGGATCTTGCGATCTGATACAGAGCAGTTTCCATACCAGGTAGTGATGCAGCTGCATAAAATGCTTTCAATAGACCCTCTGCAAAAGATAGTGAGGACAGATGGTGGAAGGTGGGCTTTTTCAGCTTTCGCAGAAAGTAGAGACGCTGCTGTGCCTTCTTCACTAGCTGGTGTTTAGGGACCAGGAGAGGTTCCGTCAGATGTACCCCAAGGAATTTGGTGCTCTTGACGATTTCCACTGGAGGCCCGTCAATGTACAGTGGAGAATGATCCCCACATGTTCTCCTGAAGTCGACAACTATTTCCTTTGTTTTGTTCGTATTCATAGACAGATTGTTAACTTTGCACCAGTCCGTTAGCTATTTCACCTCTTGTCTATATGTTGGTTGGGCTGGCCCATTAGAGGGCCCCATACATTGGCCAACGAGCTGCTGACTTGGTATGGATGGTCCTTATGTCAACTGCAACTTGCTCCTTAAAGATGTTCTACCATTTTCCTAGTCCATTCCCAGTGCTACTACAGACTACTCTAATCTCGGTATATACTCCCTCACTCTCCCTAACCTCTACTTCTAACTTTTCTACTTCTCCCCTATATCCAGTGGGGGGTTAGTAGGTACCTTGTGTGCTTCAGGGCCTGCGTGCATTGTGTCACTTCTGTAATGCACATGTGCCGGTGCTGGTGCATATATTAGCACCAGACCAGAATAAAGCCCTGGCTATACACAACCTTGATAAATATCATACTGTATCTCTCTACCATTGTAAAATATAACACAGAACGTCTCAGGGCAGGGGAGATACTAGAGTTCAAAAAACTTTTGAAAAATCTCTTTTCTATTTTCTTCCATCAGTTCTTATTATTAATTGTGAATGGTCAAAACAAATGGTTTAGTGCTAAAATATCTGGCTCTTCTGTTATTGATCAGACTCTGAAAATTGTGGTAATTCATCTCAACTTTTACAACTGGCCGAAACTCATTTTAGGTGCATTCTAAAAAACATCACAGGCGTCGAATCACCTTGAAAGTCTAGTTTTTTTCACAAGGTACTTTTTAAAGATGTGGACAAAATGACCATTATGAAGTTCTAAATGTGCACTTCTGAAGGGATCCAAGTCTTCAGTGCACATTCCTGATGTCCTCATTTTTCATGTACGATTAGAAGATTTCAGTTTGCTATATCCTTGCCAGCGTGCATGTAAAAAGCTTGGTAAGTTGCACGGTACAAAGGTCAGTTTTGGAGAATGTTCTTCCTGTCTGACCATGTTTCCTCAGACTTAATTAACAAAATCAACACATCTTAAATGAATTAATGTGGCACCAGAGGAAATATGAACGGCTTTGGCTGTCCTTGTAAAACAATGTATACATTTTCTGTGGTTTCTCTCGCTCGCATAATGTTTGCAACTATTAAGAAATAGCCAAATGTAAGCATTTGAGGTTAACTTATTTAATTCAGAATAATGTATCACTGAAGTGCCTGGAAAAAAACATACAAAGCATGCTGTGTCAAGAGAAAAACACGCACTAATAGGGATTACCTTGCTGTACTTTAGCAACTGAGATGAATGACCCTTTAGGTGGAAGCTCCAGTAGGCCCTGGACACTCCAGTCCAACACCGATAAGGAAGACAAGAAAATCCCACCAGACAAGGGCCACATGGACCCAAACATGTGATTCTCCTTCTACAGGCTGCCCATTGATTCAGTCTCATCTGACCTATCATTTGGGTGCTCAAATCAGACAAAAGATCCACTTATTGTGATGACATTTTTGTAGGCTTCAAATGTTGCAAATACTGTATATACAATATGAAACACAGTAGTATTTAAAATCCATACAAATCCCCCCCTCAAATCAATGAGTAAGAAGAAGTCAAGGCAGTTCTCACTGTAAAGGTCATTTCTGTCTCTTGTTCCATCCACAACCCCATCTGGAAGGATGCGCAAAAAATACCCTCCGTTATTACAGTACAGAAGCTTTGGTTTCTTGTAGTTGCCAATTGGAAGACTAAAAGACTCTGTAATGGCATTGAATGTTGTGATGTCTCCCTCTGCCATCGTTAAAGCTTCCCCAGCAATGCTGGGCTCTTAGTCCTGCAAGAAATAAGACAGGCCCTAAACAAGAAATAAAAGCAACAAAACATTTAACCAGTACTCTACTGGTAATGTCTGGAGTCTGGTACAACAGAGGCATTTGTCCATGCCATTCCTTGCATGTAATTTAATGTAAAAATGCCAAATTTCCATTTGTGTCAACTTTGTATAAGGCAAAATAGTTCCATACATTCATACTGGGCATGAAGCACGTCCAGAAGTTGGTAGGCTGTACCCTGTCCTGTTAATCTCTAAAGCAGGGGACTCCAACTTTTTTTCCCCAAGTGCCACATTTAAATGTGAAAAGATATGGGGAGCAATAAAATCATGAAAGGGGGGGGTGCCCAATGAGGACTGTGATTGGCTATTTAGTAGCCCTATTTGATTTGACAGCCTATGGTCAGAAACCTGTTTTTTTATACAACCAAAACTTGCCTCCAAGCCACAACTTGAAAAATAAGCACCTGATTTGAGACCACTGGGAGCAACATCCAAAGGGTTGGTGGGCAACAAGCTACTGATTGGGGTCCACTTTTCTAAATGCATAAAAGTCAGTTTAGTGTTACTTGTTATGAAAATGTAGTACAAATAGATTCTCAATACAAGAGTTATTTGTTGTTCCTTGTGGAGTAAAATAAGGCCACCCGTTTGATTGGGAGATTCTTTATTCTGAACTAAAGTCTTGGCCATTTAAGAACTGAAATATGACCACCAGGGTGACTGTTTTGTTGGCGTTTATGAATAAGACTTAAGGTATTATAGACAATAATAGGACTTTGGTAGGTCTAAATTGGGAACCACATTTTCAGTTGACATTTCATAAAAATGTTATTGTTATAAAATATTCCCATCAAACTAAAAAAAGGCGTTTGGTGAAATAGGTAACATTTGCAAACTACAGATGTTTTTCTTGATTGATTGTAAAGCTGGGTATAAAGAGGAAGATGGTTTTGGAAGATCGCTGATGTGGCTGCTGTGTGAAGGTAGAACAATGGACACTTGGCAACTTTTATCAGCCTGTGTATGGCCACCTTGAAAGGGTTCTCCACCTTAACCTTTATTATGATGTAGATTCAGAGATAAATTGTAATTCGTATTAATTTTTTATCTTTTTGTGGTTTTTAGATGATTAAGCTTTTTATACAGCAGCTGCCTGGTTCCTATGGTCCCATTTATCAAAACAGAGCCATTTTAACATTTCAACACCAAACTCTTGGAATACTGGAATGGAGAGCTGAAAATGCTGACGAATACAGGAAAACAAAAAAATATATAGGGCCATACAATGGACTGTCTAAGTCCTCCCACTAACTGTACCCCCAGGGAAACTGTCTTTTTCTTAGACGTTCTATCCTTAATTTTCTCTCTAGTGGCCATCAACACATGGGCACATGCCTTGTATCACACGCTTCATGTATCACCCTGTTTACAAAGGTCAGGGAGCCTATGGCTATGAATGTTTTCACTCTAACTTTCACCCACAATTTCACTTTACAACTCTAAAAATCCCAAAGGAATGAATAGAATGTGTTAGTTTTTATTTATTAAGCTCTGAACTCACATTTTAATAAACTGTCCCTAGAAGTAACAGCAAAAAAGTCACTGTAAGGGGCAGATTTATTAAGCGGCAGATTTATCAAGGGTCGAATTTCGAGGTACAAAAAATTAGAAAACTTTGAATTCAAAGTTTTTTTAACAAATTTGGCAATCCTGCGGTCGAATAAAAATCGTTTGATCAAATCGATTAGATCGTACCCAAAAATTTACTTCGAAATTCGAACCATTCACTTGAGGGGCATATTTATCGAATTTCGAAGTAAAAAAACATTGAATACTTCTTTTTGAAGTATATTTTTGATATATATATTTTTGCCCTAGAACTTCAATTTTGGATATACAATCAGGAAAGGAATATAAAGAGGGGATTATTTATTAAAATCCATATATATATATATATTTATATATATATAAAGGGGATTATTTACTGAAATCCAAATTTATCTCATAATAATAATAAAAAAAAGCTTGACCAAACTCCCATGCATGATTTCAGCTTATTTATTAATAAAAAAAACTCAATTTCATCAGATCGTGAAAAACTTAATGAAATTGAGTGAAAAGTTGAATCGTACAAACCTTTTGTGCTTTTTTCCCCCGAATTGACTGAGTTTTTGCCCAAAAACCCAGAAAATGTCGGATTTTCAGGCTAAACCCAGCTCAGACCACAATAACTTCAAATTGGTATAAGTGACTCTCCTATAGACTTATACATGACCTCGACAGATGGCGGATTTTCAGATTCAGACTTTTTGCCACATGATCGGGGTATAATAAATCTCAAAAAATTAGAGTTCTTGCCCCAAAAGCCCAATTAGAAAAAAAAACGAGGTTTAAAAAAATGACCCCCTAAATGTGACCATACAGGTATTTACACATGGTTTGTATTCATTTGTAAAAGCTGAATATTTTCATGTATGTCACTTCCTGTTGTGTGGTACAGATTGGATGTGACATGCTTTGACAGAACAAAACAAAAAAAGAAAGAAAATATGAGTAAAATAGAATTGCCATGTAGCTCACATCAATAAAAGGCACAGTTTATTTAACACGTACGCACTGGATGTACGGCTGCTTTTGAAGATCTGGCAAGGTCTGTAGTGTTGGAACATGTTGCTGACAGGGTTTTTCCTGATTGTGCTGAGTACGAGCTGCTATTGTACCACATGTACATGCCGGCTACTCTTCTACACAGATTTTCTCGTAGGACTTTTTCTAATTATAATAACAATGAAAAATAATGACCTAAATCCCATTAAAATGCATTTTTGGAAAGTGTTGTTACTTCCCAAACAAACTGTGTCATAGAACAGATGTTGCGTAAGGTTGTGTCCAATAAGCAGTTCCATAGGCTTCATATGGTGATGCCTGGGATGCAACGTGCAATTCAGTGCTTTTGATACTTAACTTTTCTTAATAGGGTAAAAACAATGACTGCATTAAGTGGTGGCTCATAAATGGAATTCTTGTGCTGTCCTCATAAGTTTTTTTTAAACAGAATCAGTACAATCAAAGAAAAAAAAAAGCCAATCAACGTTATGACTCATTTGTCTCACTGGGGAGATAATGGTCATTTTCTGATGTGAATGGCATTTATTAATAATGTTTACAAAATATTATTTTGAAGATGGGCTAATTTTTATTATACCTTATAAAGTATGCTAAACCATTTTTATCAAAAACCAAGAGCACCCAGGGGAAACCCCCACATCCATGGAGAGAACATACAAACACTTTGCCGATGGCACCGTGGCCGGAACCAAAGTTCGGTGCCATTTTACAGACACAGATGATCAGTAAGGTCCCAATAGAACAAAAACGTGTGCACTCCCTCAATTTTGCAGGGAGGTATGTCATCTTATGTCATGGAGGCAACCATACGTAGTCTGCTGTATGGCATTAACACCGGTGTTTACAATACTGGGCACTAGGGTTGCCTGGCTGGTACAAATGTTATTTAAAGGGAAAAACGATAAAAATATAGGAAGGCCGGTATTTTTTTCCAGAAAAGGTGGCAACCCTACTGGGCACACACTAGTCTGTTATTCGTATGGCCTTTGACTAAGCATTTAAAATTTTTCTTCCACTGGCAGTGATTCTTATACTCACACAGAATATGGCCATTGAAAATAAACACTGTGACCTTAATTATAATTAAGAATAGCGGCACTCACAAGATTTTTTGTATGCCAAAAAAGAAAGAATTTTTATTAAACTCAACGTTTCAATACAGGGATCTTCGTACTCCTGATTGTATACTCCTTGTTTGTATTATCCTGACGAAGATCCCTGTGGGGGATCAAAACGTTTTGCCATACAAACATCCTGTGAGTGCTGCTGTTCTTTATATATTCTACATTTGTGGGCACCCATGTATTTCCCTAGTAAACGGTGTGCACCTAGGGACTTTGAGTGTATATATATATATATATATATATATATATATATAGACAAACGCTCGCACTCTAATCCAGTCTTGGAGTTACTGTGGGTGCTGGGTCAAAGCTTTAGCATACGGTGATTAAATAGGGACCCGCACTCCAATGTTGCGTGAAGAAAAAAGGTTTTTTATTTCAACTTGTGCATCCAACGTTTCAGCCCATGCCTGGGCCTTTATCAAGGATAAATTGCCTGGGTGCAGTATCAAAATATTGATTAATAACCAGCAAGAAAGATCCGCACTCTCAGGTCTTAAATATAGTATAAAAAATGTTTTATTATTAAACGCGATATATATATATATATATATATATATATATATATATATATATATATATATGCACAACAAACAAGCAAGTTGTACTCACCACTAATTTTTAAAACCATTAGGCGGGGGTGCAATGAGGCTGTGACCATAAAATACATATAGACCTCTGCACTCAACCCATTAACAATATTTAGGACATTGAGGGGCTGATTCACAAAGGGTCTAATATCGAGGGTTAATTAACCCTCGATATTCGACTGGGAATTAAAATCCTTCGATTCGAACTCGAAGGATTTTAGCGCAAAGGATTTAAATCCAACAATCGAAGGAATATCCTTCGATCAAAAAAACTTAGGAAAGCCTATGGGGACCTTCCCCATAGGCTAACATTGACTTCAGTAGCTTTTAGATGGCGAACTAGGGGGTCGAAGTTTTTTCTTAAAGAGACAGTACTTCGACTATCGAATGGTCGAATAGTCAAACGATTTTTAGTTCGAATCCTTCGATTCGAAGTCGAAGTCGAAGGTCGTAGTAGCCCTTTCGATGGTCGAAGTAGCCCAAAAAACACTTCGAAATTCGAAGTTTTTTTACTTCGAATCCTTCACTCGAAGTTAGTGAATCGGCCCCTAAGAGTAAGGCATTTTTGGTAGCTTTAGGTACAGCATGTCTCAGTGTCCTTAATATATTGAAAATGGCATGCGTGCAGAGGACCTCTTGTATTTGTCTATATACTGTATATATGGATATAAATATATATAAAAAATATACACACACACACACACTGCTAATTATGAATTAAACCCAGGGATTTATCCCTCATATGCTGTCATCCCCACAGTGACAGGTACAGACGGTTTCTTGGTGATTTTTTTGCTGCATATGATATGTATCCAGATGTATGAGTCAGCTGTTAGCCACTTTAGGATTTCCTCTCTGTGAATAGATCTAATACTATTTAAAAGCCACAAATTCTATTTGTTTTCACAACCACCAGAGGTAACAACTTCCAAAAGGCTGACCAAGCGAAAAGTGCTAACTCTTATTTGTTTTATACATGGGAGATGATAATGTATGTGCCTGGGTAATGTAATATGGAAATTTGTGAGAAACTGCTTGCTGAATATCCGCACTTCCTGTTTATAAAATTTGCCCATTAGCTTTTAATTATGTTCATAATTTTCTGCATAAAAAAAATGTAAATTCTGCAATTGAAATGTTGTCTTACAGCGGAACAACTTGCCAGTGCTGGGCCCTGCAGCAATATTCACAACCAACCAAACACGTATTTCTACTCACAGATGTGTTCCGTTTGTGATATTTTGCCTTACTAATGTTGCAGAACATACAGAACCAGCACATCCCTAGGCTATACAGTGTTATGTTATATTCTACATGCCTTTTTAATAGTTTTCCAAGAGTTCATATTTAAATTGTAACTGCCTAAGCTGCATGCAAAATTCTGTGTTATTTTTCTTTAAACAAACCCACCATAAACAAACATGAAAAGTGCAGCTTTGGACAAAGTTTGCCATGTTTTATTACCCAGAATGTAGTTGCAGCACCAGTGATGGGGGGAAACACATGCAATTGCACTTGTCATTTGACACAAATCAGAGCAAATTGCACAGAATACCAGTCTGGATGGCATCAATTCTGATCAAATAAACTCATTTTCACTAAAACAACTAGTACCATGTAATTCATTTTTAGTCCAGTATATAAAAAGCATAAACGGTAAAAAATGTCTTTACAATTCTTTAGCGCATCATTCAGTGTTTTTTTTTTCCATTAATGCTTTTTATATAAAAAAGACCTAAAAAAACTAGAGTTTTTATGACAATTACAGATATGGGATCCGTTATCCAGAAACCCCTTATCCACAAAGCTCTGAATTATGGGATGGCTGTCTGCCATTGACTCCATTTTATCCAAATAATCCATGTTTAGAGAATATAGAACCTCTACGGCTTTTACTCACACATTTACATCTACATTGTAGGCAATGGTGTGCCCTCTTGAGCCATAAGCCCGAGGCAAACATCAATAAAGTAGAAATAAGGCAATATTTAGGTGGGTGACTAAACATGAGGCAATGACTAGTTAACTTTTTTTGCATGACCACGCGGATGAAATTTTTAGAGTACGGGTACATAAGTGAATAGGTGTTTAATGCAGAAGGATCCTGCTGCATTGTTGTTAGATTGACCTGTGCTATAATGCCAGCCAGAAAAACACTGATTGTTTCATTTTCCCTTTTTACTGTGAACACATCTCTACATATCTGGGCCACAATGTTCATTCAAGGATTTTTTTGTATCTCTATTCCGGGAAACTTCCCACCACTTTGCACATTTCAGTCTGGTTCCTTTATAACATCAAGCATGTACAGCCTGGAAAAGCGACTTGGTTTATCAGACTTTGGCTCGGAGTCATAGGGGATTATTTATGATTTTATCTCAACATTTTCTGCGGCAAGCTCCAATCAAATCCACTCTGGATTTTTACGCTTATTTATTATTACATTTTCCGGAAAATTTGGTATGCGGGAAAAAAATTGATTTTCATGTTTTTTTTGGATTTTTCACCCGAAAACTTATGCTTTTTGCCCGAAAACTTCTCCCATTGACTTATATGCAACCTCGACAGGTCTGAGATGCCGGATTTTCTGAATCAGACTTGAATCCTCAGGTTTAATAAATCCCGAAAAATTTGTGCTTTTTTTAAAAGTCCGATTTTATAAATAAAATCACAATTTTTTTTGTGATTTTTGCATTCGGAGTTTATTAAATAACTCTAAGCGTGTTATTTATCAAAGTCCGATTTTATCTCAACATTTTCTGCTACAAACTCCGACCAAATCCACTCTGGTTTTTAACTCTTATTTATTATTACATTTTCTCACAAAGTTTGCTTTGTGGGAAAAAATCTGATTTTCACGATTTTTTTTTGATTTTTGACACGAAAACTCCGATTTTTTCAGATTTTTCACCAGAATTACACGAAAACGATCACGCATCAAAAAATCATTGGGACTTCTCCCACTGATTTACTGTATAAGCAACCTCGACAGGTCTGAGATGCTGGATTTTCTGATTCACACCTTTCCATCCTCTGGGTTTAATAAATTCCTAAACTTTCGTGATTTTTTAAAAGTCAGATTTTATAAAAATAAAATCACAAATTGTTCGGGATTTTTGCATTCAGAGTTTAGTAAATAACCCCCCATAGTATTTGTAACACAATTTGCGTCACACAGATTCTCAATGGATTATAAGTGGGTTCCTTTAATTTCTCCATCTTTTTAAAGAGTTACAATTTTAAGAAGTTTATAAAGCTCTTGGCTAAATGCTAATAAAATATTAAACTATTCAACTATCTACTTCTGCTCTAAATCTCATCTATTGAGACTGGTTTATCCATTTTTGAGTTCAAGGGGGACAAAGAGTTGTGGTATTGCTAAAACTCTCTCTCTCTCTCTCCCCACTTTTGTATTCCTGAGCAGTAGCATATTGAAGAACAAATGCGAATAGAATAGTCATTATAGTGTTTGGTATGTTGTAGGAAAAATAGATTCCAATGTTTGTAAGTCTTGCTTTCTGACCTCCTGTCTGAACCTGCTCCTATCTGTCATGAAACCTATACAGTCGTTTTGGTCGCTATGCTGCCGCAGTTTGGGTTACTGAAAATGTGACGGTCAAAGTGCCTGAAAGTGCCTATACTATATCCTAAAGCTGATGCAAATAGAAAATGTCTGTTTTCACACAACATATTTATATGTGGATCATAACCATTGCTCTGGATTTGAGCTAATGTCTTTCATTCTTTTGGTAACACTGTAGTTTCTTGTATTAATGTTTAACTGTACAATATAGTCATGTCAGGAAAGCCCAGATGTGTTCTAATACATTTTCCCAGCCCTTATCTGAAACACAGTGGCATTGCTGATAATCTTTGCAAAGGCTTTGTCAACAGATGAAGGGGAAGTTGACAATCACAACCTTCCTTTTCATGCTGATATTTAGGGGCCGATTCACGAAGGGTCGAATATCGAGGGTTAATTAACCCTCGATATTCGACTGGGAACTAAAATCGTTCGACTTCGAATATCGAAGTCGAACGATTTTGCGCAAATCCTGCGATCGATCGATCGAAGGATTTTTCATTCGATCGAAGGATTTTAATCCAACGATCGAAGGAAAATCCTTCGATCAAAAAATCACAGGCAAGCCTATGGGGACCTTCCCCATAGGCTAACATTGACTTCGGTAGCTTTTAGCTGCCGAAGTAGGGGGTCGAAGTTTTTCTTAAAGGGACAGTACTTCGACTATCGAATGGTCGAATAGTCGAACGATTTTTAGTTCGAATCGTTCGATTTTCGTAGTCGAAGGTCGAAGTAGCCCATTCGATGGTCGAAGTAGCCCAAAAAAACTTCGAAATTCGAATTTTTTTACATTCGAACCCTTCAATCGAATTTCGTGAATCGGCCACTTAAAGTAGACCCATACATTTACACTACCACCTGTCACTATAATGGCATCTGTCTGTCAGTGCACACCCACATTTGAGTGCTTTCAGACTGAAATCCATCCCATGTGCACACTGACAGGTGGATAACATTGTAACTGGCATTAGACATGGTTAATAGTGGCATATGTAAGTATGTAAGTATAAGTATGTGTACCCTAATCAGGTAGAGTGCAGAAGTTATGTTCGAGGACAAAGGATGTACAGGTACACAAAGCTTCAAAATGACAAAACAGTACCTTATACGTGATTCTCACTAAGCTGCATTAATCCATATTGGCGCCCAGCACTGCCTTGTCCCTGCGCTGTGGCAGTCCCTACGGGGGTAATTGCAGAAAGTGGCGCATATTGTGACACAACATGGGGACACTCCTACGATGAGCACAGTTTTTTTTTACACCTAGGGGCACATTTACTTAGTTCGAGTGAAAGAATAGAATAAAAAAACTTCAAATTATTTTTCTTTGCTTACTTTCGACCATCGAATTGGCTACTTCGACCTTCGACTACGACTTCGAATTAAAAATAGTTGGACTATTTGACCATTCGATAGTCGAAGTACTGTCTCTTTAAAAAAAACTTTGACCCCCTACTTCGCCACCTAAAACCTACCGAGGTGCAATGTTAGCCTATGGGGAAGGTCCCCATAGGCTTTCTAAGCTTTTTTTTTGGTCGTAGAAAAATCGTTCGATCGATGGATTAAAATCCTTCGAATCGCAAGGACACAAGGTCTGAAGTGGGGTGAAATAATTGTGCCAAATCCAGTGTTTGCGCAGTGTACCATAAAACGTTGAAAATTTGCCATTTATTTTACACCGCTTTTTACACCATTTTTCTGGCATTAATTCTTTTACACAGTATGATAAATAGACCCCCAGTTCTCATCTCAGTTCAGTGCAAAGTGATCTGAGCTGATTTATTTGTTGTGGCACTGACATTTATTTAGAATTTATAATATTTATACAAACTGACTGCAAGTAAGCAAAAAACAAAACAATTCAAAGATTCCTTGGGCACATCAACTGCATTATTATACCAAGAACCTCCATTAAAACAGGGATCAAATCACTGGAAACTCTACCCAGGGTTGTACTAGCCAACTGGGTTACCCAAAAAACCCCAGTGGGTCCCAAGCTCAGTCTATTGTGCCAACATGGCTAGGAAGCAGTGTGCTGGTGTATATAAAGGAAAATAAGCCCCTAGCATACATATCATTAATATGAATGGGTTTCATTATATAGTATTATAGATTATCTAAAGATTATAAACCTGTATTTTCATAGAGCAACTCACCATTTTGTATAGCATAGAAATTTTGTTCATTGTACTAAAATGTGTCCTTTCTAGCACTTGCAGTCCCCGCACTTCCAGAAGGACCATGTTGGTCTTTATGTATGACAACATTCTGGGACACCTAAAGCATTGAAATAATTTAGCAAAAAATGCTTTATTTTAAATACTGAATTCCCAGTATCAGTCTAGAGGTTCAGTAACTCCATAACAGTAATGACCCATGAAATGAATGATGTAAACAGGAACTTTTCATCTTTTAATCTTGTTAGAGAAACTTTTGGGTGTCAGTGACACTACATATGCTCAGAATGGTCTGGGCTGCTGCTGGGAAGCTAATGAACAGAACATCATCAGAACATACAGTTATTGCCATATCATGGACACTGACAAGGTATTTTCATAACGCAAGGAGTGTTCCCTTCTAACAGTATACAGGTCACCGTCAGTTAATTTATTTTAGAGACGTGCAAATGACATTCAGTTTATAGGATGAGATCCGTCAGTGCAAGGACATACAAAAAAAATATTCTGTGTAGTCTTGCCCTTAGGTCTTAGGCTACAAGGTACAAGCATCTCTTGGTCTATCTGCATCCCAATGGAGTTTGCTTTATGAATGGATAGGGCTTCTGGGTGTCCTGAAGACTTTCCGAAACTCATAATAAATAAGGAAGTTCTCAAATAATCAAAATTATTTTAATTGTATTGAAAACACAGTGATTCCAACCTATTCATAAAAAAAAAAAAGAACAAAACCATAGCATTTGCTTTGAAAACAACTCTTGTCTGGAGAGCCGTAACCTATAAATTATTGGCCTTTTATGCCAAAGGTTTCCACATAAAAGTAATGTTAAATAATTTTATCTTGGTCTGTTTTGTTTTTCTGCAAAAAGTGAAAGCTGTGTTTTAATTTACTACCCAAGGAACAGAAATAGCTGGCTGGAAAATTCTGATTATTGTCTCAGCTTGTTTCTTGCTGGAGCAGTGCTATTTTTGCTATGATGGGTCTTTATCTAGAGTTGCTTTTGCATTTGCACTATTCATTACTATTTGCAAGTTATGTGTAATAAAATTACCTGCACGGCGGGGTCGGCCGCCACTCCACCGACAGGGACGCCTGCCGCGTGTCTCCTAGGCGCCATCTTTGTTATTAGGACGCGCGCGGCACGCCTGCGCGCCTCTTAAAGGTGCAGGCGCGCTGGCGTGTTTGCGCCAGCGCGTTTTTGTGCACGTTTTGGCACAAATTTTGAATACTATTTAAGGCCCATTCAGTGTACTGTTCCTTGCCCGTGATAGAACTTGTTTCTTGTGGTTTCCTGAGCCTAGTGCATCTGATCTGAATCTTGTCTGTCTGATAACCTGTGTTTGACCCTGCCTGTATCCTGACTACTCTGAACTCTGTATCCTGACCTTAGCCTGCCTATGACAACTCCCCTGCTTAACCCCTTGATTGACAACCCGGTTTGACCCTTGCCTACCTGACCCAGCCTGTCTGACCATCCTTCTGCCTAATCCTCTTGTACCGTGACCTTCGGCCCAAAAGACTTTGCTAACAGCCGTGCCCCTTTGCCAGCCAGAACATCTCGCCTTGCACCCCTCGTAAAGTCCAGGTGGCACCCAAGTAAGCTGAGGGCTCCTCCCGAAGCCCAACGGTGGTCACACTACCGTTGAAGCCGAGCCGAGACCAGGGTGCTTGCCATTTTTTCTGGTATCATGTGCCGGCCGTGACATTATGGCTGTCATGTTCTTAGTATAACGAGAAGATACAATGGAATGTTTTACAGTATATATCAGTGTGGACTTTTGCAAACTGCTCCACTTCTCCCAGATTTGAAGTGTGCCGTCTCTCAACTACAGTTTTCAGCTCTGTCCACAATAGGATTTAGATCTGGACTTATTGCCACTTCCAAACAACATTTTGTCTTTAACTATTCATGGGTATTATTTTAATATAATATGCTTTAGGTCATTGCTCTGTGGGCAGACTAGTGATCTTAAATGTCTAGAGGATATTGATCTGGAAGGATATTTTGCTTGTTCAAGTTTGATTTGGCAAACTCAAGTCAGGGTTTATTATATTTATCTGTCAGCAGTTGGTTCTTCATTAGTCTTCTACCCTAGAGCCCCCATTCCAATAAGTTGGTAATAGATGGTTAAAACTGTTGCACCTTGTATCAACTTGCATCTGTTGAAGTTCCTTTGAATCCTTTTTTTCCTTGAATAATTCTTCTCTGCAATTCTTGCTGAAAGTTTCTCTTGCCTCCGTGTCCACGGGGATTGGATACAGTGCCCTGGGCCACAAAATTCTTGATAACATTGTGTACAGTGGACACAGGAACATTAACATCTTTTTAGATGGACTAGTAACCTTGTAAACTTGAGATTCTTATTTGTGTTTCTCTGACAATTTTCTGTCTCACCTACGCAGATAGTTCTCTGCTTTTCTTCCTTGTTTACGTGTTCAGTGTGGTGCACACAGACAATTCAAACTGGTTGAATGTGTGCTTCTTATAGCGCAGAGAATAATTCATTTTGCAGAGACTCTGTTGCGACTCATATTCTGGTCTAGTCTGGCATGAAGTTTGTTTTTTAACAGGGAAAAAATCAGTTGCATGGTTTCATAAAAAATGCCTGTAACTTCATGTACTGTAAAAGAACACTGAGCATTATCAATGCTTGCTGAAACCACCGCTGTCACCTCCCATTCACTACAATTCTAACCTGAAAGCACTGGTTTCTGGCCTGAAAACCTTGCAGGGCCTATGCCTTCCAGATCCAGATTCCTCATTCTCTGGAGTTACATCACTTAACATGTCACAATGTTTAAGTTAGAAATATATAGTTTTCTCTTTGATATCAGAGTCCCCTCAAGTGAAGTTTTTATCTTGGAATATAGACAATTTATAGGCCTACAAATAAAATGTGACAAAAAGTAGACACAGGCCAGCCAGGTAGCCTCCAGCACTAGTGTCTGGGCACTATCATGTCTTCCATCTTCAATAGGGTGGATCGTGCCATGGTCTTCCTGGTGGCGGGTCTTGGTCCAGTCACTATCTGCCCCCTCCCATTGTGGTGGTTACGCCACTGTAGGTCCCTTTAAGTCACTTGTTTGTAGCAGCACAGAGCTGACTAAACCATTTAAAGGCTACGTCATGCAATAACAGGATCCAAAGTCAGACGCAAAACACTCAACGTCTCTAAGCCAACCTCTATTCCAGTCTGCACCATATTCATTTGACCTGCCCCTTTTGCAAATGGGGAATAAAACACATTTAGTAAAATATTTTTTATTAAGAGTTAAGATTTTAGGACTGAGAGGATTTGTACTTTAAGAGAGAGTAAATAATTTTCTGATCCATTTTGAACTGTGTAATTACCCCATATTGTGTCATCATGTTTTTGGTTTTAGTCTGTTTTTAACTGTACCATAGTATTTATAGATCATATGCTTCATTTCCAGCTCACTACAAAACCACAAGAAATGAGCTGTGAGGCCCCTTTTCCAATTACACTTTGTATCTCAGGAGCAAATGCTTGGTTTTTTTTTATTCCTCAAAATTTGTAGCCCAACGCTTAGTAATTTTGCACATGGGGCCCATGTATAGGGTGGTATTATGTGTCTGGCAAGGATATAATGGTTTGTAGAGGAAAGAGAACAGTCAACCCAGAAATAACATATAATGCCTTTAATTATAGGTTCCACTGTTATATTTTCATGTATTAGTACTATGTGAAACTTGAAGCAACAAACATTCAGAAGCAAGGAGAGGAGTTTCTCTGAAGGGGTACAATTACCAAGCAATTTGTGGAGTCTTGTCCCTTTACTTCACCATTTTTATATTTTTTTTTCATAATTTTAGTTGACTTCTCTGTACACACGTAAAATCTATTTTTAGAAGGAGACTCCCCCATAATTTGGCAGTGGGAAAAAAAGCAGAATTAGATTTTTCTATGAGAAGACAAAACTGGCAGTCGTATTAATGCACTTACCCTGAGCTAGAGGGACAGGCAGGGACACAGAGAGTAATTTAATAATGCTATCTAGCTATTGGGCATGCACTGCCTAGATATTTCTTGTCAGGGGCACTTCGAATCCACATTGGCATCTCTGTATTAACCTGGTGTGACAGAAATGAATGACAACTACATAGATTTCAGGCATTTTCCCTTTAGCTGTAGTGTTCACCACTGTTTAGTACAATCAGGCTGGAACTAGGGGTAGGTTTAGGATACACAAGCCTTGGGAGCAATGGTCGGGATGCTGGGTTTTAGCAGAGAGCTGATCTGAACTGCGTGTGCAGCTTATCTGTATGTGAGGACAGACACACCAACTTCTGTGTGAACAGTAACTTGGTTGCTTTATAGAACTCAGCATAAACACTTCAGCATAACATGTCTGCAACAGGAACTTTTCATAGAGAGCATACACAGGAAGAGGAAGAAGAAAAACCCACAGGATTACAGATCAAACATGATATCACTGTAAGGGGCACTCACCCTGGTGGTCAAGTGGTGTTGCACTCTTGGTGTCCTGCGTTTCTCTGCCTTAGGGGGGCGCAGCATGTACTTCTGGTTTTTCTGTGCGCCATCACGCTGGCGTTATTGCTCATCATGCAAGGGCACGAGATTCAAATGTATTTAAAGGGACTCTAGCACTGTGAGCATTGCCTGTTATAGGTTAATCTCTGTGAGTTCCTGGTGCTATTTCTGTACAATACTGATTATCTGATTCCAGATTTCGACCCCTGCATGCCTGACTACTCTAACTTCTGTGATCCTGACCCTTGTCTGTTATCCGACTATTCTAAACTCTGTTATCTGACCTGTGCCTGTCTGACCATTCTGATTGATTCTTCGGTAGGGATGTAGCGAACTGTTCGCCGGCGAACTAGTTCGCGCGAACTTCGACTGTTCACGTCCGCCGCAAGTTCGCGAACGTCGCGCGACGTTCGCCAATAGGCGTTCGCGTCAAAATCGTTCGATCGTTCGACCATTCGACCGCTAAAATCGAAGGATTTTCGTTCGAATCGAACGATCGAAGCATTCGATCGAATGAAATCATTCGATCGAATGGCTTCGATCGTTCGATTCGAACGAAAATCCTTCGATCGAACGATTTCCATCCTTCGATCGTTCGAATCGAACGATTTTCGGATGTTCGAAGTTCACGAACAGTTCGCGAACTGTTCGCAAATTTTGCCGGTGTTCGCGAACGGCGTTCGCGAACACATCGGCGGCAGTTCGCTACATCCCTATTCTTCGGTTATGACCCTTGCCTCCCGACTTTCTGCCCGCACTGACCCGGCCTGTTTGACTACGTCTGTTCCTTAAACTCTGATCTTCTGCCCAAAAGACTTTGTTTTACGTTCGTGCCCCTTTGATCGTCCAGAACCCTCGATTGGCTCCTCTCTTATTAAGACCTGGCGGGATCCAATTAGCTGAGGGCTCCTTCAGAGGTGAAAGGCGGAAGCAAAAACCGAGACCAGGGAGCCTAGCATTGGTTCTGGATTCTGGGTGCCAGTCGTGACAATCACATTGCTAAGCAACAATAGACCCTCCCTGCATTAAGTACCATGCACTGGAACAATCTCTGTCCGTTGTTTTCCAACACTGGGTACATAGCACTTCTGCTTACTACACCTAGATCTGGCCCTGGGTGAAATGAGCATCATTACGCTGGCATGTTTAATGCTCTCCCACTGCATGTGTCACCCCCGCCTCAGTGTCATTGCGTGTGTCACTGTGTGTGTGAGTGCAGGAAGGATGGGGACTTCTGTGCCTTGGGCACCTTATTGACTTGGCACAGGACTGAGTACAACAAGAAACAAACACAAGATACATATGGTACAAATGTATTTACTGGGCTCCCATTTGCCCATACCCTTTAAGTTTTCCATTTGTATTGGGAGTCATTCACTAATTCCAACATAGCATTCAAAATCCAGGCACAGTCCTAATATCCCATGGAATGTGCCACCAGTAATGTTGGTGTGCACTACTAGTTAAATAGCCACACTCAATCCCTCTGATAATGGAAGCAGGGGGTGGCAGTATAGACTAAAGTGTAAACAGTACTCTAGCCTACAGCAAGTCTTGCCCCCTCCCCCGTCAAGTTGTCCCCATATAGAGTTCCTGCTTCAACTTCTGGCTCAAAAAAGTTGACTTGTTTTACCAATATTTATTGAAACTGTATATGAATTAGGGCCTCATGGGGCCCCTATACCTCCTTCTATAGTTATGCCCCTGCCAGAACCCACACATTGCCAGTCCGAGCCTGCATGCTAGCAAATTTATTTATTTATTACCTTGATTGGGTGAGATCAAGGGGGAGCTAAAAGGTAGACGTGAGCTATAAAGCAACAGGCTTCGTTTGCTGGATTATTATTGGTGTCTCTGGGTTTCAGTCTGAAAATCTTATAACCTTACATTAGCCCTATTTAGGCTCAAAGTTCCAGTGGGATCCATTGCCATTGAGGGGGGTGCAGCTGAGAATTTAAAGTGCCACAGAGAATTATGGGTGGAGCAGGGGTTGGGGGCTGGTTGGGGTGGAGTACACCTCAGGCCAATGCAACAAATAAAGTGCAGTTAAATAACTCAACACAGCTATGTTTTTTTGCCATTATTAGTTATTTTAACATTATATTGCACTTTAGTAAAGGGACACCATTGTATGATGCTATTACCTTTGCTGCAGCTTGCGGGGGAAGTAAAACTGTCCCCAGTTAAAGCATCACATGAATCTCAATTAGCCAATGTTACGCAATGGAACGGAAATGTTAAAATAAATATTTATGACCACTACAAAGTAGTCTTTCACACAGAGAATGTTTTTTAGCTTGTTTTCCATTAAGAAAAAAAAAGCAACTATCAAGATTAGAATTTATTTTTCTGAATCTAATTGTTAACCTCCCCCCACCACCCCACACCTCTACCCCCTGTGGATGAAGTGGACAATTGCGCATCAGTGATATGAGCTTTTGCAGGAAACACAGAGTTGGTGGGAGGATAAACCACATCCTCAGTGCTGCCCACCGCTGGCTAAGCAAACCAAACAGATTGTATTAATGTCATCCTGGGTTCTTGCTAAATCACTCGGTTTTCAGTTGCTGGTAAACACATTAAAGTGGGTCTAAGTACAATATATTACTGTTTGTTTCTTATTTTTTGTAAGGGATTTACTTTGTAAAGGCCATCGGTATCCTAACGTTACTGCAAGATAAAGCCCAGGTTGAATTCTGCTTTTACAAACTATACCAATTATAGCGTTTGCTAAATAAAATGTGTATTTGCATTATAATAATCATTATAACTGATTTATAATCATAATCATTATAGACTTCCTAATGATTAATGGCATTACAACCACTCGACAATTTTGTGGCTTTATTTTACATTAAGGCAAATTCCAGGTAGAAAAAGAAATTGGCTAGGGCCCATCAGACTTTGTTTAAGGACCTTTGTCCCTCGGATAAATCATTCCCATATAGGGTCCCTGTGTACAGATATTGGCTCAAGAAGGCCAAGATTTTACTGTTTGTTTCTTTTTTCAACTGGTAATGAATTTACTATAGCGTTTGCTAAATAAAATGTATATTTGCCTACATTTTTTATAAAAAAATCATCTATAGCTGTGTCCTCGACACTCAACAACAGTGTTGGCTTAGCAAGGCGTGACGTTGTTATTTTGCATTTTATTCTAGTTTTTAGTTAATTTCAGGCAGATGAAAAAAATTCTACTTGGTTAATGATGTTAGGTTGAGGTTCTTCCATAGGCTCATGTATGTCTGCAAGTGCAGTTGTGGTCCCAGCACTTTCCCCAAAGTCAGTTGTGTGTAGCACTACTTTCATTAAAGGTACTTGTGTCAAAATATGCTCCTTGCACTTCTGTATAGTTGCATTTGGTGCTTACTCAGTGCTTATGACTGAATGAAGCGCTGCTGCATTTGTTGATGCAGGGGAACCATGGAGCTACCTGCACATCAGGACAAAGTGCAAGCTCCAGGGTTCTCTCAGTGCCCCGTGTCAATCTCTGCAGTTCAGTTGCACCTAAAGAATACGAAGTTATATAAAGGGAACTTTGCAATACAGAAAAACAGACCCAGATAAAAACAATGCACTCAGGTATAGTCTTAATGAAAAAATAGTGTTCATATTAGGGCTTTTATTGCAACTGGGGGATATACCGTATGCCCATCCTTAAAAGTACACTTGCCATAAAACCTCCATAAAACCACATTTTCACAGTGATGTAATGTACCTTTAAATATTCAAATAATTGAACACAAACTGGTGGTATTAGCATATATACTGTATGCATGCATACAAACAGGGGAATGTAATAAAAGTCGCAAAGAGCAAAACAATTCGCACCAATAAGACTAAAAATCCACATCTCGCAATGTAATATTGTTCCTTAAACTGTTACTGCATTGCGAATTTTAATTGCGCATCACGAATTTTAATTGCGCACTCATAAGAAGTGCTTGAAGGTGTCGTAATCTTTTGGAGCAAACATAACAACTTTTTCAGTAAGAAGTTGTATTACATTGACTGCACATTGGCGCAAACTATAAAATTCGCAAACGGTCTTTCACTGTCGGAAGTGGTCGCTAAACAGTTTCCGGGCTTGCAAAAGCTATATTAAATTCGCACAAAGCAAAATTTGTTCGCGCAAAGGCATAACTTTTCGCATTGCGAATAGTTTTTCCGTTAGCGATTTTTATTACATTCCCCCGTAAGATGTCCATCATAGGCATAGAAATTACTAATCAGGAATGATGAAAGCTAGCAGTTCATTTGGTTGGTGCATGGCATCCAGATTGTGGACAAGTTCATACATATCACAAACAGGCATGTTGTAACGTTTTTTCCTGCTATATGGAGAGCCCGCATGCCCATGATGTAGGTCACAGGCACATTATAATAGTTTTCCTTCTGTATAAAAAGCCTTTATATCTGTGTTGTAAGTAAAGGATGTCACTAATAGTAACTGTGCACAATACTTAGTATAAACTACTACTGTGCGGAAGTGCCAGTGTTCCAGGATGATACAGCCTTGCCAGGAGTGGTGAAATGGAATGTTTATGGAGTGTCAATAACTATGGCACCTTCTGTGTCCATGGCGAGTCAGTATATGGAGTGCAATTCCAATAAATTTATACAACTCTGTAATACAGGTATGGGATCCATTATCCGGAAACCCGTTATCTATAAAGCTCCACTTACAGGAAGGCCATCTCCTATCAACCAAATAATACAAATTTTTAAAAATGGGTTCCTTTTTTTCTGTAATAATAGAATGGCACATGATGCCAACGAAGATATAATTAATCCTTATGGGAGGCAAAACAATCCAAATTATGGAAAGGTCCCTTATCCAGAAAACCCCAGCTCCCAAGCATTCTGGATAACAGGTCCCAGACCTGTATATAAATATAATTAAAAGTTTTTGTGCCATTACATACTGTATGTCTTTGTTTATTTAATTCAGAGAATACTCCTTTGGTGTTATTTTTGAGTGTTGCTCTAGAGCTGATTAGAAACTTCCAAGGGTTTTTGGGAAATGCCTAGATAGGAAAGAGTGCAAAGAAAAAGTTCTCCAATCAGACCCTTACTCCTTGCTTGCGCTATGCATCAGTGAGCATAACGATTAGGACACATTTAGTGATGGGCATATTTCTCCCGCGAAACTCGAATTTTGATGCCCGCATCAATTCTGATGCTCGTGTCAATTCATGTAAATTTTGACGCCGGCGTTAAGTCAATGGGAGACTGAATAGTGTTACGGTTTTGACGATGCTCATCCAACTTTTTTTGATGCCAGCGTATTTTCACTGACTAATTTTCACAGGAGCTTCGTGAATTTATTCGCCGGCATCGAAACATGGAAATTTGTAGCAAATTTCCACCTGCCAAATTTATTCGCCAATCACTAGAAACAGTTAATGTGTCCTTAAGTGTGTTATTCAGACAATTGACACAGGTAGCTTTAATAAATGTGTTAAATACATGATAAAACATTTGTGTTGGTATTTCAAACTGACCCCAAAATATTGAGAGCTCTGCCTTGTACTGTGGGCTTGTATTCCAGCCCAGATAGACAGCCACTGTATAAGAACTGCCACTTTAGAAGTAGTTTCTTATAAAGTACAGGCCTATTGAAGGATATTCTTTGCTTGTAACCCATCTCTCTCAAAGGACAAGATACTGCCTTTCTGTACTTTAGGCCACTTCCTGTTCAGAAAAATAAATAAATGTAGTACAAAAGCAGATTTTTTTTCCCTTTGACATGGTATCTAAAAGGCTTTAGCTCAGGAAACCTTGAGAAAGAATGCTTTTGTTAGTGCTAACATTGCTTCTTTTCTTCACAAAAAGTTCAAATTCAGTGAAAATAGTAGATTCCTTTCTCCTGGAATCTGTTCTGTGGTTTTCCCTTTCCATTTAGAACAAAACCAAATAAAAAAAGGAAGTAGACAGAGGAATAATATGTCATTCAAGCTGCCATTATCCTACTCTGGCACATGTAAAATCTGAGGCTCTGTATCAACAGTTGGACAGAACTATATTATATTCCACTTCCTGCCATTGGAATTCTTCCATTACACTTTCCCCGAGACTCAGGAAGGATTTTTTTTTTCAACCTGAGAAACTGTTTCATTTGTAGGATAAACACTTGGCGGCCACACATGCATTAATGCAGAACCGCACCAACAGGTATCAGACAGGACTAACAAAATGAAATTAGTTGTTGACTGGGATGTGTACATTCAGTGGAGGGGGTACTTGGCAAAGGGGGGTTAATAAGAAGCAGTTCCATACGGTAGTTGGTCTAAGGTAGTGGAGTATTCATAGACTATTAATTTATACCTTATTCTATAATAATGTGTTCACCAATAAGAACCCCTTCTGGTATCACTTTCCACCTCGCTGAGTTGTTTCAAGAATACTCACATTTTTACCCTTTATTTCAGCTTCTGTGCAGACATGATGGTAGTACAGGTATGGGATCCGTTATCCGGAAACCCATTATCCATAAAGTTTTGAATTAAGCTGTCTCCCATGGACTCCATTATAATCAAATAATCCAAATTTTAAAAAATGATTTCCTTTTTCTCTGTAATAATAAAACAGTACCTTGTACTTGATTCAAACCAAGATATAATTAATCCTTATTGGAATCAAAACCAATGGTTTATTTAATAAACCATTAAAACAAATGGTGTATTTAATGTTTACATTATTTTCTAGTAGACTTAAGGTGGGAAGATCCAAATTATGGAAAGACCCGTTATTTGGAAAGCCCCAGGTCCCAAGCATTCTTGATAATAGGTTGCATACCTGTATAATAAAATATGTATAATATGCAATATCTTCATTCTCAGATTGTCCCTCCAATAATTTGTATCTACTTTTTATCTGTGATAATAAAACAGTCATTGTACTTGATCCTAAGTGTAGGGACTCGTAGGGTTGAATTTTCTTATTGTTTAGTCCATCTTCTACTAGACTATATTCCCTTTATTTTTTAAGTCCTGCCACCAGCATATTAGTTGCCTGGGTGGGAAACTTATCCCCTTATTTGCCCAGAAAGGTATGAGCATTTCCTGCTAATCTATATTACAGTAACTGGGAACCCATGTATCTTCCTCTTTGATCTACATCTTTTGTGCAGGGTGGATACCCTCTGGGTAGTCTGGGACTACAAGGCCCCCAGTAAGAAGAGCGCCCTAAAGGGCAACCCCTTTAGTAAAGTCGGTGAACGGGACCACATGAACGAGGTAATTAGACAGCAATAGGACTAGCACAGTCATAGTATACTCTACATATGTAGGTTAGGTGACTCAGCAAGACAGAACAGCACTAAGCTCCAATTTATGATTATTAGCTGGAGGTAACACTCAAAGGGTATTACTGCCCTTAAAATGAAAGGACCACAGTTTGGAAAGGCTAGAATCTACTCCCTGTGATTTGCAATGGTGGGAATCTGGACTACTAGTTGGTATACCATAAACCCATCTACCTCTGCAAGTCATTTGTACTAAGTGAGAACTAGGCCTGTGTTGTATAATGAACCTGTTTCATATTTAAAAACCTCTGGCATCCTTTTTTTTATTATTATTTTTTTAGTTTTCAAAAACATTTTAAAGAATAGGGTACAGAAAGTAAAAAGTTTGGGGAAAGGGAAGGGGAAGAAGAAATTCTTATAAAATATGATTACTTTTATACAATACGGTATTTATAACATCACTTTATACTCATAAGCATTTATACAGTTTTACTAATATTTCTAATATTCTTTCTAATATAGCCCCTTTTGTCTAATTTCAGATGCGATTTTATTACTCCCTCTGTACTGGGAAATCCAATTTTGGTGTTCTTAGCTCTATTCATTCTCAACCTAAAGATCTACCTTCTGAGAGAGGATAGCCAGGGTTCCCATGTCTTCCAGTACATTTTACTTGTATTATGTAATATATGTTTTATCTCTTCCATTTTTCTAGTTTCCTCTACCAGCTGCTGCCACTCATTATATTGTGAAGGAGATGTTTTCCTACAATGACTTTGCTGCATTTAACAGGTGCATAGTAAGTGTATCTAACACTACGTTGCTTTCTTCTGTTCTTATATTCAGCAGAATTAATGGTCTATCGCTCTCTTTGATTAAGACTTAATTTAAGATATAATTTGCAAAATTCTACCCCAATATTCCTTCAAGACTAAGCATTTATCCCAAATATGTACATGTGGACCTATATCATGATTGCATCTCAAACATCTGTCCAAACTATTTGGGAATATTTTTTTGAGTTTAGCTGGAGTTTGTTGCTAATTTATAGTTAATTTCTCTTATTCTTGCTGCCCTGGATGACTGGTGTGTTGTTGTCAAGATCTTTTCCCATGTTGAAGGTGAAATCATGATATTCAAATCTCTTTCCCACTCTTTGTTTGCTACTTTTTTTAGTAATTAAGGTATAAGACCGTAATAATTTATATAATGTTGATATTGCTTTATCTTTATTCTCTTTCCTTTCTAGTAGTTTTTCCCACTTTGTAAGTGGTCTACTACAGTCTAATGTCTTATTGTAGGAAATATAATGGTGTAGCTGCTGATTGTTCCACATATCTCTAGGATGGCATTCCCATTTGTCTTGTATATCTGCAAGAGGTATTATTTTATTATTGATCATAAAGTCGATTATTCTTGTAGGTCTTCCCTCAAGTTCTTGCCATTTATTAAATGCAACCATTCTATACTGGGGATAAACAAGGGATTGCCTATAAGAATTTGTAGTACAAAGGGAACTTTTGTCAGGTTCATCTTATCTCTATTCCTATACCAAATCTTGTATGTGGATCCTGTTAATGGGGTATCCCTCACTGAATTTGGTAAGGATTTGGGATCTGTCCATAGACAGTTTGTCATGGGAATATCTAAACACATGTTCCAATTCTACCCATTCCTTCTTTATACGGGCTAGATGGATTGAGGTATAGCAAGACCAGTCCTCCCTTCTCTTTTGGCAGTGTTAGTTATCTATATTTAATCCTAGAGGGGTTTCCTGCCCATATCAATTTTGAAATCGTTGTTTGGATTTTTTTAAAAAAAAAATCCCTGGTATCGTTATTGGTGGCGATTGTAGGTAGTATATCAATTTTGCCATTAATGTCATTTTTTATTGCTTGTATTCTTCCAAACCAGGATAACCTCAATTTCCATCTATCTACCATTTCTTGTGCCGCAACTAGTTTGGAGTGATAGTCACCCCTAGGTATCTAATATTGGGATTTGTCCACATAAAGGGAAAGTTTCATGTTTAAAAACCTCTGGCATCCTTAATACCACAAAACATTACAAGGGCTCAACTGAGAGAGGGGGACTGTTGTTAATGCCAACTAAGCTAGAATTGCATTCTGGGCAAAAATAGGGCTACATGCTGGAAGCTCTTATAAATACATATTGACATACATCTACATATTGTGTTTATTTCATGTTTAGATTATTTTAGTACCTTTATGGTATAGTAATGCAAATTATGTGAAAAATCCATAGCCAGAAAACACCAGGTTCCAAGCATTCTTGATAATAGATCACATTTGCAATAAGTGTTTGCATTTTCTTGAGAAAAACGGTGCAAATTGCAGTGTATTAATTCTTGCATAAATTCCGTGCAATTTATTGGATGCTAATCAGTGGTGTGTCGCATCCTTATTCCCTGCACTTTGTGCCTGATTAAGCAAAGAACAATAATCAGGGTGTTGAAGCAATGCACAAGTAAAGCTTAGGGTATATTGACACAAGTACCTTAGTAAATGGTATTTATGTACACAAAAAAATAGCATGTTTGCACTTGCGTTTGGGTTCGTAAATGAGCCCTTTACTGAGAAATGTTTTGAGCTACTGTAACTGCAGACTTCTGTTAGTTCAGAAGAGGGTGCTGCTGTCTAGAGTTCTGTCTGCACGCATACATGCTAACACTGTGAAACCCATTGCAGGGAAGCTTTACAGAAAATATGATTGATACTTTTAAGGTGATGATCTTTTGGATGTAATCTAAGTATAATGTACAAAAAATGCTTTTAGACAGCCAAATATAACATGAATGTGTTTACCATCTGCTGTACAGTAGACAAATAAATCACGTGCTCTGCAGGCTCATAACAAAGCTTGTTCCACTGAAGGATTCTTCCCTTAACCGATACATTGGCCAAGGATGGTTAGCCATTAGTCACTTCCAGCTGAAGCAGATCTTGTAACTTTAAATAATATGCAGAGATTGGACAATGAATGGTGGCTCAATAGAGATTATTATGGATACAATAGGCAGTGTTTTAGTTAGTTAAGATATACTGGGGCAGTTTTGATAACATCTGAAAACGTTATTTTATGGGCAGGATTCAATTGGAGAAGAAAAAAATTTCTCCTAATACAGTTCCAGTTAATTATTTTGATAATTCATTTACATTATGTCTTATGGTCAAATCTCACTATACACGACCACGGCGGATTTCCTCTTTTTGCCCAGCTGGGCTACATGCCGCCCCTCAAATTTTGCCGACCTAGGCCCGGGCCTTTCTCTGGCCTCACCACAAATCAGCGCCTGAAAACTAAATTTTTTTGTTGAACTACAACTATCTGCTCACTGATACTGTTTTAATGGTGGCATTCTGTTGCAGGGTCACACACTGTTTTGTGGGGGTCTGTAACATGGTAACCTGACAAAAGTTTACCAGTACGGATAAATTGTTTATTTTTTTTGCAGGACCACAAATTAATTAAAAAACCTAAGGTATATTTCACTGACCCCAATGAACTGACGGACTTATTAGCACATTAATTATTTTATTTACAGTTTATATGGACTGCTTATAACAGAGTAACATCAGCTGTTTTTATCGGGATACATTTACTGAATTATATCAGTGCCTCCTACATGAACTTTTCAGCAGAGTGGAATAACTAGTTCTCAGGCCCCACAGCAAGTTGTTTGGGCCCCTAGACTTACACAATTTACTTAACTTATGCAAAAACGTATGTTACATAGGCAAAACAGTACTTTACATAAGAAATGTATGTAACTTACATATCAAGCAATGACAGGGCACACCAGTGAGACAGGGGCAGATAGGTAAGTATGGTATAACTTAAGGCAAACTCCACTGACCCACAATAAATTAAAAATCTTCCACTGCCCCCCAATAAACTAACTTATTAGCACATGAATTAGTTATTTTTTACTATTCATATGAACTACTGCTGGACACCTAAACTTTGGGAACAATACATTTTCCATAACCATGTATTGCAACTGCTTATCTGTCCCACTGGGCCCCATAAAGTTCCTGGAGCCCCCAGCAGTTACAGGGTTGGTTTACTCTAAAGTTGAACTGCTGCTTTTCAGTAGTGATGGGCGAATTTATTCGCCAGCCGCGAATTCGCGGCGAATTTGCGCGATTCGCTGTCAGCGAATAAATGCGCAAAACGCCCGCGAAAATTTGCGGAAAAAAATTCGCCGGCGTCAAAAATTTTTTTTTCGAAAAACGGACACCGGCGCCAAAAACGGGCGCCGGCGTTGGAAAAACGGGCGCCGGCGTCAAAAACGGGCGCCGGCGTCAAAAACGAGACGCTGGCGCCGTTTCGCGAATTTTTCGCCGTTTCGCGAAATTCGCGAATTTTTCGGCGAAGCGAAACTGCACAAATTCGCCCATCACTACTTTTCAGTACAATGATTGATGAGTTTAAAATAAAATCCAACAAGTTCAACCTTTTGTTCTAAAAAAACCTACCCAACTGCTTCTTTATCATCTGAAAAGAACACACTAGGGATGTGATTAAAAATGTTGGTACTGCGTGCTTGTGTTTTGGGATCTGGGGGCATTTTTTTTTCTATAATTTGGATCAACGTACTTTACTGCTACTAAAAAACATTTAACAGGAAATAATCCTCACAGGATTTTGCCAACAGAATGGATTCATGCAGTTTAGTTAATTAATTTCAATTAAATGGAAAACAATGACAGATGTTAGTGACAAAGGGTTAAGTTGAGACCCCTTTTTGGAGTTTATGGTTTTAGATAGATAGATGATAGATATATAAATAGATCGATGAGGTGAGGGGTGATGCGTGTGGTCAGCGCACATGCATACGCTCTAGAAGATGACTGGGTAAATCGTTGGTTCATCGAACCTGCACGTGCGCTCAAGTAAACGTGCGCAATGGAGGGGGGCAATGTGGCCAGCCGGGTTGCCTTGGGCGGCCGGCTGGAGTGGCCCAGCCCTGGATAGAAAAATAGATAGATAAATAGATATATAAATAGATAGATGATAGATAGATAAATAATAGATATATAAATAGATAGATAGATAGATAGATAGATAGATAGATAGATAGATCGATAGATAGGTAGATGATAGATAGATAGATAGATAGATAGATAGATAGATAGATAATAGATGATAGATAGATTATAGATAGATAGATAGATATTAGATATATAGATAGATAATAGATATATAAATAGATAAATAGATAGATAGATAGATAGATAGATAAATAGATAGATAGATCGATAAATGATAGATAGATAGATAGATTAATAGAGTAATAGATGATAGATATATAAATAGATAGATAGATAGATAGATAGATAGATAGATAGATAGATAGATGATAGATTGATAGATGATAGATATATAAATAGATAGATAGATAGATAGATAGATAGATAGATAGATAGATAATAGATAGATAAATAGATAAATAAATAGATTGATAGATAGATGATAGATTGATAGATGATAGATATATAAATAGATAGATAGATAGATAGATAGATAGATAGATAGATAAATAGATAGATAGATAGATCGATAAATGATAGATAGATAGATAGATAGATAGATAGATAGATAGATAGATAGATAGATAGATTAATAGATTAATAGATGATAGATATATAAATAGATAGATAGATAGATAGATGATAGATTGATAGATGATAGATATATAAATAGATAGATAGATAGATAGATAATAGATAGATAAATAGATAGATAAATAAATAGATTGATAGATAGATGATAGATTGATAGATGATAGATATATAAATAGATAGATAGATAGATAGTTACATAGTTACATAGTTACATAGTTACATAGTTAAATTGGGTTGAAAAAAGACAAAGTCCATCAAGTTCAACCCCTCCAAATGAAAACCCATCATCCATACACACACCCCTCCCTACTTTTAATTAAAATTCTATATACCCATACCTATACTAACTATAGAGTTTAGTATCACAATAGCCTTGGATATTATGTCTGTCCAAAAAATCATCCAAGCCATTCTTAAAGGCATTAACTGAATCAGCCATCACAACATCACCCGGCAGTGCATTCCACAACCTCACTGTCCTGACTGTGAAGAACCCTCTACGTTGCTTCAAATGAAAGTTCTTTTCTTCTAGTCTAAAGGGGTGGCCTCTGGTACGGTGATCCACTTTATGGGTAAAAAGGTCCCCTGCCATTTGTCTATAATGTCCTCTAATGTACTTGTAAAGTGTAATCATGTCCCCTCGCAAGCGCCTTTTTTCCAGAGAAAACAACCCCAACCTTGACAGTCTACCCTCATAATTTAAGTCTTCCGTCCCTCTAACCAATTTAGTTGCACGTCTCTGCACTCTCTCCAGCTCATTTATATCCCTCTTAAGGACTGGAGTCCAAAACTGAACTGCATACTCCAGATGAGGCCTCACCAAGGACCTATAAAGAGGCATAATTATGTTTTCATCCCTTGAGTTAATGCCCTTTTTTTATGCAAGACAGAACTTTATTTGCTTTAGTAGCCACAGAATGACACTGCCCAGAATTAGACAACGTGTTATCTACAAAGACCCCTAGATCCTTTTCATTTAAGGAAACTCCCAACACACTGCCATTTAGTGTATAACTTGCATTTATATTATTTTTGCCAAAGTGCATAACCTTGCATTTATCAACGTTGAACCTCATTTTCCAGTTTGCTGCCCAGTTTTCCAGTTTAGACAGATCACTTTGCAAAGTGGCAGCATCCTGCATGGAACCTATAGTTCTGCACAATTTAGTATCATCTGCAAAAATAGAAACAGTACTTTCAATGCCCACCTCCAGGTCATTAATAAACAAGTTGAAAAGCAAGGGACCTAGTACAGAGCCCTGCGGTACTCCACTAACAACACTGGTCCAATTAGAAAATGTTCCATTTACCACCACTCTTTGTAGTCTATCTTTTAGCCAGTTCTCTATCCAGGTACAAATACTATGTTCCAGGCCAACATTCCTTAATTTAACCAGTAACCTTTTGTGTGGCACTGTATCAAATGCTTTAGCAAAGTCTAAGTAAATCACATCCACTGCCATCCCAGAATCGAGGTCTCTACTTACATTCTCGTAAAAAGAAATTAAGTTAGTCTGGCAAGATCTATTACGCATAAAACCATGCTGGCACAAACTCATAGTATTATGATTTGCTATGAAGTCCAGTATCTTATCCTTTATTAACCCTTCGAAAAGCTTTCCTAATACTGACGTCAGACTAACTGGCCTATAGTTTTGAGGCTGAGAACGGGATCCTTTTTTGAATAGAGGCACCACATTAGCAATTCGCAAGTCTCTCGGCACAATGCCAGATCTCAATGAATCCTGAAAAATTAAGTAAAGAGGTTTGGCAATCACAGAGCTAAGCTCGCTAATTACCCTGGGATGAATACCATCTGGCCCTGGATCTTTGTTAATCTTAACATGTTCAAGTCTCTTTTGAATTTCTTCATGTGTGAACCATGCATCATTAGTTGTATTACTAGAATTGGGAGTGTTAAGAAGGAAACCTTCACTTACTGGTTCTTTATTTGTGTACACAGATGAAAAATACGAGTTCAGAATCTGCGCTTTTATTTTGTTTTCATCAACCAGCTGACCCCCCTCTGATAGTAAGGGTCCCACCCCTTCCTGCTTCATTTTTTTACTATTGACATATTTAAAAAATAATTTTGGATTTTTTTTACTGCTTGCTGCAATATCCTTTTCTATAGCAATTTTAGCTTGCCTTATAGCTTCTTTGCATGATTTATTGGCCTCCTTGTACCTTATAAATGTTTCGGCTGTACCAGCTAACTTGAAAGCCTTAAAAGCACGTCTTTTCTTACCCACCTCAACACCAACGCTTCTATTGAACCAAAAAGGTTTTGCTTTGCAACGACGTTCCTTGCTTACAAGTGGAATATACTGACAAGTATATTTATTAAGCAGCATTTTAAAGACTTCCCATTTTTGTTCTGTGTTTAACCCTGTGAAAAGCATTTCCCACTTAATATGTTGCAGAGATGCCCTTATACTGTCAAAGTTTGCACGTCTGAAATTTAGTGTTTTAGTTACTCCCTTATAGAATTGCTTCTGCAACAGAATCTCAAAGGAGACCATGTTATGATCACTATTCCCTAAATGCTCACCCACACAAATGTTAGAGATGAGTTCAGTATTGTTAGTTATTACAAGGTCCAAAAGAGAGTTATTCCTAGTAGGTTCTTGAACGAGCTGGAATAAAAAGTTGTCATCCAGCATATTTACAAACCTACTAGCTTTTTCTGTCTTAGCAACCCCATTACCCCAGTCAATGTCTGGATAATTGAAGTCACCCATAGCAACAACTTGACCCAGCTGTGAAGCCGCTTGTATCTGCAAGAGTAGCTCGGCTTCATACTCGACACTTATACGAGGTGGTTTATAGCATACACCAATGATAATTCTTTTTGATACCTTTTGCCCAGTCGAAATCTCTACCCAGAGTGATTCTACACCCTCACCAGTGCCAGCTATTTTTATTTCTTTAGCGCATGGCTTTAATTCAGGCTTTACATACAAACACACTCCTCCACCCTTTTTAATCCCTCTATCCCTCCTAAAAAGGGTGTAACCATTTAAATTCACAATCCAGTCACATGTTTCATCCCACCAGGTCTCAGTGATACCAATTATATCATAATTTTTAGAGCATGCAATTAATTCTAGGTCTCCCATTTTACCTGACAAACTCCGTGCATTTGCCAGCATACAGCGGAGGTTATTACTTTTACTTTTGAAATGTGCATTACTTGGTAAAGAATTATACGTTAAGTTAGTATTATTCTGTTTTCCTTGTAACAGAGGGACCTCCTTAGCTGGTAAACTGTATGCCCCCCTCACTCCTCCCCCATGACCCCTTACTAACCCCACTGCCCTGTCTACACTAGCTTCCCCATAATCCTTTCTCTCACCCACCCCCCCTTGCCTAGTTTAAACACTCCTCCAACCTCTTAGCCATTCTTTCCCCTAGCACCGCGGACCCCCTTCCATTGAGGTGCAAACCGTCACGGCTGTATAAGTTGTACCCCAACGAAAAGTCAGCCCAGTGCTCTATGAACCCAAACCCTTCCTTCCTGCACCAAGACTTTAGCCACGCATTAAGCTCCCTAAGCTCCCGCTGTTTTCCTAAACTTGCACGTGGCACAGGCAAAATTTCAGAAAAGATTACATTGGAAGACCTTTCCTTGATCTTAGAGCCTAGATCCCTGAAATCATTCTTTAAGGTCTTCCATCTACCATTTATTTTGTCATTAGTACCGATATGTACTAAGACAGCTGGGTCATGCCCAGCCCCACCCAATAATTTGTCTATCCGATCAACCACATGCCGAACCCTGGCACCAGGTAGACAGCAAACTGTTCGGTTGTAGCGATCCGGACGACAAATTACCCTATCCACTTTCCTAATAATTGAGTCCCCTACAACCACAATCTGCTTAGGCCTGACTCTACTCTCCTCCCCACCACTACTAGAGAAACTGGTCTCCCGGCTGTTAGAGAGATCAGCCCCATCTAGAATTGCCAATCCAGAGTTCATACTCCCATCATCTTCACACAATCTGGCAAATTTGTTGCGATGTATAATCTCCGGATCAGCCTCCATTTTCCTTTTGCCCAACTTAGATTTTCTAACTGTCACCCAGCTAGCTGCCTCAACATCCTACTGCTGTTCTGTTCCCCCCAAACTATCTGACCCCGCTAGGTCCTGCTCAGTGAGCAAAAGACTCCTTTCAAGATTGTCAATCGACCGCAGTGTTGCAATTTGTTGCTCTAGTGCTCTAACTTGAGCCTCCAAAGTGGCAATTTGCTCACAACCACCACAGAGGTAAGCATTTTGGATCTCTTGTTCCAAATCTGCATACATATGGCAGACTGTGCACTGAGTCAGACCTTCAATCTTGCTAGCACTCATTATCCCAGTTACAGATCAAAACAGGAAAAAATATAAATAAATATATAAAATAAAAATGAGGGTTTAGAACAAAACTTTTGACCTAGTTTGAACCTCCTTTAGTTTTCAACTCCGGTGTTTGTAACTCCACTTACAGAACCCCCACTTAACGAGCAAACACTTAAGAGAAGCTAACACTAGAGCAAGCTCCACTGGAGTCCCAGGGGAACTCCATAGATAGATAGATAGATGGTAGATAGATTGATAGATAGATGATAGATTGATAGATAGATGATAGATTTACTATGCTAGTAAAGTTAAGCTATCACCTTTATTACCTAAAACTTTTGTTGATTTCCATTTCAAAAGTGAAACCTTGTTACATTTTGAATGGCTAACACAGTATTACCACAAGTTTGCAAGGACACTTAATGATGTTAAGTGAGTGCCATCTTGTGCTTTCTTTTTAGAACTGCATATTGCCCTAAATTTGGCTTCATAGCTGTTATGGCATTTTAGTACTTATTTTTTAAGACAAGGTGAAAGCAGGCCTGGATTGGGATTCAAAATAGGCACTGGCATTTCAAATACACAGAGGCCCAAACAGCCCCAACCAGCCCACAAATAGTGACTGTCTTTGGTATCTTACAGCAGCCCCTTTGGCACCAATATGGCCTGGGCAAAAGTGCTGGATCTCTGATGTCTAAAATAATGGATGTTATTAAATCAATATACACTGAGCACTAGCACCCACACTTTGCACTGAACAGATTTAGTCTATGGGACAGTGTTCTGTGCTTTGTAAATCAAGGGAGCCCTGTTGACAGGACATGGCTTTGGTGTACCCCCCTGATGCTCTGGTAAATAAAGTGTGCAAGAAGATAATTATGTGTAGCCAGAACACCTTTTGGTCCATACTAATCCACCGATCGAACGATTATTCTTCAACCAAAAAAAGCTTACAAAGCCTATGGGGACCTTCCCCATAGGCTAACATTGAGGTTCGGTAGGTTTTAGATGGCGAAGTAGGGGATCGAAGTTTTTTTATAAAGAGACAGTAATTAGATTATCAAATGGTCGAATAGTCGAACGATTTTTAGTTTGAATCGTTCGATTCAAAGTCGTAGTCGAAGGTTGAAGTAGCCAATTTGATGGTCGAAGTAGCCAAAAAAATAATTCGAAATTCTAACTTTTTTTTATTCTATTCCTTCACTCGAACTAAGTAAATGTGCCCCTATGTGTGTAGAAATAGAGATCACACAGATGTAGCTATATACCCCCCTCCCATTGTGTAATAAAGAGCACTAAGTGTGCACAGGAACAGTAACCCATAGCAGCCAGTAAGATGATAAACAGCTGACCAGTAAATGCTTTTATTACATACTCCAGATAAACCAATGTAACTATTACATATGGGATCTGGAACCTGGAATGTATCTGGAATGTTTGGGGCCTAAGGTATTCTAGATAAGGGATCATTAAGTCATTTGGATCACCTTAAATCTGCCACATATCATTTAATTTTCAATAAACACAATAGGATTGTTTTGCCATCAATATGAATTCAGGCATCATGGAGTCTGGAAGATTTTTCCCCCCCTCTAAGACAAATTTAAGAGGCTTCAGTTGGGTTTTTTTTGCCTTCCTCTGGATCAGCTAACATTAGGCAGGTGTTATATTGATGTATCTCTTGGACGGAGCTGTGGAGAAGGTGCTCTCACAACTTGCTACTTGAATGGTGATTCATTCCAGCATCTGCACTGGTTCTGCCATTAAATGCAGCCTCTATTATTACTCCCATCTGCTGTGTCTCGTAGAGAATTTTGGGAGATTTACATAATTGCATTATTTCTCAGAATGTGAGGAAAGTGTGAAAACCTGTCTCTGACAAGCCATTTCTCCCAACCTCCCTTAGGCTGGCAGAGTAATTTAATCCCTCCCACACCTTGTCTCATTTTGATGTGATGGATTCCTGGACTTGAAGTCCCCTCTGCTTCCAGAAAATCTGTGTAATGCCCACCATGGAAAGCAGAAAAGTCCCATAATCCATTACTTCAACATACAAGAAGGAGAGGTGGAATGACTCTTAAAGCATTGGGGGTGGGGTGTTGAAATTGTCTTTTTTTTACAGAAGCCTTACTAAATAATCTTATGTGCAAAAGTAGTTTTCCCTTTAAAGACAGACTAGTAACAGTAAACAAAACAGAAAGGTTCCCAAGCCCACAACCCATGCCAAATATATGACAAAATTCATCGCTACCTTTCTGGAATATAATGAAAAAGAAGAAATAAATGAGATCAAAAAGAATTTTAGTTATGGGCGAATCTGTCCCGTTTCACTTCCCCGGAAAAATAAGCGAATTGGCAAAATAATTCACGAACGCATTGAAGTCCATGGGCATCAAAATTATTTTGACGTGAGCAACAAATTTATGCACACAACAATTTTGCTGACGCTGCAAATTTTTTTGCCATAGATTTTTTGCCGCAGTTTCATGGATTTATTTGCAGGCTGCAAAACGCAGAAATCCGGCGCGAATCCATGCCTGTCGAATTTATTCGCCAATCACTAAGAATAATACAAATAGAGATGATTGAGGAGAAGTTGTACAATGGGGCTTGTTGGTTTCCAAACTAATAATAATTCCAACCTAATTAGAGGAAGTTCAGCAAAAGATGTACTGGATGATTCTTGGATTCTAAGCCTCTAATGTATGTCTTTCAGAGAAACAAAAGAAATACTCCAATGTGGTTACAAAGCTAAAAATGTGAAAAATACATCCAGAAGAAGGATGTTCAGAATCAAATGTTACACATGAATAGGTCTACTTGCTGTAAGAAATATATGTCCCCTCCAAGCAACCTGGGCCAGGACTCACAAAAAAAGGTCTGTCACTAGGGATGTAGCGAACGTCGGAAAAAAAGTTCGCGAACATATTCGCGAACTTGCGCAAAAATGCGAGCGGTTTGCGAACGGTTCGCGAACCCCATAGACTTCAATGGGAAGGCGAACTTTAACATCTAAAAAAGACATTTCTGGCCAGAAAAATGATTTTAAAGTTGTTTAAAGGGTGCAACGACCTGGACAGTGGCATGCCAGAGGGGGATCAAGGGCAAAAATGTATCTGAAAAATCTGCCTGTGTGTGCTTGGAAGAGATAGTGTAGGGGGAGCGCTGTTAGTGATTTCAGGGACAGATGATAGTAAGTTTGCTGGCTAGTAATCTGCTTGATACTGCTCTGTATTGGAACAAAAAAATAAATAAAAGCAGTCCTTACAAGGACTACTGTTATTGCAGCAGTCAGCAGATGAGATCAGAAGCAGGACAGCTGCCCACTGCAGCTACATACAGAGCACTGCAGTAGAAGGTAGATTACTAGCCAGCAAAGCTACCTAAGCTTAAATGTCCCTCAAACCCCTGCAGACTTCTGTCCCTCCAATAACAGAGCAGTATCAAAACGATTACTAGCCAGCAAACTTTCAACTGTCCCTGAAATCACTAACAGGCAGCAGCTCTCTCCCTACACTATCTCTTCAGCACACACAGGCAGAGTGAAAAAACGCTGCAGGGCTTCGGTTTTTATAGGGAAGGGGAGTGGTCCAGGGGAGAGCTTCCTGATTGGCTGCCATGTACCTGCTGGTCTGGGGTGAGAGGGCAAAAAAAAGCACCAACAATGGCGAACCCAAAATGGCGAACGTCGCGCGACGTTCGCGAACTTCCGGCGAGCGCGAACACCCGATGTTCGCGCGAACAAGTTCGCCGGCGAACAGTTCGCGCCATCTCTATCTGTCACTTTTACTACTTAACTACTGCTCTAAACTAAGTCATTTTCTGTAGTTCTACAGTTACGGTAAAATATTGAGCGGGAGGATTTTTCTTTTAGATCATGTTTACTAGCCTCTTTCAATAATATTCTACCCAGTTGACTCAGTATTTAGTTGCAACAATGATTTTCCTGGCAAACGCCTCCATCATAATCATTGCATAAGTCATGCAGCTTTCCTAGTTTCATTAAAAAAGAAAACCCTCTGGAATGTTTATCATAGCCCACTAGCCTTTTCTCTGACTGGAGTTCCGCTTATGTATAACATCTGCAATATTCTGTAAAACCCACTAAGAATAATGAAGTGTCTGTTGGACTGAGCTGTACATTGTGAGGTGGGAGAGGGTCACTGGTAATACTAAAACCTGGGTGGGCCAATTATCAGGAAACACTGAGCCTGATGCAACTGAGAGGAAAAGGCTGGGTCCAGCTGGAAAGTGCTTTATTGTGAACGGCAATATGATATATATATTGAGATTTATTACATATATATGAAATACCTTTAGATCAAAGATATAGGTGTAAGTAGCATGCAGACATTATAAAAATCATTTCAGCAGGAATGTTTTGGCACACAGCTATTTTTTTTTTACTCGCTTGTTTCCACAGCCCTAAATGAAAATATAATTACTGTATACTTTTGCCACAACTTAGCCGCTATTATATATTAAAATAATGAACACAGACATTTACAAAAAAAAAAGAATACATGAAATCAATGATTTAATAGCTTCTGTTGAGGCCTTACGGGCTTGGCTTCTGTAATGTTTTATGTGCCTGGCAGGGAACAAAGTGCAAAAAGTGCAAAGTAAATGAACGCCCTGTTGTCTATTGTCAGACTGACTGGTGTGAGGCTTCCTTATCTACTCCTATAGCCTTCCTATGAAGACATTATTGTAGTACAGTATTGGTCTAGCTTCTAAAACTGCTGTCTTGCAGCAGAAAAGTTCTAGGTTCAATTTCAGCCAGGGCTTTACCTGCAAGGGGTCTGTTTGTTCTGCCTGTGTCGGTGTGGGTATTCCAGTTTCTTAAAGGGGTTGTTCACCGTTAGTTTAATTTTAGTATGTTATCGAATGGCCAATGGTTAGCAAGTTTTCGGTTGGTTTTTATTTTGTATAATTTTTTAGCTATTTTCCTTCTTCAACTGACTTTTGCCAGCTCTGAAATGGGGGATCACTGACCCTGGCAGCCAAAACAACTATTGCTGTGTGAGGCTACAATTTTATTGTTACTTTTTTATTATTTATATTTTTATTTGGCCCCTTTCCTATTCGTATTCCAGTCTCTCATTAAAACCATTGCCTAGTTGCTAGGGAAATTTAGATGCTGAAAGCCACAAATAATAAATAAATTAAGACCAATTGCAAATTGTTTCAGAATATCATTCTCAACATCATACTAAAAGTTAAGTTTAAGGTAAACCACCCCTTAACACGCTCCAAAAACATGCTGGTGTCCAATAAAATTGACCAATATGTGTGAAAGAAAAAGGTACTTCAGATTGCAAGCTACACTGAGGCAGTAAACAATGTATGATCTCTATAAAAATCAGTGGTATATGTTGATATGGTATAAATAAAGAACAAAACTACTGTAATATGTAGTACAGTTGCCATTTTGGTGTCAGAATGACTTTTTCCCTTTTTGAGGCAAATTGGAGCCAACTTCAACTTATTTTGCATCTAGGTAGAAATTATCTGAGTGAGCAAAAGGCTGAACTTGATGGATATGTATAATTTGTTTAAATATATCAATGATAATTTCCTCATTTGTTCATTATTTAATTGTGTGGTATGTAATCCTAAATGGTTGCTTCTGTAGTCTGTGATGGTTTTGGCAGATATACTCTCTGATGCAATCTCTTATGGAGGACGTTGCGATGGAACTGTTATGTTTCAAAATATACATTAATAATAAGGGACCCATTTCAGATTGCACAAGCTTTTCGGCACAGGCAATCTTTAATGAAACCCCATGTTTTGTGCCGAAAAAAAGCTCTGCAATCTTCATAAATTTGCCCAGATTTTTAGGTGCTGAAGTTTTAATTTGTTTAAAAAAATCCTGTTCATGGAAATTTTTTTTTTTTTTAAATAAACCCAATCGGTTTGTTTTGACTCCAGTAGGATTAAGTACAAGGTAGTGTTTTATTATTACCTGTACTATACACTGAGAAAAATCCTTGCATTAAATTAGGATTCAATCTTCAAGCATTCATGTCATCAACTTTCAACTTTTTCTTGGAGTTTCTTGTTTCCAAGGACAAAGAGAATGCTTGATTTCCAAACCACCACATTCACTGCGAGATTTTATTTCCATACTGGATATATTATCACTTTAACATGTAAATCATTTCTCAGTTCATAATAACATAGTAAGAAAAAATGCATCTAAATGCAACTGACTGCTAGATGGTCTAGAGCAGTGTTCCCCAACCTTTTTCACCCGTGAGCAACATTCAGATGTAAAAAGAGCTGGGGAGCAACAAAAGCATAAGTTCCTGGGGGTGCACTGCCAAATAAGGGCTCTGATTGGCTATTAGTAGCCCCTCTATGTATTGGCAGCCTACAGGAGTCTCTGTATGGCAGTGCATCTGGTTTTTATGCAACCAAAACTTGCCTCCAAGCCTGGAATTTGAAAATAAGCACCTGCTTTGACGCCACTGGGAGCAACATCCAAGTGGTTGGGGATCAACATGTTGCTCACGAGCTACTCGTTGGGGATCTCTGCTCTAGAGAAAAACATAAAACCCCTTCAGATGTCTCTTCAGATTGGTAAACAATCTCTATACCTGTTGGCTGCGGATTACATTCTTGGCTAAAGCCCATATTTCCAACCTAGCCAAAATAATATAGAAATTGCAATACGATGTAACAATGTGAACTTTTGGCAATAACAATGCCCATGACCCCAAAGCAAAACTATGAAAAAATGGAAATCCTAATCAGTACTATGTGAAACTGGCACAAGAAAATAGCTGAGACAGCTTCAAGGGTTAACTTATTGCGCTGCAATCTATGCTGATAAGGAAATTATCATAAAGCTGGTTTCAGTTTAGCCCTCAGCATAGATGATGCTTCTGGCTCAGCCAAAATACATTTTGCAAAACCAGAGCTGTTTCCTACCTGTTGGAAAGAAGCCATAGAAATACATTTCTAAAACCACCAATTTATACCTTTTTTATACAAGGATCATTTATTACCAGATAAGGGCAAAGTGCAGAAAAGGGTGGGAAAAAAAAGCATTTAATTTTGGTCTGAAATGCAGGTAGTAACAGCCTCTGTAAATGAAGCTGCAGTGGCCAGAAGCCTGTGACTTTGATATTCCCACAAAAAGATAATGTGTGCAATGAAGATTATGCTTTGTTAATTCCAACAGAAGAAAACTCTTGTCTGATAATTGTATTCCAACTGTGTGTGTAGTTTTGGCATATCATTATTTCACAGTTAAATATAATTTTATCAAAGTTATAATAAAATTGTGGCAGCTTTTTAGTCATTTAATTTGGTGTATTTATTAAAGGGCACAACACCTACCAATGGAGCTAAGGGCTAAGAGAGCCCCCCACTCTGGTTGGGGGAGTAATACTTTTTAGCTAGAAAATCCCCATAGTGAGCTCTATAACGCTTGCACCAGGCGGGATATTTGTTTTGATTCTACATCACTTGTATGTGCAGGGGCGATCCTGGCCCCTCCGCCGCCTGAGGCAGCCTGAGGCGACAGCCTCAAATCGCCTCATTGGCGAAGCACCCCTGTGTATGTGCATAATTAGCAAATTCGCCAGCTCACTCATGCGCATGTATGAGGCGTAGAATCTGGGGAAGCTTCGGCAGAACCCAGGGTAGATGGGACTCCCCCTAGCTTCGGCGAAGGGGAGTCCAAACGACCCCAAATCCCTTTGGGGGGCAGGGATGGTGGGCCCTCCCTAGCTTCGACGAAGAGGGACCCATCTGTTCAAGCTTTTAGTGGGCGGTAGTCTGGGATGCTTGGGCAACGGAGCCCATGCCTTCGAGTAGGACTCGGAAGGATGATTCAATATCATCAGTAGATTCCTCCCCCATGGAATGTCATGCACATGTGCATCAATGAGTAAACTGAGGAGCTTGCTCACTATGCACTTGTGTGTGACCAAACTTTGCTGCCAGAGCTGGGAACTCCCTCCCAGTGCAGATAGCATTGGCATAGCACAAAAATAGCATTCTTTGTCATTTTTGCTTGGTGCCCTTTAACACAGCCTCAGTATATATCTATAAGTTACTATTGTTTCTAATACTGCAGATGTAGTGAAAGCAGAGAACATAAAATACCTTTTTATCTCTTTCTCTTCATCTCTGGACACCTATGTTTGCACCCAGTGTCGGACTGGACCACCGGAATACCCGGAAAACTCCCAGTGGGCGCAGGTGTCAGTGCTTCTAAACATTTGGCCTATTTCATGACAATTTCCTATTTCCTTAACAAAGAGGGTAAATAGATGGAATAATAGATTATAGTATGTAAAGAAAACAGACTAGTAGAATAGAGGTTGAGTGAGAAATGGAAGAAAATAGCACTGAGAGTGGGCCCATGGTCTAAGGTTTTTTTGTGGGCCCCTGGTGTCCCAGTCCACACTGTTTGCACCAAGGCAAGAACTTCTTGTCCTAGGTGCCACTTGCCCACCCACCACAGCAGTAACCCCAGTCCCATCACCTATGCTCTCCCTTCCAACAATAGATGGACTGTGGACTGCCCCTTCTCAACCTGTCTGAAACGTAAAGCAACCAGGGCTGGTGGGAGCAGAGGCTAATATTCTGTAATTTTGAAGGAGTCTATTTAGGGCAAATGAAAATGCAGATGAGCCCTTATGATACAACTTAAATCACAATAATGTTCAAAGATAGTGTATAAAGACAAACCGCAGCAACAATAATGATTGTCCATTGATAACTGGAGGCAAATATTAAGTAAATGCAGAAAAAAACTTTTTTAGAACAGCATTTAGGCATCAGATCACTGAAATTCACAGAATTAAGTTGGTGCCAAAATGGTATACCCATCTCTTAATGCCATCTCAAGGCAAGAACATATCTGTCATAAAGATACAGAGACTTTCTAGGTAGCTTACTAGGAAACATTAAATCTGATTTAAAAAAAATATTGTTTATGTCACTGAAAAGGGACCCCAACATGGAGACCTGTGTTTTAAGAATCATTACCATTTACTCAGTAATTCTAAAAAAAACATAGTTAAAACCCAGAATGTGCGCATTGTATTGTGAATCCTCCAATCCTACTTTGTATGAAGATAGTCATGAAGCAATTTGACACAACTTCAAGAAGAAAATGATTGTATTTGAACAAAGATGTGATAAAAGTTTGCCCTGGTTCTAGTAACTCATAAGCAGCGAGTTAGCAAGTAGCATCTCCTGGTTCCCTGTTTGTCAGGGAACCATTCCTGCGTAACATTTTCAATCATTTTCTATACAAGGGAGAAAGTCTGACTACACTTCGACAAATGAACCTGCTGTCACAGTTTAAAAAAAACACTGCATTGAAATAATGCAGTAACTTTATTCCCTGTGAAATTGGGTAAAATTTGCTCTAGTTCTAGCGAGTAGCCAGAGACCACCACAAGGATGGAAAGGCCTACAAACAACATTCTCCAAGGAAGCGCCGATTCTAATGAAGATGCCGCCTGAGACTGCTCCTTAAATGCTGCCCCTCCCCTCGCAGGAACAGGAGTGCCGAGAGCGCAACTGCGCTCTCTCGCACTAGTAAAGCCGGTTTCAAAACTCGAAATTCGGCTCTTTAAAGTGACAGGAGCGGCTTTTTCCGCCCCTGGAAACTTATCTGGCACTGCCGCCTGAGGCGAGCGCCTCAGCTTGCCTCATTGGCGGAGCACACCTGCTCCAAGGCTTCCATGGATCCCCTTTCTAATTCTACATCCTGATATCAAGGGTTTGCATCATGTCCTTGTTTTCAATCAGAAATGTCAACAGCAAATAAAAGGCTCATTTAAAAGGGAAAGTTCACCTTTAAGTTAACTTTTAGTTTGTTATAGAATGGCCCATTCTAAGCAACTTTTCAATTGGTCTTCAATTGGTCTTCATTTTTTATAGTTTTTGAATTATTTGTCTTTTTCTCTGACTTTTTCTTGACTCCATCTAAAAAACAAATGCCCTGTAAGGCTACACATTTATTGTTAATGCTACATTTTACTGCTCATCTTTCTATTCAGGCCCTCTCCTATTCACATTCCAGTCTTTTTTTCCGAATCAATGCATGGTTGCTAGGGTAATTTAGACCCTACCAACCAGATTGCTGAAATTGCAAACTGGAGAGCTGCAGAATAAAAAGCTAAATTAGCAACTAAAATAACTAAATAACAGCCACAAATAATGAAAAATGAAAACCATTTGCTAATTGCCTCAGAATATCACTCCCTACATCATACTAAGGGGCAGATTTATCAAGGGTCAAAGTGAATTCGAGGGAATTTTCAAAGTAAAAAAATTCTAAATTCAAAGTAATTCTTTGGATACTTCGACCATCAAATAGGATACTACGACTTTGAATTTACTTTGTTTCGAAGTAAAAATCTCTTTTTTCGAAGTACTGTCTCTTTAAAAAAACTTTGACTTCAATACTTCACCAAATTAAACCAGCCGAAGTGCTATGCTAGCCTATGGGGACCTTCTCCAGCAGTTTTTGAAGTCGAAATAAAAATCGTTCGATCGTACGATAAAATCGCTCGAAACTTTCTATTCGAAGGATTTAATCGTTAAATCGTATGATTTTACTTCGACCGCAGAATAGCCAAATTCGAAGTATTTTAATTCGATGGCTGAATTTCGAAGTATTTTTAACTTCGAAATTCGACCCTTGATAAAGTTAAAAATTAACTCAAAGGTGAACAATCCCTTTTATCTTAAAAATGCAACAACTTCATTTTTTTTTTCTGATGTAGGTGACGTTAACAGGGAAGCGGCTTTGAGAATTCTCAAGGTTTGTTTGAGAATTCTGCCCACTTCCTTGTGTCCTTCACTTTGTTTTATAAAACGGGAAGAACAAGAAAATGCTGCCACATTAATACGAGACATTTAACATTGCACATTGCAGAAATGTCTGTAATGAACTGACAGGTTTGCCGAATATGTGAGGGACGTCTATGTGTCTGTGAGCAGAGGAACGAGCAGCCATTTTCTGAAAATGAACATCCAGCAGGACTCCAACCCTCCCTACTCTGTCTATGCACCCACAGGAAAGATTTTGTTGTGGTTGTGTGTTGTTTAACTTGGCTATACACAGTTTTTAATAACGTGATGGCTGTGGAATGGAATCAATATTCATATTTGTACTTCTAACACAGCATTCTCAGCATATTAACATATTTAACTGTAACATTTCTCAAATCGACACATTCTGTATTAAACGTCACGTAAGTCAAATAAGCTTTCACGTACCTGTGGAACACAATGCCGAGAAAGTACAGTAGATCCAGTGTCTTTTCTAGGAAGATTAAAAGGAAGATTAAAAGGAAGAATCAGAGTGAGAGAGAAAAGGGAGGGGAGGAGTAGAGCTGTCGGTAAGAACCACCTAGATCATAACGCCTGCTTGATTCATCGTTGTGCAGAGCCATCGCTACCAAGTAATGACTTGGCCCCTCTCATCACTTTACATAACATCAGAGAGAAGAACTGCAAGCTGAGTCATGTATCTATAAAATATAATATCTTAATAGTCTTGCTATAGAGCTGGAAACTTTGTTTTTAAAAGAAATGTTTCCATTCTGAATATTTTTTTTTGTGAGTGTGAAATATTTACTTGATATTAGTCTGAGTTTTCATTTTTTCCTGTTCTTTGATTACTCTTACCTTAATTAACATGGAAGGCAGCATTTATCGTTGGTTTAAACAAATGATGTTGCTACATATCTAGTCACCTACAGCAACCAATCAACAGGTAGCATTTGCTGGTCACCTGTTTAATGGCAAAGGTCTGACTGGATTCTCTGGGTACTGCACCTGGGCAAATTTCGGACCTTTTATTACAAAGTGTTCATGGTGTCCAAACTAGCATCAATATACAATATTAGCAATCATTTACAATAAACCAGGTAAGAAGTACAGAAGTCCTATTTGACTCCCTGTCCCTCATGAACAAATCATAAAAAATGGCAAATTGCTTATTTTTTTGCCATTTTCACTCTGCTTTTCCTGACTCATATGACCTTTGTTACTGTTAACTACTTTTTTATTATTTCAGCTCATGTCACAACGCACTTTAGAGGCATAGCTGCCATTGGCATGTTGTTATGTGTGCACATAGTCTCATTGTAGAAAGAAAAGAAAGTCCTAATTCCCTGCTTATAGGTATTTATTACATTACCTATGTGATTCAACCCCGCCACAGAGAGTTTGAGGAATTAGGATGGAAATCTTTTTATTTAACATTTCACATTACAAATGTTCAATGACAAATACTATTTGGTTGTTGAAAGTATGCAGGTAGGACTTTTGTTTTTGATAGTACATGTATGGGATACCTTATCCTAAAACCCATTATCCAGAAAACTCCAAAAGGCCATCTCTCAGTTTTTAAGGGGATGTAAAGTCAAAAAAATAAAATCCCATTTTTGCTTTTGTTTTTGTTTTTTACTTTTTGCTTTTTTAATAAAGCATTCATAGCTGTTGTAAACTCGTTTAAAAATATCAGCTGTCAATCAAATATTGCCTACCCCGCCTCTATGCCTAGGCATAGAGGCGGGGCAAGCAATTACTTTCACTTTCCATTCAGCACTTCCTAGATGTCACCGCTCTCCCCACATTCCCCCAGCTCTCTTAACCATTTAATTGTGTAACCAGTGCATGGTGATGGGCATTTGGTCCCTGTCCCCTGGTGCACAAACAAGATTCTGAGATTATGTAAGGATTACCTTAATAACAGTGTCCACAAAATGGCTCCTTCCTGCTTGCTATAATTTTGAATTCCCAGACTGATGGAAACAATATTCAAATAATTTACACAGTGTAATTAAAGTTCATTTTGCTTGACTAACATGATAAACTAGGATTTGGAATAATTTTGTTTGGGTGACGGGTCCACTTTAAGAAATTTATCTCCAGTAAACTTTAATTAAAAATGTGCTTTTATAATAAACCTGACTGCATGCAGTGAAATTCCCCCTTCATTTTACTTGCTCTGACAGCTGCAGATAGGAAACTTCAGATGGTCCCTAGCTGCTCTGCAGGGAAATGATCATACTATCAAACGGCAACCTTACTTCCCAGAACTCGAGCAGCTTTGTTTGTTTCCCTGTAGAGCAGCCGGCCACTGTGTAGAGATTTGTACCCACAGACCCAGTGCAGTCTGCATATTCTGATTAGTAATCAGTCTTGCTGTATCGGCTTCTGGCAGATATTATTTGACTTGTGCTATTATGATAATTAATGACAATCCCTAAGCTTAACCTCCCAACTGAAGTCCAGACCACACTGAGCATGTGCATGGTCTTGGTCTAGCAAAGATGTTTAACAAAGTTACAAGATGACAGCCCCCTGCGGCCAACTTTGAAAAAATAAATGATTTATTTTATTAGGCTTCTGGTGCAGTAAGTTCATGTTTATGTTTAGTATACAAAAATACAGCATTTCTAGCATTATTCTAATTCAGACTTTAGTTCCCATTTAAACAAATAATTCTAATTTTAAAAAAATAATTCCCTTTTTCTCTGTAATAATAAAACAGTACCTTGAATTTGACCCCAACTTAATATAATTAATGCTTATTGAAGTCAAAACAATACTATTGGGTTTATTTTATGTTACTTAATTGATAGATTTTTAGCATTGTAAAGCCATAGTAACCCATATTGATGTATGTTTTAATTGTTTTCTGCAAAATCCATTATCCTTGGTATCATATCATCCACATTTATTGGATACTGTATATATATCATGACCTGGATAAATGAGACTCTTCATAGTTAAATGGAACATTGTAGTTCTTATGAGGGAATCTGTGTTTTTTTCAGTGTATCATACCTCCCCACATGGAAATACAAAAAGGGACAAATGGAAAGAGGAACAAACATTTTTGACTATACCCATTTTTGTGACCACACCCCTTAATTACCATGTTCATTTGACAAAATTGGCATGTTACGAAAGTTTGAACAAATTTTTGTGGTTTTTATGTGTTACTACAATTTTGCTAATGACGGTGAATTGCCCTTTAAGCTGCAAGTCACAGTTTCCCCAAGAGACTTGCTTATCTTAAATTGTTACAATAGCGTCTTTGCTTATCTTAAATTGTTACAAATGTATCCAAGTGCACCTGGAACATATTGTAGGCTCTTTGCCAAAAGCCAATTAAGTTAGAAACTTAGAGAAAGTAGGCACATTTCAGTAACAATCCGAGACTGCTGGTTGAGCTGTTAAAATCAGGACTGTCTTGTGAAAAACGAGATAGTTGAGAGGCATGGCGTATGTAGCGGTGTGATGAAGTTTCACTTATAGTGACCATTAGTGATGTGTGGGTCAGGAAACCTCAACCCCCACCTGACCCTAACCTGCAAAACTTTAATCCGTACCCACCCTAACCCGCAAAATGTTGCCATTGTAGGACCTTCACCTGACCCCTACCTGGGATATCTCATTCTGTACACTACCTCTGGTTCCAAGAAGCGGAATCCTTGGGAGCAGTGGAGACGTCTACTTCCCCTGACCTGCACCCAATCCTAACCTACAGTGGTTGGCCAAATTTCAAACTGAACCCGCTCAACCAATGGTCAGCCCACTGGTCATTGTAAGTTTAGGGTCAACCCACACATCACTAATGACCATCTGAAGACCCCTCTGAGCAGTAAACATACCATGTATATTTCATGTACAGACAAGAAATGCAATTCTGTGTTATGGAACAATAAGACAATAGTCTTGCTGTCGCTCTGCAAGGATAAATAACCCCAATGTCACAACTTATCACCTTATTTTATCTTTCATTGTATTTTCTGATTTTCTAAGAAGCTGACGGAGCTTACACAGCAAGGGTTTCATGTAAATTTGGTATTAAATAACAGGATCAGTACCAGTCATTTAATATTAGATTATCTGTACAAGCCTGCAGCCTGCTTCCTCCCCTCTGTCTTCTGCATTTCCTACGCCCTTCGGAAAATGAAATATCTCTGTGCGACAGGATCTTATTTCTTCATTCCCCCCCCCCGTTCGTGTTTATTTATATCCAGAATGGCTGTAGCATTCAGTTGTTGTCTATACCAAGGGCTGAGCCTGTAATTTACAGCACCTTTAACTATCAAATATTTGTAATAATATATAATATGAAATGTTGATTTAATTGGTAAAAACCCAAATCATTGCTTACCTCAGTCTTGTGGGCTCCAAGCTTTAACGGTGTGTCTTTTAGGCCCGAGTCTTTGTAATATCTTCTGCTGTTTAAGAAAAGGTGCTTCAGCAGTCAGGATGATATCCAATTTCCAGAATAATATTATGACCTTGGGTATGGGAGAATTCAAGGAGTTGCGTGGGCTTATCCTTTCACATCTGCCATTGAGATCTGTTTAACCTTTTATATCTATTGAACCTCAGTCAGATGTCTCCAGCAAATTGTGCAAATTCTAAATTGCATAAACTAATATTCCCAGGGTGCGACTGGCACAGAGACGCGCATGCCAGGCAGCTTCTCCCACTGGGCACAACAGGTCAGTACAGGCTGCAGTAAAGCTAAACTGAGACTGCCATCAAAACAGTGAAGCAGGATAACAAACAAACTAAAAAAATATATATATTTTCTTTGGTCTTTGAACTGACTGTGTTTATTTTTGGATTGGAAATATTCCCAAGTTACAAGGTTGTGATCTTCTTCTAGACAATTTAAATGGCAATTTTATACTTCCTGGATGACATTATTGGAATTATAGACCAGGATAAAATGCAGTGTGGTTACAGGTGAAACAGTGTTTACTGTTTACATAAATGTCTCCCAAGGGTATATGACCTTATAAACAACAGGAAGATTATCTCATCTCTCTGCATCTCTCCAAATGCCACCATATTCAGCATGGGAGAACACTCGTTTATCCGGTTTCTTCAACTATTTCTGGACATTGTTTGTGAATATAATTGAAATAAAAACACATATAAAAGGGTTGGAAATCATGTATAGTAAGGGGTATTTGGATACAACAATTGCGTCAAAAAACAGACGCCGGTGAATTTTCACTGCGATTTTGCGAATTTATTTACTGGCTGTGAATCACGGGAATTCGCCCATCACTATCGGTTATCTGGAAAACCCCAAATTCCAAGAGTTCCAGATAACAGGTCCCATTCCTGTATTTCCAAATGAGCACAATAGGTGCAAAATATGTTCGACACAACTACCCTCCCACCATCTGTGCCCGCCCGAGCTGACTTCCGGGTTCATTTTAGACCCACACCAACCCGTCCCGGCAATGATGTCAAAAAAGGAGCAGGGCGAGAGGCACGCATCTATAAAGGTTCAACCCGGAAGTCGGAAGCCGGAATTTATTTACCGGCTGCGAATCACGGGAATTCGCCCATCACTATCCGTTATCTGGAAAACCCCAAATTCCAAGCGTTCCAGATAACAGGTCCCATTCCTGTATTTCCAAATGAGCACCCGGAAGTCGGAAACCGGAATTTGGAAGGTCGCAAAGGGGCGGGGAGTGCAGTCAGAAGAGCTCAACCCACACCCGCCGTGAGGGGTGCGAGGTCAGCCCAAACCCATCCAACCTGCGAGTCCTGCGGGTATAGGGCCGGCCAGCACATCAGGTGAGGTCTACCTTAAGTGATGCTGTCCCATTATGATCTACATCCATAAAAGCTTTGTAAGTATTATTTTCCATGGACATTTTTACTTAAAAATTGATTAATGAGAACATGGATATTGTTATATTTAACAAACAACTATTTCTTAAATAACCTTTACATAATTAATATCTGAATGATAGCATGAAAAAGAAGGGTGATTTAGACAAGCTGTTTGTTGACAGTGACTTGAGATCTACTGATCACCAGCTAAAGGTCTACTGGTAGATCCCGATCTACCTCTTGGGCACCCCTGCTCTACTTTTTACTTTGACTATTTAAATAATTGAGATCTTCCATAACTTTTATATGCTTCGTATGTCTTCTGTGGACCTTCACTATTTAAATAATATTCCTTTTGAGCACTGGTGACCAAATCTGCATGTTTTGAATAAGGCCTTACCAATGCTTTGTAAATGGTTAGAAATACCTTCCCGTTTTATAAATGTATTTTTTGAATAAAGCATGATACCCCTTGCTGCCTTTTGCTACTGCTGATTACCATTGTTTGCTAAAACTAAATATATTATATACAATGTACAAATAAGTCCTTTTCCATCAATGGTTTACCTGTCTTGTTTCCATTAAGTATATAAGCTGCCTGCATATTTTTAAATTCAAAGAGAATAACTTTACATTTATTGACAGTGAATCTCATCTGCCACCCAGATTGCCAGTTTGTCAAGACCTCCCTGCAAAAATGGCAATCCTGAATGGATTACATAGATTTCTGTATCAGACATATCAAATACATTGCTTTCAATGTATAAATAAACAGATTCAAATATAGCAGACTTTTTTTGTGTATGATCCTTTAGTCAGTTCTATCAAAATAGCAGCACCAAGACCGAAAGACCTCTGTCTAGAAAGCAAAAATGGATTCAACACTGTATCAAAGGCCTTGCATAAGCTCGGAAGATTCCATCTACAGTAACCTCACTTTCTAAGCTCCTACTTACTACATCATAAACAACAAATATGTCTATTTGGCATGATCTATCCCTCATAAAGCCAAGCTGATCATTATTTACTCTACCATTCTCCAGAGCATAAACATGAACGTGATCTTTTAACAAAGCTTTGAATAATGTTCCCACTACAGGGCAGCTTTCCTTCAATCCACTGGTACAAATACGGATGAAAGATAGTATAAGAAAATCAACCATAATGACCTGGCTAAAACTAAACTAAATCTCTAAGTACTCACTGGAATATTTCAATCAGGCCCTCTGCCCTTGTTCACATGAACTTTGCTTAAAAGTTTAAGCACCATGTCCTGTGCCAGCCGCTAGCAATTTGTTTGAGCTAAACTGGCTCAGGATTATGAACCATAAAGTGCATTTGCTTTTTCAGAGCCCCTTGTAACCAATACATTTTTTCATAGACCCACCCTTTCAACTCTTATCAAAACATTAATATGCTAAAAATATTCTTTCTAAGTAAGGCAAGGAATTCCTCATTTTCTATTTTTACATTCTTGCATGCTGCTTTATTTATAGATCCTTAAATAATGAGCCTGTCCTCTATGACTGAGGAAAAGGGGAAAAGGTGGACAGGGACTCTACTACTAAAATAGGTCAACCCCAAGATTCAATAACCACTGAGGGTATATTTGAACTATATTAATCTGGAGAACAACCCTCTTTTGTGGTTATATTCAAAATTACAAGGAAAAAGAATTTACAATAATTCTAATAATATTTAAATCTAACAGATGTTTGCAGATGTCTTTCCCCTTGTGGTAGAGACAAATTTCCACTGGCAATAATGATATCAGCCCTCCCTCTCCAATTACAGAAGTATTTCTAGCATTTGATACTGAATAAATAATCACAACTATTCCTTATTCAACCACAATTTGGTGCTTAAAGGAAAAACAAACCCCTTATTAAAAAAACCCTACCCCACATAGACCCCCTTCCTTCCTCCCCCCCAGCCTAGCTGCTACCCTGAGCAAATGCCCCTAACTTTTTACTTACCCTTCGGTGCAGATTCAGGGATTGGAGTTCACGGCAGCCATCTTTTCGTGTCCAGATCTTCGTGTCTTCTTCCGGCGCTTCGGCAATTTCCATAAATTTAAGCACATGCGCAGTTGTCGCGAACCTGCAAATTGCTCCAACTACGTATGTGCCGAAATGCTGGTCTTGTTGTCAGATTGCCGAAGACCCGGAAGATGGCTGCCGTGAACTCCAATCGCTTAATCTGCACCGCGGGGTAAGTAAAAAGTTAGGGGCATTTGCTCAGGGTAGCAGCTAGGCTGGGGGGGAGGAGGGAGGGGGTCTATGTGGGGTAGGGTTTTTTTTAATGAGGGGTTTGTTTCTTTTTTAACTTCATCAACATAAGAAATAGCTAATACCCCAATTTTAAAGTAACAAGTGTTTTTCACTATATTGTGTCAGACAATTCATTTTAAATGTGATTAATTTTTTCACTTATAGATTAGTAATATCAAAGTGGCGTACTCAATTAATCAAATAAAAATACTAACGTGCCAGTACTATTCAAATAATTTCACTTACAAATGATTGGCAACAACCAAAAAAAAGGGGAAAAAACACATATAATCACCTTGATTAAAAAAATGGAAAATGAAAATGAATAGATGGATTGGAGATATTTCCAATAAACTGCTGTCTCACTTTTTGCGGTCTAGTTCCCGGAAACACCACAAAGAGGGAGAAGACAGGAACCTATGGGCTGTGGTCATAAATTTTTACTTTGCCTTATGCTTATATTTAAGAGACTTAATAATCTACAAGACAAAAAAACAGATTCAGAGAAAGAAATCAAGGGGAATTAGTAAAATCTATTAAAGTTGTGACCATTAAACAAATGCTTACTCATACCCGAAAAGAAATATAATTATATAAAAAAGCAACATTTTCTCCACTATTGCCATGACATAAAGTGGCTTTATTAAAAGACAAAGGTCCTTTCATTTTAAATACATTTTCTTCCTTCCTATTTACTTCCTTATACCTGAGTTAAGACTATTTGATTGTTAGTACGTTGATCAGTTCCTGTTTTATATCAATGTAAAGGATAGGCAAAGTAACCTCATGCTATGCACTGTTGTAATATTAAACAGTAGGGTCTTTTATAGATAATGAGACAATGTTATTACCTAAATTTTCTAGTATTTCCCCATTTGGAATCCATACTGGGTTGTTAGAGACTACTAGGTGTCAGGGAGCCGGGAGCTCCCTCCAGGGAAGCAGTCAGGATCGAGGAGGAAGCCCTCTCGAGGGAGCAAGGTCGCGGTGTCCAAAGGGTTAATCCAAAGAGTAGTCAGAATCCAGGCAAGAGTTCAGGGGCAGGCAGATAACAGCAAAGTCCAAAGTCCAGGCAAGGGTCAAGATAATAATCAGGAACAAGATTAGCAATATCAGCTCACAGGGAACCCAGGAAACACTTAGGGAAAGTTTTCCTATACTTGGGCGCCATTCTGGTGTCTAGGTAGCGTTTTTATGTTTGAATTTGGCGCCATAGTGACGTCACCGACGTCCTGACGCTGGCGTCGATGCGCTGGTGTGTTTGCGCTGGCGCCGCTACCCACGTGGCGGCCATGGGCGCCGCCATTTTGGGAGCGACGCCGGAAGGGATAGATGCGCCGCCCGGAGCTCCTGGAACTGCTCCGGGCGGCGTTCGTGACATTCCCCCCCCACGGGGGGCCACTGGACCACCAAGACTGGGCTTCTGGGGAAACTTAGAGTGGAAATCCCTCACCAGACGAGGAGCGTGCACACCAGAGTGTCCTTCCCAGGAGCATTCTTCAGGGCCAAAGCCCTTCCACTTGATGAGGTACTGAAGAGAGCCCCTGGAAATTCTGGAGTCAAGGATCTTTTCCACCTCATACTCCTGTTGACCATCCACAGAGATAGTAGGAGGTAGAGACTGGTTCACAGAAAAGCGATTGGAGGTAGCGGGTTTCACCAAAGAGACATGAAACACGTTGGGAATTCGCATCTCAGGGGGAAGCTGAAGTCTGACAGCCACAGGATTGATCACCTCCGAGATGGAGAATGGACCCACAAACTTCGGACCCAACTTAGGAGATGGCACCTTCAAGTGAATGTTCCTGGAAGACAACCAGACTTTATCACCAACCTTGTAGGGAGGAGAGGGTCTACGTCTACAATCTGAAAACGTCTTATGAACCAAAGCGCTCTTCTCCAAGTTCGACTTGGTTGCAGCCCAAACAGCAGACATGTGGGCCGCATGGTCATCAGCAGCCGGGACGTCAGACAACACAAAGTCCTGGGGAAAGGCTTGAGGATGCTGACCATACACCGACATGAACGGAGACCTTCCAGTGGAAGAGTGGCAGGCATTGTTATGAACGAATTCCGCCCACGGGAGGAGATCAGACCAATCATCTTGGCAAAGGGACACATGGTTCCTCAAGAACTGCTCCAGAGCTTGGTTCACACGTTCAGCAGCCCCATTTGTCTGGGGATGATAAGCGGAGGAAAACTGGAGAGTAATACCCAGAACTTTGCACAGGGAACGCCAAAATTTAGCTGTAAACTGGGAACCTCTGTCAGAGAATTTCCACAGGAAAACCATGCAGACGGAAAATATACTGGATGAAGAGCTGAGACAACGCCACAGCAGAGGGAAGCTTCCCCAGGGGAATGAAATGGGCCATCTTGCTAAAGCGGTCAATCACAACCCAGATCACAGTGTTTCCACTAGAAGGGGGAAGTTCAACAATGAAGTCCATTGCTAAATGAGTCCATGGATGAGAAGGGATAGGTAATGGTTGTAATAACCCACTGGGGCGAGAATGGCTAGGTTTGGATGTGGCACAAACGGTACAGGCAGCAACAAAGTCTTTGACATCTTTACGAATAGTCGGCCACCAAACTAAACGTCTAAGGAGTTCAAGAGTTTTTTTTTTAAGGACCAGGGTGTCCTGCTTGCTTGGAGCAGTGGGTTTGTTGAAGAATAGGAAGTCGAACTCGGAGGGAACAAAAGCCATCCCAATGGGGGTATCCGGAGGAGCAGAAGACTGTCCAGCCAAGATTTGTTCGGCAAATTGGGGAAATAGAGATGCAATAATCTTGGTGGGGGGAATAATAGTTTCAAGTCTTTCTGGTAGACGATCACCCGGAGTGAAACTTCTGGAGAGCGCATCGGCCTTCCGATTCTTGGAGCCAGGACGATAGGTCAGAACAAAGTTAAAGCGGGAGAAGAACAGGGCCCACCTGGCCTGACGAGGATTCAGTCTCTTGAGAGAATGTATGAACTCCAAGTTCTTATGATCAGTATAAATCGTGCCCTCTAGGAGGTGATGCCACTCTTCAAGAGCAAGCTTGACTGCAAGAAGTTCTCGATTCCCTACATCGTAATTCTGTTCTGCAGGAGAAAACTTTCTGGAGAAAAAGGCACAGGGGTGCAATTTCCCATCGGCAGAATGTCTCTGGGATAGAATAGCCCCAGCACCTACTTCAGATGCATCCACCTCAATACAAAAGGGTAACTTAGGATCCGGATGACGGAGTACTGGGCAGAAGAAAATGCGTCCTTTAGGGACTGAAAAGCTTCTACAGCAACTGGAGACCAGGACCTGGGATTACCCCCTTTTCGGATGAGAGTAAGGATAGGTGCAATACAGGATGAGAACCCCCTGATGAATTGCCGGTAGTAGTTGGCAAATCCGATGAACCTTTGAATATCCTTGGTGCTCAAGGGAAGAGGCCACTCTTGGATTGCTGACACCTTAACGGGATCCATCTTGAAACCTTCTGGGGAGATGATATAACCCAAGAAAGGAATCTTAGACACCTCAAATACACATTTCTCCAACTTGGCGAAGAGAGAGTTCTTCCTCAAACGAGAGAGTACTTCTTTCACCTGGGAGCGATGAGATACAAGGTCTTTCGAGAAGATCAGGATGTCATCCAGGTACACGACCACAGACTTTCCCAAGAGATCCCGGAAGATGTCATTCACGAGCTCTTGAAAGACAGCGGGGGCATTACAGAGGCCAAAGGGCATCACAAGATATTCATAGTGCCCATCCCGAGTGTTGAATGCCGTCTTCCATTCGCCCCCTTCACGGATGCGGATGAGGTTGTACGCCCCACGGAGATCTAATTTAGTGAAAATCTTAGCCCCTTTCAATTGGTCAAAGAGTTCCGCTATCAGAGGCAACGGGTACCAGTTTTTAACAGTGATCTTGTTAAGGCCCCGGTAGTCAATGCAAGGACGTAGGCCTCCATCCTTCTTTTCCACGAAGAAGAAACCTGCCCCGGCAGGAGAAGTAGAGGGGCGGATAAACCCCCGCTGGAGATTTTCCTGAATATAGTCTTTCATAGCGGAAGTCTCAGCCGGAGAAAGAGGATAGGTGCGACCTCTAGGGGGCATGGTTCCTGGCAGGAGATCGATAGGACAGTCGTATGGTCGATGTGGAGGAAGGAATTCTGCGGACTTCTTACAGAATACATCAGAGAATTCCCTGTAAAAGGAGGGTAGAGTCTTCAGATCAGACATAGAGATATTCACCCTCTGGAGGGGTTCAGCAGGAAGACAGTGCTGCTGGCAAAATGGGCTCCAACGGGAAATCTGTCCTGCGGACCAATCAATGGTGGGATTATGCAGGCGCAGCCAAGGGAGACCCAAAACAACAGGAATGGATGGGCAGGAAATAATTAGGAACGAAAGTCTTTCTTTATGCAGCGTCCCAACCTGCACAGGTAATTCCCCAGTCGACATAGAGATAAATTCAGCCTCCAGGGGTCTGTCGTCAATGGCAGTGACACGAAGAGGAGTGGACAATATGAATAATGGAACCTCCATGTGTTTGGCAATAAGAGCGTCCATTAAATTCCCAGCAGCTCCAGAGTCAAGTAAAAAGCTGAGCCGACAACGGTCTTAGTAGCTAGACGAATCTGCAAAGGAAGGAGAAACCTGTGAGTGTTCCCTTGAGACTTCGGAGTAGTGCCCCCTACATGAGTTACCCTAGATATACCTCAGGGTACAGAACTCGTGGGCTTCACCGGACAAGAGTTCGCAAAATGAGACTGTCCGCCACAATACAGACATAGGCCAGCCATTCGTCTACGGAGTCTTTCTTGTTCGGAGAGACGAGCCCTTTCAACTTGCATCGGTTCCTCCGGAGGAGAAGTAGAAGCTTGAGTAGCTGGAGTATGCAAGAGAGGTCTCTGGAATCGGGGTGCCAACAAGGGTTGAAATCTCTTACAACGCTCCCTCTCTACTTGGTGCTCCCTGAGACGAGTGTCCACCTTAATGCATAGTGCAATCAGATCTTCCAGCAGATCAGGGAACTCCCTGGAGACAAGATCATCTTTAATGCGAATAGACAGACCTTGATAGAATACGGCCTTATAGGCATCGTCATTCCAGGAAGTCTCAGCCATCAAAGTTCTGAAGTCAATAGCATAGTCACTGACACTGCGGTTCCCCTGCCGGAGTTGCAGAAGACGAGATGGGGCATTGGTAACACGACCCGGGGCATCAAACACAGTTCGCAATGCTTGAAGAAAAGCCTTGGCATCAAAAGTCAGTGGAGAATTCTTCTCCCAGAGAGATGTTGCCCACTCAAGCGGTTTGCCCACCAAACGAGACATCACATAGCCCACCTTGGAATGTTCATTGGGGAAGTGCGAGGGTTGAAACTCAAACTGGATCTGGCACTGTGTAGCGAAACCTCTGCAGGCCTGTGGGTCCCCACTGAAGCGAGGGGGAGGCGGAATACAAGGCTCACCAGAAGAGAAACCTATGGTAGACGAGACGACCGCCATGGGAGGATTTACAGCAGCTTGGGATGTAGGAGGCGCTGGAGGCACTCGAGAGAGAAGGGTATCGAGTGCCTGCCCTATGCGGTACTGTTGGGCTTCATATTCCTCCATGCGGGATGCTAGTCCGCAGATCGCTTGTCCGACATCAGGCGTAGCTTCCTCAGTAGGATCCATGGCCCAAGTATAATGTCAGGGAGCCGAGAGCTCCCTCCAGGGAAGCAGTCAGGATCGAGGAGGAAGCCCTCTCGAGGGAGCAAGGTCGCGGTGTCCAAAGGGTTAATCCAAAGAATAGTCAGAATCCAGGCAAGAGTTCAGGGGCAGGCAGATAACAGCAAAGTCCAAAGTCCAGGCAAGGGTCAAGATAATAATCAGGAACAAGATTAGCAATATCAGCTCACAGGGAACTCAGGAAACACTTAGGGAAAGTTTTCCTATACTTGGGCGCCATTCTGGCATCTGGGTAGCGTTTTTATGTTTGAATTTGGCGCCATAGTGACGTCACTGACGTCCTGATGCTGGCGTCGATGCGCTGGTGTGTTTGCGCTGGCGCCGCTACCCACGTGGCGGCCATGGGCGCCGCCATTTTGGGAGCGACGCCGGAAGGGATAGACGCGCCGCCCGGAGCTCCTGGAACTGCTCCGGGCGGCGTTCGTGACACTAGGTCAATTACATAATAATTTCTGGTTTGGTCCTCTGCACCCTGTGACATGAAATTGTGATGCAGCGTATATAAAAGCTTATTTTTAGTGTGTTGGCAGTATTGTTACTTTAGTTTTCTCTGGACAAACTTACAAATGGTTCCATACATAACGAGAGCTGATCCACTTTATTTACATGAGGGGGTCTGTAGGATAATCCTACCCAGAAACAGAACTAGAGGGGCGGGCCCTGGCGCAGGACGCACAGCCGGGCCCCCTGCCCCCCTCTGTAAACCCGGAACTGGCCGGGATATGCACGGCGCGCGGACTGCCGGGGGGCCCTGAGGGGGTGCGGGCCCTGGCCCGCTCGCACCCCCTTCTCCCCCGGTAGTTCCGCCCCTGATCCTACCATAAATGTTCTTGTTGCCTTGTTGTGAACAAAATCTTTCCATATTGTTTCAGCTTTATCAATAATTCCAACTATAATTTTACAGTGATTTCCTATCATTCATAGCATGCATACAGGCATACCTCTGCTCGGCTTTTTCTTTTTAACCTTATCTCATCAAAATGTGGTATTCAATATTTACTGCCAAATCATCTGACTTATTTCAGCACATTTCAGCAACATTGCTTATGAAGTACCATAGGCTCACCTATTTTACCCGTCTAGCGATATCTGGTATGTCTTTGCTTTCAGCTTTTCACCTAGTTTTTTGTAATTATTCTTATTGACTGTCCTCCTACCTCTAACTTTGTCAATGATACCAAAGTGTACCACAGCCATTAGGTCACAGCCCTTAGTAATTTGTCTACTTTACCACCTGTCAAAACCTAGTAACAGGCAACAACAAACACACTGGCAATAAATAACCTTTGAAATAATGTTCAATCCCCACTTAAATGTGTATCTATACGTAGAAAAACTCTATGCAGGAAATGAAAGCAAAACCATACTGGATTCTAAAATAAGGTAGCACTCAAAGCATTTGATTATAAAATATTTATTAATAAATGCTATATTTATCAGCAAAAATAAATAATGACAAGACGTGCATTGGTCCTTTTTCAGTACAATAAATTGCTGTCCATTTGCTACACAGCAGATTTGCAAGCAGTTTATGGCATTAAGGCTTTTTCAGTGCAAGATCAGCAGGTTGGATTAGAGCACAAAACACAACAGCTTTTCTCAGTTACAAGATAATGTCCTAATACAGTATCTGAAAAATTCCAGAAGTTCCACCACAGCTGTCCGCAGGTCTTTTGCCTCACTGTAGACAACTTTACACTTCATCTGCAAAGAATAAATCAGAAATAGTCAAAATGGTCTCTGCAAAATCAGTTGAATGAATCTACTTTCTTATAAAGGGAAGGGAAATGACTGGCTGTTAGCTGCTAATGTATCCCTGTGCATCACCCACCCAGAAACCTTGCTTGTGGTTTGTACACTCAACCTGCGTTTCTGTGCAGGAGGAGAATACACCCACATAAAGCTTATCTATATATTAGATCAGAACATAATATAGGAGATGCTGATTGCTAGAATACACACATATAAGATGCTTCTTTCTTATGATGTCTAATAAAAATCATTGAAAATAACCGGAGTGCATGTCGCAACATTTGGATTTATATATATATATATATATATATATATTTTGATTGAGTATTGATTGGAGTATTGATTGGTTAGCACCCAGCAATTGATCATGTGAATGGTGAGTGCCGATCCCGGGTCGTCAAAACAAAATTGGTTCACCCATAAAAATTGCAGGCAAAATTATATAGACCAAATAGTCAAGCATATAAAAAGCTCATCAAAATAAACGGCACAGATTTGCCCATCACTATTCAAATGCATTAAAATACAGTAGATTATTACACCTTTTTCACCTAAATGTAACATGCTGTGCCATTGTCTGGTGTGTGCCATCTGTGTTATCTGTGTCAAAACAAAGTTGGCTCTATCTGTTGTTAAAGTTAGTTAATTTAGGTTAAAAGAAGCTAAAGGTCATCATGTTCAACCCCTCCAAATGACCAAAAATGATCATTACCGACCAATGCATGAAGAACAATTCTTTTCATGTTAGGTATAGTGCTTTGTAAATATATGGGGGCCCATTTACTTCGTTCGAGTGAAGGAATAAAGGAAAAAAAAGTTTGAATTTCGAATGGTCGAATATGGCTACTTCGACCATCGAATGGGCTGCTTCGACTTTCGACTACGACCTTCAACTTCGAATCGAATGATTCAAACTAAAAATCGTTTGACTATTCGACCATTCGATAGTCGAAGTACTGTCTCTTTAAAAGATTCTTCGACATTATAGGCCACCTAAAACCTACCGAGGCCAATGTTAGCCTATGGAGAAGGTCCCCATAGGCTTCCTAACAATTTCCTGATTGAAGGAATATCCTTCGATCGATGGATTAAAATCCTTAGAATCGTTCGATTCGAAGGATTTATTCCTTCGATCGTAGGAATAGCGCAAAATCCTTCGACTTCGATATAGAAATCGAAGGATTTTACTTTGACGGTTGAATATCTAGGGTTAATTAACCCTCGATATTTGACCCTAGGTAAATGTGCCCCATGGTGTCAAAAAAATCCAAAATATGCAGTTTAAAGTTAATATGTTCTCCCAGTGTTTTTGTGGGTTTGCTCCAGGTACTCTGGTTTCCTCCAACATTTCATAAAAATACAGGGAGATTAATTGGTTCCAAATAACATTGACTCAACTCAAGTGTGTGTCATTGTTACAGCGATTTAAGATTATAAACTCCAATGGGACAGGGATTCAAGTTCCCTCTATACGATATATCAGCACTATATACTGTAAATAAAGGATCATAATAATGGCAATAGAGAATATTACCAATTTATTGTAACTGTGCACAAACTGCAGAGGCTTTCAGCCCTTTTGTTTTAAGCCTCCAGTTTTGGAACTAATGCCATATAATACTAATTAACATTTTTATCCACTAAACAATACTTACATCATGCGGGACCTGATAAATAAGGGAGGTATAAAGTTCTTTCAAAGATTCCAATTTGTTGTCTCGGATAGTATCCAGGGATTTTACAGCTTTGCAAGATATTTCAGCAATTGTAAAAATCTGGAGTATAAAAATAATCACATCTATGAATAATTCAATGGCAATTATTGTGAAAATGCACGTGCTTATTATAGTAATAGTAATATCCTTATATCAAAATTGCCTTTAATGGAGTACTAATGGCAAGGCCATATATATATATATATAAATATATTAGTACTCCATTAAAGGCAATTTTGATACAAGTATATTACTATTACTATAATAACAGCAAGATGGTTCATGGACCAAATGGAGAAAAAGCACTTTGGTGCAGAAGGCCAGCTTGATAATGGATTAGCGCAGAAAACCTTTTGTCTTTGCCCCCTCGTTTAAATTGTTTAGTGGTGAACACTAATTGCACTGCACTTTAACTGATAATCAATTGTGAGCTCGGTAATACTAATTTAGATATCCTAAACTCACTTTTTTGTACAAAATTATTAGATGAATTATACTTAATTAGTTAATTTTTGGATGCATTTATGAAGTATTATTAACTTATAGATGAACTTAACTTCATAGAAATTGATTATTCTTATCAATTTTCTCACTTCAAGTTATTTAGGATAACTTAATGTAACAATAACTGCACTAGCACTTTATTTCAATTGCTCAGCACTTTATCTATTTATTTAATTCCTTATAGAGGTACGGTTGAACACTTATTAGAATTCTCTTTCAAACTTGATAATTATATAACAGCAACTATTGGTGGGGTTTCTTTTTCTATCTAAATTTCTTGTAATCATTTATATTTTCTGACCTCGTCAGACCTCAACCAATAGCTGCAAATAAAAAGTCATTTTTGTACGAATAAAGGCACCTAATTTGGGCTTTATTTTTTGAAATATTATCTTTGTCAGGAGTAATAAAGTACAAATATTACTAAAGTGCATAAAATTGGAGTAAAGAAGTTATGTGTATAAAGGAGAACTGTCATAGAAAACAAAATTATAATTTACAGTAAGCATGCTATAAACGTTCTGAATATCATTGGTTAAAATGATCTACTGTTTCTAAAATAAATAAGCTACACTTAACTATTCCCCAAAAGACATAATTGGACGCTTTACTTTGGTTGTGTATTTAAGCTGTCTTTCAAAAAACATGCAGCAATTCCCTTTTAATAAAAGAACAGATCTTCAGAACTAGAAATTTTGTTCCAGCTGGTTAACTGTTTTTCACATTTATTAAATAATTGACATTCTAAAAACTTTACATATTTTTTAAGTTTTCACAAAATTTCTCCAAGCAAACATATTGTAATGATGCACCAAATTTGTCAAACCATTACCCCCAACCCATACGTTTTTCTCTAGCTTTGATCATTCAAAATTATGTCATCCCATCCAAAACTTTTCATCCTGCTATCAGATGACCAAGATGAAAAGTTATAAAAAAGTTTTTCACTCTGTGGGAAATTAATCACAATTCAAGTCTACGGCAAAGCCCTTCACACATTTATGAAACATTTTTCAGGACTTTCCATTTATCGAATAAGGTTAGGGAAGAATAATAAATATTGGAATATTTCCTGACATACAGAGGACATGCAGGTGATACTGTATAAGAAGAACTAACATTTCATTAATTTGTCCCTTTTTTTAAATTTGACCCGCTGGCATTATGATAATAAAAACATTTTCATCATTCCAAATATTCAAGTTATATTATTATTGACCAGTGAAATTCTCTTACCTTTTCACCACTGTAGAAGACTGGTAGTAATGTTGTATTACAATTTATCTGGAAGAATAAATTTTAAAAATTACGTTAAATTGAAAATTAAGTAGCAGTCGTTTGTAGCTAATTGAAATGAATATACAGTATTTATAATAAATACTAAGGGGGTTATTTATCAAGGTCCGAATTTATCTCAATATTTTCTGCTACAATTTCCAATCAAATCCATTCTGTTTTTTTTACACGTATTTATTATCACATTTTCCCGAAATTTGCTTTGCAGGAAAAAATACGGTTTTCACTTTTTTTTTTTTTTTGGATTTTTTCATCCGATTTTCAAACTTTTCACATTTTTTCAGAATTTTATTTTATTCCACGAAACCCAGCGCACATCAAAAAATCATTGGGACTGAGATGCCGGATTTTCAGATACAGACTTTTCCATCCGAAAATAAATTCCGAAAAATTCATGATTTTTTAAAAGTCAGATTTTATAAAAAAAAAATTGTGATTTTTGCATTCGGAGTTTAGTAAATAACTCCCTATGTCAATAAAAAAGCTAATCTATGTTTAAAATAACATTATTTGTACACAGCAGCAATTAGATATCCCTTAGCAACTGGATAAACATATTTAATTATATAGAAATGTTTAGGGTTTACTCAATCCTTATTTTGTCAGGAAAAAAATATTAGAAAGAATAGAACTCTGTTGGGGAATGTAATAAAAGGTGCAAGTACATTGATTTTCTATAATTAAATACCATTTTAGCCTATTAGCAGATGGATATGTAATTTTGCAGAACCGCTGCTGTAACTGTTTTTCTTTAATACACACTGCTTCTGTTCCTTAGCACAAATGTGGGAAGCTTAAATTAAAGTTTTCGCTAGAACTGTAAAGCTATAGTGTATGTAATTAATGTAGTTAATTTTTGCCAAATTGCTTGCAAATATGCACATGTCTTTGCCATGTACGAAGTCTTTTAATTCACAAGAAGTTTACTTTTCAAATCTAGAAACCAACATGGTCTTTGCATAATATTCTTCTTGGGCATCATTGAAGATAGGGCATTGTCTACAAATATAAAGAAGGAAGGTTTTTGCTCTTACCTCTGTATTTTCACACTCTTCTTCCAGGTGAATCAAATGTTTAATTGTTTCTATTAAATGATTGTTCTGTTTGACATCAGAAGATGGTACAGGATTTGCACCAAGGAGACCAAACAGGCAGACAGCAACACAGATGACCTTCAATAAATAGCACATGGTTCTGCAGAACAGGATTATACTGATATATGTTGAGAGTGGGTGAAATTAGTCCTGGCTACAGGTCCCTGTTGGGCAAGGCTTTATAGGGGCACTTGGATCTAAGAGGAAGGTGACGTTTCACGATTCTTTCGCTACATTCTGCTGACATTTCAGATAATGGTCTATTAAGAACCTAATCTATCAAGAACATCTGAGATAAGAAAGGAAAGTGTTGGGCACTGTATGAGTTAAGTCAAATGAGGTAAAAGCAACAGTGTTGTTCAAGAGAAAACCCTCATAACAGTGAAAAATAAAATCTGCGGTACTTCTACGAATGTAAAGTCAATCATAAATCAGTTTAGCTAAAGGCAAAAATCAAAAGATCTCCAGTTCATTTATTTATTTATTTTTAAATCGATGCTATTTGTTGATCGTTTTACTCTTTGGGACATATTTATAAAGCTGTTTAAATGACATAAATGTATGCAGTGTTTTTAAAACTCATTCATCTGAGATAAGAATAGAACATCATGGGTACTGTATAATTAACGTTAAGGCAAAAGTCAAACAAGGTAAAAGCAACAGTGTCATTCAGGATAACAACCTCGTAATTGTGGAAAATAAAATCTATGGCACTTCTAAGTAAGTATAGTTCAACAACAAAAAACAGCAAATTGTTGATAGAATCAAATAAGAACTGTATTTACCTGGGCTTTTTTAAGAAAATAAAACCCTCTTCAAATGGTTCAAGAGACCTCTGCTATTGACTCCTACATGACCTCAACAGGTTTTAGATGGTGTATTTTCGGATTTAAGCTATTTCCAGGGTCATGTTAATAATAATAATAATAATAATAAATCTCAAAAAAATGTTTTTTTTACAAAACCCAAACAATTTGAGTTTTTTTTTAACCCAGAATATCTGACTTTTGACCAAAAAAATAACCTCTAAAACTCGAATTTTCGTGGAAAACATAACTCGAACCTTAATAAATAACCTGCTAAGTGTAAAAACCACAAAACTACTAATACAAAACGTTACCAGGTAAAAGTGGTCAAGGTCCATTTTAAATCAATTTAGAGGTTTTCAGATTTTTTTCACTAGGAATTCGGATCTTTTAATAAATTCCTTAACATTTATAGTTTTAGTGTCAGGGCAAACAGGCAGTGGATCGATTTGTTTTCCGAAGTCGCCCGAAGTTTCCTCGTGAGGCAAATGTGGGCGACTTCGGAAAATGAATCGATTCGAGTGCCATACCGTTTGTGATTTACATTTTAGCCGGCGGGAAGGCAGTGGAGGCAGTTCAGGGGGAGATTAGTCGCCCCAAAGAAGATGAGATTTGTCGACAGGCGACTAATCTCCCCGAATCTGCCTGTTTGCCCTGACCCTTAGAGTTTGTAAGTAACTTCTAAAACCACTAAAATTCAACCTTTTATAAATAGGCCTCTTAAGGTTTAGAGATAACAGGCTGCATTCCTGTATGTGTTAATTCTACTGAAATATGCAGTCCCTACTTGTATTTTAGTACATTTATGCTTTACACACATTAGGTCATTATTGTTTATTGTATACCCTCAAAATCAGCAGTGTTATACAATTTTTTCTGTGATGCATGTGATATTTAATGACTTCACCTCATTTGCCCAAAATGTGTACAACTGTTGCCTTGGGTGCCTGCACTCTAAGCTAATATCATTTGACATTTTTACCGTAATACATTGAATAATGTCTGGCATATTGTATGGGCCATTAGCTCTCAAACTCATCTTGTATATACTGATTTGCATTAAGTAAGCACTGGAAGCACTACATTAAAAGTTAACTTTTAACTTAGCCTTGTGTTGCACATGGAAATAATATAAGCAACCTTGCATTTTTCTTTCTTTTTGTGCATGGTGTTTTCTTCAATTTGAACATTCTATTTGGGGCCGGAATTATAGGTAGGTGGAGTCACTGTAACAAATTACATTATCTACTCCCAGTTACATTTCCAATTCAAGGAGGGACAACAAAATCAGTTTATTACACCTCTGCCACCCCTCTGCTGCCAGTTTTGCAGACATTGGAAAAGGAGAACTAAGGTTGAACCAGTAGAGAGGATTGGACTAAATAACTGCTTAAAGATGAAAGCAATTGTAAAAATGGTAATTCTGCATGTACCCTAATTAATACAAATATTTATTCTTTTAAAACAGAGTTTTGTCTTCGACAGTAGCCCTATTTATAAGGCTGTGTACAACACTGATATATATGTTCTAAGTAAGGTAACACCATCCAGCATATACCTAGCACAGGTCACTTATGTCCCTGTTATGACAGGGGAATAACTCTTATAGTCCCTTAATAAGGAACATTAAATCGCACTAGGCACAAGTCACTCAGCTGCACCAAAGCAATGCTCATACGTTAAATAATTCCTGACTTAATACCACAAAAGCAATATTACCCCAATATTTTAATTAGCAGGGGCGCTTCACCAATGAGGCGACTTGAGACCGTCGCCTCAGGCTGCAGCGCCCCACTAGGGGCTCCTGGTACTTTAAGAGCTGAATTTACGGTTTTCAAACTGGAAATTTGGCTTTTCTAGCACAGAGAGCACAGTTAGGCTCTCTGTGCTAGTGCACTGGCCCTCTCTGCTGCCTCGGGCAGCAGAGGGGCCAGGATCACCCTTGTCAATTAGCACTGGACAGGGTCTCCTAAAGATCACCAAAAAGTAGCACCAAATCAGTAGCACTTCCATTGTATTTAAACACATTTTAACTTAGCCTTGCAGTGCACCCACAACCCCCCTACCTACTTCAACTTCTCAATATATCTTATGGTATTTGAGGTGACGCACCTTTTGGATGTACCGTATACTATTGTTGAGTGGTTCACTCATAACATTATGTTATATAATATCAGAACTTTTTTTTTTTTTGAATCCTTGTGATACACCCAGCAAAAGGGGGTAGAATTGCATAAACTTATAGAAAATATCCCAATATAAAAACCTAGGAAGGTTAATATGTCACCAGCAATATGTGGGGCCTGGGTGCTCATGGCCCAGAACTACAGCTCAAGGTGAGGTGAGGAAAACGCTCTATTGGTAGAACTGGGTAAAGCTTAACACAACCACATGGAGCGCTGACTGATATTTTTGTTTGTTTTTATCACACCTGCCTTCAAGTAATTGCTATTTTGTTTAAATTCTTTTTATTGCCCCAGAAAGGGAAAGAAAATTCCTTGCTGTTTCCAATATGGTTTATTGACATGAATCTTGCAGGTGAATTATTATTTATTAAATCAATTTTTTCGGGTATCGTTTTTTTTAGGAGGGAAACTTGAATATTTTGTGGACAAAAAAATTCAAATTCAAACTTTTTAGAGATTTATTATACCCCAAAGCTGCTAAAAATCAGAATCCGAAAATTCACCATCTCCCGCCGAGGTCATGTAGAAGTTAATGGCAGATGTCTCTGAATTATTTATTGACAGCGGGATCTGCACTGATTAATCCAAAAAAATCTGGGTTTTTGTCTAGTAATCCAAAAAAGTTGAGTTTTTGTAGTGACACTTCAATAAAATACGAATTCACGCTCAATTTTGTCTCAGCATTTTTACACATTTTACATTTTTTACAGCATTTTCCTAGACATTTTTTGATAAATGAGCCGCACCTGTTGAGAGTTGCGATCCAAGTGGTATAAAGAAACATCAATTATAAATGATGGCTTACTTTTAAGTGATGGTTCATTTAATGTTATTTTTGTGTCTTGTGCAATATATATGTGTGTAGGGACCCTGAGTTAAATTACTCAGGCAGTTCCCCTGTAGTATTTGGACACCTAAGGGTTCTTTAGTTAGATGGCACTGTTTGTCAATATAAAGGGGTTTAGCACCAGGCGGTCGGGGTCTGTCCTGGGACTTTGCCTCACTGAGCGGTACTACAGGTCCAGGTCTGCTGGGAAAGTTAGTTAAGTGTAAGATAGTGATAGTAATACAGTAATAGTCGCTCTAGGAGTGAAAGTCAGCACAGGGTAGCTAGTGAGCAGATGTGGCTCCAACAATGAGAAATAGTGGGGTTAGGACCCCGTGGTATTTGAACCACTAGAGCAGGGACTACAGTGGGTCAGTTGAGGACCAGATAGGGTACCAAGACCCAAGACCCCAGGCTGAATACAGTGGGTGAGGTGAGGATCAAGTCCGGTGCCAAGATACAAGACCCCAGGCTGAGAAACCCATGCCTTAGTGCTTCACCAGAGGGATAGTGCCAGTGAGAGTGGTAACTATTCCCCATGTCTATTGTTGCTGTAACTTTGCTATCTGTTGAATATTAGCCCGTCTGATGTACCTTGTACCCCCTGGAGGGAATACTACTGGTTGAAGCTACTCTATGATTACATTGAACATCAAAGAGCTTGTGAACTACGACCTTGCCACTGTTCTCTGTTAATAAACAAGTTATAGTTGACTGCAAAGAAACTGTCTGGCTGAATATCCTGCTGCATTGATCGACACCAGGTACCGGGAATTGCAGGGAGTTGCACCGGTACACTGGGGGTCCGGGACACACTACAAGCAGTTCTAGCCTGGTCACACATAGCCTTAATACACAGCAAAAGCTACACCTACGGGTGCGCTACATATATATATATAGATATATATATATATCTATATATATATATATATCTATATATATATATATATATATATATATATATATATATATATATTAATGGCATTTTTTACTTAGTTGGTAATCCTTTCTTGAATTTATCTATTGTATTCGTCAGAACAGCTACTTTATAGAATTCACAGAATTTTAGTGTTCACTTTAACCCACCCCCCGCACATGAAAATGAAACCCTTTTTCTTATAATGCCACAGGATGCCCTTGTATACTCTAAGAAAACCTAATATTATCAGATAAATATGCCCCTAAAATCAGATACAAGTAAATAGAGAGCTATGGAATTCCCTTCTAGTAAGCAGTGCCAAACTTCATGTTCTCTCTTAGAAATATTCAGAGAAATCAGAAACTTCAGGCACATGATTTATAAGTCTAGTCTAATTAGAGGATGCACTACTTATTGTTATTTCGAAAAGCCAACATGTACAAGAGAGTGCTATAAGCTAACTGGTGCAAGGTTATAGCTAGAGATGGCGCGAACTGTTCGCCGGCGAACTTGTTCGCGCGAACATCGGGTGTTCGCGCTCGCCGGAAGTTCGCGAACGTCGCGCGACGTTCGCCATTTTGGGTTCGCCATTGTTGGCGCTTTTTTTTGCCCTCTCACCCCAGACCAGCAGGTACATGGCAGCCAATCAGGAAGCTCTCCCCTGGACCACTCCCCTTCCCTATAAAAACCGAAGCCCTGCAGCTTTTTTTCACTCTGCCTGTGTGTGCTGAAGAGATAGTGTAGGGAGAGAGCTGCTGCCTGTTAGTGATTTCAGGGACAGTTGAAAGTTTGCTGGCTAGTAATCATTTTGATACTGCTCTGTTATTGGAGGGACAGAAGTCTGCAGGGGTTTGAGGGACATTTAAGCTTAGGTAGCTTTGCTGGCTAGTAATCTACCTTCTACTGCAGTGCTCTGTATGTAGCTGCAGTGGGCAGCTGTCCTGCTTCTGATCTCATCTGCTGACTGCTGCAATAACAGTAGTCCTTGTAAGGACTGCTTTTATTTATTTTTTTGTTCCAATACAGAGCAGTATCAAGCAGATTACTAGCCAGCAAACTTACTATCATCTGTCCCTGAAATCACTAACAGCTCTCCCCCTACACTATCTCTTCCAAGCACACACAGGCAGATTTTTCAGATACATTTTTGCCCTTGATCCCCCTCTGGCATGCCACTGTCCAGGTCGTTGCACCCTTTAAACAACTTTAAAATCATTTTTCTGGCCAGAAATGTCTTTTTTAGATGTTAAAGTTCGCCTTCCCATTGAAGTCTATGGGGTTCGCGAACCGTTCGCGAACCGCTCGCATTTTTGCGCAAGTTCGCGAATATGTTCGCGAACTTTTTTTCCGACGTTCGCTACATCCCTAGTTATAGCTAGGAGGACACATTGCAGCCTAACAATCATATACAAAGCTTATTACTGACGGGATATAAGGCTTGTTATAATGATGGGGTCGGTTGTAAGATTATAATGTGATGAACTACTTGGCTAGAGACTTATTAAATGATTCTGCTGTGTTAGTTCAGGTAAAGCAGCCAGGCAAGCACAGTAACTTCTGGTACATTTATTACAACATGGCAGGTAGGCCGCCTGCTTCATGCTTCCCCCCCTAGACAGGAAGAGGGAAACAGGAAATGAATCATAAAACAATGGCAAAACAGCAGGAATGCCCTTAACCAAAATGTCCACACAAATAAGTTACTACAATAAGAATAGCCATATCACCTAAAATTATCAGATTTATGTTTTGCATACTTTTCTTTCTCTACAATCATTATCAGTGCAGCATTATATTTCTCAGCCATTTGTAAGAACTTCCAATTAAGAACCTGTAGTGTTTAACAGCAGCTCTTTTAGTAATTATTTGTTTTTTGTTCATGTTTATTGCTATGCAGCACAGGGACGTTAGAGGGCGCCCTCTATAGCAGGCCAGATAGTATCCTATGCATTAGGGATGATGCAGCCATGTGGAGCAGGGCTGGCAACTTTTCATCTTGTTTGTTATAGAGCAATAAGCTTTGTTCTTATTGGTTCAGTAATGTGACTGAATGGATATACACAGAATGGATATTTTGTCTGTTTTGTGAAACAAAGTTTTCATTTTGTTGATAGAATGAATCCTGTCCTATAAAATCTTGCTTTCTGTCACAAACATCTAATTTGTCATTAAAATGCAGCTTGGCATGCACTAGTTAGTTATACCATTATCTATTCTGTCCAAGCTTTACATAATTCATTCTGTACGTAACTTTACACGTAACTGTCTGTTACATGGATGTTATACATTTGTGAGACAGATTGCTTGTTAAGATTTACAGAGTTTGTGATATAATGACATCCATTTGTGCACAAAACAGATTTAGTTTGCATTCTTTAATATAAATAAGTCTTTTGTATATTTTTTCTTTGTGTATATGGTCACAGACACTTATGTACCATGAGAGACATTCATGCTCTGTACTAAGGATAGTTTTGTATACAGAATGTATTTTGGACAAATGGCACCCCATATTCCTACGTATGTGTTAAAACTAATTTGAACATAAGATGGTGCTGTAGTTGCCTTAATAGGTTTCTTTATTTTATTTTTTTTGTCAGTAGTAAAACAGAAGCTGGGTAGTGATAGTTCAGAGAGGCTTAAAGGAGAATTCAACCCTAATGTTAAAAAAACACAACCCCCACCCTATATAGACCCCTCTCCCTCCTCCCCCCAGCCTAAGTGTTACCCCGGGCAAATGCCCCTAACGTTTTACTTACCCCTCAATGTAGATTCAGGCATCGGAGTTCACAAGCTCCATTTTCTTCTCGTCGGAAATCTTCGGAAAGACACCGGCATGGTGGCACATGTGCAGTTGGAGCAATTTTCTGGTTTGCGACAACTGAGCATGTGCCAAAACTCACAAAAATGGCAGAAGTGCCAGTCTCATTCGAAAATTACCGAAGAGACTGAAGATTGCACCAGTGAGCTACAATGCTTGAATCTGCACTGAGGTGTAAGTAAAACGATAGGGGCATTTGCCCGGGGTAATACTTAGGCTGGGGGTAGAAGGGAGGGGGGGGGTCTATGTAGGATGGGGGGTAGGGACTTCTTTTAGTTTAGTTCTTCTTTAAGCTTTGTAACAACTAAAATCCTACTAATATTTGCTTAATTGTGAGCAACAATTGTTGGGTCATTTTCTTCTATAAATAATTGATACAAAAAGGAGGCATTTTATCAAAGGCTGCAAATAGCTGCATCTTTAAAAAACAATAAAAAAACTATTTGGTCTTTCTTGTCCCGCTCTGAATGCCAAAAGAGGGAAATGAATGAGTAAGGGGGATCATTTGAGTGTGCTGCCTTAGGTGGATCACCCTGAATATTCTGCCTAAACCAGCAGGCAGTGTTTCATTTTCGTATAGGCTGAAATCTGGTCCATGACAATTCCTAAATTTGTTTCTGTTTTGGAACCTGTCCAATGCAATGGGTGTACTTTTCCTTATTTTTCAGGAGACATCTGTATTCCCTCACCCCAGGCAGAGCAAGTGTATGGTCAAGGTGTAAAGGATTATAGTCAGGGGCATTAGCTTTAATGTTTGGTATTTTGAATTAGAAAGACATTATATATGTGTCACTGTGAATTCATCCTGTTTTGGATTTCCAAAATATACTTGAGTATAGTGCTCTAAAACTTTAGTTTTGCATTGCTATGAATCTTTTATGTATGGGAATTAGGAAACTCCATAAAAATATTGTTTTGTACTAATATGCATCAGTAAGCATTATGATCATGCACAAACAAACATTTGTCGACAATAACATTCTCTATTTTATAAAAAATAATTCATTATTTTAATATTTTGAGACATGCTGTATCTTGCAGATTTAGAACTCATAACTTTATATGTATCAGTGAAAAGAAATCCCCTGTTGCCTATAATATCCTCTAGGACACTTATTAAGAGTAGTCATTACATGTCCCCTTGCAAGAGCCTTTTCTTGCACTTCTTGCACTCTCTTTAGCTCATTAATATCTTTCTTAAGGATTGGAGCTCAAAACTGCACTGCTTACCCAAGTTACTAGGGGCCTATAAAGCGGCAAAATTATGTTTTCATCCCTTGAGATAATGCCCTTTTTTAAGACAGTACTTTATTTGCTTCAGTGGCCACTGACTGCCACTGCCTAGAGTTACACAGCTTGTTATCTGTAAAAATCCCAAAATCTACCTAAATTAAGGAGACCCCTCCAACAAACTACCATTTAGGGGCAAATTCACTAAGATTCGTATTTGCGCCAGGCGTAACTTCGCCGCACTTCGCCACACTTCGTCAGGCGTAGTTTCGCCAGCGCTCCGCAAATTCACTAAAATCGGAAGTGCGCTCAGGGGTAGCGTAAGGTTGCGAAGTTGCGCTGGCGTTGATTCGCTAAGTGTAGTGAAGTTACGCTAGCGATGGTTAATTTGCATACAACGCCAAATTCAAATTTCAATGGAGGAATATGTAGCAGCACTACAAATGCCTGGGAAACCTTCAAAACATCAAATAAAATTTTTATTTTGCCCTACACATGTGCCCACTGTATAGTTAAATTGCCATGAGTTAGGAAATGTAGCGGGGAAGGAGGGGAGCCCCAAAAAAACTTTTGATCTTTTCCAGCCTATCACCCATAATATAGAAAAAACGCCAGCGTTTTTTGGGACTTAGTAAAAATTTGAACTTTTTTTGAAGCAATCCCTATCTACTCTATTGCGCTTCGCCTGGTCTGAGGTGGCGAAGGAAGTCTAGCGTAAAAAGTAGCGTTCAGTACAATGCGCGTGTTAGTGAATTTGCGTAGTTACGTCCGTAGCGCGAATTCGCCAGGCGTAAGGGTGCGTAGTAACACTAGCGAAGTTACGCCAGCATTCGTTAGTGAATTTGCGAAGTAACGAAAATGCCCAACGCTAGTGAATTGACGCTAGCGTTAGGCGCTTCGGCGCTTAGTGAATTTGCCCCTTAGTGTTTTGCCAAGAATAAGGCATTTCTTCCCAATAAGCAACAATTTGCATATTGCATGTCTTGGGTAAATTCTTCTCAATTGTCTGGGAAGTATTCCTCTGTGTCCACACAGAGTAAAAAATAAATAATAACACAATAGAAAAACCAAAATTGAGTTTTACTTCTACCAAAAATAAAAATATGAGGAGGGAGATCCTACCTCCATGTCGAGTAGGACAAAACAGTGGTGTGGGGGAAGTCAGGTGGCCTTATAGGTCATGGTTTATTTTGATTGGCTGTGTTATAGGTTCTACCTCCTTGATTGGGAGGGACAATACTACTCGTTCTGACATGGAAGGGACGCAGAAGAAATAATGTTCAAGATGGTCACAATCACAAATTTATTTTAGATTTTGAATTTTTATTAATTCAGGTCATTCAACATTTCTTTGGTTTTCCAACACAATTAAATAACACAGTTTATATATTTAAAAAACTAAATTTAATATATTAAAAAATTCTGAATAAAATTAAAGCAATATAAAAATTAAAAAACATGTAGCCATTATTTTCATGTAGGTTTTATGTGAACATTGTATCGCTTTGTTAAGCATTTAAGCAAATGTCTATGGACCATTTAGTTCCTGCATAGATGAATATTGCTTATCTACAGTTCAAAGGAGATATATTTGTTGTGAAAGAGATTTAAAAGGATTGTTCACCTTTAAGTAAACTTAAGTTTGTTATATAATGTCAGATTCTTAACAACATCTGGGGTCACTGAACAAAGCAGCCAAAAAAAAATGATTGCTCTGTGTGGCTTCAATGTTATTGTTAACTTTATTTTACTGATCCTGAAATCCATTAGCCAGAAAGCTCTGAGGCCATCTCCCATAGAGCTGCTGAACAAAAGATTAAATTATGCAAAAAAACCCACAAAAATTAAAAAATGAAAATTAATGCAAATTTGCTCAGGATGTCACAGTCTACATCATACTTCATACATCACACTTTAAAATAATTTAAAGGTGTACTGCTCCTTTGAAGAATGGATTTTATCAAAGATAGCAATAAATATTTTACCTTGAGCCACCAGCAAGTATTTTTTAGGATATTCCTAAAAACAACATTTAAAGAAGGCAAGTTTTTTTTTAGAAGAATATTAGTGTATATTTAAGAATAAATTATCAGGAGGATAAGACAAGGCTAAATGCCGGATTTGAAACCAGAGGAATATATTGTATTCCAACAACGAGGTAGCAACAACTAGGGTTGCCACTTTTTCTGGGAAAAAAGATACCGGCCTTCCGATTTATAAATATATATATATCTATATATATATATCTATATATATATATTCTCTTCATTCTCTATAAATAAAATTGGCATCAAGTATAATTTTAACTGGCCATGCTGGTAAAACTGGCAACCCCAGCAACCTCAAAGCATTGTTTTGCATGACACAATAAACTATTGACTTATACATTATCTAAACCTTATTTTAATTATCTGAGATAAGAACAAAAAAAAGTAAAATATGAAAACGCAGCGATTTGCAACACAACATGGTTGGCACTGTTACTCTTGTGCAGGTGATTCCAGTAGTGAATGTTGTTGCTATGTTGAAAACACACAGATTTGGTGCCTTTTCTCATTTACACGCTAACAATCTGGTACAATGAATGTCTGAAAAAGTTCCGGAGCTCTTCAAGTGCTGTGTACAGGTCTTTTTGTTCCTTGTCATCTATGGCGCATTCCAACTGTAGCAAAGGAGAATTGGAATAGTGAATACTTTGAAGAAAGGTGAAGCTGGACAGAGCAAGTAAACATCTGGATACGGCGAAAGAGCATTTGATTTACTCAATATATTCAAGTTATATACGAAATAGAAAATAATTCATTGTTAAAAGCACTAAAAGGTATTAAACACAATATTTGTCAGATGTTAAATAGAATAAGGCTAGAAATGCTTTATTTTGTATACTAAATATAAACATGAACTTACTGCACCACAAGCCTAATCAAACAAATAATTCATGCTTTCAAAGTTGGCTACAGGACGTCATCATCTTGTAACTTTGTTAAACATATTTGCAAGACTAAGACTTTGCACATGCTCAGTGAGGTCTGGGCTGCTTAGGGATTGTCATAAACAAAGCTGCTTGAGTTCTGCATGGCTGGGAAGTAAGACGGGGGCTCCCCCTGCTGTTCATAAGTATGATTGTTTCCCTGCTCAGCAGTTAGGGAATGTCTTACAATTCCTATCCACAGCAGTAAATGAAGGGAGAATTTCACTGAATACAGTCAGGTTTCTTATAAAAATGGTACACATTTTTTAATTAAAGTATATTGGAGATAGGTTTCTTTTTCATTAAAGAAAGTAAAAATGGGGTTTTATTTCTTTGCCTTCACATGCCCTTTAAATATATCAAACTAAGAAACAGTGATTGCAAACTGCAAGACCCAGTGTTTCAGTCAATTATCTAAATACAGTAAACGTAGAGCTTATGCCTGAAACATGAAGTAGTCTTACAGTTTATATTCACTGTGGTGTTTGGTGCTGGATTTACTTTTAAAAGTCAGCCTATTCAGAATTTGAGTGGAAATTCTAGGATAATGTCCTAGCAATGTCAAATTTCCTTGACAATGTCTCCTTACATTTGATGACACTGGTTAAAAAACTGATTTCTGGTCAAGGTGTGATGATAGGAAGAGGGGCCAAATATTTCTTCTGACCCAGGGTTTACATTTTTTTTAAAGATATTTGCCCCAGTGAAATAACCCATAGTAACCAATCAGCAATACGCTTTAATCAGTTCAGTGCAGCTGATATAATGAAAGCTAATCTCTCATTGGTTGCTATGTTACTGCATTAGTGCATTACTGTCTAACCCAGAGTATAATTGTATGTCCCTAGATAAAAAAGCTATATATATATATATATATATATATATATATATATATATATATACATAGATATAGAAGGGTCATGTATGCATTCAACAAAATAATGTATACTTACATCCTTTTGGAAATTATAAACCAGGGTAGTATTAAGGTTTTTCACAAAACCCCTTTTGGTGTCGTTGATAGTCTGCAGAGATTTGACAGCTTTGCATGAGATTTCAGCAACTGTAACATTCTGTATAAAGAGAGGCACATTCATATTGATGAATAATTATGTTATTTAGTGGTGTTAAAGAAAACCTTGCATGATGCCTTTTCCAAGCAGCTATTGACTCCAACAAACTCAACGTTATAGCTAAAGAACAAGGCATTTGTCACCCTGTTCATTACACTGCAGAGTATTTTTCACAGGACCATGACACTGAGGTATCAGTTTGCCGTATGGCAATAGCAGGCACCTCATGGCCCATTTTCCTGAGACATCCCACTATACAACTGTAAAGTGATATAAATCCTCAATGATTAAGCCGGTTGCAAACATGTTATTCTGTATTTCTTCACTATGGGGTTGTCCAGAATATCACTGGGTCAGACATTATACACAAAAGACCCCTTCTATCAAGAATATCTAAGCTTCCTAGAAAAACAGTTGATGTTTTTACACTGGAGCATAGCGGCCTTTCTTGAAGGAGACAACATTAAAGAGAATGGAGAGAACGGTTTTTAATAAGGATGTTAAAAGTATTAATTCTCGTAAAAACATAATCTAGATTTCTGCAAATTATCTGGTTTTCATACTTGTCCTTGAGATTAACCAATAGGTCTTGTTTGATCCAGTATCCATACAGGAGTATACTGTATTATTATTAATATTATTAACACATATTTATAAAGCTCCAACATATTCTGCAGGGCTGTACAATACTGTATATATTTTAAATCATTTAAATGCACAGGTATGTTTTACTCATAATCCTGAAATTTTGGGGCTATCTGTACTGTTAGTTCCAGTTTCAAGGTTAAAGTCCTAACTTGTCTGGACCTTTCCTCTTTCAAGAGCTTTACTTAATGGACAATCGGTGGTGGACAACCCTTTCTTTCAATATACTCTACAGAATATTACATACTCCATATTCTAAAGTGTCATAGGCAGCATACTTCCCACACAATATAGCAGCATGTATGCCTAATGTAGACAATGTAGTATGATTGGCTATGTTTTCTTAGAAAGGTAAAGGTGATCATGATCAGATGCTGTTTGGCCTATTCTGATTTGCAGTAATGGGACACCAAACAGACCCATCTGCAAACAACATCATTTATGATTTCAATATACAGTATGTTATATTACAATATAATAAACAGCGGGTAAAGCATTAACATCAGATAACAGACATTTCTAACAGTTTGTAGCTTTTTTAAAAAAATTATCTTACCTCTTCTCCGTCGTAGAAAGTTGGTACCATGGTTGCATTGCAACCAATCTGTAGGAACAGAGAGAATAGTGTGAAGTTTATGAAGAGAACAAGAAAGAACAGCTGTTTTAATTGTACAGTGTGAGCTCATGCCAGATCTGTATTTACTGCACATGAACAATCAATACCAACTCAGATCTACCATAAAGTGCTGTTTATTAACCTGTCTATTTTCAAGATATTCACAAGAATAAGCAATTTTAGGAAGTGGAACTACAATTCTCAGAATAGAACAGAAAAGGACAAATAACATTCGCTACTAATTGCTTCTTGTCTACCTTCAAGGAAAATATGCTCCAGTGATCAGTGGGATATACATATAATATGCTTTAATCAGTGGGATATACTGTAAATTGCCCTTCACTACAGTTAAGCATAGCAACAAATACACATTAAGCTTTGATCAGTCTGCTGCAGATAAAATACACAAAGCAAACATATGATTGGTTCCTATTGGTTAGTGCACTAAGGCAATTCTTCCCATTGGGGTAAATGTATCTGACCAAGTACATAGTTCGAAACAACTGGTGTAATCAGTATCTATGAATTTAAGAGTTCTGTGCTAAAGGAAATACAAATACCAGAACAATCATTTTCACCCCAACCCTATCAAACTGTAACCAGCAATCCCTCAATACAAACACACACACATTTTGGGAAACATATTTGAGAGGATTACATTTTTTTTCTCATTGTTATGGGCCATTGCCAAATAAAAGCATGGAAATGTAAAATAATATTTAGTACTTACCGTTTGTTTACAGTCTTCCAACATTGAATTCAGATATGTTATCGTTTCTTCTAGAGGATGGGATACTTTAATATTAGAAGATGATAAAGGTTTGGCACAGAGGAGATGAAACAGACACATCACAGTGCAGACGACCTTAACCGAGTAATTCATGGCGGTGTAAGAGAGGAAGGTATAGGTGTATGTTGAGTAACTATGAATCTGTCCTGACTGCAGACCCTCTCTAGCTAAAGCTTTATAGAGGAACATTGGCTCTGGGAGGAAGGTGACGTCTGCTGGTGCATTTACTGAGACTCTGCTGATTTTTCACTATTGATATCTATATGGAGCATCTTAGATAAGAAATATCAGAAAAGGGTTACAATGAAAGACAAATAAAGAATATAAAACATCAACATCATCAAAATAAATTCTTATTGAAGGTTGGAAAATCAAATATAAGGATTCTAAGAAAAATAAACATATTATAGTCACTCTTTAACTACGTTCCTAGTGGTATTGTCTTATACAGTGTTAAGTTTCCTGAAAGGAGCCATACACTTCCGCTGAAAATATGCCACTTCTAATAATAGCATGTAATATTCACATTTGTTGATGGTTAACAGATAAAGGGACGGGTCCCTAGTTGGTCCTTATTCTTTATATTCAACAGTTTTCAATTTATCAGTGTTTCTATTTTGTAGGGTAGGACTTCATGGTGCGCGTGGACCCAACACTTTGCAATGCGACTAAACACATGCGACGTGTCGGACGAATGTAGTTGTTTCCTGCGATTTCTCCTTCACTTCCGTTTTCTGTAAAATATCCGACACGTCGCATGAGTTTAGTCGCATTGTGACTTGTCGGGTCCACGCGCACCATGAAGTCCTACCCTTAAGAGAGCATTCACTTAGCATACCTCAGTGGTGTCTATTGATGCAACCCACTGTGGGAACCCTGAAATGACCACCGTGTGTGTATATGGAAGTGCAGGGAGTGCCATTTCATGCAGGTGCCATTAATGAATAACATCAATATACGCACAACCTTGCATTCAGTTTAGCGCTTTCATTTATTTATGTAATTTGCACTTGTAATGCAATGAGGCTTTAAGGCATACAATTGTATTGTTATTATTGAGTTCTATTGGCTATCTTTATACCCATATCCCAATTCTATCCTTTATGATGACTATATCCTATCAAATAAACTACTAAATTGTGCCAGATTCAATTCACTGAGAAAAAGGTTGATCATGTGGAAACGTATGGGTGATTCAAATCAGAATAACCAGGGCCTGATTTACATAGCAGGTGCCCCTAGGCCACCAGTCATTCGTCACCCTGTCACCTCCCTTTTATTCAATCATATTTTCATAATTGGGACCAGAGCAATGGGGATTGGCGTACAGGAAATTTTAAAGACTATCGTATCTTCTGCACCTCCCCAGTGTTTCTGAATCTGAACCAATGTGAGTGTGGTTGGGCAGCATGCTGCCCCCTAAAATCCTGCCGCCCTAGGCCTGGGCCTTGGTGGTCTCTCCACAAATCCAGGCCCGAGAATAACTTATCTCACTGTTTATTACTTTAAACTCTTATTAATGTTTATGGAAAAAAACTGGAATGGAATTAAAAGAAACATTTTTACTCTTCAAATAAAATCTTGTCTATAAGTTTACATGTGATAAACCATGAGATAACTTTTTCTCACTTTTTACACTGCAGACCTGTATGAGGAAATCTCAGTGGCATTTTGCTCATACAAGCAACCTACAGGAAGGGTTGGCTGAGGGAGATTACAGTCTTTGCTCAAAATATACTGTATAACAAGCAAGAGTGCTAGCAACATAGGTCATATAGTTACACAATGTCATACAGTTAGAATCTAAGGTAAAAAAAGCACTTGCCTCTTGAGTTGAACCTTTCTTTCAGTATGACCAGATGTTGATGCCATGCCAAAGTCCAGAAATGTCTTATATTATCTCAAACAACAACAAATGTATTTATATTTTTTATTTTTCATTTCAGAAGCAGCTGTGGATATCCAGGGAAGAGTGTTTTTTTAGTATGTAGAGGCTACCAATACAAGGGTTTCCACTGTAGAAACCAATGTTCTCATTTAGGGATGAACGAACAACATTATGCTCTGCCAATGTATGTCAGTCTTTCTGTCATGTCTGTGAGTCCTTCTGAATCTAAATACTTACTGGCCAATCATGAGAACTGGATTCCTATACAAACCTCTCAATCACAAATGACTTTACAGGAGGATTTGAGAAGGCAGATAGCCTAAAAGTATTGTGTGACAGTATGATTATGCATGGAAGTACTGTTTAGGGGATGTTTTGTGTACTATTCAGTTGGTAGTCTGTCATCCTGGGGATGTTATTAGTAGACAAAGAGGCTATTGCATTCCTAATTTTAGTTGGGGTGATGATAGAGCCAGGATCTCTGATGACAATCCAAGACGAGTAGAGCAAGGTGGCCTGTGGCATATTCAACCTTAGAGGTATGCCAGGTTTTTCCCTTATCAATATTTTGGGGAATGTATACAGAATTGTTTTCTGCAGTTAGTTTGAAGCAATGTTAAATTACATTGTAACCGGCATTGGTTTTAGACTTCCTCCAACGGCTGCTCTAACCTCACTGAGTCACTCTTTGAGTGACAGCACCCTGTACCATTGCCTTGAAAGCCTGCAGGATTGTGGAGTCTCGAGATTACTGCCTGGGGTTTTTACAGATAACAGATCTTTTCATAATTTGGACCTGCATACCTTAAGTTTAATAGAAAAGTCATGTAAACATTAAATAAACCCAGTAGGCTGGTTTTGCTTCCAATAAGGATTAATTATATCGTAGTTAGGATCAAGTACACGGTGCTTTTTTATGTTATAGAGAAAAAGGAAATCATTTTTATAAAGTTGAATTATTTTGATGAAATGGAGTCTATGGGAGATGGCCTTTCTGTAATTTGGAGCTTTCTGGGTTCATAAAAAGTGGCAGCATTGTCCTCCAACCACACAGAGGTTTTGGAGACAGAAAAATAAACAACCAGACTTTTGTTCCAGTCTCTAATTCCATTTTTAGTTTTAGAAGTAATGGAGAGTTTACTGAGAAGGACAGACAGTAAGGTCACAATTTAATCAGATCTGGATAGTGCCTTGTGTGAGTCCGATTGGCACCTATAGCCTTAGAAGAATGTTCCCGCTTCCACATTTCAACAAGCCATTTTTTAAATGCTACAAGGGTGCCTGCATTGGATAAATGAGACTAAACCTTTTGCTGGATCTATGGTCCAGGCTGTCCATACAGCCTGCTTTTAAATGGGTATTGGAGTGTATTGGGTTTACAAATCATGCTAGAAGTAAATCATGTATTTAATAAGTGGACATGTAATGTGATTAGTCTGTTCATAGTCTGTAGAGTTATAGGCTGACACATTTTACAATAACATGTGACCTGCATGGTATTTTAAGACTACTATTTTAAGATCTAGTGTTTGATATAATTCTCTCTATCAGGATCTGAGTATAGCTAACAAACTGGTTCCTTTAGTACTCCTGTATTAGAACTGGTAAGTATTGGTGGTAGTGTGCCCTGGAGAATATCTGTGTGTTGTGCATTCATTCTGTTGTACAGCTTGTTATCCAGAATGCTTGAGACCTGGGGTTTTCCTGTAATTATTTACAAGGTACTGTTTTATTATTTCAGAGAGAAAGGAATTCAAAATGTGAATCATCTGAATGGAGGCCAGGGCCGGAACTAGGGGTAGGCAGAAGAGGCACGTGCCTAGGGCGCAAAGACAGAGGGACGCCAGTGACGTACCTTTTTACGCCTTCCCCTAGTTCGGACCATTTTGTGCAGAACTTACGGCATCAGTTCACTCTGCATCAGTGCGCTCTTTGGCACATGCGCACTCTCGCTTCATCGTCTCTTGTACAGGCTCGCCGCTCTTCTCGCATGCGCAATCACTCTTCCACCTTCTGTGCACTCACGCTCCCACATAATCAGTTGGGTTGCCTAGGGCGCCCAGTCGACTTGGCACTGATGGAGGCTATGGAAGATGGCCTTCCCTTAATTCATAGCTTTCTGGACAACAGGTTTCCAAATAATGGAACCAATAGCTGTATAATACATGGGTTAATCTGATAGGTGTGCCAATCATATATTGATTTTATCTCCAACATTGTTAAATGGGTAATGGCAATGTCAGTGTTATCTACCAGCAGGTCCGTCACCAGAAAGAGATAGGTGTTGTCCTGGGCCTGTTGAGTATAAAATTACATTACTTGCACAATTTACAGAAGTTCAGCAAAAACTGCAGTAACTTTTTTTTCTCCTTCTGAGGCAATACAAAACATGGTTTAACAAGCACCTTACCCTGCTTTCTGCACCCTGCTCCACAACCAGAGAGGTGCACCTCATTCTGCCAGCATTGTACTTCCAGAGGGATCCTGGCTTGTGTGTCATCCAGATCAGCCCAACAATTTCCAGTGCTGGAATTATAATCTGGGGCAAAATGAAGAGCAAAAATTCCACCACCGATCCAACAGACACAAGTGCTCTTCGGATGGGCCCTAAGGGGCACAATTTTGCTCCAGCCCATGGGATAGGTAAATGAGCCCAAAAGTCACAGACTTGACCAGCTTACCCTATTAATGGACACAATTTTATTTCTGGTCTGTCATACAGGACATGCACCCTGTGTCCTGCTGCTACGTGAATTATTTTTAAAAAACAACCCAAATAAAATATTTCCGTGACCTTACATGCCAGATAAAGGATAATATTTGTAATTCATATGTTTCCTCAGCAGCATGAAATATGAGAGCATAGAATCTTCGCTTTATATTTTCTATTATGGATGGTAACCACACAAACACGTTTCTTGCATAATTTAAATTAATTTGGACATTTTGGTGTTTTTAAAGGAGAAGGAAAGGTTAAAACTAAGTACGCCTTATCAGAAAGGTCCATCTAAATATACCAGTAAACCCCCAAAGTAATGTTGCTCTGAGTCCCCTGTCAAAAGAAACACTGCATTTCTTTCCTTCTATTGTGTACACATGGGCTTCTGTATCAGACTTCCTGCCTTCAGCTTAAACCTCATTGCCCTGGGCAAGAGCATGCTCAGTTTGCTCCTCTTCCCCCTCCCCTCCCTTCTCTACTGTAATCTGAGCCCAGAGCAGGGAGAGTCTCAGGCAGGAAGTGATGTCACACCACATTAATACTGCAGCTCCTATTCTAAACAAACAGAGAGTTTCTAGAGCTTTTTACTCAGGTATGGTAAAATATTCTACAGAATAAATATGGCTTGCACTATTGCAGCTAATCTATTGGCAATAAAATGCCTCCATAGCTTTCCTTCTCCTTTAAAGTTGCGTGTAAATGCAACCGAAATTGAAATTAGTATTTCTTTATCCCTTTCTGTTCTCTGAACTCATTGGTAGTTGTGACTTTTGAAATAATGTAGCAAAAGTCAGTTCTCTTACAATTCTGCTAAGTGGACCTGTCACCCAGACACAAAAAGCTGTATAATAAAAGTCCTTTTCAAATTAAACAAATCAAACATTTTTTATTAAAGCATTCATAGCTGTTATAAGCTCATTTAAAAATCTCAGCTGTCAATCAAATACCTCCCCCTCCTCTATGCCTTAGTCGGGCAGACAATTACTTTCACTTTTCATTCAGTACTTCCTAGATGTCACTGCTCTCCCCACATTCCCCAGTTCTCTTCACCATTTAATTGTGTAGCCAGGACATGGGGATGGACATCAGGTCCCCCGTTCTGGTTCACAAACAAGATTCTGAGATGATGGAAGGCTTGTCTTAATAACAGTGTCCACAAAATGTCTCCTGCCTGCTTGCTGTAATTATGAATTCCCAGACTGAAGCAAACAAGAGTCAAATAATTTATGTAGTGTAAATAAAGTTAATTATGCTTAAATAATGTGATTATACAGGATTTTGAATACTTTTTTTGGGGTGACGGGTCCCCTTTCACCTGGCCAACAGTGCAAAGGATAGGAACAGACAGATACCACTTGTTAGCAAAAACATATACAATGGATATTTTTAAAACAGTGACATTTTTAAACATAGTGTATAATGCACTTCCCCTTTAAATATATGAAAGCTGGCATATACTGTATATATAATAGACACTATATAACCATGTGTTCTATTATTTGTTTTTACCATGCTGCATTACATGGAAGCAAGCTAGAAAGGACTAAAAGAATACATTTTGGTAGATTACCTAAGAGACCGTTCTACATCCAGGCACAGTGGCTCATTTGTTTATGTAAGAGCTTACACAAGCATATTTCATGTATTCATGAGCTGTCTTTTACATTATCTTCCAAATGATTTCTAGAAAATTTTGCTCAGTCAGCTTTGGGTAAGCACCGGCAAATAGCCGCAGAAAGAAAAAAAATAACTCTGGTTTTATTTAGAAAGATGCATCTTGTTTTTTTCTTAGTAATGGTCTGTAAACCCTCTTGTGGTGAGCTCAGTCTGTTTCCACTCGCATCTAATATAATGATGACACAACCCTCCCTCAGGTTTATATTATATCACAGGTTTTACACAGAAAACGGAATATTAAGCCATTGAGCTAGTTAGAAGATTCTTTAAAGGGCATGCAAAGTCTAAAATAGAATAAGGCTAGAAATGCTGTATTTTGTACATTAAATATAAACATGAACTTACTGCACCACGAGCCTAATCAAACAAATAATTTATACTTTCAAAGTTGGCTACAGGGGGTCACCATCTTGTAACTTTGTTAAACATATTTGCAAGACTAAGACTGTGCACATGCTCAGTGTGGTCTGGGCTGCTTAGGGATCATCATAAACAAAGCTGCTTGAGTTCTGCATGGCTGGGAAGTAAGGTGGGGGCTACCCCTACAACAGTAAACGAAGGGAGAATTTCACTGCATACAGTCTTTTAAAAACGGTACACATTTTTTTTGTATGTATATTGGAGATAGGTTTCTTTTTTATTAAAGTAAAAATGGGATCTTATTTTTTTGCCTTAATATGCAATGGAGTCATAAATGCATACATAAAGCCAATTTGATGTGTGTGTGTTTAATGCGTCATGACTCGAGATCAACTGAAGAAACTGTGATATCTAAAGTCATGTAAACAATACAAGACTACCATTATTCACTCTTCAATTAGATGGGATGCTGTGATGCAATTTTCTGTGCTAAATGGGATAAGTGTGTTAAATGAGTTTAGTTACTCTGCGTTAAACACACAAACCAAAGTGGCTTCATCTGTATGTAAAAAGCCACAAAAATGTGGGTAGCATAGTATGCTAGTGTGAATTCCCAAGGCAATGCCTTGTACCATTTTTCTTGGTACTCTAGAAATAATACTAGAAATCACTTAGAAAGCCATTATCACGACACAAAATGATGTGATGCTGATAAATTTGTCCCAAGTTTATCCTATTCATAGTCAGTCACTTTACCATTAATATTTGCAGGCCTAGCTTGTCTTGGTGCCCCTCATTGCTCCGGCTCTCTGAAGCTGTGAAAACCCTCAAAGTCAACAACTTCTCCATGGACTCCTGAATTATAGTTGTGAACCTATTCCTCCACTGTATCCTTTCTACTCTTCATGTGTACAATCCCTATCCCCCCTTTGTTAGATCTCTTAGTATGCTCCTGTCCCCCTCTATCATGTCTCTAGCTCCCCTATCTTTGATCTTCTGTCATGTTCTTGTCTCCTCATCCTGCTTTTTAGCCATTCTGTGTTTGTTTTCCTGGATTGATCTCTAGATGTATTCCTGTCAGTGTTGGACTGGGATGCCAGGGGCCCATCAGAGACCTTAGGCTGAGGGCCCACTTTCCAAATGTAGCGCTATAGTAAATTGAGTGCACCTTACTCTACTATAAGCTTCACTCCCAGAACATATGCTTCGGATGAGACCTTAAAACCTGAGGGAGGGAGTGAGCCTTCGCAGCGATGTGGAAGCAGGGTGTAGTGCAACTGTAACTGAAATCAGGGTGCAAAGAATTGGGCGCCAGTGGTTCTTATAACTTAACCAAATAACAGATTTATTGAGCACAGTATACAATCCTCAGTGGAGTGTACATAGATCAGAACATGGCAGGTTCATACAGTACATTGAATAGGCAGTACTCACAACACCTTTGGTCAGTATGATTCTCCTCAGAGATAGGAACAATACATGCAGCTTTGAGGAGGTACACCCAGCTTTCAGTCTTTTCCCTAAGTGGAACCTGAGGGGAATCTATCTACACTAGGTCTGTACACTTAGTCCCTACTTCTGGGCAATGAGTACCCTGGGATCTTAACCCCACTACAATCCTCGTAGGAACCTCAAGCTGCTCAGCTAAATAATCTGACTGACTGTCACTCCTAGAGTAATCTATAAAGGTGAGTAGCCTATTCTTACTAGACCTGAACTGTCTAGGTTCCACTCGAGCTCTGCCTCCTGCTCAGGCAAGAGCCAGCACAAGATGGACCCTGAAAGCATGGCTTCAGAGCCTTTTATATTCTAGCACAGTGCCATCTGCTGGTCACTGTGAGAAGTAGCAAGAATCAACAGTACCCCTCCCAACTGTATTTTAGGACCCAGTTAGGTGTCTATAACATGGAGGGACTGCCTGCACAAAATACTAGGGGTGGCTATTTTACACATCCCTACACAAACTACTATATCTCCTCTCCTCACTCAAACTCTTTATTCTCCTAGTCTCTTTTCTCTACATACTATACTATATTCTTCCATTATTAAGCCTCTTTGTTCTCATAAAGAAATAAGGAATGACTATGAAATAGGCCAAATGGTTAAAAGCAAAAGGCCAACTGACCCAAGGGCCCACCGGGGGTTCCCTTCCTGGTATCCCGGTGGGCCAGTCCGACACTGATTCCTTTGACCCCCAACCAGCCTCTGTAGCCCTAATTTGTCTTATATCCTGGTATGATTGTGTCCAGCCTTTCCAGCTCCCCATCCTGCTTTTTAGCCCTTCTGTGTTTGTTTTTCTGGATTGATCTCAAAATATGTTCCTGTGACCCTACGAGTCTCTATATCCTTACTGTGTCTGATACCCTGGTATCTTTGTGGCCAGCCTTTCCAACCTCCCTAGCCCTCCTGTGTTTGATCTCTTGGTATGCTCCTGTTCCCATGTGTTTGATCTCCTGGTATGTTCTTGTCTCCCCATCCTGCTTTTTAGCCCTCCTGTGTTTGATCTCAGGGTATGTTCCTTCATCCCATCCCCTTCCCCATCCAGCTTCTCTAGCCCTTCTGTGTTTGTTCTCCTGGTTTGATCTTCCAATATGTTCATATCCTGCCCCATCACGCCTCTTTTGTTAGCCCTATTTTGTTCTTCTTCAGGTCTGTTTCTCACCTTGCTTGCATCCGACCATCCATGACATCTTGTCTTTGACAAACAATCTTGTGCTTTTGTTCACAATCTGCTTCACAACCTAACCTGTATAGTAATACCTTACTGATGCCCTTGCTCATGGGATTCCCGGGTGTATTAAAGCGGAAAGTAGCACACCTTACAACATTTAGCATGACATAGTCAATTTATCCATCATTTATTCTATAATTTATTAGTTTTTGTGGTTTTAGAAAGGCCTATCAAGATCTACAACACTACTGGTGAAATAGATTGATTTAGACTTCTTTTATGTACCAAAATATTGTGTGCCTACAATCAGCATATTGTGTGCCTAAATGATGCCCTGGAACACACATGTCTAAAGTGTCTTTGGAATGTGAAATATGAAATATACATTTTTATTAAAACAACATATATTTGCCATACACCTGCTTCTAATGTGTGCTCTGCTAGAAAATAACAGGTGATGCATCTATAGAATCCAGAATTGTAGTGGTCAGTGATTCTCTACAGTTTGTGAGCCTCATCACTATCTTCTTCTCTGCATTCGCTCTTTTTTCATTTGTTTTTTCTATGGCCTCATAATAAAATGTTAAAAACATTTTTCCTTAGGAACAGGCTAATCTCATGGTCAGTTAAGCTTAATGATTAGTGATGGGCGAATCTGACCCGTTTCCCCGAAAATTTGTGAAATGGCAAAAATTTGCCATAAAGCATTGAAATCTATGGGCAACAAATTTTTTTTGACACATGACAATTTTTTTCACCCATTGGAGTCTAATGGCATAATTTTCGCTGTAAAACTTGGCAAAGAATTCTTTTATCATTATTAATGATACAAAATCCAACATGGGTAAATGGAATAAAATAGTCTTAGCCCTTATGGGTTACTGATTCAAAATAGACCCGGCCTATGCCAATGATTTGTAATAGACTAGTCTGCCACCAGAGGGGCCATAAGCATCATTTATCATCATTGCCAGTAGCTTGTTTAGATCTTCAGATTCCAGTTAGCTGGTGGGGCACAGAGGGCTTCCACTTTTGAGGCTTTGCATTTGCATGAAAAATCTATGTAGTCCAACACTAGGGGGCCCATTTACTAAGAGTCGGAGTGAATTTTCGAATTCAAAAACTTTGAATTTCGAAGTAATTTTTGGGTACTTTGAATACGCCAAAATTTGATTCGAATTGAAAAAACTTTGACTTCGAAAATCAAAGTACTGTCTCTTTAAAATACTTTGACACTTAGCCACCTTAAACCTGCCGAATTGCCGTTTAGCCTATGGGGGACCTCCTATAAGTTTTGAGTAGTCGATGTATTTTTATGTAAAATCGATCGATTTTAAAAAAAATGGACGTTTTCGATCGAAAAACTACTTCTACTATTGAAGTATCAAATTCTATGGTCGAATTTCGAAGTTTTTAGTCCATTATGTCCACTGGTTATCTGTTTCAAAGAATCTGATTGATTATTCTGGGTAATTAGACCCAGTGGAAACTTTATTCCTCGTGTGGTTGTTTGATAAAATGTGTAAAGTTTGCTACAGGTCTAGTCACCTCTAGCAACTACTCAGCGGATAGCATTTACTGGTCACCTGCTTAAAATCCTGTTGCAGTGTTGGACTGCGGAACTTGAAGCCCACCAAAAAACTTCACTCCAGGGGCCCACCAAACATATTAACCAACTCCAGATACGCCAATAAGATCACTGCAGAAATGGATTATGAGCACAGCAAACCCAGACCTGTTAGTAAGAACACTGCAGAAATGGACAATGAAAATAATAACTCCAAACATGCTAGTGAGATGACTGCAGAAATGGCTTATGGACACAATATTCCAGGCATGCCAGTAAGATCACTGCAGAAATGATCAATAAGCATATTAACTCCAGACAAGCCAGTACGATCACTGCAGAAATTATCAATAAGCATATTAACTCCAGACAAGCCAGTACAATCACTGCAGAAATGATCAATAAGCATATTAACTCCAGACAAGCCAGTACAATCACTGCAGAAATGATCAATAAGCATATTAACTCCAGACATTCCAGTAAGATCACTGCAGAAATTGATAATGAACACATCAATCCCAGACATGTCAGTAAGTTCTCTGCATACAATTGATACAATTAAACACCCACACTTAACAAGAAGCATGCCACTAAGTTTTCTATTTTCCACTTCTTCTGTGCTGCTTAACCTGCTCTGTTCTTGCACACCTGAAACACCAGCATAAAAACTAAAGCTGGTCATGTATTTCACATTGTTCTTTAAAGGGGAACTATCACGAAAATGAAAATTTTATATAAGCTTCTTCATACTGAAATAAGAAACTTTCTAAATACCATCACCTTTTTTCTCCCCCTTTTAAAAGAAACAAAGTGTTTAGGGAAGTGAGTGGTTGATGGAATCCTTTCTGGGGGCAGTTGTGTGACGGAAGTGTGGGGAGCCCAGCAGGGAGATGGGTAGTGGGGAACCACTAGGTGGTATGGTCCAGCAAGGAGTTGGGAGGTTGGGGCAGAAGGCAGACTGTAAGTGGTCCCAGTAGGCCAATGGGAAGAATTGGGCCCACTGGGATTTTTCCTTGACCAGCTAGACCCTGTTTTGTTAGTTGTTATGGGTTATGGCATCTGGGCAAACTTTACGCCTTTTACCTATCGGAGAAATAAGTGTCTAAAAGCTAAGAGACAACTGACTTTATTTGTATCATCCAGTCATTAGAAATACACAGGATGGCCGGTTTACCCCAACCTAGCATCAGTTTGCAAAGATCGCTTACAGATTTTGTGGTATTACTTGCTCTAACTGCAATGGAAACAGTAAACCTATTACTAAGCATAAGAGTTATCTGTGGTTAATCTCTAGACCACAAGTCTTTCAAGAAAAACACCAAAATTCTCTTGCTGCTAAATATAATAATAGCACAAGTTTTGCCGTTAAAACGTGTCTATACAAGCAAAAATAAAAAAATAAAAAACTGGAAAGAATTAAAATAGTTTCTGCAGATATTTGTGTATTGCATCATCAGGAATTTCCAGTTCAGTACTGCTTTCATAATGCTATGGGGAGAACACAGCTAAAATACTGGAAGCTCTGCTGCAAAACAAATAGGCTCAGGACCATGCAATAGGCAGTCAGAGGTGCCCAGACACTAGTGATGGGCGAATTTATTCGCCAGGCATGGATTCACGACGAATGTCTGCGTTTCGGCACCAACAAATGTTTTCACGAAACTGCAGCGAAAATTCGCAGTAAAAAAAATTGCATCAACATTGCCGCGCACATAAAAATTGTTGCGTGTTAAAATTATTCGGACGCCCTTTGACCTTAATGAATTCGGGAAAAAATAGTTGCGCGTATAAAAATTGATGCTCGCGTCAAAATTGTCACGTGTCAAAATTATTTGGATGCCCATTGACCTTAATGAATTCTGAAAAAATAGTTGCACGTATAAAAATTGATGCTCGCTTCAAAATTGTCGTGTGTCAAAATTATTTTGACGCTCGTTGACTTCAATGCGTTTCGCCCATCAATAAGAGACACTGTTTGACTTATCATTTATCCAACTGGCACACAGGCTGCACGTGGAAATACTGTGTGATTTGGCCATTTACAGTTATGTTCAAAGGGTTTCATCTCATTACTATGAATCTTTGTCCTGTATTCCCACACACCAGTAGAGTAAATCTCATTAAACAAGTCAGCGTCTAATTAATCAGACATTTGGTTTGTTCTTAAAGGAACAGTAACATCACAAAAGTGAAAGTGTTTTTAAATAATGAATGTGTAATGTATTGTTGATCTGAACTGATGGTGGACGACAAATAAATGGATTAAAAGGCATTTGTCGGTATGTAAGCTTCTTCCATACAAAGTTGTTGGATACTATTTGGCATGGAAGCAGTGAAGGAAGTGAATGCGCCCTAGAGAATGACGTAAGTGATGTGAGAAAGACTTGTGTTTTGACATTTAGCCAATTTAGGTAAAGCCATTACAAAGGTACAGCACAAGTGATCCGACACGACACAACTGTCGGATGCAGACACAGCTTGCAGCATTTGCATCCGACAGTCGTGTCGCGTCGGATCGACGTTGTGACACCATCTGACTTTGTATTACTTACCTTGTTCCTGTCGCATCCGGCTTGACACGTGCGTTTTGTCGCCCAGCCCTGGATCCAACAGAAAGGCATCTAAGTCGCCGAGTAGTCCTACCCTAAGGCCACAAATGTATTACTATTGATACTCATCTTTCTATTCAGACCCTCTCCTATTCATATTCCAATCTCTTATCCAAATCAGTGCATGGTTTCCAGGGTAATTTTGACCCTAGCAACCAGATTGCTGATATTGCCACCTGGAGAGCTGCTGACTAAAAAGCTAAATAACTTAAAAAACACAAATCAGAAAAACAATTGGATAATTGTCTTAGAATATCAGTAACTAAAAGGCAAACAACCCCTTCAAGGGGTAGCATTAAGTGTGCTTAATACTTGCGTTTACCATAGTAAATGATCCCCTAATACACCATAGTGGGAAATAAAAAAACAGATGTGAATTGCTTGTTACTACTTAAAGGAACAGTAACATCAAAAAAAATGTAAAGTTTTAAAGTTATACATATGTAATGCAATGGTAAAACTGCTTCAGAAACACTACTATTGTTTATATAAATGAGCTGCTGTGTAGCAATGGGGGCAGCCATTCAAATGAGAAAAGTCTCAGGTTACACAGCAGATAAGATCTGTAGAACATATTTCAGCAGAAAATGTGCTAAATTTTCTGCTGAAATAAATGGATTAAACACAAAGCAGTTATTAAGTAAAGTACACCCTTATAGCACTTACTGACGAGCATTTTTACCTGCGCTGACGAACCTGCGCGTGTAGGCACTGAACGCAGGAAAAATGCAGCATGTTGCGTCTCAACCTGCGTTCGGCGCCTACACGCGCCTGTGTGAGTACAGCCCCATTGGAAAAAATGTAATGCGTCTATTCCTGCGCTCCCCTGTGGCTGAACGCAGAAAAGCGGAACGCATGGGAACGCAGGTAAAAACGCTCATCAGTAAGAGCCCTTAGCATACACCCACATAGACACTGCTACTTTGCACCAGCTGAATGCACAGGTTAGTGCAAGTGCTGGAGTACTAGCAAAGGCAAAACTGCATCCCTTACCCCTCCATTCACATACAGCTTGATACAAAGTGTGTTCTGCACCTTATACCTAAAGGTGGCCATACACAGAGATGTCACCAAACAAGCGGATCTCTCCCAGATATACCTACCTTGAGGTAGGAGATATTGCACTGATCATAATGTAGGAATACGGGAGGTCGGATCGCAGGACCGCATCAACGAACAGATCCCCTGCCCGATTGACATCTGCCCAACTGTCAGCCAGATATCGATCTGTTTTTCTGTCATTTGTATTACACATATTCTGTTTTACAAAGTCTATAGTGCCATCTATGATGTGTAATGCACTAGCAAAGTGGCATTTGCCATTGGGGGGGCCTCACAGCTCTATATTATTCTGTATTTAGCACTACACTGCACAAATGTCTGTAGGTTCCCTCTAACCTAAGCTTGAATGCTTCAGACCCTGACTGTTGCACAGTAACCCAGGGTCCATCCCAAATCGATGGGCGAATAAATTCGGCAGACACGATTTTGCGGCGAATTTCGGCATTTCGCTGCAAGCGAATTAATTAGCGAAACTGCAGCGGCAATTCGCCGGTGAAAAATCCACAGCGTCCAAAAAAATTGATGCGTGTCGAAATATCTACACGCATAAACATTGTCACATAATTATTCGGACAGCCATTGACTTCAATGCATTTGGACCAAATAGTCGTGGCTATTAGGGATGTCGCGGACTGTTCGCCGGCGAACTTGTTCGCGCGAACATCGGCTGTTCGCGTCCGCCGCAAGTTCGCGAACGTCGCGCGACGTTCGCCATTTTGGGTTCGCCTTACCTGGCGCTTTTTTTTGACCTCTCACCCCAGACCAGCAGATACATGGCAGCCAATCAGGAAGCTCTCCCTCCTGGACCACCCCCACACCCCCTGGACCACTCCCCTTCCATATATAAACTGAAGCCCTGCAGCGTTTTTTCATTCTGCCTGTGTGTGCTTGCAAGAGCTAGTGTAGGGAGAGAGCTGTTACTGATTTCACTGATTTCTTTGAGGGACAGTTGATAGTAAGTTTGCTGGCTAGTAATCTACTTGATACTGCTCTGTATTGGAGGGACAGAAGTCTGCAGGGATTTGAGGGACATTTTAGGTTAGGTAGCTTTGCTGGCTAGTAATCTACCTTCTACTGCAGTGCTCTGTATGTAGCTGCCTGCTGTGGGCACTGATCTCTTCTGATCTCATCTGCTGACTGCTGTAATAACCCAATAGTCCTTGTAAGGACTGCTTTTATTTTCTTTTTTGTTTTTTTACTTTGCTAGTTGCTACTATAAGCCCAGTGCTATTAGTCTAGCAGTGTTGGGGAGTGGGACTGGTGTGCTACTGTGCTGCTCCTAGTAGTTCAGCAGCACCAACCCGAGAAAAATATTTTTTTTAATATACATATATTTTTTTTCTTTTACTTATCTTACTGTTCTTTAACGTGTACAGTGCTGTTGCTGTTCTTCATAGTAGTGCACCAATAGTAGTGCACTTGTAGGCATTATTTGCTCAGTGTGTTCTTCATTTTCAAACAACAACCATCTAGCTGTGTGAGCTTGTTCACATTCTGTCTAAATATCAATAATAATACCGTCTCTAGAAACACCACCCGAGTGACGTTTTTCAGGCAGCAATAATATATTCCGTATCCACTGCTGTAGTAGTGTATACGTTAACCTTGTAGGCATTATTTGCTCAGTGTGTTCTTCATTTTCAAACAACAACCATCTAGCTGTGTGAGCTTGTTCACATTCTGTCTAAATATCAATAATAATACCGTCTCTAGAAACACCACCCGAGTGACGTTTTTCAGGCAGCAAAGACAGTGGCAAAATCGCATCTTTTATGGTCACCGCAGGTGATCAATAAAGTAGACCAAAACTGGGCCCACACTGCAGAATCAGTGTTTTTTGGTTCACTTCACTGTACATTGAATTACCTCTGCCTGACCGTGCACGTGCGCACAAGCACGGTGACTGCTAAACACACCACTACAGAAATATTGCCACCAACAGGACGAACATCCTGGAGGTGACAAGCTCAACTAGTAATTAAAAACTATTATTTGCTCACTTGACGGTATCATTCATTAAAGCTCTTTGCGTCTTTTTGCGTTGCAGTAAGCACCGCGTTTCGGCTGTAACCTTTACACGACTTGATTGGCATGTAGACGCCGGACGTTTTAAAGCATTTTATTACACAGGTTTAGAAATGTAGTGTGATTTCTGCCCTTTACAGCACAAAACGCAGCGCTGTGTCAACAATGGATTTTTTAGAAACATTTTTGCCCTTGATCCCCCTCTGGCATGGCACTGTCCAGGTCGTTGCACCCTTTAAACAACTTTAAAATCATTTTTCTGGCCAGAAATGTCTTTTCTAGCTTTTAAAATTCGCCTTCCCATTGAAGTCTATGGGGTTTGCGACGTTCGCGAACCGTTCGCATTTTTGACGCAAGTTCGCGAATATGTTCGCGAACTTTTTTTCCGACGTTCGCTACATCCCTAGTGGCTATAGAAATTGACATCACCAAATGAGCGGATCTCTCCGTGTATGGCCACCTTAATACTAGCAAAGTGCATTCTACCCACCTGGGCTATCCTGCCTTTTTTGTTACTAAGCCATTGCACTGCACTTCAAAATATAGGGTCCCTGATTTGGGATTTCCCCCCTCCAGAAGCACTTTCAGGGGAAATCAAACCTTAAGGGTTGGTGCCACCTGTTGACTAAACTAAATATTTTTTAAACTACATTAGAACCCCTATTTTATGTCCTCTGAATTTACATTTCCCACATTATTTGTGCTCCTCCAATTGTAAACTCTATTAGTTAAAGTTTTTTTGTTCGGTCCCTTGGAAAATGTAAAAGCAGGATTCTATTTTATTTACATTGAAATCAAGTTATATTTCACCTCCTTACAAGCTTGTCAATGCACACAAGGGGTTGTTGATTTCAGTGCAAAAATGTATTTTTGAGCATTTCCATGGAAAATCGCCCTGCACATTTCTGAATTGCTGCTGGTCTCTGCATTATAAAATAACGTTAGCTGTGTGTGCCCCACTCACGGCCTCATACCCAATAACCATTTACTAACTTTCCCATCGTTCAGTTAGGTTCATCCAGACGCCAGATACAAACCAGCACTAATCTGAGAGGCACCCTTTTTAACTCTTTGAAGCAAATCGAGAACTGCTAAATATGGAATTTCTTTTTCTGGACGTATCATTTGGCAGCTAACAAGAATGATTCTTCATGAACGTTCTGGGTTGTTAGAAAAAAAGGGATTTTGGACTTCCTGGATAATCCTTCTCTGTCAGTGCACATGTTACAAGATAAGTGCTCCTTCACTTCTGGAAAAGAGATTAAACTTCTTGAACCTTCTGTCACTTCCTTAACTGCTGGAGAGATTATGAGGGAAAAGGAGAGGATCGCTCAAAATCAGATCGAGAAGCACAATTATCAAAAACATTATAAGAAAACTCATGTCATATCTTTTTCCGACTGTTCCAATGTATATCTTTTTTTTCTCTTTAAATTGGGGTCGGACTTACTGTTTAATGGTAAATCCAAAATCCCCTTTTATCCCATAGGATTCTTTGAGGTCCTTTTTTGTCCCAAGTACAGTTACAAGTAACTTTACAAATCATTGGTTCTGTTACATGTATTTTATACATCTGAGACATAAAATGCAGTTGGAGAAACGGAATTTATGTGATTTTATAATATACTTTTGTGCACAAACTTCATTTTGTTCCCAGTTATGTTTACATATATAGCCTTGTGTTTCCAACAATATAGTAGGGATATTTCTTCATATGTGTTTTTTGAAAATCAAATGTGTTTGGGACAAATTACACCACACTGACAGCTGCCCTCTTGCTGGGGATGTGGCAGATATGGATAGGATAGCTGTGCTATACCCAAAGGTGGTTTATCCTGGATTTATTCTTCAAGACAAGGGTATGTGTTGCAGAACATATTGGTTAGATTAACTGAGCAGCGTGACGGTGACCATTACAAGTCTATAGTCTGTTGGAATTATCTCGATATACAGTAGGAACTGCTTCGGATTTCTTGGTCTGCACAGAAAATCTGTGCAAATGGCAGTCATTGGTGGATTTTACAGTTAAAAGTACACAACATTAAAAGGGAAAGTTGTTATGTTTTGGTAGCTGAGGATGAGTAGAATATAACAGTGCTTTATTAGCAGGCTCATGCAGCCATTACACAACAGTAAGCAAGCTGTATAGAAAGTATGCACAGTATAAGTCTTGAGCACAGTGACATCTACAGGCCATTTGTATAAATATCACATACAGTATTCCCCCTATAGTAGGAAAGCATTTGGACAACTATAATAAACAGCAAAAATAAACAGTATGCATTTTAAAACAATATTATACATTCTTCACATGACAAAGTCCTTGGTCCATGCAGGTAGTTTTCTGATTCTCTCAGTATGCCTCATTAGGTTCACTTTCTTCAGGCCTATTGCAGTTGACATCAGGAGTAGGAAAATGTCCTACCTTTTTGCATTTGCGGCACTGTACAGCTTTTGCACAATATGTAACATAATTTGCAGTGTGTTGTGTTGAACCACAGCGAGAGCAGTATTTTTTATTTGTATTTGCTGCATGGTTTTGCAGTGTATGTGAATCCCTTTCCTCATCACTTTATTTAGCCTGTGACTGTGCATTATTAGGCCACAGTGCTGAATTCACAATCTTAACATTCCCAGCAGTTCCCTGAGAGTTTTAGCCTCTACCACTACTGTTTCAATTTGGGTAGCAACTGTAATAGCCTTTGCAAGGGTTAAATCCTACTCTAGGAGCAGTCTCTCTCTAATGCGAGGTGAGTTCGTTTTTTCCACTATTTGGTCTCTTAGCATTTCATCTTCATATACGCTGTCCCTCTTCTCCCAAGCAGTGAATAAGTAAAGCACGCTTTCTAGCAGCAGAAATCTGCTATACTAAACATATACATGAATTTACTGCACCACAAGCTAATCAAACAAATGATTTATGCTTTCAAAGTTGGCCACAGGGGGTCACCATCTTGTAACTTTGTTAAACATCTTTGCAAGACTAAGACTGTGCACATGCTCAGTGTGGTCTGGGTTGCTTAGGGATATCTCCCAGAAGCCGATACAGCAAGACTGATTAAAAATCAGAATATACAGACTGCACTGGGTCCTGTGTTGTCATGTAATTTAATGTGAATTTTATAGTTTTTGTATTGTTTAATACAAACTTTCTCCAACTCTGCAGAACCAGTGGCTGGAGCAAAATAATCCTCCAAATAGAATCCCAGTTTATCTGTTTAAATCTGACTCCATGATCTCTGTCCCTGCAGCTGGAGCTGGAAACAGTAAAGCGGATGTAAAGGCAAAAATACAATCCGATAAAAATCTCTACACAGTCGCCGACTGCTCTACAGGGAAACAAACAAATCAGCTTGAGCTCTGTAAACATTTTTGCCTTTACATGCCCTTTAAGTGCTGTTTCACCTCTATTTGGCATCACCCCTAAATGGAGGGAATTAGGGGCCAAGAAGATTATCTCTGTCCTGACTGTGGTGATAAAGGAATACTTAACCCACAGGGTCCAATGTGACGGGAAGAGAAATATACTTACAGAAATATAAACATGGTGAAAGATACGGTTTTTGTACAGAACAGCTGAAACACATATAATTTTTTAAGCATTTATAGAGAACTTAAAGGGTCACTAAACTTGAAAACATAGAGAAAATGTAGGGGGTACTGGCAACTGATTGTTAGATTCTAGCTTGCCATAAGATGGCACTTGATGTATTTATTACAACAATAAGGCACGCAGCAAGAAAGCATAATATTTCTTATTTGTGTTGTTATAATTAGGGATGTAGCGAACGTCGGAAAAAAAGTTCGCGAACATATTCGCGAACTTGCGCAAAAATGCGAGCGGTTCGCGAACGGTTCGCGAACCCCATAGACTTCAATGGGAAGGCGAACTTTAACATCTAAAAAAGACATTTCTGGCCAGAAAAATGATTTTAAAGTTGTTTAAAGGGTGCAACGACCTGGACAGTGGCATGCCAGAGGGGGATCAAGGGCAAAAATGTATCTGAAAAATCTGCCTGTGTGTGCTTGGAAGAGATAGTGTAGGGGGAGAGCTGTTAGTGATTTCAGGGACAGATGATAGTAAGTTTGCTGGCTAGTAATCTGCTTGATACTGCTCTGTATTGGAACAAAAAAATAAATAAAAGCAGTCCTTACAAGGACTACTGTTATTGCAGCAGTCAGCAGATGAGATCAGAAGCAGGACAGCTGCCCACTGCAGCTACATACAGAGCACTGCAGTAGAAGGTAGATTACTAGCCAGCAAAGCTACCTAAGCTTAAATGTCCCTCAAACCCCTGCAGACTTCTGTCCCTCCAATAACAGAGCAGTATCAACACGATTACTAGCCAGCAAACTTTCAACTGTCCCTGAAATCACTAACAGGCAGCAGCTCTCTCCCTACACTATCTCTTCAGCACACACAGGCAGAGTGAAAAAAACGCTGCAGGGCTTCGGTTTTTATAGGGAAGGGGAGTGGTCCAGGGGAGAGCTTCCTGATTGGCTGCCATGTACCTGCTGGTCTGGGGTGAGAGGGCAAAAAAAAGCGCCAACAATGGCGAACCCAAAATGGCGAACGTCGCGCGACGTTCGCGAACTTCCGGCGAGCGCGAACACCCGATGTTCGCGCGAACAAGTTCGCCGGCGAACAGTTCGCGCCATCTCTAGTTATAATTAAAAGGGTTGTTCACTTTTGAGTTAACTTTTACAGGCCCATTAACTTAGCTCGAGTGAAGGAATAGAATAAAAAAAACTTCGAATTGCGAATGATTTTTTTGGCTACTTCGACCATCAACTACGACTTCGACTTCCAATTGAACGATTCAAACTAAAAATCGGCTATTCGACCATTCTATAGTCGAAGTACTGTCTCTTTAAAAAAAACTTTGACCCCCTACTTCGCACCTAAAACCTACCGAGGTGCCATGTTAGCCTATGGGGAAGGTCCCCATAGGCTTTCTATCAATTTTTAGGTCGAAGAAAAATCGTTTGATCGATGGATTAAAATCCTTGATCGATCCTAGTTCGATCAAACTATTTGCGGTAAATCCTTCGACTTAGATATTCGAAGTCGAAGGATTTACATTCGGCAGTCGAATATCAAGGGTTAATTAACCCTCGATATTCATCCCTATGTAAATCTGCCCCTTGTGATGTAAAGAGTGATATTTTGTGACAAATCGCACCTGGTTTTCATTCTTTATTATTTCTGGTTTTTGACTTATTTAGCTTTTTATTCAGCAATCTGGTTGCTAAGGTCCAAATGATGCTAGCCACCATGCATTGACTTTAATAAGAGACTGGAGTATGAACAGAAGAGGGCCTGCATTGAAAGATGAGTAATAAAAAGTAGTAATAACAATGAATGTGTAGCCTTACAGAGCATTTGTTTTTTAGATGGGTGTTGGTGAACCCCATTTGAAAGCTGGAAAGAGTCAAAAGGAGGCAAATAACTTAAAAAACTATAAAAAATAAATAAATAATGAAGGCCAATCAGGACGTTACTTAGAATTGATCATTCTATAACATACTAAAAGTTTACTTAAAGGTGAACCACCCCGTTATAAAGTTGTATTCAGACAGCTGGGATAGAAAATCCATGGAAAACCCTGCATTAGCACTATGCCTTTGATTTGATGTACTGACTTTCTTCTTTAGAATGGGTTTCGTAACCACGTGATAGAAGCCAAAAACCTTAGTGCCAAGGACATTTTAACAAAATTGTTGGACCTACATGTGGCCATATATGGAGGTGAAACAATAGTAAAAACTGGGCTATACTGTATACAACAACCAGACACTACAATGCAGTCAGACGTTTGAGATATCACATGCCCTGACATATAGCCTAAGCATTAGATATCTCATCAGATATTGTAACCTTGTTTCTTGTTTTACCCCTAAATATTATATTCCTAATCTTCCATAGTGGGAAATAGAAATTGAGCCCTAGGGCCCATGTATCAATATAAATAACATCATGTATATATATATATATATATATATATATATATATATATATATATATATATATATATATATATATATATATATATATATATATATATATATATATATATATATATATATATATATATATATATATTTATATATATATAGGTTAGTTTTCAGAACATCTGACTCTTCTTGTTATAGCCAGTCACTGAAATGCATAATAATAAAAATAATACAGGTATGGGATCCGTTATCCGGAAACCCGTTATCCAGAAAGATCCGAATTACGGAAAGGCTGTCGCCCATAGACTCCATTTTAACCAAATAATCCACATTTTTAAAAATGATTTCCTTTTTCTTTGTAATAACAAAAACAATACCTTGTACTTGATTCAAACTGAGATATAATTAATCCTTACCCTGGAAAGAGCTGAGAGAATCAGTTAATAGCATCGTTTCAGGGCTGGAGTCGGGCTGTTGCTGGTTACTGGTATGCTCAGGACTAGGGATGTAGCGAACGTCGGAAAAAAAGTTCGCGAACATATTCGCGAACTTGCGCAAAAATGCGAGCGGTTCGCGAACGGTTCGCGAACCCCATAGACTTCAATGGGAAGGCGAACTTTAACATCTAAAAAAGACATTTCTGGCCAGAAAAATGATTTTAAAGTTGTTTAAAGGGTGCAACGACCTGGACAGTGGCATGCCAGAGGGGGATCAAGGGCAAAAATGTATCTGAAAAATCTGCCTGTGTGTGCTTGGAAGAGATAGTGTAGGGGGAGAGCTGTTAGTGATTTCAGGGACAGATGATAGTAAGTTTGCTGGCTAGTAATCTGCTTGATACTGCTCTGTATTGGAACAAAAAAATAAATAAAAGCAGTCCTTACAAGGACTACTGTTATTGCAGCAGTCAGCAGATGAGATCAGAAGCAGGACAGCTGCCCACTGCAGCTACATACAGAGCACTGCAGTAGAAGGTAGATTACTAGCCAGCAAAGCTACCTAAGCTTAAATGTCCCTCAAACCCCTGCAGACTTCTGTCCCTCCAATAACAGAGCAGTATCAACACGATTACTAGCCAGCAAACTTTCAACTGTCCCTGAAATCACTAACAGGCAGCAGCTCTCTCCCTACACTATCTCTTCAGCACACACAGGCAGAGTGAAAAAACGCTGCAGGGCTTCGGTTTTTATAGGGAAGGGGAGTGGTCCAGGGGAGAGCTTCCTGATTGGCTGCCATGTACCTGCTGGTCTGGGGTGAGAGGGCAAAAAAAAGCGCCAACAATGGCGAACCCAAAATGGCGAACGTCGCGCGACGTTCGCGAACTTCCGGCGAGCGCGAACACCCGATGTTCGCGCGAACAAGTTCGCCGGCGAACAGTTCGCGCCATCTCTACTCAGGACAAGGTGCATGTATCTTTAATGAGGTTAATCCTCAGTGTTCAGGGATTGAAGTTAACCTTACACAATATTGCAGGACTGAATTATAGAGTACTTTGGTAAGTAGAGGTAGATAGGTGTGGAAGTACACTTGGGGGCTAAATAAATAATAATACATAAATATATAAAAAAAATAATAATAAGATTAGAAAATTAAACCGTCACTTTTCTTAGTACTTATGGTATCAGAGTTGACCAGGAGGTGGTGCTATTATTTCATTATGATAGCAGTGTGAAAACGTGCAAGAAGGTAATTACTGTATATTGCAAAACTGCTCAGACTATCAGACTAATTTTATATTTTCTTTACTCAGATGTTCCTTTGTATTTTACTCTGGAGGTTTTTTAATTGTCATGATTTAAAAAAAGAAAAAAAAAAAAAAAAGAAAAAGGACTCAAAATACAGACACTTTTTTGGCTTAATTTCTGTGCCTGAAACTTGCTGCAGGGATTGAAGTCACGAAGATCAATAAACATCATTTCTGGAATTGCTTTTAGGATTGTAATCGTATTGCTTCCGTCACAAACAAAAAGAAATAAAAACGAATACTTGGAAAAATATTTATTTACTCAAAATTATTATCGATATACATAATAAAATAATTGCAATTCCATTGCGTTTTTGCCCTACAGTCAGTTCTTACCAAAGTCATATTAATAAATACAGAATTTTAAGCAATTTAAATATATTTGATAAGAAAAATGTTAATAAATAAATATAGGAAATAAATTAATGAGATACAGGGCAGTGGCGTAACTACATATTACTGGGCCCCACAGCAAATTATTTTTCAGGCCCCCAAAATGTCTAGAGGTTGACTCGTTTTACCAATATTTATTGAAATTCTATATATGAATTATGGCCTCATTGGGCCCCTATACTTCCTGGCCCCTCCTGCAGCCGCAGGGTCTGCTTCCTTTGTAGTTACGCCATTGGTACAGGATTTAATCAATATTTTCTGTCTTTCTCAGATGTGCTTTTGTTAATTTATGCAGGGATGCAAGGAAATGAATGGGTTCCACTTCTGGGAGATGATCTTCAGTCTTGCAGTTCTGGGAACAAAAAAGACATTTACACATGAAATACAAAGAACCACTTATACATTTCATGATTTCATGATTTTTTTTTTTTAGTGCAGCCAACTTTTTTTTTATTTCATTTTTTAAAGAATGCTCAGAAATATGTCAGTAGCAGAATATATATATATTTTGAATTAGACATTGGATGTAAACATTAAATAAACCCAATAGGCTGGTTTTGCTTCCAATAAGAATTAATTATATCTTAGTTGGGATCCAGTACAAGGTATTGTTTTATTATTACATTATTAAATGATAACATTTGGATTATTTGGATAAAATGAAGTCTATGGCCTTTCTGTAATTTGGAGCTTTTCCGGATAGCGGCTTTCCAGATAATGGATCCCATACCTGTACATAGCAGATTGAGAAAGAGGAAATTTTGACTTTTCAGTTGCTTTCTATGTTTTCATTTTTTATGTTTTAAACACCTATTTTTTTTTTTTTTTTTTAAATGGTCTTTCTTAAAATCTTTTAAAATGAGTTAGAATTTCATTCTCTTCTCCCGTGTTTTACTGTCTGGTTGCTGACTCTCTAAACTATTTGATATCTTGGTTGCTGCTACTATGAAACATGCTCCCCGACTTTACCAAGCAACTATTACAAGAAAAATGACTATTACAATATTTTTTATCAAAATTACAAACCATAATTTGATGTTCCAGATTCAATTCAGTGAGAAAAGGGTTTATTACGTGAAAAGTTATGGTTGAAACTTTGGGATGCAATTCAAAAAAAACTTATCTCATGGTTTATCACGTGAATATTCTACTGAGGTCTACAAGAAAAAACTAGAACTGAAATAAGAGCAAAGTTTTTTTCCCCTCAAATTGAATCTTGTCCATGAGTTTTCACATATAAACCATGAGATAACTTTTTCTCACTGAATTGAATCATACCCAATATCCCTAATACCGATGTACAGAAATAAAATAACTCTATCATTACTGGAATTTTGGTTAACATGCAGGTCACTTCATTTAAACTCTTCATGAAAAAATGCACTGATGGATAAAGGTGGCAATGCTACTTGTGGCTCATGCCTTCCCAGCCAGCCCCATTAAAGGGGAACTATCATGAACATCAGTGGCGTAACTAGTTGTTACTGGGCCCCATAGCAAATTCAATTTAGGGCCCCAAAATATTTATAAGTTGGTCTAGTTTACCAAGATATATTAAAATTGCTAATTAATTAGGGTCTCACTGGGCCCCCTACACTCCTGGGCCCCCCTGCAACCGCAGGGTCTGCTTCCTCTATAGTTACGCCCCTGATGAACATGTAATATAAGCTCCGTCATACTGATATAAGAAACTTTCTAAATACAATCAATTAAATATTCTTTCTGAAATAATCAAGTTTATCTTCACTATTCCTATCTCAGCATCAGTTTCTCCTCATTCTCTCATCATGCAGGAGTTGAGTGTCAGAAGAATAATCCAATATATCTTATAAGGGGGCTTCTTTTGCCTAGAAGATGTATTAGAACTCACTCTAGTAAAATCACCAGACATCATGTCTCTCTACATGCAGAATTTGTGCAAAAGGCAGTTATTTTATTAGATTTTGTTTGTACTGGTATCAGTTAATTGAGTGAGATCTGCTATGGAAGGGAGCCCCTCTATAAGATATATTGGATCATTCATCTGACACCCAACTGCTGCATGAAGACAGAATAATGAGGAATAGTGAAGATAAACTTGATTTTTTTTCAGAAACAATGCAGAATATTTAATTGATTGCATTTAGAAAGTTTCTTACTTCAATATGAGGAAGCTTATATTACATTTTCATTTTTGCTATAGTTCCCCTTTAATATCGGTCAAAAAATTGGACAGAAATATATTAGACAGCTGAGAAAATCCTATTCCATTCCTATGCCAGTCAACAGATCTGGCTAAGCCTCAATTGTAATCCTGTTCCTTGCCTAGAGGGTAAATGATTGGATTCCCCTTCTATTCCTTCACTCGAGCTAAGTAAATGTGCCCCTTAGACTGCACAGCAAGAAATGGTAAGTGTTATGACTTCCTTCAGACTTTATTACATGATCGTGACATGGTCATACATGTAAGAATTAAGCAAAACCCATGAATAGTTGCACATGTAAAGTGTATGTGGTGCTCCCTATACATTTGCAATTCTGCTTTAGTTTTGGCGCATCAGCCACAATTGTATCACATGCTTGTTCCTGGCGACTGCAATTACCCTGGAATCATGACCAAGTTGTCATAAATAAAAGTACAAGTGTTGCCTGATTATTTTTTCAAGTACATAATTCATTGAACTGTCACCCACCTACAATAGGATAATTCACATTTTACTTAGCAAGTCAGAAAGGTATTTTGAAAGGTACACACCTTCAGGCCCAGAGACCTCAAGTTCCTTGCGATTTTCTTAAAGAGAACTTCTGATGAAGAACATTTATTTTCCAGACCTTTTGCAGCTTGGCAAAAAAGCAAACTCATCTGGGGTGGCATCATTATACAAGATCCAAGGGTTGTCGGCAAAAGAAAAGAAGCATTATTATAAATTATGATCTCTCAATACTACAAGCCAAATATATTTACATGTTTGGGAAGATTATTTCTGCATATTCTGAGTGGATGACCAGTAATCCCTATCTGTATGTAACAGTAGGGGGCAGATTTATCAAAGGTCAAGGTGAATTTTCGAATGAAAACAATTTGAATTTCAAGCTATTTTTTGTGTACTTCGACTAGGGGTTATTCCAAGTTCGTTTTGAATTTTAAATTTGCCATCTAAAACCTACTGAATTGCTGTTTTAGCCTATGGGGGACCTCCTAGAACCTATTTGGAGTCAATTGGTGGACTTTGAAAAAGATCTTGGGAAACACTTTGAATTGAATTCGGCCGAATGCGCTATTAATTTGATTAGACTGATTCTAATTTGGCTGAATACGGACCTATTCGATCGAAAACTGACCTATTCGACCCCAAAAAAACGTAAAACTTCATTTCGGTTGGTCTTTTTGAATTCAAAGTTTTTTCAATTCGACCCTTGATAAATATGCCCCTATGCTGCCCCCCAGTCCCTCTGGAAGTGATTTTTTTTCACAAAATTCTGCATTCACTGACTCTGTGGCAGTGTTGTTTGTGGCCATCATTTCCAGAAGTAGCAGCATGCATCTGATCTCTACTTTCTCTTGCTTTGATAAAAAATTCTAAGGGGCCGATTCACTAAGGGTCAAATATCGAGGGTTAATAACCCTCGATATTCGACTGGGAATTAAAATCCTTCGACTTCGAATATCGAAGTCGAAGGATTTAGCGCAGATAGTACGATCGAAGGATTATTCCTTTGATCGAACGATTAAATCCTTCGAATCGTTCAATTAGAAGCATTTTAATCCAACGATCGAAGGAATATCCTTCGATCAAAAAAACTTAGGAAAGCCTATGGGGACCTTCCCCATAGGCTAACATTGAGTTCGGTAGCTTTTAGATGGCGAACTAGGGGGTCAAAGTTTTTTTTAAAGAGACAGTACTTCGATTATCGAATGGTCGAATAGTCGAACGATTTTTAGTTCGAATCCTTCGATTCAAAGTCGTAGTTGAAGGTCGAAGTAGCCCAAAAAACACTTCGAAATTCAAAGTTTTTTTACTTCAAATCCTTCATTCGAAGTTAGTGAATCGGCCCCTAAATGTAGTTCATGGGGCACCAGTGGTCTCATGTAATGCTGCATTGAGCAAGGATCAATCTGAGAAATTCAAAAGGTCACCCATTCCGATTAGAAGAAAGGAGATACTGGCTAAATATGCTTATAGTTGATCCAGGGACTAGTCCGATTGCCATTTTAGAGTGAGGAATTAATTTTCCCCTCTGAGGCAAATTGGAGAGGCTTCAAACAGGGTTTTTTTGCCTTCCTCTGGATCAACTAGCAGTTAGGCAGGTTATATATATAGACTTAAAAGGTTGACCTTTTTCAACCTTACTTACTATGTAAGTATGTTGAGACTCTCCTCACAGTCAGGAGGAGTTGGTACACTTATTAATCAGGGATACCTGCATTGAGTGGTGGAACACCATTGTGTTTAATGGCGTATTAGCGTAGCACCAGTGTAGTACTAGTTATAGTTCAGTCAGCACTCCCCAGCATCCAATTTCAGTAATAATCAGTGCTCGTGTTCCATGGTCCAATTTCCACCTCAATTGTGAATATCCAGTGTATAACACAGCTCAGCTTCAAGGAGAAAGGCCACGGGGTGCAACAGTTAAAATTTCAGGTAATAGACAGTGTACCAATTCTACGCCGGGGTGGCGATAGCGTAAAAGAGTTATTAATTAAGGAAGCGAAATGGATTCGCACTTTGGAAACTTTAGAACCCCATGGTCTTAATCGAGAATACGATTTGCACCCGATATTTAGATAATTATGTTTTTAAATATCAGATGAGTCTTGCATTTTATATTTGTTTTTAATTATATTGTCACTTTATTTCTTGCAGATTATGGATGAGTCTAGAGAAATGGTCAAAACAGTTTTGTGTGAACAAAAACAGACCCAGTTAGACACATGAGTAGAAGAATAGTTATGCAAGAAATAGATAAGTGACTCCATTTGTTCTGTAACAATGTTTGTCTTTATTGAGGATCTGTTGATACAATGTTAAAAGAAAGCCACAAGATGGCACTGTGTAAGAACCTTATAAATTGCAACAATGTGTTTCCAAACAGTATGCTTGATAAAGGGCCACGGTTTGGCCGGAAACGTTGCATGTATCGGATCAGAAGCCAAATGTTACAATAAAGGCTTTTTATTTAAATATTTCCTTGAAGCTGTGCTGTGTTATACACTGGATATTCACTAGCGTAGTACTATCACCCTTTTGAATCCTTAATGCCTTCAAAAATATGGAGCAATAAAAAAAACAGCTTGTTTTGTTTTTCCAAAGCCCAATTTATTAAGTGAAGGAGGGGGCCTGGATAGTCAATTTAATGTCTTTGGTACAATTAGCATGCCTAGTCCTGCATCATTCATTGTGCTCAGATCATCTTTATCCTCTCTCTGTCCATTATTGTTCCTTCTTATATCTTTTAAGGGATGGAAGTTCCATTTCAGAAAATTTCCGTTTCTCTAACTACGCATCAAACAGAAGCTCAAGCAACGGACCATTATACTTAAACCTGGAGCCGAGACTTCCACACTAAACAATGGAAATTTCAGTTTCAGAAATGGCAGTAATAATTTATTATCTACACTCTTAATCACCCACTAGAAATGGCTATTTATGGAAACAACATTTTTTTCTTTCTGTGAATTATATAGTGAATTGAGTACCATGGTTGAAAAAAAATACGGATATTAGAAGTCACCGAGGAGTTCCATGCCCATATAAAGGTACGAGGCTGAAGGACGAGGCTGAAGTACGAGGCTGAAGCAACTCCAAGGTGACATATTTTACTGTAGGGAGTGCATTATTTATTATAATACACATATAAGAGAAAATGCATCACTTAGCACCAATTATAACTGATTACATCACTAACCATGGTTTATAGTGATATACTGTATAATGTACAGGATATTTATATATTTGCTATACTATGACATGTTGAATACTATATGCTACTGTATATTATTACTATTGCTACTGTATATTATTATGACAAGGCGAAAAACACTGAATAGAGTAATTACCTCATTGTGTTGAAAAACATCAGGAATAAAGGAACAAGCCTCCTTAAATGAAATAAGAGATATCTATGAATATATGTGAAAACAACTTTAGTGGGAATATAAAATGATCTTTGTTACATTTAACAAATGCTCAAAGACAAGGAAAGCCATATAGATATTACTATAGGTAGGGCTAACTAGTTAGGTTTAGAATGGAAAGGATGAGAGTAGAAGAACAAGGGCAGAAAGGGGGAAGCAAATCACATTTTTAAGGGGAAGAACATTGCATGCAGCATTTTTCCCTTCTAGTCATTCATTTTAAAGTTGGTGCACAGGATAAGCCATGTCCTTCCTGTATTGGTTCTTGACCATTGAGTGCAACTTTTTCATACAAGCTGTGATTAGATATTATTTTCATGTGGTTGATACTGAGGCAAATGAAATATGAAATGGGAAATACACTACAAGCAGGAATTTATTCCACAGAAGAAGAGACATTGTTAAATACGAAGGCATGGCCTAATACTCTAAAAAATGCTTGAAAATTTTGCCTCTTAGTTTTATACTGTACTGCTTTATTGTGAGATAGAAAAGAGAAAGATAAAATGGTAGAATAGAAAAGCGATTATTAGGATACGTGACGAGCAAGGAGAAGGGTGTAAGAGAAACAAAGAGAACAAAAGAATTTGAAAGAAATACTAAGAAAATGGAAGGGAGAATAAAGTAGAGATCATAAGACCTGGAAGGGAAGGGGGAAAACGAAGTCTAGTGGGAATTAGGGAGGGTCTAGAGGAAATTCTAACAGGGAAAGGGAACGAATATTTTTGATGAAGAGACAATAAAGGTTAGGGGAGGACATAAGAAGAAAACAGACTAGAACTAAAATTAAATGAGATGATATACTTTTTAATGAATATGATGGGTTTATGTATCAATTATGGTGCCCAAGGCTCAACTGGTGAAGAGGCGGCACAGTTTTCTCATCAATTTTTGATTGGTTTGGCAGACAGATGCCCGTTATGCTCACTTTTTATACACCCTGAGTATACTTGTACTTTGTAGCATAGTAAATGTTTGTATTTATAGTTAATAAATAATACAATTTAAACCTTAATGATTAAGGGAATGGAATGTTGGAAGCAAGATGAGAGCAGTTTTGGGGGGCACTTGTGTTTAGCATAGAATGAACTCCAAATACAACCCCCTACACTTCTAGTTCAGGACTTTAACTGTTTATATCCCTACACCAGAAAAACATTTCGTATTCTAAGAAAGAATGTACCTCCTATAGACACATCAAGTTCATAGGAGGCCTTTGGTTAGGGTCCCTGCCTATGCAAATAATACAACATTTTTTTGAGACAATGTATGGATAAACGAAAAGCACTTACCATATCAGAGGCTGAAACATTGTCAATTAATGTTATAATCTCTGTTAATACAGCTGCTTGGTATGACATACCCCAGGCAATGGTAAGAAGAGACAAAAGTACTGCAGATCTCATAGCCAACATCATATTGATAGCTTGTCACAAGAAGAAGTTGACGCAATAAAGATAGCTGGAGCTTTGTGCCTGGAAACATTTTCTAGCCCTCTTTATATTAGCAGAACCTGGGGACAACAGAATCGACCTTCAGAATTGAAATGGTTAAAAATCCCAATGAATCACAAATGCAAATTTTTTTCACTGCTATTTATACACATCTAAACCACACTTTGTAAATTCTGTTGGGCAAAAAAAAAAAAAAAAAATTGCAAACGCAACACTATGTCCCCATTAGTGTTCGCTAGTTACATAGATAAGATATAGGTGTAAGCGGTGACACAGCGATTCTAAGATAAAAGAAGAAATTCTGAAATCCACATTTATTCATTAAAAGAATTATGGCTTATGAGAAATATTCGCAGCAGAAAGTTAAGTCAAATTGATCTATACAAATTTACAGACACACTATTGGGGAAAAAAGTGACAAAACAGAATTATAAGGGATAAGGTAAGGGGACTATCATCTTCTTTATTTCCCTGAGCCATACTGAACATAAGAGTAAAAGAAGTCTCATAGACCCCCTATCATAAAGTTTCCACTTAACTTTGTTGGGTCTGGGGGGTTCCAAGAGACCCCAGTGCACCTTTAATTATAACCAATCCGTGAATGATAGCTTATATTACTGAACTCTGGATGTTTAACTATTTCTAGGGGATAGAGTCATGTGTGGAGTAAATGGGTTTTGTGTACATGAAATTCATACAATACTGTCTTTTTAAATTTACCTTACCTTCAGCAGACATCCCACTGCAGGGTCAGGGCTTTCAATGTCTTTATAAATCATTGTTGGTGGTACCTCCAGCTTCGACTGGACTACTCCTATAGACCAGAAGGTCCACAGAAGGTTGAGCTCCAGGGAGGGATTGTGCTTGTTGTAACCTTTGAGGATGTGTGAAAAACAAAGTAAAGTGGTGAAGCTATGGAGACTTGCATGTGAATACAATCATTCTTGAGTTCAAAAACCCTATGGAGCTTTTGCGTATTCCAAATTACCTGTAGTTTCTTTTTTGTACAAAAATGATCTTTTGTGCATAGTTAAAAAAAATGTGTGCATAGAGAAGAGGGTGGGTCAGAATACGTATATTCATTGACCTCCCAGTCAATGAAATGGAAAAAGATACCGGCACACAAGGCATTCGAGTTGCAGGGAACACCCTTGCTTTATTAATGTGCGGAAATGCAACATTTCGGGACACGCCCCTATGTCAAGCATGTGAGAGGCTTAGTGTGGAAAATACAAATTGGGTGATCAATTAACAAATTACAATAGCAGTATTCAGGAATACAAAATTGACATAATGCGTGAGAAGCATTAAATCCCCCAAAGTGAGTCTATTCCAGTGTCCGAACATTTTTTTGTACCAATTAAACAATATAGTCTATGACATTGCAGCCAATCAAAAAATATTTTAAAAAAATGAATAAACGAAAAACAGCCCAAAAAAATACAAAGTCCAAAATTGAAAAAATGACCTAAAGGAAAACACCACTTAATGAGTTGAAATAAAATAACAAAAGTAACTACCAAAGGTAGGAAATAAAAAAATGGCAACATTAATAGAAAGTTACAAAGTATCACACTACCCTTACATTAAAGGCAGAGACACATGGTCAGATTCGGGAAGATTAGTCACCCAGCGACAAATCTCCTCTTCTTCTGGGCGACTAATCTCCCTGAACTGCCTTCCCCTGGCTAGAATGAAAATCGATGGCTGGAGCGCTTCATTTTCCGAAACTTCAGGCTGATTCGGAAAACGAATCGCTCCGAGTGCCATCCTGCGGACGATTTTACCTGTCCTTGAGCAGATATCAGTATGGTTTCTTATCTGTTAAAAGAGTGAAAAAAACAACAAAGTTAGCTGAACAGATAATTCATAAGAAGCAAGACAGATTGTACTCTTCATTAAGGCCCTTAGGGCTTTTTGTTTGAAGTAGACAAATCCAAAAACACTCCCTCTGGAGTAGTTGACTTTTTTTTGTCCTGTCCCTGGTGTACTGACACTTTTTCAAGTATTTGCCAACGAAGCTCATCCACCCGGTGCCCCTGTGTGTAGAAGTGTCGGGCTTATAAATATTCTTTTTTAGGTTTTTCATTTCCGTTATTACATGTGGGGTCCAATGTTGTTACTGGTGGTTTGTAATTCTGTATTGTGGACATATGTTCAGGTCTAGATGTTTGTCCAACGTACTGTATGCCAAACCGCAGGGACATTTGAGAAGAACCCTTTAAAGAAATATGTGTTTGGAACCTTGCTGTGGGTGTGTGATCGTGTTATCTGGGATTATCCCATTACTATGACCACAATTCCTGCAAGGAAAAGTACCAATGTAATTGAAACTGGTAGGGACATGACAACCTAGACCATTTTTGGATTTGAGTTTAAAGGAGAATTCAACCATAAAGTAAAAAAAAACCTCCCCCCAGCCTAGCTGCTTCCCCGGCCAAATGTCCCTAACTCTTTACTTACCCCTCGGTGCAGATTCTGTCCAGCGGAGTTCACGGCAGCCATCTTCCGGCTCTTCAGTAATAAAGGTGGCCATACACGGGCAGATAAAGCTGCCAATATCGGTCGTTTAGACCAATTTGACAGTTTATCTGCCCGTGTACAGGGACTTCCGAATTGATATCTGGCCACGATATCGATCGGGAAGGTTTTATTTTTAACCGACCGACCCTTCGGAGCCCCTTGGCATATCGTAATTCGATTGTTCGGCCATACGGCCGAACGTTCGAATTACCCCCGATATAGCCATGCTGTTAGTGGCATATCGGGGAAAGATCTGCTCGTTTGGCGATGTCGCCAAACAAGCGAATCTTTGAGTCTATGGCCAGCTATAATCGGAATGAGAGCAGAGATTCTGCAATGTCTGTCACTTTTATCGCATGCGCAGTTGTTGAAAACCGGGAAAATGCTAGAACTGCACATGCGCCAATACGGCGCTTACTACCCAAAGATTACCGAAGATAAGAAGATGGCGCCCTGGACAGAATCTGCACAGAGGGGTAAGTAAAGAGTTAAGGTGGCCATACATGGAGAGAACTGCTCGTTTGGTGATGTCGCCAAACGAGCGGATCTCCCTCCGATATGCCCACCTTGAGGTGGGCAATATCGGGCTGATCCGATCGTGGGCCCTAGGGCCCAACGATCGGATCCTAGCGAACGGGCGGTTGGATCGCGGGACCGCATCAACGAACAGATGCGGCCGCGATCCGACAGGATTTTTAGTCCCATCCGATCGAGAAGTCGGCCAGATCTCGATCGGGGAAGCCCGTCGGGGGCCACCATACACGGCCCAATAAGCTGCCGACTGTCAGCAGCTTTTATTGGCCCGTGTATGGCCATCTTTAGGGGCATTTGCCCGGGGTAACACATGCTGGGGGGGAGGAGGGAGGGGGTTTATGTAGGGTAGGGGATTTCTTACTTTATGTTTAAATTCTCCTTTAATAAGGTCACCAATGTTCTTACCCCGTCTATAAGAAAAGTGTGGTGGTGTTTGGATCAAATGTCATATTTGGAAGCACTGCTTAAAAGAGCCCAATATTTCATTATGATGTTACGAATAGCTTTAGAGTTACAATCAAACGAAGAAATAAAGGGAATTCTTTGTGACCTGTTGACATTCACACTCCTTCCTAGGGATAGCACATACACTCTGTCAGCTTCAAGACTGGCTCTATCATAGCCTTTCTCCAAAAATGTGTTAAGCATATCGGCGGACTCCTTATCATATAATTCATCATTTGAAGTAATACGTCCGACACGTAATAACTGACTTTTAGGGAGACCTTTACAAAGCCCTGGGGGATGATGTGAGGTTGGTCTCAATAAATTATTCCTGTCAGTAGGTTTAGTATAGACAGAAGTGAAAAATGAAGTGTCCATAAAAGTAATATTGACATCTTGGAAATGTATTTCAGTGTGACTGGTCTGCAGTGTACATTTAATGGTAGAGTGTACCCTATTTAAATACATCAGAAACTCAAGCTCTTTCCTTGTACCTGTCCAAATGGGAGCAGGACCTTTATGGTTGTTAGATGGCCTCGCTAATGATAAAGTTATGTTGTAAGTTGTGTTGCCCATTTTTTGTTCACTTTCGGCAGGAATCTTGTTATAGTTCTGCCATTCTAATTTAACCAGCAACTGTATGTCAGCTTTAAGAGGTTTTTACTTCATGGCTAGCCTTGGCATATGCTGTGGGACGGCTTGTTTTCCCACAATGTTCTGGAAAGGTACAATATCAGTAAAGTATGTGAAAGGGGAGATATTGGGGGAAAATCACAAATGTGGTGATATCAAGACAAAATAAAAGTGTAGATTAAAATGTCAGATTTCCCACCAAATTCACAAACCTCTTCAGTTGTGTAAATTTGTCAGTTTTCAGATTTTGTCTTTCGCACAACATTTTAATGACATTTTTTTGGTCAGTCAGCCATCAGATTGGAATTTTCAGGGGAGGGGGTTTATTTTACCTTAAAAAACTATACATCATTTTTTTCAGGATAACCTGGGCTTTCTAAATTGCCTACACGTTTGTGTAATTCCACTTCTGTAACAAGATATAAGGGTGGAAATACAAGAAATGCTATTTTGCATAATATAGGGATATGTATCAGAAATAGTTTTTATTATCTTAGGTCAAGTGTCTAATTGCTGCTAAAACTAAAAAAATTAAAAAGGAGAAAAAGGACCTTTGGTCTCTTTTTTATTACCAACACCCACTTAACAGCAATTATCAGTGGTACTCTGATATAAAATCTCTTAAAGGGATACTGTCATGGGAAATTCTTTTTTTCCCAAAATGAATCAGTTAATAGTGCTGCTCCAACAGAATTCTGCACTGAAATCCATTTATTGGCAATTTCTCAGCTGCCCCAAGTAATGTGACTTGTGCCCTGATAAACTTCAATCACTCTTTACTGCTGTACTGCAAGTTGGAGTGATATCACCCCCCTCCCCTTTTCCCCCAGCAGCCAAACAAAAGAACATTGAGAAGGTAACCAGATAGCAGCTCCCTAACACAAGATAACAGCTGCCTGGTAGATCTAAGAACAACACTCAATAGTAAAAACCCATGTCTCACTGAGACACATTCAGTTACATTGAGAAGGAAAAACAGCAGCCTGCCAGAAAGCATTTCTCTCCTAAAGTACAGGCACAAGTCACATGACCAGGGGCAGCTTGGAAATTGACAAAATGTCTAGCCCCATGTCAGATTTTAAAATTGAATATAAAAAAATCTGTTTGCTTTTTTGAGAAATGGATTTCAGCGCAGAATTCTGCTGGAGCAGCACTATTAACTGATTCATTTTGAAATTTTTTTTTTCTCATGACAGTATCCCTTTAAGGACCCGTTTATCAAGCCCAAGTATTGGTTTGTCACTTATCAATTAGTCCGATGAACTCTTAAGTGATTATAAGGGTCAGTCCACTCGAGCAGATTTGGGGAGATTAGTCGCCTCACGAGGTGACTTCGGGCAATTTCGGAAAACAAAGATAAAACTTGTAAAATAATGCAATTGTGAGTTAAAAACTTTTTACATATCAAATTGTATTAAATATAAAATGTTTTGTTCAATCAGTGTTTTACTTATTTTGTTAATGAGGATTTCACACCTATAGGGTTAGACAAAAACTTGTGCCCTGACTATAAAATGCTAATCCCTATCAATATGATAATGATTCCCCAATGGGGCACCTACAAGACTTGTGAAATGTAGATTGGCTGAACCAAAGCAGAGCAAGTTATCTTAGAATTGATCTGACACACGGGGAAGAATTAAACTGAGCTTTACTCCATTTTTAAAATGTCTGAAGAAAATGGCATTTGAAATGTTGTTTTTGCATCAATTTTATGTCGTTTGAAAGACAAATTCAGAAAGTGTCTTTCGTTCACTAAAATATCAAAAGTGGCGGTTGAGTCAGAATTTTGGCAGATTTCTGTTTGTGAATATGGAAAAAGTATTTTACACCAGTTTACCACCACTTTTACTCCAGAAATGCTTTATGGCAGTTAAACCACTGCTTCTTCCCCTCTTGTTGCTCTGTGATTTTTTTTTTTTCATATTTTCCCTTAAAGGGATACTGTCATGGGAAAAAAGTTTTTTTTCTCTCAAAACACATCAGTTAATAGTGCCGCTCCAGCAGAATTCTGCACTGAAATCTGTTTCTCAAAAGAGCAAACAGATTTTTTTATATTTAATTTTGAAATCTGACATGGGGCTAGACATTTTGTCACTTTCCCTGCTGACCCCAGTCATGTGACTTGTGCTCTGATAAACTTCAGTCACTCTTTACTGCTGTGCTGCAAGTTGGCGTGATATCACCAACAATGGGAAGGTAACGAGATAGTAGCTCCTTAACACAAGATAACAGCTCCCTGGTAGATCTAAGAACAGCACTCAACAGTAAAATCCAGGTCCCACTGAGGCACATTCAGTTACAGTAGGAGAAACAACAGCCTGCCAGAAAGCAGTTACATCCTAAAGTGCTGGCTCTTTCTGAAAGCACATGACCAGGCAAAATGACCAGACATGGCTGCCTACACACCAATATTACAACTAAAAAAAAAAATACACTTGCGGGTTCAGGAATTAAATTTTATATTGTAGAGTGAATTAAATAGTGTAATTTGGAAATAAAAAATACATCCTAAAAATCATGACAGAATCCCTTTAAATATTTACTGCCGTTCTTATTATTTTCTACTTTCTTGCCATTGCATTTTGGTTGCCATAAGTATTTGAACCACTACCGGTTTATATGGTTTGGTAATGTTTAGCCTGGCAAGGGATGGCTTTTATAGCAGTTGTAATTGGTGTCAGTTGGTTTGAAAAGCTCTCGGTTAAAGGGGCTGTTGTTCACTTTTGAGTTAACTTTTAGTATGATGTAGAGAGTGATATTCTGAGACAATTTGCAATTGGTTTTCATTTTTATAGTCTTGGAGTTATTTAGCTTTTATTCAGTTCTCCAGTTTGCAATTTCAGCAATCTCGTTGCTAGGGTCCAAATTACCCTAACAACCATGCTCTGATTTCAATCAGAGACTGGGCTATGAATAGGAGAGACCTGAATAGAATAAAAAAATAGCAATAACAATAAATGTGCACAAAAAAACCCCCTACATTACAAGAATGCAAAAAAAATATATAGCGAAAGTATATGAAGGCCACCAGTAGGTAAGAAGGTCTCCAGTTTTCTGCTAAAGGGGAAGAATTGGGGTGATAAAATCACAATTGAGACTGGGAAACCAGCTACAATAACCTGATAAGAATCAGCTAAATAATTACAGTTCTGTGTCATTTTTAGCCATGAATGTGTTTCGGTGGTTTTATATCCATTGCTGAAGGTGATTATCTCTATGTTCTGGACTTCTGACTTTTTAATCGCTTCGGGTAAAGGTTTTTTTTGTCTTTTCAATTTCACTCACATCTATGACCAATGTGGTTGCCAAACTTTCTATGAGTTCATTTAATGAGAGTACTGCAGTACATTTAGGCAGCCAGATCATTTCCAAAAATACAAATGAGACACGCGGGGTCACGGGGAGTCCAGATAAAGCAGCTGAGTGTCAGGGACTTGCCTCAGTTCTCAAGGCACCATTATATCACAATTAAAGGGGAACTCTGGCTTTCAAGCCAAAATCTGATAAACTCCTAATATATCCATCACAGTTACCAGTTTCTTCAAAAAGTATGAATTAATGACATTTTCTATGCTGAAATCCAGCTGGTTAACAGTTCTTCTGCATTATTTGAAATCCTGGCAGGGAAGGAGGGACTAAACACTGATGTTACAAATAGGTAACAACTTCTCCACAGCTTACAGACAACATGCAGGAACTACATAACCCACAATGCATTGCACTGTGATGTTCCTTAGCTTATTGAAATCACGTGTGCAGGGAATTGTGGGGTTTGGAGGATGCAGGCTAAGGACAGCTGGCTGTTGATACAAAGTAACAGTAGTCAGCCAGCTCAGCAAAGTAGTCAGATAGATCAGCAGGAGAGCAGGGGGCTAGGCTTAGGGAACTGTCAGAAACCATTAAAAAATCATGAAAAGTCTGCATCATTTTTAATTGATGTATATTGCAAAGTTGCTTGAAATTATGTTTACTTTTCAAAAAGCTTAAGTTATGTTTTTTTGGAGTTCCACCTTTAAACACATTGTCCCAATACTCTTGATTCATAAAATTCAAAAAATGATTCAATCAGCATAATAATAAAAGCTAGTACATACGGTACTAACTTTTATTATTATTATGCTGATTGAATATATTTTTGAATTTTATGAATGAAGAGTATTGGGACAATTTGTTTAAAGCCAGAAAATTCATCATCATTTTATCACCTCTGCACTACCTTTACAGCATAAGTAGCTGGCCGCAGACACTGTAGCTGCAGGGGTCAATTAAAGGCATACTGTCATGGGAAAACATGTTTTTTTTCAAAATACATCAGTTAATAGTGCTGCTCCAGCAGAATTCTGCACTGAAATCCATTTCTCAAAAGAGCAAACAGATTTTTTTATATTCAATTTTGAAATCTGACATGGGGCTAGACATATTGTCAGTTTCCCAGCTTTAAGGACATGGGAAGAATGTAGAAGTGGGGGAAAAATAAATAAATTGTGGTCACAACTCCAGGGGTGGGGCATGAAACAAATTATTGCTGTGTGCTGGGGGGAGGGGCTTCAAGTTACACCCCATATCCTGATTATTCAGGTGTTTTCTTACCTTTACCATGATAAACTCTTGCTGGCAGGGCCCCCTGCATCCCGTAATCCTAGCTTGTATATATTTAAACCTCCTATCCTGTACTGTAGGAGTCACTTTTGTGCAAAGCTGCAGAACTTATATGTGCTTTATTTTAGGGTGTCATAGATAAACAAAGGTGCCTCAGGCAATACAGAAAACCTAGGTCCTCCAGTCTGGGGGAAAAAACTGTGCTTTTCTCAATATTCACGTTTATTGGGGTTTATACCAATGCCAAGAGACTTTGTTGAGACATTCTAGATCTATGTTGGGCAATTGGAGACATCATCGTTCTGCCAGCAGACAGCATACTGTGCAACCTTGATTTTCAGTCCCCTGATTTTAAGTTTTCCCGTATTTTACATTTTTATTTTGTGGTCCCACCAATTTATAATGCATTTCAATGGGTGCATTTCCCTGATTTTAAGTAATGTTTTCCCCGGATTTAACATCAACATTTTGTCCTGATGTTCCCAAAAACGGTTCCCCTGAATTTTATTATTTGTGGAATAAAGAGGTTTAAAATACTAACCAGATGTATATTTTGCCATGGTTCTGTCTGTAAATGGTCCATTCCAATTAGTCTGCCCCTTATATAGTCAATTATTGCTTTAGGTTGTGTATGTGACTGACAGAGAGTGTTGCACGTGTCCCCCCCCCCCATAGTCTAACATTAACACTGCAACACTGCCTTGTTATTAACACATAAAATAAATAAATATTGTATCTCAAAGTAAAACGACTCCTGTGCTTATCCTTTCAGTACTTGAAGAAAAAGTAACTTTAACACATTTCCCTGATTTTACATTTTTCCAGATTTGACATCATTTTTTTCTGGTCCCCTGAAAAACATAAAATGGGAGTTCTACTGTATTTTAACAGAGCAAATTATTTAATTATTTTATTACATAAGCCTATTGAGGGGCAGATTTATCAAGGGTCGAATTTCGAATTGAAAAAACTTCGAAATTCTAATTCAAAAGGACCAAACGAAATTAAGTAAAAGTTTTTTTTTGGGTAGAATAGGTCCGTTTTCGATCGAATAGGTCCGTATTTGGCGAAATTCAAATCGAAGGAAAAGCGCAAGTTTTTCCCAATCAAAACTTTGATTTTTCAAAGTCCACCAATTGACTCCAAATAGGTTGTAGGAGGTCCCCCATAGGCTAAAACAGCAATTCGGCAGCTTTTAGATGGCAAGTGGTCAAAGTCAAATTTTTAAAGAGACAGTAAATAATACATTTTTTGCAAATTCTAATCGAATTTGGACCATTCCCTAGTTGAAGTACACACAAATAGCTCGAATTTGGAATTTTTTCAGTTTGAAAATTCACCTCGAAACCTTTGATAAATCTGCCCGTAACAGTCTGACACAACTTTCCATTTAAAAGTGTTTTTTTGAGCAGTAAGTAGGAACTGCCACTGATATTAGCATGCACTCAGATTCTTGTGACTCTTACATAATCCTTTTTTTTCTTTGCAAAAATGTATTTAGCAGCATATAAAAACGTGGTTAGAATGTGATTCCACTGAACAATTCCAGTGAAGGATTATGCTGTGCTGACTGTGCAGTTTCGGCACACTCATCTGTTATTTTTAAACATTTAATAATGACACCACTCGGGCGACTTGTTTCGTCGTCCCTTTATGTTTCCTCTTTTTGGCAGAATTCCCTGTAAAAGTAAGAAGCCAAATGGAAAAAAAAAATTCTTATGCTTGTTTTTAGATTTGCAAAACTAGTTATGCCAATCACATGTGATAAAAGCTCCCTAAGATGTGGGTTCAGAGTGCTGCACCCAGGCCATTGAAAAATTGAGGTGAAATTTAGAAATTTATAGAAATCTTTAGAAATTTATAGAGTTCACCTGAAGCGGGAAAAAAAAAGTATTGTTGGAGGCTCACCATTATAGGGTATAGAGGTATTTTTCAATTCAAATAAACTCACATTTTTAGCAAACTTGAGTGCTTTGAATTTATATTGTACTCATGATTTTCAATCACTTAAATTAACAAACAAGCAAGATTTTAACAGTAGTCCAGTGTTGGACTGTTATGCAAATTTATACAGCTTAGGGTGTAAGTAGTGCTTTACAAATAATTGATGGCGACACCATCTAAACCGTTTTTAGACTAAGGTAAGAAAATTTAATTAAACCAAACCTAACAACGCTCAGCAAATATTAAGTACTAATCAATAAAAGTACTGTTGATATGTGGGAACAGTTAGATAATTGTTAACATAATTTATGTGGAATTAACGATTACAGTACAAGTTATAATTGTAACAATTAGGGATGCACCAAATCCACTATTTTGGATTCGGTGGAACCCCCGAATCCTCCGTGAAAGATCGGCCGAATACCGAACCGTATCCTAATTTACATATGCAAATTAGGGATGGGAAGTGGAAACTTTTTTACTTCCTTGTTTTGTGCCAAAAAGTCACACGATTTCTCTCCCCGCCCCTAATTTGCATATGCAAATTAGGATTCGGATAGGCTGAATCCCCTACCGAATCCTGGATTCGGTGCATCCCTAGTAACAATCAAAGAGAACGGGATTTGCAACTGGAGTCAATTAAGTCCCAATATATAGATCAAATGTCAATAAAAGCTTGCTTAATACGGGGTTCAGTAGTCTTTATCCTTATCGCTTCTTGCCAGCAGAGGTGAGTTAGGAGAGACAAAATACAGTATCTTTTATTGACGGAGTAGATAACCAGTTGAAGAATAAATTTTTTTTTAGTAGCTGCTGTAAACAAAGTAATAACGCTGTAGGGTAATTTACTATGGGATTTTGGGTATCTCTTCGATGTCGGTCTTGGGTAATGTAAGTGGAGTAATGCCATATCAGGACTTAATTTGATATGGTATTTAAAGGAAAACCAAACCCTTAATTATAAAAACCCTTACCCTACATAGACCCCCCTCCCAGCCTAGGTGTTACCCCTGGTAAATGCCCCTACCTTTTAACTTACCCCTCGGTGCAGATTCTGTGCAGTGGAGTTCACGGGTGCAATCTTCTTCTCTTCGGTAATCTTCGGGAAGAGAGCGGCGTATTGGTGCAATCCCATGGGTCGCGACAACTGCGCATGCGCCGAAAGTGACGGAAATTGCTGAACGCTCTGGAAGAAGACCCCCAAGGTTACTAAAGAGAAGAAGATGGCGCCTGTGAACTCCACTGCACAGAATCTGTACCAAGGGGTAAGTAAAGAGGTAGGGGCATTTACCGGGGGTAACAGCTAGGCTGGGGGAGCAGGGTCTATGTAGGGTAGGGGTTTTTATAATTAAGGGTTTGTTTCTCCTTTTAAGATTTAGAACATTTTCCAAGGCAAACCAAACTTTACGAACGTCAGGGCAACAAGTCAATATTTATTTGGGACAATGGACATTTAGGACAAAACGACTGTGAACTTGAACCTGTTGTGTTTTTGTACATTTTGCCATAGCCTAAATGGACCAGTTTAAAATGTTGAACTGTCCAATTTTAAGATACAAAATTCCTGTTATATTTACAAATGGAACATGAAAGTTGGATGGGTATGATTTCTGTTCATAAATATCCGGACCACTTATCCGCCACTATTTGGAGGGAATGTTTTTGCTTACTAACTGGGGAACATAGTTTTTGAGAAATGAGATCTATTCTCAGTAGATTGGGATTCTCCTTGAATTCATTTTTTGCATCAGATAACCAGTGTTTCTGGAGGGCAAACAACTCTCTGTTAGGGACTCCAAGCAAACCACTCTTGATAAATATATGTCGGGTTTCTCAAGCGAGAGTCAGAGATATATATATATATATATATATATATATAAATATATATATATATATATACTGTCGGTTCAGTGAACGCACTCCTTCCGGATTTATTTCAATCGATGGTGGTGCGTTGGTCAAAGTGTAATACAATCCAGTAAGCAGGATCCGCACTCATTCATATTCAGTGAAATAAAAGTGTCTTTATTCACAGGCTCATTTCCAACGTTTCGGTCCTCTCTGGGATCCTTGAAAAAGGTCCCAGAGAGGACCGAAACGTTGGAAATGAACCTGTGAATAAAGACACTTTTATTTCACTGAATATGAATGAGTGCGGGTCCTGCTTACTGGATTATATATATATATATATATATATATATATATACATTAATATTCATTAATTCTCACTTGTAAACATTTCTTTTGTAACCTGAGAAAGAGCCTAATTCGTTGAGTAATTTTAAAATCTCCACCAATGAGTCGTTGACGTGGCTTTGAAACAAACCTGGTTTTAGGACACCGGATACTAAATACTTTATCAATGTGCTACAAGTATTGAGGAGGCAATCTGCCCCATTTCACTTCCCCGAAAAATTTGTGAAAGTGCTGAAATTAGAAAAAGGAAAGAACCCACAGTACTGGTCTTGCACAGTGAAGCAGGCCCGCCATCAGAGGGGGACAGGGGGGATAAGTGCCCTGGGCCTGGGCATGAAGGGGGGCCCGGCAGTGCTGCAGTTTAAAAAGAGCCGGAGATCTGCGAAAATGCGGGAGTGTCAAATACCAAAGCGCAGAAAAGACCCAAAGTCACGCAAAGAGCCAAAATTGAAGTCCTGAAGTGGCGAAAAGACCCAAAGTCATGAAAGGAGGCGAATTTGAAGTCCTGAAGCCACAAGTTCAATTCCACCAATGTATTATTTTAATATTCTATAGGCCCCTGCCACCAATGTTTTTTTATAAAAATATTTTTTGGGGCCCCAATTTTTTAACTTGTAAGGGGGACCCTGGCGTGAAGGTTTTTTTAAAAAATATTTTTTTGGGGCCCCAAATTTTTTTTTTAACTTGTAAGGGGGGCCCTGGCGCCAATGTTTTTTTTAAAAATATATTTTTGGGGCCCCTGGCACCAATGCTTTTTAAACATAACTTTTATGGGCGGCCCTGTCGCCAATGTGTTTTTTTTTAAACTTATAAGGGGGCCCTGACCATCAATAGCTTTTTATAACTTGTGTGTGTGGGGGGTTACTTTTTTAGCGCTGATGTCTGTGTGGTCTTTTCACTGTGATGGGGAGTGGGCGTGGTCTGGGCTCCAGGGTGGGTGGGGCCCCAAAAATGTTGTTGTATGGGGCCCCGTGATTTCTAATGGCGGCCCTGCAGGGAAGTATTATGGATGCACAAATCCCCTACAGTGAAACCTCAATTTTACATCCCCTGATTTTAAGTTTTCCCTCATTTTACATTGTTGTTTTGTGGTCCCACCTCTATATTATACACAATACATTTCCCCGATTTTACATTTTCCTGGTGTAAACACCATTTTTTTGTGGGTTCTACTGTACTTTGGCGTTTGGCCTAAATCCCGAATCCTTTGTGAAAGATCCAGCAAATATCAACTATGCAAATTAGGGCAAGGAGGGGCATGATGGAGGACACATGATTTTAAGGATTCGGAGAGGCCAGGCACTTGGATTTGGCTAAATCCAATCCTGCTGAAAAAGGCAGAATCCCAAACCGAATCCTAGATTCAGTGCTAACCCTAGAAGTATTTCAAGGTCACTTAAAAATGACCCACGGTGTTTGCATTTTACCAAGTCCTTATACATATTTCTTCTCAGTATTTATTGTGTTGTTATATAAAGAGGTGCTACTGTGTGTGCACATTTTCTATGTTAATGTACAGAAACACTCTCTGTTTATCAGTTTTTCTTTTCTTAAAGGAACAGTAACATCATAAAAGTGTTTTAAAGTAATAAAAATATAATGCAGTGTTGCCCTGCACTGGTAAAACTAGTGTGTTTGCTTCAGAAGCACTACAATAGTTTATATAAATAAGCTGCCGTGTAGCAATGGGGGCAGCCATTCAAAGGAGAAAAGGCTCCTGTTACACAGCAGATAAGCTCTGTAGAACATAATGGTGTTATTTGCTATCCAGTATTAAACCCATGCCATATATTTCCGCCATTGCTACATTGTTACACTACAGCATGATTATATGAACTATAGTAGTGTTTCTGAAGCAAACAGATTAGTGTTACCAGTGCAGGGCAACACCACATGATATTTTCATTACTTTAAAACACTTTAATTTTTTGGTATTACTGTTCCCTTTAAAAAGAAAACAAAAAAAAAACAAAAACTTGCTTTTGATGAACCTATATTTCATTGGTCATTTTATTTTAGTAATGATATGGGCACATGTAGCACACAAGGGAATACTATTTAAGTAACATCTAATAAAGCTCCTTTTATTGTTCTCCATAGAATAGTGTAAGGTTTATTTAAATCACCTACACAATGCTTGTGATCAATCATTATTTATTACCAAGGATTATAACATTTACATGTACCAGAAACCTTCATTTTGTCTTTTCCTGCATTAAAATATCGCCTGCGTGGTACGTCCCTCGTCCTCGAAATTTGTGCTAAAGGTGGCCACAGATTAGAGATGCAGCGAATACACTATTTGGGGTTTGGTCGAAAGATTTGGCCGAATACCGAACCCGAATTTGTATATGCAAATTAGGGGCAGGAAAGGAAAAAAGTGGACAAAATTCTTCTTTTGTGATGAAAAGTCACGTGATTTCCCAACCCGCCCCTAATTGACATACGCAAATTAGGATTCAGATTCGGTTTGGCCAGGCACAAGGATTCAGCCTAGTAACAATTACGATCGTTCTTGCGACCATTGGTCGTAGGAAAGATTGTTTGTTTCAATACACACACGTGTAGAGCTGAATGGTCAGATATACAGGCAGAAACAATAGAATTCTACCTGTATCTGACCATTCAGCACTAACAATGGCCGATGTTCTAGAGCCTTCAAAGACGCGCAATCAAAATCTTTCAGCGAGCCCAATCTATGAGCTGATCGATATCCAAGTCTTCTGTCGATATAGGTCAGCTCGTCTCCCACCATACATGCACCGCATATCATGCGAAAATTAGTTTCGTACAATAGTATTGGTGCGTCTATGGCCACCTTAAGAGCCCTGGCAGAGATAAGCACAGGAGTGTATGAACAAGTACACAGGTATACTACAACAACCAACAGAGAGAGAGAGAACAATAATCATTAGGTTACATGCAATTTTGGCATCGCCTGTATTTCTGCACATCCCTAAGTATTTAATGTGCAGAAAAAGCCCTATATATGACTATACCAAGCCTACGTTTGGGATATCATTATAAAGGTAGGAAGCACTGGGAGCTGAAGTCTGTGAATATGGTGGCTATATATACTAAGGCTATACTAAGGCACACAAGTAGGTTTTACCCTACTGGTAAAACACCAGTACTGCCAAAAGCAAATATTGTGGGAGCCACTTGAATAACCATTAGATCTGCACAGTAACCCATAAGGATTCTATGGAATCACTGCAAAGCATCATTAGATAAACAGCATAGCAGTTTTGGAAGACAAGTGTTGATGTGAGAAGTACACATGGACGGTTAGAAGCTGTATGAATGGGGCCCATAGTTCAATATTCTACTGGCAGTCTAACATTTGCAGGCCGCCATTTTGTTATTCACTAATGTACAATGTTTTCATAGTACTGCAACAAAGTTGGAGGGAATTTTTTTTTTTACAATTTATTAGCTAGCTGTAAAGTATCTAAACAACCTATTGTAAATTCACTGAACAGATTAATTGGCATGTTTACTAACATTGGAAGTAAATATCTCTGGAGATCTTGCCCAAAGCAACCAAGCAGTTCTTTGCTTTTGTTTTCTAACTTGTAGGGGAGTGTTTAATTCTAATTGCTGATTGGTTGTCATGGGCAACATCTCTGGAGATATTTATCTCCAATGTTAGTAAACATGCCCCTATGTCTGCAGCAGAGTTACTCAAGAAGTACCAACAAAAAAAATTAATGCACGGTTGTTTTACGTTTGCATCGATGACAGACAGATCCTTTATTCAGAGGCCTCTGCATGGGATGGACTAATGAACATAAGAAGCCAGAGAGCTGACACTGCACCGTATGATTTCAGAGCACTGGTCTATGTTCTTTTTAATCCTGTAAAAATGTTCCACGTACTCCGAGCGGCCCAGAAGCTCCACAAAATCCTCATCGTGTGTGATCACAATAAGCTGAAAGTTCCTCTGTCTGGAGCGACTCTTAATGATCCTGCAGGACAAAGAGAAGATTGTGGTTGCCAATTATGGATATTTGTGCATTCATTAATCTAACAAAGGTTCAAAAATGCATGGTAATCTATGTTTTATACATTTCTGTGTACAAAAGTGTGTAATACTACTGTGTAATAAGGTTCTACCAGGTTTCCCAGAATTCTAGTAAAAGTAACAAACTTCTACTCACTCAACTAGCGCATGCGCCAGAGACTCGATATTTTCACGATCCAAGTTGGTAGTCGGTTCATCAAGAGCAAGAATCCCACAATTCAAGCAGAATGTTTCTGCCAATGCCAGGCGAATGATCAGGGATGCCAGGACCTATGGAAACGAGGCTGTGAGGATTACTTCCATAGTATATGTCCATACAATTAAATGATGCTCTACATGTATTGGTCTTTCAAACCAACCAATAAAGGACTAAGAAACGCAACATACAGTAGCAAATAAAGGCTAATAATAACAGTCTAGGAGAAACCGTAGGGAAAGAGGCACTCTTCCACATCTATTTTGGACTTGCTCAGTAATCACTCCATTATGGACCGAGGTCTCAGATCTACTGAGTAAGATACTACGAACCCCACCCCAATGGACATGTGTACCTTTCTGTTGGGCAGACCATTCCCAAGAGTGGGCAAAATCACTGAAGCTCTGATAAATCAGATATTAACAGCTACCCGAACATCGATAGCATCCCACTGGAAATCTAAGATTATACCAACTCTGGAGGAAATTAAACGCCAGATTGAGGCCAATAAGATTTTTCAATATGGCATTGCCAAAATCTGCAATAAAATCCCTCTATATTTAGATATGGGCACCTTGGGAAATAATTACTTTGGAAGATTGAATTTGGACACTCCTTCCTTCACAAATAGTCGACCTGAACTGTCTCTTAAGGTTTCTTCTCCATCATAACCTCCATTTTTGCATGACTATTTAAGTCAACAATATAATATATATATATATATATATATATATATATATATATATCTCATTTGCAACGTACCAATGCTTGGTTTTGACTGTAAAACAACATTGCTATGATTAATACAATTTAGGTTAAAAAAACATTCTAAAAATCAAAATCTAATTTTTTTTTTTACAATGAATTATTCACTGTAAATGTGGGGAAAAGATGTATCAGTGCTTAATAAATCTACATATAAACACACTAGGGCTAACACACACAGGTGTTGATAACGTGATTCTGTGATTCTTATGCAGTTTAAGGGCAATGACAGATAGGGTTTTTTTCCACCCTAGATTTTATTCTCCCAGTGGATGACAAAAACACTCAAAAAATACATTTGAACTACAGACCAAAGGACTTACCTGTCCCAAAGCAGAACCAACACATGATCACAGGACAATGCAGGAAACTGAAAGGAGGCTTCACAAATAGATCAAGTTATTACTATGGGTGACTAATTATCCAGACATTGACTGTGGCAATGGGGTTGCCAAGACAGAAAAAGCTAGTAGGTTTGTAAATATCCTGAATGACAACTTTTTAATCCAGCTCGTTCAAAAACCTACTAAGAATGACTCCCATTTGGACCTTGTAATAACTAATAATACCAAACTCATCTCTAGCATTTGTGTGGGTGAGCATTTAAGGAACAGTGACCATAACATGGTCTCCTTTGAGATTCTGTTGCAGAGGCAATTCTATAAGGGATTAACTAAAACACTACATTTTAGATGTGCAAACTTTGCCAGTATATGGGTGTATCTACAAATTACTGAGATTGTATGTGTTGAGGTGGGTAAGAAAAGAGATGCTTTTAATGCAATCAAGTTAGCTGGGACAGCTGAATAATTTATAAGGTACAAGGAGGCCAATAAATCATGCACGAAAGCTCAGACAAACTAAAATTGAGATGGAAAAGGGTATTGCAGTGAGGTGTAAAATTAATCCAATATTCTTTTTTTTAAATATGTAAATAAAAATGAAGCAGAAAGGGAACCTTATTATCAGAGAGGTTGATGAGAAGAGGGGAAAAAAGCAGAGGTTCTAAACTGTTATTTTTCATCTGTCTACACAACTGAGGAACCAGTTAATAAAGGTTTCTTTTTTAACAGACTCAATGCTAGTCATACAACAAATGATGCATGAGTCACTATTTCAGGAAGAAATTCAAGATACTTTAACATCTAAAAGGTAAATAAAGCTGGATCCAGATTGTATTCATCCCAGAGTACTAAATTATTTGATTGGCAAAGCTCTTTACTTCATTTTTCATGATTCATTGAGGTCTGGCATGCTGCAGAGAGACTTGTGAATTGTTAATATGGAGTTGCTTTTTAAAAAGGGATCCTGTTCTCAGCCTAAAAACTATAGTCAGGTTAGTCTGACATCAGTGATAGGAAAGATTTTGGAAAGGGTAATAAGAGATAACATACTTGACTTCATTGTAAATCACAATACATGACTTTTTGCCAGCACAGTTTTAAGCGTAACAGATCTTGCCAGACTAATTTAATTGCATTTTATGATGAAGTGAGCAGGAACCTCGACTCTGGGATGGCAGTGGATGTGATCAAGTTAGATTTTGCTAAAGCATTTGATACGGTAACACAGACAGTTACTGATTAATGGAATATTGGACTGGGAAATAGTATTTGTACTTGGATAGAGAGAGAACTGGCTGAAGGATAGGTTACAAAGTAAATGTAAAAAGTAAATGGAGCATTTTGTAATTGGACAAGTGTAGTTAGTGGAGTGCCTCAGGGCTCTTTGGCAGAAATAATATAAAGTTATACACTAAATGGCAATGTGTTGGGAGTTTCCTTAACTGAGAAGGATCTAGGATTTTTTGTTCCAGGCAGTGTCATTCTGTGGCCACTAAAGCAAATAAATACTGTCATGCATAAAAAGGGGATATAAAGCTGGCCAAAAGACGCAAAGATCCAATCGTACTAATCGTGGGTTTGTACGATTTTTGGACCGTGTGTGGAGAGTCCCACATTTTTTGTCTGGCGGAGATCGGTCGTTCAGTCGATCAGATAGGTTGAAAAATTTCTGTCGGCTGGAGATAATATCTCTGCATGTATTGTCGTTGTACGATTGTCAGTGGGAAACTGTCACTAGCTTTTGTCGGACATACTGTAACTTTCATACGATTGCTGTCAGGGGGCAGAACATCAGCTGATCTGTTCTTGTACTACTTTATTTGATCTGAATGGTTAGTGGCAGGTTGGAAGATGGGGGAAGTCTGATTGTTCGAGGATTCGAACGATCGGATCTTTGCATCTATGGCCAGTTTAACTGAAGGGATGAAAACATCCCTCTTTATACGTCCCTGGTAAGGCTTTACCTGGAGTATGCAGTGCAGTTTTGGGATCCAGTCCTTAAGAGGGCTATAAATGCAGAGACGTGCAACTAAACTGGTTAAAGGGATAGGGGATTTAATCTACGAGGGTAGACTGTCAAGGTTGGGGTATTGTCTGGAAAAAGGATTCTTGTGAGGGGACATCATTACTCAGTAAATTAGTGGACGTTATAGACAGTGTTGGATCTTTTTTTCCAATAATCACCATACCAGAGGCCACCCCTATAGACTAGAGGAACAGAACTTTCATTTGAAGCAACGTAGGTGGTTCTTCACAGTGAGGTTATGGAATGCCCTGCTGGGTGATGTAGTAAGGGCTGATTCTATTAAGGCCCTAGATAATTTCTTAAACAGGCATACTATTGAAGGCTATTGCAATGCTAAAATATACAATTAGTATAGACATTCATATAAATGATTTATACTGTATATGTGAGTATGGGTGTGTGCACTTGTGTTTATTTGTAAGAAAGTCCTTTACCACTCCTCCCCCCCCACTAGACTTGCGTATTGTAGTGAAATAAATAATTACTTGTACCCTGTACATATAAAAGTCTGAGATGCAAGGAATCACTGGGAAAAGAAGGTAAGACAAAGAACCTATTTTTCATGTCTTTTTAGGTAAAGTAAAAAGAATGTTATAACTATTATGATTTCTGATATGTTTAATGCTACCTTGGAGTATATAAATATCTAATTAAAAAAAAAATTAACATTTATGGTTGATAAAATTCCAGAGTTGTAAAGAAAACTAGGATCATAACCAGGCTATGAATTCACAAAATCCTCATACAAAATTACCTTTTGCCCGGCACTACAACGTCCTCGCATATCCAATGCAGTGTCTCCTTTAATCATCACTACACGATAATTGTATGTCCGTCTTTTATCTGCTGCAGTAACACTTTCATCTGCATCTGACTGAATTTCGATATACTCAATATCTGTTTTGGGAGAAAGTAAAGTAAACCAGGGATTTTATTTCTTATAGTCACATGCTTAGTCAGTTTGTTATATCTCCAGTGTCTGTTTATAAACAAGCAAGATGAGACACAATTTTTTCAAGATAAAATCCATCCACTTAAAAATGATTACAATAGTTATTTTTTCTACTACAAAGCACTAATGGTTCCTTGCTTGTTTTTATCTAAGCTACTTCCTTCCTGCTGCAGAATAGTTTCTTTAAATAATGATAATTTATTCTCTTTAAAGGGGCCCTTATTCAGAATTCTGATTCAGCAACTGTGGAAAGAGAAGGCCACTAATCAATCAATAAAAGAGCAATGACACTCATGGAATTTTGATGCCCATATGAAGATGAGTCTTTCCTACAGGTAACAATATTCCCGTCTATGTGAATCTGCACTTTCCTATGGACAACAAAATGCCCCCTGTGCCATTGCCCTAATGGTCTCCTCTTTATCTCAAAATCATTCTTCACAGTTGCTTGGAAGAACCAGGAAGGTGAATAGGCAACTACTTTCTCTTGTTGTCCCATTTTGTGCAACAAATACCAAAAACCATAGACCTATCTTCATTAACAGAATGGACAAACAACCACATAGCCATTTAGCGAATCATATTTTGGGCATTTACATATGATCACCTGCAAAATTCTAACATTTGCTCACAGAGACCAAAACACAATGGCATAAGTTGATATTCTGTAAAAAATCCACCACTTTGGCATATATCCTATGGCCGCCACTCCTGTTAATATGTCCACTGGAAGATAATAGAGGGGGGTGTTGTTTTCCTGGACAAAAGTATGCAAATACATTTCAAAATGGCTTGGATGGGGATAAAATGTGTTTCAAAGGATTTTAAAAAAGTGACTTGATAATTCATATTATTTTGAGTGTTTCAGGAAGAACTAGATCTAGATCTTCCAATTTTTAATTTTACGTTCAATCACCAGTTTATGTTCTCTAGGGAGAACATAGAGCTAACAGGAAACATGACTTCTCTTTTAAAGAATTGTTTTGCTTGTGGACAGGAATAAATAGTATTTCAATTAAAATGAATTCTCTAGGATATCCGTAAGATTGTCCAACAAAACCCTGGAAGTCCAAAGGTCCATTGCCTTTCAGGTATCTGCGTAACTGGCATATTTCGAGGTCAAGTTGCCCATAAACCCATGTTATTCAACTTTTTGGCCCCTTTACTTATATAAATAAAAATATATGTTCAGAGCATTGACAAGCGGCGTCAAATTATTTCCACCACACTCCAGACTGAGCATTCTGGGCCCCTGGTGCGGGCAGCCATGTTGTTAGATCACAAGGAACTCTTTTTGATACAGTGAAATTCCCACATATTCTATACAATAATAATAATAATAAAAGCATAAGAACAAGTAATTCTAAATCATTTCTTGAGTCACTAAAATGGCTATAACACTTAATCGGCTTAGAAGACAACAAACAATACAATTTTTTTTAAAATTATAATCCAAGAAAATAAAATGAAGGGCTAACATTTGCATTGTAAAAATGAGTAAAAAGGAATACCTTGGCTTCGGTACGTACTACGCCACAGGTCACGGACGATTTTGTTGATTTCCTCCATTTTTATGCTATGGTACTTCATTATTGCTCTATAATATAAGTCACAATAGCCTTAGTTTTAGTGAAGCATTACTGAAGCCAATGAATACAAACCAAAGTGAATTTATTGCAACACATTATGAATGGTAGCATTTATTACAGGCTCTATTGCAGAATGTATATATACATTCATGCAATCTGTTATCTGGAAAAATTCTATGCAGAAAGCTCCGAATAATGGAAAGGCCATCTCCCACAGACTACATTTTATCCAAATTTTTAAAACATTTTCTCTGTAATAATAAAACAATTAATCCTTATTGGAAGCAAAACCAGCCTATTGGGATTATCTAATGTTTACATGATTTTCTAGTAGACATAAGGTATGAAGATCCTTTATCTGGGAAAACCCCAGGTCCCGAGCATCCTGGGTAACAGGCCTCATACCTGTATATTTAAGAAAATCAAAATTTTCAACCACCAACTACAACACTGAAATTCCCATAATATTCCTGCCTGGTCTAACAGTTGGTATAATGTAGCCATGAGGCATGGTTCTTAATTTTACAGAAAGATCTGTATTTGGAAATCCCTAGGTCCAAAACAGTCAGAAACATTCAGAAAGTGATAGACAAATACTGCTTTCAATTGCAATTGCATACGCAAACATATTTGAAACCACTGACAATTTTTAACTAATGTATAATGTAAAGCTGCTCAGAATTATATTTATTGTCACTACGCACAGCTTTAAGATTTGCAGGTGTTTTCCCATCACCAGTCCTGTTAAAGGGGTTGTTCAACTTAATATTAAATTTCAGTATGATGTAGAGAGAGAGTGTCTTGGTTTTCAATTTCATTACTTGTGTTTTTCCCGCAATATTTAGCAGTTGGTTTAGCAGCTCTCCAGTTTGGAAATTCAGCATCTATTTACGAATCATGAATTTTTCGGAATTCCGAGGATGGAAAAGTCCGGATCAGAAAATCCGGCATCTCAAGACGTGTCGAGGTTGCATATAAGTCAATGGTAGAAGTACCAATGATTCTTTTGATCTTGAGCTGGGTTTCGTGCAATACCACGAAGTTTGCGGACAAAAAGCATAAGAAATCTGAGTTTTCGGTTGAAAAATCTGAAAAAAATCTTGAAAAAATTAATTTTTCCGCAAACAAAATTTTCAGGAAAGTGTATTAATAAATAAGCTTAAAAAAAACCCAGTGCAGATTTGGTCTGAGTTTGATAAATAACCCCCTATATAAACCCAATAGGCTGGTTTTGCTTCCAATAACAATTAATTATATCTTAGTTGGGATCAAGTACCGGGTACTAGTATATTATTAAAAATGAAAAAAGGAGAAAAAGGAAATAGTTATTAAAGATTTGGATTATTTCATTATAATGGAGTCTATGGGAGACAGCCCTACTGTAATTGGAGCTTTCTGGATAACTGACCTCATACCTGCAGTGGTGTGCATAAGAGTCAGGAAGATGAGTAAGGGTCTGAATAGAAAGATAATGAATAAGAAGTAACTACTAATAGCCACACAGAGGATTTATTTTTGGATGCCAGGGCCATTGATAGGGATGGGTGAATCTTTTCGCCTTGTTTCGCCATGGAAATGACGCCCATAGACTTGTATGGCGTCAAGCGTATTTTATTTTTTTTAAATAGGGGTCAATGACTAAGCTTGGACGAATTTGACCCGTCTTGTTTTGCCAAAAATTCGCCACTGGAGAAATGTCCCCGACGCCCATTAAAATCTATGGGCATCAACATTTTTTTGACGCGATGTGAAATTTTTTAATGCGTGTCAAAAAAATGTGGACGTCCATACACTTTAATGGGCGTCCGCAACATCTCTCCAGCGGCGAATTTTTGGCAAAACAAGACAGTCAAATTTGGCCAAGCTTAGTCATTGACCCCTATTTTAAAGAGATACTGACAACAGAAATTAAAGTCTTTTTTAGATCTATCATAATATTGCCGTTGCAAGCTACTTATTACTTTGCCATAAATTATTTGCACATTGCTTTTACATTACCTGTCTGGTGCCCCCCTGAGATGGGACATTCAGGTTGGTAAAACAGTCAGGTTTAGAAACTTCAACTTACAATTACTTACAAAAACAAACCTAAAAAACTATCAATATGCCTTATAGGTAACTTTTAACGTACATTTATATTTTAAAAAGTAGTTTTTTAGTGTCAAGTGTCACTTTAAACCCAGAAATAGTCAGAAGATGGTGGCAAAAGAATGTAAAAATAATAAAAAGTTCCTATTCTATAAAACGTTAACTTGACTACCCCTTTAACTTGAACATACAACATCCGCTTATACATTTCAATGCAAAAAACTGCCCTGCATTGATTGGGCTGTGCTAATTTGCTTAGCCCCCGTGTATCATTAGCCTTACATACTCTCACTTTCCTGAAAAAATGCTTGCTTTTTTGTAATTATATCCCTGAAAATAATAATAAAAAAAAAAAAACCCAATGAACTGTAGAAGACTGCCGACGGCTCTGCCTGTCATAAGATAAAATGATGACCATGTTTATTGGAAGCGATGATGCTAAAATAAAGCTACAATCTTTTGAAAACATTTCCGAAAGCATTTGCAAAACCTGAAATCAAATCCACGCTGCTGGTGCCAGTAAACTCACTGGTTTCCTGATGACAGATAATTGTGATACCAGCAATACAGAAGGGGATAGGTAGCACTGATTGTCATGATAAGACGCATTAGTCAACAGTTCCTTTCAGAAGACTGCAGGACGAATGTTGCAAAATAAACGTTTAACATTATTAATCAGGTGAACGTGTCAAGGTAGCTGATTTAGTATAAGGAATACCGAGGCAAATTCAGTTGCAGATGAGAGATAGTTAGGTGTGTGTGTGTGTGAACTCCGTTTAAGACAAAAAAAATGTTTGCTTATTATAATTAATAATGCAACCCCTGCTATAAAAACATTTAGGAAATAATATACCCCAAATTATAAAATATAAAGATGTTGCAAGTCACCAAAGAGTTCTATACCTTTATAAGAGCAACCCATCTCAGCCTGAGTACTTTGAAACAGGTCATGGGTCTCCAAGTTTTCTTTTAGTATTCTTGTATTATAAAGTAGGGGTACATTATGTTTTATAATACACATACATAACGAAATGTGACATCACTGAGCACAGTATATAAGGACTACTGCAACTGCAGACATTATTCATGAGGGTGGCGAGTAGCCTAAGACATAAAGCGAGAATGAAATTGCATATGGAGCAACATTTTTTGATAGTCAGTAAAAATCATTTCGAATGTAAAAAGGGAAGGAGATGTGAGGGTTCAGTAAAGGGGTAAGACATAAATATACCTGGGGAAAGAAGAGACTGGGAGGGGTTAATACACTAGAAGTTTTAAGTAGCCTGATGGGGAAATGAAATGCTGTAAACTGTAAATTATTCGTGTAAATGATATATTATATGGATATTGCAATATAAAGTCACCAGGCTGCAGGATTAAATTATACAGGGAACTCTGAGTTTCACTTGTGTATTATACAGGATAAGGTTTCCCCTACTGTAAATTATAAGGATCTTAGAAGTCATTGAAGGGGTTTGTGACCATATAAAGGCACAAGGCTTCAGACTGAGTTATAAGGCGCACACAGAGTATCACTCATATCTTACAAGGGATAATGTAGCCCCTACTGTAAATTACAAGGATATTAGAAGTCACGTAAGACTTCTGTGTCTATATAACAGCACAAGGCAGTGACGATACAATAGCACAAGGGTGATTTTTACAGGGAGTTTAGAGTATGACTCACATATGATATTATAAGGGACAATGATTACTATACTGTACATTTTAAAGAGGAACTATCATGAAAATTTTATATTAGCTTCAGCAAACGGAACTTTATAAATATAATCAATTAAAACTTCTGTACCGTTTCTGAAATGATCACGTTTATCTTCACTATTACTCTCTCAGCATCTGATTCTCTTCATTTTGTCTTCATGCAGGAGTTGGGTGTCAGATGAATGATCCACCAGAAATCCTGTCTCTCTACATGCAGAATTTGTGCAAAAGGCAGTTATTTTGTTATATTTTGTTTGTCCTGGAATCAGTTATTTGAGTGAGCTCTAATACATCTGCTAGGAAAGGGATTATTATCTCCTAGGAACTTGATTATTTTTGAAATACAGAATATTTAATTGATTGTATTAAGAAAGTATCTTAATTCAGTATGAAGAAGCTTATATTAAATTTTCATTTTCACGATAGTTCCCCTTTAAGGATATTAGAAGTCGGAGAGATGTAGATACAGATATTGAATCCTGTCTGAAAAGTGGAGGTTTAACCCCGAGATCTGCAATACCAGTGAATTCCTTCTTTCTAACCAATCTGTCTGATCATTCTTGCAAACTGGCGCGCAACCTAGAGTCCTGCAGCGGGCCGGGTACGCACGGGGTTACCCGCAAAAATTTGCGGGTAGAAGTTTCGGGTAAAGACGCAGGACGGCGGTTCTTCTCAATAGCGATATTTACGCCTTGCTCTGGGACTTTGTACTTTGCATTTGCATTCAACAACTTGGTGAGATCTAATATCTACCACTTTTTTCAGTTCAGTTATTTTCAGACAGAACAAGAAATAAAGACTTTTTCCAATTTACTTAAGTTGAAAGTTTCATTTTTGACCTTCTTATGTCTCTCCAAAGCAGCTCTGAAGGGGGGGGGGGTGTCACAGACTCTATAATCATTTTAAATTGATATATAAGTTGATACATTTTTGCAATAAGTAGACTCGCTAAGGTAAACGCGTAAAAGGAGGTTCCCTATTCTAAGAATTCAGCTTAGGGAGCGGATTTATCTGACTTACAACACAGGACAGGAACTCAAACCGAAGTCTCCAGACCAGACATGTAACAGCAGCAACCTTTATTTAGTATAGTGAAGTATGAAGGCAATTATGCATATTGTGCTTTCCTTAGCACTTAGCTCATGGGCTGAATGATTCAGTTTTCTGGTTTATAAAGATGCAACAGCCAATCCCAGTGAAGCTACTGTATATTAGCCAATCCCAATGTAGTTACAGATCACCAATGTTCATAAAGATGCAGCTACCAATAGTATGCTAATTTAAACTCATTCAATGGCTTTTAGGTACCTAAGTCAGTTAGAAGTATACCTATTATCATACAAGAGTTCTATATTGGCTGGTCAGTCATAAGTTCTGGGAAAACATGAAATGCATCAGGCTATGCACTTAGATTTTGTTATCTACTAAACAAAAGACTTATGTTTTTGTTCTTTTGCTATAGAGGTCTGGGTGTGTGTCAGCTATATCTTCCAATTAGCTAATAAGAATCTTATTAACAATGATAGTTGCTCAGATGCAAAACTCTAAAATGCACCACTACCGGCAATCTCCATCAGCAAGCCGTTACTAACTTGATATGAACACAAATAATTCAAGAGTCCAGCTGTGCCAACAGCTACTCATTTGGGTATTCTATATTTCATGAAAGGAGATTTTGTGTACTCACCGTTAAGTCTCTATCTCTTCAGTCGCTTGGGGGACACAGGGACAGTGGGTATAGGTAGTAGCACTAGGAGGCAAGACACAACTAGGAAAGAAACTGGCTCTTCCTCTACTGCCAATACCCCCAACAGGTGGAGATTAGCTCAGTTTGTATCAAGTCAACAGGAACTGAACCATATAACTTAAAAACAGAATAGAGTAGGATTAAGGAACCAATTATAACATGTATGATGAACAAAAAGAGAGCCTCGATCCAGGGAGGGAAGCCCTGTGTCCCCAAAGAGACTGAAGAGAATGAGATTTAACGGTGACTACACAAAATCTCCTTTTCTCCAGGTCTGCTTGGGGGACACAGGGACAGTGGGGACGTACCAAAGCTGTTCCCTAGAATACTCCCGTGGTGGGAGAGCGGCATTTGCCACCGCAGATTGAAGCACCTTTCTGCCAAAGCGAGTGTCAGAAGCTGCAAAGGTGTCGAAATGGTAGAATTTTGCAAAAGAGTGGACAGAGCTCCTTACACAGCTGCTCTGCTGACTCCTGATTCCTGAACACCCAGGACATACTCATTCCTCTGGTGGAGTAAGCGGTGAGTCTATCCGGAGGAGATTGTACTTGTGCAGTCTATGCTCTCTGAATCGCTGGTTTGGCCGATTTTGTAGCCAGGGCACTAGGGATGTACTGAATCCAGGATTCGGTTTGGGATTCAGCCTTTTTCAGCAGGATTCGGCCGAACCCTTCTGCCCAGCCGAACCGAATCCTAATTTGCATATGCAAATTATGGGCGGGAGGGAAAATGTTTTCCCCTTCCCACCCCTAATTTGCATCCCTACTGGGCACCCTGGGGAGGGCCTGAGGGTAGCACCAGCAGTGCGTCAATCTTCAGAATATCCTGAGTTCTATGTAGGTGGGACTTCATAACCCGGACGGGGTCCAAGGAGTGTAAGGCCACCTCTTTAGGATTAGCTGGTGAAGGACAGAAGGTCGGAACTGTAATCTCTTGTTTCAAGTGAAAATCTGAGACCACCTTGGGCAAAAAGAATGGAACTGTGCGAAGGACCGCTCTGTCGTGATGAAAAACTAAGGGCGATTTGCAAGACAAAGCACTGAGCTCTGAGACCCGCCTCGCTGTATCGATTGCTGGAAGGAAAACCATCTTCCAGGTGAGCCATTGAAAAGGTACTGAACCTAGTGGTTCAATGGGCGGCTTTGTAGAGCCCGTAAGGTGAGGGAGGGGCCACATGTGCCACTCCTTGCATGAAGGTCCTTACATCAGATAGTATATCTAAGCGTTTTTGGAAAAGAACCGATAATGCTTAAACCTCAGATTTTAGCAATCCTAATGACAGACCCATGGACAGGCTAGGAACAAGGCAGGATCTTGCACACCCAATAGATAACAACAATATGCCTGGTGCACAATGGTAGACGTTCGGCAAGCCCCACAGCAGAGTACAGCAAAGGAATTCCAACGGCACACAGGACTATAAGAAATCTTCAAAATTTATTTCAAAGCGGAGTGCGATGCAACGTTTCGGGGAGTAAAACCCCTTTGTCAAGGCATGCTTGGGGCTTCAATTTAAACTGAGCTAATCTCCACCTGTTGGGGGTTGTGTCCTGCCTCCTAGTGGTACTAGCTATACCCACTGTCCCTGTGTACCCCAAGCAGACCTGGAGAAAAAAAATATAATATATATTGAGGGTGGCTAAATATTGTCTAAGTGAAATCCACCTGATTTTTTCATTTTTCATTTGTGTTAGGTAAACAAAACAAAAAATATAGCTCAGATAATCATTAAAACAAATAAAATTTAAAGGATATAAAGAGAAAGTCGATCAGAGGAACTGAACAGAAAGGCAAAAATTAGATGACTCAGAAAGTCAAAAACTGAAAGATGTAGGAGGTTGTACACTGATAAGATGCTTAGGTAATGAAATAGAGAGAAGGATGTAGGACTGGAAATGAAATTTGGGGAATGGAAGGTAAATGATGATTCAGAAGTATCAGTATATAAGGGCAAGGAAATAAGGTGGAAGTGGTTAAGATGGAATTTATACACACAAGACAATGCACTATGCTAGAAATTAAATCAATTGTAAGTGTACTGAAAAACAGATGGGAGAATGCATTTCATCATCTATCAGAGTTTGTATATAAGATTATAATAAAGATATTGGACTATGGCTGTTCAATACTCACTGGTCCAGTGTCTTATAATAGATATCCAAATCTTTGATGGCAAGCTCAGTTGTTCTCATTACAATCATTTTCTCTCTGTATTTTTCTTCAGCTTCTTTGTACTGGGACTCCCTCAATTCCTTCTTGAAGCGTAAAATCTCATCCTCAAAACCTTTCTGTCGTCCAAGTGCCAGGCTATGGTTTGTTTTCAGAGATTCACTTTTATTTTCCAGCTCTTGATACTCACTGGGATGCAAGGGAAATGATACAGAGTTGCCTAAACTTACGGTGTCGGAATCTCATAAATACAGAATATGATCATAAAAATTAAAGGTGGCCATGGTATAATTAAGCACCGTCATAAAAAGGGGATTGATGACTGCACATTCTCTGGCCCTGTGTTTTTTATCAATTTATTCTTTGCAAGGGCCTATATTTTCAAAGACAGGTGTTTCAGTAACAGGTTTATGGTCATAGACCTACCACATCACACCACATGACTGTAAACTTCGTAAGGTGGTCCTAGCCATATTTTGTTTAATTTCTTGGCAGAAGTTTCTCCTGGTCTCACAGGCTGATCCTCCCCAGCAGTAGCTTCTGTATGGGAGAGCTTTCCTTGGCCAACATCCATTTAAAAAGGGATAAGGCCACTATTGAATTACTCATAAAACATGTGCTCAGATAAAGTACCCGGACAAAAAAGTAATTTTGGCCAGATCTGCTAAAATTTCATTTTAATTTACTTATACTTTAATTAGCCTTTGAGCGCTCCCACAATCACCTTTACACATTAATACAGGTATGGGATCCGTTATCTGGAAACCGATTTCCTTTTTTTCTGTAATAATAAAACAGCACCTTGAGCTTGATCCAAACGAAGATATAATTAATCCTTACTGGAAGCAAAACCAGCCTATTGGGTTTATTTAAAGTTTACATGATTTCCTAGTAGACTTAAGGTATAAATTATGGAAAGACCCAATATCCTGAAAATCCCAGGTCCTCAGTATTCTGGATAACAGGTCCCATACCTGTACTACAGTCATGACAAGAAAAAAAACGAAGGAGGCTATTCATCAAAGGTTGAATTCTAAAGCTTTGTGAGGTTTTTTTAGACCTCGAAGGAACTCAACTTCTAATTTAAGAAAAAACCTGAATATAATAACCTGAATCAGTGTAGTCAGGGTGAAAAATTCGAACTCAAATAGATTGAGTTTTCAGCAAAAAAATAAATAAAAAAAAGTGAAACTCGCCCAAAAAACCTCGAACATCATAAAGGCTATTAACATCTTCAAATGGTTCAAGGGACCTCTGCCATTGACTCCTACATGACCTCGACAGGTTTAAGAGGGTGTATTTTCGGATTCAAGCTATTTCCATGTTCAGGGTATAATAAATCTCGAAAAATATTTATATATTTTTTTTTTATAAAACTCCAAAAAAAAATGTTTAACCCGAAAATCGATTTTTGACTAAAAAATACCCGTGGGAAAAAAACAACTCAACCATTAATAATTAACCCCCGGAATGTAGCATCCTTACTTTTTCATTTGCACGACTTTCATTTGTCCCATTTCTTTTAGCAGCTGGTGTCGTTCTTCCTCCACCCGCTTAAGTTCCTCTATGCGTTTTCTCAAAGTTAAGTTGTCTTGAAGACACCTTTCCTGTATCTGTGCAATTTTTTAGAAAACAAAAAGGTTAATTTCACCTCAATTTTCACCCATACATTTTATCACATTTTCCCAAAGAGAACAAAAGCATCTTTACACTGCAGGAGGAGAAAACAAAAACTTTATTATTATTTATTTTTTTTTTTTTTAAGTCTGCAGTCTCAACCCACATCTAATTGCACTACACTTTCCCAATCTAAACTACAGGTGGCCATACACAGGCAGATTAAAGTTGCCGATATCGGTTCTTTAGACCGTGTGTGGGGGCTCCCGACCAGTCCTCCCGATCGATATCAGGCCAAAAATCAGGTAGATATTGATCGGGCAACTTTGATTTTTTTTCTGCGATCCAGGACAGCATCAATTAGTTAATGCGGTCCTGCAACCTGTCAGCGCCCGTTCGCAGCATTGTAATGCGATTGTTCGGATTCACCCAATATTGCCCAGCCGTTAGTGGGCATATCGGGTTCAGATCCGCTTGTTTGTCGACCTCGCCAAACGAGCAGATCCAATAATGTATGGCCACCTTTAGAAGAGTATGGAGTCATATAATCATTCATCATCACAATCCATAGACTCCATTTTATCCAAATACCGTATATACTCGTGTATAAGCCGACCCGCGTATAAGCCGAGGTACCTAATTTTACCTAGGAAAACTGGGAACCTGTATTGACTCGTATATAAGCCTATACTACACTTTTGCCTGCACAGCTACATTTTACTAAAAGCTGCTCCCCCCTCCCCCTGCAAAAAAAGTAGCCACACTGTCTTCTCAGTGCTGAGCTCAGCCTCAGCTCTTTCTTCCTAGTGTCAAAAGCACTGCTCTGCAGCAGAACAGCTTCCTTCCCCTCTCTCTCTCCTACACCCCTCTGTGAGCCTGTGTGAGCGCAGAAGAAGTCAGAGAAGAGAAGGTTTACCATGTGGTCGTGGTGGGTGGCAGCAGACTGCAGCAGGCAGTCTCTCCCTCTCTCAGAGTCTCCCCACACAAAGCAGGCACATAGTTGGAGTCCGACTCCAGCCAGCAAAGCCACGGGGGAAGGGGCGTGCATAATTGTCCCGACGTCCACACTCTGTCTCTCCCCACCCAGTCACTAAACTTTATTGTCACTACGAGCAGCACAAACTGACACTGGGGGCAGGACGGAAATCTGATGGAGTGCGGAGAGCTCGGCTGTTATTGTGACAGGCAGGTATGTGAGGCAATAGATCAACTTCCACTCACCAACCCTCCGCCTCCTCCAGATCTCCGTCCCTCCCGGCAATCAGCGCCCCCCAACCCCTGTCTCTGATGTGTGGGGAGAGAGCAGGAAGTAGCAAGATGCCGCTGCCCATGCCGGATCCAACAACAGCCGGCACGGGTCTGCGGGACATCTTTGCTGTGCGGACAGGCACAGGAAATAGTGAACGAGCACGCAGCAGCAGGGGAGAGACTCGCGTATAAGCCGAGGTAGACTTTTTCAGCACATTTTCAGTGCTGAAAAACTCGGCTTATACGCGAGTATATACGGTAGTCCAAATTTTTAAAAATGATTTCCTTTTCCTCTGTATTAATAAAACAGTATCTTGTACATGATCCAAACTAAGATATCAATCCTTTTTAGAAGCAAAACCAGCCTATTGGGTTTTTTTTAATGTTTCTATGATTTTCTAAGGTATGAATATCCAAATTACGGAAAGATACGTTATCCAGAAAGCCCCAGGTCCCGAGCATTCTGGATAACAGGTCCTATACCCGTACTGCTTTATACATTAAACCTAGAAATGAATTTGCATTGCTCCAAGGCGAAGAAGTGATGGAGCCAAAACAAGAAAATAATATTATTTTGGGACTCCAACAACACAGGCAATGCTTCTACCAGTTGTTGTTATTATTATTATTATTAACATGTATTTATATAGCGCCAACATATTGCGTAGCACTGAGTTCACCTGATTGTCAACTGGCCACTGGAGAGTTAAGATAGATAGTATTTATTTTGTTCCCTTTCCAATCACAACACATAAAGGGTGAAGATGAAAAAAGGTTATCCTTTTCAGAGTTAAGGACACTGTGTGTACAGAAAATGTTGAACGGGCAGGTTTGCTTCCCGAACAGATCGACAGCAGCTCCCCCTGGCATTCGTAAAACAAATTAATAAATAGTTTGTTTGTATTTATGACAATACCATAACCAATTGTAATCAATAGAATATATTATAAGAAGCATCTCACTGGAAAAACAGTTATGTTCATAAAAGTTGAAGTAAAAACAGGATGACCAGCAACAAGATGGATAAATTCCATGGAGGAAGGCATTGGGTAACACAGCTCACCGAAACATTGGTATATGGTGTGTATTGGTGTCATTATTTGAATTACATTCACTTTTTTTGCAAATGGAAAAAAGTTTTTTTTATACTTCATTCATTGAATACTGGAAGAAGGAACCTGTTATTTCCACTCCTCCCCCACCCACCATTTGCTTATCTTTGTAAGTAAATTCCATCACATCAGTCATGAACATGCCACCAAGTAGACTGTAGTCCCAAAAGGAAACATTCTGGATCAACACTATTTATATGGTTTCCAAAACAGCACTTGATAATAGTGGTGGCAATAATAATAATAATGCAATAATAAGCAGAAGCAGGAAGACAAAGTTATGACTTGTATATTTTATAATACATAGCGGAAGGTTTCCTCTGTAAATAATGCTTACTTATACTATGACTAACGTGGGGATACCAGAAACCCAACCACAGCTTGTTGCACTAAAACCACACAGATATTTCCAAGTTGCTTTTCCATCGAGGAAAAGTGTTTAAACCAACAGTTACAAACTGCGTCTTACTTTTTGTGTGTCGATATCCTGTCTGATAGTGACCATCTCTCGGTTTACTTTTTCCTTCAGTTTTTCGCACTCATTCAGCCGCCCAATTAATTCTTGTAGCTCCGATTCTTTTTGCTGCCAATAAAAATAAATGTCACCACTTGTAAGCTTAACAAAATGGAGACATATACATTAGCATTAATAAAAAATACCTCCTTAAATTCTTCCTTTCCATCTTGACTATACTTTTCAATATCTTTTGTGAGCAAATTGATTTTTTTCACTTTTTCCTTAATGTCATTAACCTAGATGGGGGGAAAAAATAAAATCTGAATTATTTCATACTTGTAACAAAGCACCATCATCTAAAACTTCATTTTCAGAATTTCACATTTATACCTTAAAATTAACTTTCAGTATGATTGACACTGTGAGACAATTTGCAATTGGCTTAATTTTTTTTTTCCAGTTATTTAGCTTTTTATTCAGCAGCTCTCCAGTTGGTTGCTAGGGTCTTATTTATCTTAACCAGGCAGTGGTTAAATTGAGATACTGAAATATGAAAAGGAGAAGGAATGAATAGAAAGTTTTGGTATAAAAAGTAACAGTAATAACATTGTAAGCTCAGAGAGCAATTCTTTTTGGCTTTCGGGGGCAGTGACCCCCATTTGTAAGCTGAAAGGTGTAAGGCAAATAGTTTGAAACCTATAAGAAAGAAATAATGAAGACCAATTGCAAAGTTGCTAGAATAGGATATGCTATAACATACTAAAAGTTAACAAACGTAAAACACCCGCTTAATCAAAAATGGTTGTGTGAACACCCCTTATTGGTAAACTTGAGATACAGGCAAGATCTGGAGCAGGTTTTGGGCAAATGGAAGAGTTTTTTTTGGAGGCCCCTGCACATTTATCATTGCCATCTGTGTACAGGTATGGGACCGGTTATCGAGAAAGCTCAGGACCTAGGGTTTTCCAGAAAACAGATCTTTCCATAATTTGGATCTTTATACCTTAACTCTACTAGAAAGTTATGTAAACATTAAATAAACCCAATAGGCTGGTTTTGCGTCCAATGAGGATTCATTATATCTCAGTTTCGAACTACTACAAGGTACTCTTTTATTATTACATAGAAAAAGGAAAATGATTATAAAAATCTGAATATGAGATGGCCTTTAAATAATTTGGAGCTTTCTGGATAACAGGTTTCCAGATAACGCATCCCATACCTGTACTGTACATCCACTTTTGAAAAACAGGCACAGTGTAAAATAAGGCTATAAACATTTGCCTAGAAATGGAAGGAGAAAAGGAAATCCAGCTACGATAACTTTGTGATTGCTGAACATCAAATGGATAGAAGCACTACAAAATGATTCTTTAAAAAGTGCACTAGCAATATGCTAAAAATGTTGGGAGCTCTAGGTACTGTAAAGAAAGGGTGAGTATGTCAAATGAATTATGATAGCAAGAAAAAACCTCAACTGGCAGACATTGTGCCTTCCCTTAACATTCAGGGGCACCTTCACTACTTCGCACTTTCTCTGTGTGGACGTACTTTTTCCTGTGCTTCCCTGTAGCTTGATTCTTTCCTCTGGAGAAGCTCCTGCTTTTCTTGTTGAAGTTTCTGTAAGGTGGATTCCAGTGGGAAAAGCTGTTCTCTAGCTTCCTGAAATTTGGGAAAATAAAGAAAAATTACTATATAGCAGGGACAAATATCCACTAAATTGTCAGTACATTACAGCGGGTGTTTTATAAATGTTTTTTTTGTGCACTTTATATGGTGCATACCTACTTTAAATTTTATTTTAAGTGCTTCCTAGCCTCTCTCTCTCTCTCTCTCTCTCTCTAACCCAAATTATGTTTTACACTTTATGACCCAAGCAATGATATAAACTAACAGGCCCGGACTGGCGATCTGTCGGTTCTGGCAAATGCCAGAGGGGCTGCTATAATGTGCCATAGAAAGTAGGGATGCACCGAATCCACTTTTTTGGATTCGGCCGAACCCCCGAATCCTTCACGAAGGATTCAGCCGAATACCGAACCGAATCCGAACCCTAATTTGCATATGCAATTAGGGGTGGGAAGGGGAAAACATTTTTTACTTCCTTGTTTTCTGACAAAAAGTCACGCAATTTCCCTCCCCGCCCCTAATTTGCATATGCAAATCAGGATTCGGATTCGGTTCGGCCGGACAGAAGGATTCGGCCGAATCCGAATCCTGCTGAAAAAGGCCGAATCCTGGCCAAATCCCGAACCGAATCCTGGATTCGGTGCATCCCTAATAGAAAGTCACCATTTAGTGGGCTGGTGGGGGCTGTTTGGACCTCTGTGTACCAGGGCCTATTTTAGTTCTCAGTCCGGACCTGTAAACTAAATAGCACGGGGACCAATTTTTGGGTCCCAACACATAGGTTAAGAATTCCTAGCCTTATCTGTACTCCTAGCCTTTTTTACAACAAGACACTGCACTGCATGTAGTGACTTTTGTTACTAGAAAAAGCTCAACACTATTCAAAATTTTTAATTTTCTGTGGTTCGGGACCCATTAAAAGGAGAATTTACTCACTATGTTTTCAGCAGTTCTACAGTGCATTTCTTGCTTTATTACCGTACAGCCTTCCATGGACTTCATCAGAAAGAGTTTCCCTAGCTATTTTAAAAAGAGCAGTGCTTCTCTTTACAAATGTGTACATTATAATATGAGAGAAAGCCCTGGCTATGTTCACCTAAAAAAAGCAAAAGCATTTAAGACTTACTATTTTTACTATTTAAGACAACTACTTTGGAATTCAGTTGAACCCAAAGCCTTCATGAAAGGTTCAGCCAAATCCCACACTAAATCCTTATTTGCATATGGAAATTAGCGTCAGGAAAGGCTAAAGAGAACCATATGCTCAGCATGTGGCTAAAAAAATATTCATGCTCTCGTTTGTGTGACAAAGAGTCATGTGATTTCCTGCACCAAATCCAGGATTCGGTGCATCCCTAGTTTTATCCACAATTTAAGAAAAAACTAGCGATGCACCAAATCCACTATTTTGGATTCAGCCGAACCCCCAAATCCTTCGCAAAAGATTCAGCCAAATACCAAACGAATTTGCATATGCAAATTAGGGGTGGGAAGGGGAAAACATTTTAACTTCCTTGTGTTGTGACCATAAATCATGTGATTTCCATCCCAGCCCATAATTTGCATATGCAAATTAGGATTCGGATTTGGTTTGGCCTAGCAGAAGGAATCGACCGAATCCTGCTGAAAAAGGCAGAATTCTGGATTCAGTGCATCCCTAAAAAACGCAGTGAAAAAATTTGACCGCAAATATACTCAAAAAACCAAAAAAATTGTCACCAGAAGAAACCGGGCAAGTAAGAGCTGGCTAAGGTTCAATAGGAGTCCATGGGAATGGTCCCTAACAATTTTATTTATTTATTATTTCAGTTCATTAAAACATTCAAGTTTTTTAAAATGAATGGGACAGCATGATTCTCGCTGGAAGGTGACTTTTTTTCTGAGAAAAAAAGCACGTGGGAATATTTTGTCTCGTTTTTCTTTTCTTAAATAAGAGAAAAAACTTGCACACATTTTGATACTTTTTTGGCACTCATTTTAATTCCCTCAATCTGATTACACCTTCCAGGCATTATTTATTATTAATCTACATTATTGGTGGAACATTAAAAAAAAAAAAAAAATAGACGACACTACGTCGCCATAAAAGGTGACATTCAAATACGCCAACTGTATAAAATGAGTCAATGGCTATTCTTTTTGTTATTAAAGCAATTCTACTATGAGGAGGGGTCATGACACAGCCCAAGAGACAATGGTCTTTTGAATTAACACATTTGACTCGTTGGGGCTTGTTTAGGAACACTGAGCAAGTGATAGATTGATTTGATCAATAGACGTAACGTAAGCAAATATGTGATTAGTTCCTAAGAGTTATTGCCCTGAAACAAATTTGTAAAATGGCCCACCACTGTGGTCGACAGGCCTTAAAAAAAGATTACAATGTGTATAAGTTGTATTTAATAATAATGGGTTGTGTATCTTTAAGTAATGCAGCCCCTTTGCCAGTTGGCTTTGAATAATATGCGATGTAACAAGAAATTAGGTTTGCCTTCTGTTTCTGGGTCATTTTACACTGTAAATGCATGTATTAATGATACAGTTATATGTTCTAAAACATTACCTTTTGATAGGTACATAGATAGGGGAAGTAAAAACTGTGTCTAATGCACCCTGCTCCTTTTGTGTTCATGCTAACCTATCATTGAGAAGTGACTCATACCATGGGTTAAATTTAGCTGAAATTATCACCACTAAATATAAGTTAAAACTATGACATAGGTTGCCAAAAGCTATCCATTCAGGACTGGAAAGATAGGCTATTTGTAAATAATGCATCGATTTCTTCCTTGTAAGTATATAGCGTTTCTATAACATTAGTGATTTTTTTTTTTTTTAATAAACAGGTACAGTGTACTGTGAATCTATAATTATTTCTTCACCTTAATCTCTCTGGCCAAGCACTGAAGTTCAGTCGTCAGCTCGACATTTTGCTCTTCCAACTGCTGACGCCGCTGAAGGTTACTTGAAATGTGGAGCTTTTCTGCTGTTAGCTCGTTTACTGCACTTTTCAGTTGCTGGACTTGTTCTTGTTGATCCTGTATGCGTTTTCGCAAAAGCTCAATTTTCCCAGAAACTTAAAAAAAACCAAAACAATATTCACAGTAATCTGCCAAAACTTGCATGCATACATCATCACTTGGGGTCAACCGGAGTAAGGCTAGATTACGGCCAGAAACATTTCCAAGATGTAGGACAGCACTGATGTAGATAACTGGGACTCATCCAATGTATTATTTTGGATTTAAGATGGTATTATTTTTAGGGATGCACCGAATCCAGGATTCGGTTCGGGATTCGGCCAGGATTCGGCCTTTTTCAGCAGGATTCGGATTCGGCCGAATCCTTCTACCCGGCCGAACCGAATCCGAACCCTAATTTGCATATGCAAATTAGGAGCAGGGAGGGAAATTGCGTGACTTTTTGTCAGAGAACAAGGAAGTAAAAAATGTTTTCCCCTTCCCGCCCCTAATTTGCATATGCAAATTAGGGTTCGGATTCGGTTCGGTATTCGGCCGAATCTTTCACGAAGGATTCGGGGGTTCGGCCGAATCCAAAAAAGTGGATTCGGTGCATCCCTAATTATTTTGCATAAATATTTGAAGGCAGCAACAATTCAGATGTAAAAAACAAAGAAAAAATTAGCAAGGTAAACATACAGCTTAAATCTTATCCAGAAACTAAGTGGATAACATGTTATGCCATGGTCATTTAATGGGATGAGAACTGGGAAGGGAAACAATTACAGTAACCTAGTGAACAAGAATCTTTTGTTGGGTAAAAATGGATAAAGAAGTGCCAGTCTCTCAGAAGGACTCGTGCTAGCAGCACAGGTTGCAGAAATCATATTGCTGTTCATTACCATTATCATAAAAGGAACAGTAACACCAAAAGATAAAAGTAATAAAAATATTATGCAGTGTTGCCCATCACTGGTAAAACTGCTGTGTTTGCTTCAGAAACACTACTATTGAATATATAAATAAGCTGCTGTGTAGCAATGGGGGCAGCTACTCAAAAGAGAAAAGGCTCATGTTACACAGCAAATAAGCTCTGTAGAACATAATGGTGTTATCGGTTATCCACTAGTAAACCTGTGCCATTTAGCCTTTTTTTTTTCAATTTCCGCCATTGCCGCCATTGCTACACAGCAGCTTGTTTATATGAAATATAGTAGTGTTTCTGAAGCAAACAGATCAGTTTTACCAGTGCAGGGAAACAGTACATCATATTTTTATTACTTAAAAATACTTTCATTTTTGGTGTTACTTTTCCTTTAAGAAAAGTAGTTATCTTTACCATTGTCCAAGTTGTGTTGCTTCTCCTGCTTTTCTTGGTTAACCTGCTGGACAGTGCGGTTAAGGTCCACCCCCTGTAGTTTAGTGGCGTACTGTGCTATTTTCCGTTCTACATCTCGCAGTTCCATCTGTCATAGATTAAAAAGTGTGGAACAAAACAAGCATAATTCAAAAGGAAGAATTGATGGTGCAAAATACAACATACTGTAAGAGAACGCTTTTCAGTCTGCTAAAAACGTAAAACTTGGGGGACAGTTCATCTATCAGAAAGACACTGAACCAAAAAAATTAACAAGACCAAAATAACAATGGATTGGCTCATTTGTTTTGTCAAAAGCCCTGTTCTTCTATTTATATTTAAATGCTTCAGTTTTCATGTTATTTCCTATTTAAGTTGTTGTTCACCTTCAAATTGATTTTTAGTATGACGTAGAGCTTGCAATAGGCCTTCACTTTTTATTTTCAGTGTTTTTTAAAATTATTTAACTTTTTGCTGAGCAGCAGTTCAGTTTGTAATTTCAGCAGGTATTTTGTTGCTATGACCCAAATTACCCTAGCAACGAAGCAGTGGTTTGAATGATAAGAGACTGAAATACCTGTATAAATAGGAGAGGTGCCAAGTAAAAATATAAGTAATAAAAAGCAATAACCATAAAATTGTAGCCTCACAGAGCAATAGTTTTTGCCTTTTGAAAGCTGTAAAGTGTCAGAAGAAAAAGGCATATGAATATCAACTGCCCATTCTATAAAATACTAAGGGGCCGATTCACGAAGGGTCGAATATCGAGGGTTAATTAACCCTCGATATTCGACTAGGAACTAAAATCGTTCGACTTCGAATATCGAAGTCGAACGATTTTGCGCAAATCCTGCGATCGATCGATCGAAGGATTTTTCATTCGATCGAACGATTAAATCCTTCGAAGGATTTTAATTCAACGATCGAAGGAAAATCCTTCGATCAAAAAATCCCAGGCAAGCCTATGGGGACCTTCCCCATAGGCTAACATTGACTTCGGTAGCTTTTAGCTGCCGAAGTAGGGGGTCGAAGTTTTTCTAAGGGACAGTACTTTGACTATCGAATGGTCGAATAGTCGAACGATTTTTAGTTCGAATCGTTCGATTCGAAGTCGAAGTAGCCCAAAAAAACTTCGAAATTCGAAGTTTTTTTAATTCGAATCCTTCACTCAAATTTAGTGAATCGGCCCCTAAAAGTTAATATGAAGGTGAATTACACCTTTAAGTACTTCTTCCCAAGGCCTTATAAATTATTTTGGAAATTTAAATTCCTATTATTAATTTATTCCATGATCTAACTTCGAACCTAATGAAATATTCCATATTAAAGGTTATTTTAACAGCTCTTCTCTTCACCCACTACCTGATATCCTCAGTCTAAAACAGAAGCGATAACGCCTTCTCTAGATCAGTGATAAAGTATTGTAAAAACCCACAGGAAGTAATTAATAATGCATTTCTGAGTGGCTAGTATGATTAATACATTTTTTGAGAAAGCTTCCGATATTCATAGAAAAGTATTTCTACTTGGCAAGAGAACAGGGGATTTCTAGTTAATACTTCACATTAAATCCATTATTTTTGGGAACACGTCTTTGGGTTAAAATAAAATTAAAGGAACACTTTACCCCCAAAATGAATATTTTAGCAACAGTTTATATCATATTAAGTGACATATTAAAGAATCTTACCAAACTGGAATATATATTTAAGTAAATATTGCCCTTTTACATGTCTTGCCTTGAGCCACTATTTTGTGATGGTCTGTGTGCTGCCTCAGAGATCACCTGACCAGAAATACTACAACTCTAACAGGAAGGAGTGTGGAAGCAAAAGACAGAACTCTGTCTGTTAATTGGCTCATGTGACCTAACAAGTTTGCATTGTTGGCATGTTTGTTTGCACTGTGAAACATACGATCCCAGGGGGCGGCCTTTATTTTTTTAAAATGTCAGTTTTCTATTTATGATTGCCCAATGGCACATACTACTAAAAGAGTATATTATTATGAAAATGGTTTATTTACATAAAGCAGGGTTTTACACATGAACTGTTTTATGCAATATCTTTTTATAGAGACCTACATTGTCCTTTAATGGTCAGACGGTCACACAAGGAGGGGATTAACTCACAGTTGAGCCCATAAGACCCATGACAAATGAGAGCTCTGCCCACAGCTGCCCTCTGGGAGAGAACAGTGGAAATCAAAATCCCCCAAGCACCCTGTGTAATGCACATGGAGATCTGACAGGTGGACGTTTATGCAAAAAAATACTTGTGTGAGCATTTCTGCAAGCACATTCATATGAACCCTAATGGTGCCTGTCACTGATGAATATTACAAGTGACAGACAGGGTTTTTTTTTTTTTTTTTTTAAACTGCATGACAGTGTTGGTCAAAATGCCCCATGTGCTATTTGCCTACGGCTAGGGCCAGATGAATGCGGATCTCAGCCTGCGTTTTTCTGCGGGCCGAGAATACGTTCCCCCGCTGTTTCTCCACTCCAGCTCTGCCTGCACCTGGAGGCATTGTCTCCGCTTGGGTGCAGGCAGGCGTAGAGGATTTCAGCGTCAAAACACTACAATTTTGTATTTTGCGCCAAAAACTGCCCGCAGTTCAAAAGATAAGGGAAGCCGCAGGGCTGCGTATTCTCTGCTTGCAGAGAATCTACATTATTATGCACCGTCTGGCCCTATCCTAAGCAGGGTTATTTAGTTGCCCCAAACAGGTAACATGTCAGCCAACAGAAGCCTTTACAGCAGGGGTGCCCAAAAGGTAGATCGGGATCTACCAGTAGACCTTTAGCTAGTGATGAGTAGATCTCAAGACTGTCAACAAACTTCTTGTCTAAATCACCCTCATATTTCATGCTTTTCGTTCAGATATTTATTATGTTAGGATTTAATAATAAATAGTTTGTTAAATATTAATTTTCTCTTAAATCATTTATATAAACCCATATTTAAGTAATATTTTCCATGGAGCAGAATGCTAACAATGCTTTTATGGCTGTAGATCCTAATGGGAAATCACGACTCAAAGCTGACCTCGCATTAGTAAAGTATGGGCCCTCCTGCATTACAGCATATTCCTCTGTTGAAGTCCCTACAAATAGAATTCTGAAAGTTCACTAGATTTACCTGATACCGTTCCATGAGGGAGATGTCCTGCAAACAGGCCTTGGCACTCTCCTCTTCAGATGCAAATGTGGCAATGAGAGTTTCCTGCTCGTCTACATCATTTTTCAGTCGTTGTATTTCTCTGTTTATTGTCACTAGCTTGTTTCGGATCTCTGGGATTTCTTTTTCTTTCAGGTCTGCAAGCATTTGCCTAGGAATAAATGGACAACATTTTCAGATAATGATCTAATACTACACTTCACAAATTATGAGTGGTGGCAAAATTATGTAAGGTACATTCATTCATACATGGTGAGTGAAGAGTTAGAATGAGCTATTTCAACAAAACACAACATTTTCTAGACACCTCCAGTAACTCTGCTGATCTGTTTTAAAAACAGGCCATGATAAAACTGAAGTTTCATAATTGTGGGACTTAACATACTAAATTGCTTGAAACACAGAGAAAAAGACCGGCATGCTGCCATCTAGTGGCTGTGGCATGCTTTTCACATGAGCTTAATCTTCAGTCGGAACTGAAATAGGTGATTTTGGAAACATGACATTGCCCTGATGAGCGAGTTTTCAAATAAGTAACCTGATAGGAAACACGGAAGGTAGATGACAGGACATGGTTGCATAAATTAATGTTTGGTTAATTGTTTTATTAATGTGGATTTCATACCTACAAGCAATGCAATGAAAAAAAAAAATGGCTACAAGTAAAAAAAAAAAAAAGTTTATTTTTTTCTACTGCAGCTTTACTCAGAGCTATGCCTCGTTTACAGGTTGCAAAAAATACCTTATGATGTTGATGCTTTTGTTCCTTTAGCCCTTTGCATACTGGCTCAAACTTACTTCAGGGCCGTCCTACATTTTCATTTTATTAGCCAGGGAAGATACTACCTTTAACTCTTATGTCCTAGGCAGCTTTCCCGTGTGCAGGCTCCTCTTTATCTATGCCACACTATGTATTTACAGTGTATTTACTAACAAGCAGGCTGAAAGTTATACTTTTACTGATCAAGTAAATGCTGTGAATTGCTAGGGTAGCTCACAAATAAATGTTACCCCAAACAAAATATATAACCTTTGCCTATTAACAGGCTTGAAATTTCCCAGCTGATCACAACCAGCATTCAAGTACATACCTCATTGGTTTCAGCTCCATCATGTCATCCTTCCTCTTTTCTTTTCTTTTTAATTCACCTTCGGCAGACTTCAGCTTGTCAGGAACCAGGCGCAACTTGGACTGCATGTCATTAATGACATCCTGCAACTCTGCTTCAGAGGGAAATATCCTCTGACAAACAGGGCAGCAGGGCTGGTTTTCCTCCGTCAGTGTGGTAATGAACTGTGTGTAAACTGCTGTTGCACCAGCAAGCATGGCTTAGGGAACAAGAATTAACCATTTGATTATTTTAGGATTAAAACCTGATTTACTATCATTTATCGTTAAATCATAGGACTATACAACTAATAATGTGTGTCAATTACATTGGGTTGCTATGTTGTGCCACACATTATTACACCATAAAAGATCCCCAAAATTGAGCAAAATTATAGTAACCAAAAATTTCTACCTGAAACTCTCCAGTCAACCTATGGACGACAATAACTATGGCTTTACAAATCCCTTTCTTATTCATTCCTATTGCAAATGTTTCACAGTGCAGAGGAAGTTGAGGATTTGGGACACACCTGATTTGTTTAGGTGACTGTAGCACTGTAAGGGTAAGGGCACATGCTAAGATTCAGGGAGATTTAGTCACCCGGTGACAAATCACCTCTTCTTCGGGTGATTAATTTCGCCGAAAAGCCTTCCCGTCGGCTAGAATTGGATTCCCGGCAGGAAGGCTTTTCGTGGAGATTAGTTGCCCGAAGAAGAGGTGATTTGTGAAGCAACTTCGGAAAACGAAACGAAGCCACCCCGCCAGCGATTTTAGATTCTAGCCGGAGGGAAGGTTTTTCTGGGAGATCAGTCGCCCGAAGAAGAGGTGATTTGTTTCCCCGAATTTTAGCTAGTGCCCTTACCCTGAGACTGAACAACATGTGCGACTTGTCAGGATAGAACCGTACCTCTCTGCTTAGAAGTTTTCTCTATATCATCCTGGAGGCGTGACAGATCACTGTCGAAGTCCTGGCTGCCGCACACATCAAAAACCTTCTCTTCAAATGAGGCAGACTGTTCTTCTTTTCGGCGAAGCTCATTGCTCAGGTGATTTTTGTTCTGCTCAGCTGCTACTAATTCCTTACTGTTAAAATGGAAACAATATTTTAGACATAGCCCTTCCTTTTGTGTTTTCCTCCTCAAACACAACCACATGCACATATGTATGTTTTAAGAAGTGATATTAGAAGAGAAATTGCACAGGAATTCCCTGTTAATCTATGCAAAAATATGGGAAACGGATGGGGTAAAGTGAACAGCCGACCTGCAAATTCTACGTGCTTGTTGGCTGCTACAGGTTACTAGATAAGATTTGCACTACTTATCATATTAACCCGAAACAGACAATGTGAAGTACAGATTTCAAAGGAAACAAATGGATACACTTTGCTCTTTCTCTGTCGTCTTAGGGGGACACAGGGACTGATGGGGTTAAGCTCCATCCTCCAGGAGGCAGGACACGTGAAAGAATTGTGTGGGCGTGCTGGGTCAGGCTTAACCCCACCCACAGTACAATCCTATTCAGTTTTTTTAAGTGTCCTGCTACCGGGAGGATGGACGATCGTCTCATGGATGAGATTTCTTCTGAGACTGACACCCGGGGTGATACCTAAAGCAGGGCTGCCTGTCTTTAAAAGAGTTAGCCCCCGACGAGGTGATTACCGCCGGGGTCCCTGCACTGGCCTTAACTGGCTATACCGACCACCCAGACAAATTCCTGCCCTTGGGAACTTGGAGCAGAAGGTCTGGCCGGCGTGTGTATTATGAGGTAAGTGACTCCAGGTATGGCACTCCCCTGGGTCACCACTTTACCTCGGGCATTTAGGTGCATGTAGCCCTAATTCTCTACCCCCCCCCCACACAGACTGTCCTTACAGGCAGCAGATTACCTTAATTAGGTTGTTTTTGGCTTCCTACCTCCCAGATATAGGTAGTCGCTAGCCTGGCCATGTGGTGAGAGTTGTAGTTCTTCTTTGCTTTACATGTGCGCAAAAGTTCGCCGAAAGTTCGTGGCGAATTGCGCCCACGCACATAAGGTTTCGGCGAAGGTTCATTAGCGAAAATTCCCAGGCTTTTTCCGCGCAGGCCCGTTTACTGGAACGCATGCGTTCCAGCGGCCATCTTGTTTGGCGGATCGTTCGAGCTTCAGCACAGCTTCTTTTCTCTCAGCAAAAAACTTGCCAAGTGGTGTCGTTACGGTATTCAGGCTTAATCTCTCCCACAACTATGGCAGAAGGTAGGACAGGGGGGGCTGTTCAACAAGGCGGGGGGGAGAGTGCCCACTACAGCAAAGGTCAAGTACCTAGCCTGTACCAAGTGCCCAAACAAATTGCCCGGGGGCCAAAAAGAGCCGCTTTGCAAAGCCTGCTCTATGGGACAGGGGGCTGCTGCTTTGGGGGCATATTGGAACAGTCAGAAGACCCCCTCCACAATCCCTCCCTTAAATCCGGGACAAGGTTCAGTGGCCGAACCGGCCCCACCTAGTTGGGCAGTTCATCTGGCATCCCTTCAAGGTCTACCAACCATTGCAGAAAATTTGGGCAAGGCTCTTGAAAAGCTTAACTACAGGTCAGGTAGTAAGCGCAAGCGTAAAGACTCAGCCAGAGGGGAACCCTCCACCCAGGCTTTAATAGAGGAGTCTAATGATGAGCATTCATCCTCTCACTCTGAAGGCGAAATTCCTTACTCTGACGGATCCTCTGCTGAAGAGGAAGAAGTCACAGAGCAGTATCAGGAAAGGGAATCGGTACACGATGTTGACAGCATTATCAAAAGAATCCTTGAAACCCTTAACATCTCTCAGAATACTGAAAAGCAAGGGGATTCTCAGGCGCTGTTTAAAAGACACCTTAAGGCGTTGGCTTGCTTTCCAGAGCACGAGCAACTGCTTAGCCTTATTCAGGCCACCAAGAAGTTTGGTCGTTTGTATCCCTTTCCCAAAGGTTTAACCGAAAAATGGTCTAACCCTCCGCTAGTAGACGCACCATGCACTGTCTAAATCCACCACATTACCAGTGACGGACGCAGCAGCATTCAAAGACCCTTCAGACAAGGTCTCTTAAAAGCTATTTTTTCCTCGGCAGGCTCGACGTTGCGGCATTGTCTAGCGTCAGCATGGGTCGCCAGGGCGATCCAATCCTGGTCTGAAACACTCTTCAAGGAGATACAAGAGGGCACTCCTAGGGAAGAAAGGCATCCAGTTATCTCTGTGACGCCACACTGGATGCGTCCCAAATGACCGCACGCACCTCTGCGTTGTCCGTAGCAGCTCGCCGAACTCTGTGGCTGAAGAACTGGTCAGCGGATACTAGTTCCAAGAAAACCCTAACTTCTCTCCCATTCAAGGGTCAAAAGTTATTCGGCGATGAGTTCGAAAAAATTATCAAGCAAGCAACAGGCGGAAAAAGTACATTCTTGCCTCAAGCTATAGGGCGATCCTCAACTCACGCTAGAAGGGGAAAAAATTTTCGTGGCCAAAGTGGAAAATTCACGAGGCGACACAATTCGCCACAACGTTCTCAATTCCGACAAGAAGCCAGTCAGATTCTTCACTGGGCCGAACACAACTCTGTAAAGTTGTCAGCCATACACATCCCAGGGATCCTAAACACCAGGGCAGACTTCCTAAGCTGGAATCAGATAGACCCAGGAGAGTGGGAACTACATCCTGCCGAATTCGATCGACTCGTCAGCTGTTGGGGACGACCACACATAGATCTGATGGCGTCCAGACTCAACCGAAAGGTTCCAGAGTTTTTTGCTCACCATTGAGACCCTCTGGCGGCAGGGGTGGATGCCATGACACAACGCTGGCAGTTCAACCTAGCCTATGTGTTTCCACCTCTTCCCTTACTACCACGAGTGCTGAAGAAGATCAAGCAATCACCAGTCACGGCGATAGTGGTAGCACCTTTCTGGCCCCGGAGAACCTGGTTCTCCGATCTACAAGAAATGTCAGTGGCAAACCCAATCCGGTTGCAATCCAGGGAAGACCTACTACGCCAAGGTCCAATAGTTCATCACAACCCAGGGCTGTTCGCTTTGACGGGTTGGCTGTTGAGACATCCATCTGGCGGAGCAAGGGACTAGAGGAAGAAGTCATTCAGACTATGCTCAGGGTGTGGAAGGCTTCATCATCTAAGTCCTATATATACTCTATAGTATAGAGTGTGGAGCTCTTACATCAACTGGTGCCAAGAGACAGACTCATCTCCAACAGAAGTCAGTCTACCGAGAGTTGTATCTTTTCTCCAGAACGGATTAGACCTAGGTCTAAAGCTCAGTTCACTTAAAGTACAGGTTTCTGCAATCAGTGATAAAATAACTGAACCACTCTATACAGGCTCGCTCCCACCCTGCTGTGTTGGGACTGCTTTGTTAAATCCCCATCAGTCCCTGTGTCCCCCTAAGACAACAGAGAAAACAGGACTTTTGTACTTACCGTTAAATCTGTTTCTCTGTAGTCGAAAGGGGGACACATGGCTTCCCGCCCTTGGCGGGCTTTTGTTCGTTGACCATTTTGGTTTCAGTGAACACTTCTCTGTTTTACAGTTCTGCCTGTTATGAGTTTTGTATTTTGAGATTTATGAAGTTCCTTTAGCAGCTTTGGAAGCAACTGAATAGGATTGTACTGTGGGTGGGGTTAAGCCTGACCCGGCACGCCCACACAATTCTTTCAAGTGTCCTGCCTCCTGGAGGATGGAGCTTAACCCCATCAGTCCCTGTGTCCCCCTTTCGACTACAGAGAAACAGATTTAACGGTTAAGTACAAAAATCCTGTTTTCTGCATGGCTATAATACCCTGCATGGCTATGATAAAAAGAAGAATTTGTGTACTCACCGTAAAATCTTTTTCTCTCTGGTGGCTTGGGGGACACAGGGAGCCATGGTGTATAGCTGATGCCATTAGAAGGTAGGACAATAATAACTGAAAAGCAGCTCCTCCTCAACTGGCTATACCCCCCCAGCAGGCTGAGCCTAATCCAGTTTGTCCCAAAGAAGGAACGTAAGAGAAATATCGGCTAATCTCCTAAGCGAAAAGTGATGGTACTACACTATCCTGCACTTTCATTCAACAGGCACATGACGGACTGTTAATAGACGCGTCCAACCTTTCTGCTTGCGACTTGAACTTTTCTCAAGTGTGAGTAGACCTTATGTAAAATAGCAGCTCTGTGTACAAAGGATATTACACCATAGAGGCTTTGTCTTCTCTTCCTATAGGAACTTCCATTTTATTTCCAGCGCACCTTTCAACCCCTTTGAACTTATTGTATATATTACAAGCACCTATACGTCTTTTTTAGCCAAGGAAAGTGCTTAAAGGAGGGTGCTGAAGAGAAATGCTACTAGACTGCAAGCATAATTCCTGCTTCTTGCTTCGTTCACCAAGGAAAATAAAGCCTATAACAGCATTGTAGTAGATAGCTTTGATTACACTAGTCTTTAACATTCCATTTGTTGCAATAAATAAAAACATTGCATAGTCCAGACTAAAACTAATACTTATACCAGAATGATATAGGATTTCCCTTCTCTACTTGAATCTTTTTGTATCTTTATTCTTATTTTAAATCCTTGAATAATACCTATTTCACATGTGAATGGCAGAGAGAGAGAGAGAGGGTGGGAAGCAATTATGAATCCTGGAAAGCATTGCCTATGTGACAAATATAAATGTGTGTGCCCATTTCTCAGAAACATTCAAATTTAGAGTCTAACTGATGGGTTTTGCAGGGAAAACTTCACAGTCATACCGAAACCCTGCTACCAAACCTTGCATTTAGCAGCAGAGATGATAAGCACACTCACTATTTCCAAAGTTGCTGTCAGTTTGTAATCTTCATGTTTCTCCATTCTGTTGCAAGTTACGGAAATTGAGGAAGCACTGCATTGGATGTGCCCAAAGAGTGCAGCACTGAAATCCATCACTTGTCTTATTATTATAATTAACAATAATATAATTTATAAAGTGCCAACATATTCTCCAATGCTCTACAGGGGTGTATAAAAAAGTGGCATAGGCACCACTTGTTATATAAGTATGACTTATACAGTGTCTAATAAAGGAGAATTACGAGATGTATTATATGAACATGCAATGTGTAATGTGTGTGGGATCTGTGAAGTTAAAAGAGGTTATTTTATCATTGTGTAGGCTTTGCAGAGGTAAATTTCAAAGGAACGGTTCAGTGCAAAAATAATTACTGGGTAAATAGGCTGTGCAAAATAAAAAATGTTTCTAATATAGTTAGCCAAAAATGTAATGTATAAAGGCTGGAGCTTTCAGCTCTCTAAGCCTGAGTTAGTCAGTGACTATAAGGGGGGCCACATGGGACATACCGTATATACTCGAGTATAAGCCGACCCGAGTATAAGCCTGTTCCTAAATTTTACCTACGAAAATTGGGAAAACTTATTGACTTTAGTATAAGCCTAGACACAACTACAGCCCTGTCTCCCAGCAGCGCACATTCTGCCAAAGCGACCCCCCCCAGCGATCAACCGGACTTCTTTGCAAAGTTGATGGTGACAGAGAATTGCCAAACTGATTACTGTGTGCATTGTCCCACTGTCCCACTACCATGTGCAGAGGGCGCTGTGTGATATTGCAGTCACTGTTATTCTTTCATATAACCAACAGAGGGCGCTGTGTGATATTGCAGTCACTGTTATTCTTTCATATAACCAACAGAGGGCGCTGTGTGATATTGCAGTCACTGTTATTCTTTCATATAACCAACAGAGGGCGCTGTGTGATATTGCAGTCACTGTTAATCTTTCATATAACCAACAGAGGGCGCGGTGTGATATTGCAGTCACTGTTAATCTTTCATATAACCAACAGAGGTTGCACTGTTATTCTTTCATATAACCAACAGAGGGTGCTGTGTAATATTGCAGTCACTGTTATTCTTTAATATAACCAACAGAGGGCGCTGTGTGATATTGCAGTCACTGTTAATCTTTCATATAACCAACAGAGGGCGCACTGTTATTCTTTCATACAACCAACAGATGGCGCTGTGTGATATTGCAGTCACTGTTATTCCTTCATATAACCAACAGATGGCGCTGTGTGATATTGCAGTCACTGTTAATCTTTCATATAACCAACAGAGGGCGCACTGTTATTCTTTCATATAACCAACAGAGGGCATTGTGGGATATTGCAGTCTCTCCCCAAGTGTGCTGTTGATATAGGAATGATTAAAAGGGACTGCAATCTCAACTACTCGGTTCGGCTACCGCTGACCCGAGTATAAGCCGAGGTAGACTTTTTCAGCACATTTTGGATGCTGAAAAACTCGGCTTATACTCGGGTATATACGGTAACTGTTCAGTGAGTTTGCAATTAATCCTCAGTATTCAGCTCAGATTCAAAAGCAACAGTTATGGGCCCATGTGCCCCTCCCCCCTCAAGTCTCTGACAATTTACTGCCTGGTAACCAGTCAACAGAAACCACGATAGCTGCAAAGCATCAAGTAGTATTTTGTTCTGTTAGACATCCAGTCACTCCAGCCTTTATACATTACATTTTTGGCTAACTAACTATATTAGAAACATCTTATATTTTGCACAGCCTATTTATTTATCCAGTTTTTATTTTTACACGTAACTATTCCTTTAAGGATTTATTTGGAAGTCTTAGATAGGGGAATGTCTTATGTTGTGTCGTAATGAATTCCCCAATTATGCAGCTGCCATGCTGAAGTTCTATAGATGATTATTTCTGTTACAACATACTAACTAAATGAAGATGACCTACTCCTTTAAAGAAGTCTATTTTCTATTATATGTATACATGAAGATCTTGGGCTGGACCAGGCAGAGGAAAAGGAAATCATTTTTAAAAATTTGGACTATTAGATGGCCTTACCGTAATTCGGATCTAACAGGTTTCCGGATAATGGATCCCATACCTGTACTAGTATTCATTCTATGAATTACTAAATAAAAACAAGTTTCTACAGAATTTGCATTTTGGTCTGTACTTACGTAAGTCTGGCCAGCTTGTCTCGAGTCTGATTAATATCTTTCCTTTTTGAATATAGCCAGTCTTCGAGTTGCTTCTTATTTGGAAAATACCCAAGTAATAAACTCAACTCATCATTATGCCTTGATTTAATTTTTCTTATTTGTTCATCTTTGTCTGCCTAGGGACAAAACCAGCATTACATAGTTAATTTACTCATGCAGTAATCAACCTGTTGCTCTCAAGCCTTTGCAGAACTACAATCCCTATTGTGCCATAACAGCTGCGAGAGGCCACAAGACACTGAGAGGCCAGGACCATTCTTCTTTTATTTTGAAAAATAATATTCCTTTGCTACTCCCAAGGAAAAAATGCACTGTTTACTGTGGTGGAGAAATCCTGAAAGTGAGTAATTTGCTTTAGAAAACTGCAGTAAATGTCAAGCTCACAAAAATACGAAGGGGTGGGTGGAAATTACAATAAAAATCTCCATGGAGAAAGGGAGAAAAAAAAAAGCACAGGATACTTTCTATTGGATTTTGTGTGCAATAGTCTGGAGTAATACATTTTGTAGACCTCAGGGTATGAGAGTGGAAGCAGACCAAGACCAGTTAGGGTGAGATTACTAAAGATTCTTATCGCAATTGTGGAGGAAAAGTTATCCTGGCCCCCCTTAATGGAGGGAACAGTTTCAAAGTGCACATGAGGCCTTTGTAGAAACTGTTCCAAAGTTTTGTGTAACATCTGCCAAGTCGGTTCTTATGAGTATTCTGTATTGTTTTTGTATCCTGTGCCTAGGTGAAGCGTCCTTGAAGCACATCTGCAGTTACTCCCTTATTTTTCCCATACCAGTGCCTTACCTCCCTTCTCATGAATATTTGTTTATCAGAGGGTATATAATGTCTAGGGATGCACCGAATCCAGGATTCGGTTAGGGATTCGGCCAGGATTGGGCCTTTTTCAGCAGGATTTGGATGTGGCCGAATCCTTCTGCCCAGCCGAATTTAAATCCAAATTTGCATATGCAAATTAGGGGCAGGGAGGGAAATCTAGTGACTTTTAGTCACAAAACAAGGAAGTAAAAAAGTTTCCCCTTCCCACTCTTAATTTGCATATGCAAATTAGGATTCAGATTCGGTACTAGGCCGAAACTTTTATGAAGAATTCGGGGGTTCGGCCGAATCCAAAATAGTGGATTCAGTGCATCCCTTTTAATGTCTGGTCAATCCTTTGTTCTGTATTCTGTCTCACTTGAGTACAGGATCCACGTAGCGTATGTTTATTATATAAATAATAAACATGGATTAACCCTTTCACCTCAAGTGATCTCTGGTCTTTCGATTTTTCCCCAACACTGTCCAGGGTAATCGTGGAAGCGCATCCTGAAGGGCAGGTTGAGTGATATCTGGGATGAACACTTATTTCGGGTCTGATATTTTGGAACAATAGCAGTATAACTTACAAAATAATGGCAGAGGAAAGAAATATGCAGCACCAAGAGGGCAAAGCCAGGGAAATGTAGTATTACAACAGCGTGTATCATTTTTCTTATACACACAGACTTGCATTAAGTTAAATCTCATTTGCAAGGTAGTTATTGGTTTAATGACTGCCTTTTGAATCTTTAAAATTTTAGAAGGTAAGTTTTTTTAAGAAATTTAACAAAAAAAAAAAAAAGATAAAGCCGTTCCAGGAATATGTTAAGAAACGGAGGCAATTGTCTTAAAGAACTTTGGTGCCTTTGAATATAAATCACTTGGGAGGTACCGCAGAATTACCCTAACTGCCATCTGTAGCAATTGCCTGGAAACACTTGTCAGGTGATTGTCATTTAGAAACTGCACTTCCAGACAACAGACAGAGGCCAATAGCTGCAATGTCTGATGTTGCTTCCACGAGTTACTAAAATTGCAGGTGCCAAAATTCCTTATGTTCCTAATTCTAATGACAAATGATTCCTAAATAATCTGAAGCAACACAGTGAGGACAGTGAGGTTGTGGAATGCACTGCCGGGTGATGTTGTGATGGCTGATTCTGTTAATGCTTTTAAGAGTGGCTTTCTTTTCTTGGACAGACATAATATCCAAGGCTATTTTATACTAAAATCTACAATAAGTATAAATATCGGTATGTAACTATGTAAATTTGCAGCTTTTACTATAGTGCACATTTTCCTTGGAGCCAATAAAGCTGGCCATACTTGGGCTGTTAAAGTTTTCCATCTTGGTCCCTACAGGTCACCAACTTCTCGCCAATATATGGGGTGCTTGGGACTACTAGATACCTGGTCATAAAACATCCAGTAATCTACTGAGCAGGTGTGCTTATGTGGTCAATGCAGACAGATCCTGTACATCTACAACCTAGACAAACAAGCAGATCTGGTCAGTAGGGGTGCACCGAATCCAGGTTTCTGTTCAGGATTCAGCCTTTTTCTGCAGGATTCAGATGCGGCCAAATCCTTCTGCACGGCCGAACCGAATCTGGATTTGCATATGAAAATTAGGGATGGGAGAGAAATCGCGTTGACTTTTTGTCCCACTCCTTATTTGCATATGCAAATTTGGATTCAGATTCGGTTAGGTATTTGGTGATTCGATGCATCCTTATTGGTCAGCTTAACATATTCAAGATCATGTAAGGCACGATTTTTGGTTGAAATAGCAGTTATATTAACAAGTTCTGGATTTGTATAGCTTCAGAAACAGACCTGCGTATGTTAGGAATACAGAGAGGATATGCCAAGAAAAAACAAACTAAAATTAGGAATGCATGTTAACACTAAATGCCTATTTTCATTTCTGATTTTCTTTTTAAAAAGAAGAAAAGGTTATCAGAAAGTTCTATATGAATACACTAGTAAACCATCAAAGTAATGCTGCTCTGAGTCCTCTGTCAAAAGAAACACAGCATTTCTTTCCTTCTATTGTGTATACATGGGCTTCTGTATCAGACTTCCTGCCCACGGGTTAAACCTCCATGCTCTGGTTGCTCCTCTCCACCTTCCTCCTCGCTGTAATCTGAGCTCAGAGCTATGAGCGAGCAGGGAGAGACTCCGGCAGGAAGTGATGTCACAGCAAGCTAATAGGGCAGCTGCTATCCTAAACAAACAGAGACAGTGTCTAGAGCTGTTTACTCAGGTATGATAAAGCATTCTAAAGAATAAAAATTGAGTTATAGCTTGCACTGTTGTCACTAATCTATTGGCAATAAACTGCCTTGTCAGTTTTTCTTCTTGAAAATGCTAAAAAACGCAACACTCTCCTACTTCATGCTACTACCATGCTTCATTAAGAATTGCAGGTAATAAAAAGTGGGCATCAAAGGAATACATTACTTTGTCCTTCTTTAGCATGTCCATTTGAGTTCTTGTCATTGTGTGTGTGTTCATCTGCTCCATCTCCTGATCCAGCTTCCGCACGTTTCTGTCTAGCTCAGACTTTTGGTTCTGTAGTTGGGAAACTTCCCCTCTCAATGCTTCCAAGTTGCAGCTCTTTTCCACGTTCTCCAGTTCACGCTCCTACATTGCATTAATTTTATTAAAACACAAAATGAGCATAAGTCTTTAGGAAAAAGGTTTAAAGCTTTGCACACTCCCCAAAAGAAAGTTTCTGGGATCTCGGAGATGGGTTGATGCATGCTTTGCTATGGGGGTTTTAATTCTCTCCCTACCAGACTAATAGTCTCCTCTAGCAGGGGTTTTTTTTTTTCCAAATGTGTCTTTATTTGGATTTACAAATGTAATGTCATTGCAAAAGAAAATATTAATAAAAGATAATGAATTAACTGAAATAATCAAAATATTAAATTAACATGACGTCTTGCAGGGTTTACAACAAAAGTATATTGATGACTGATGAGAATATAGGAGTCTATGCAAAATGATTGTAGCATATCTTTGCAGAATAACCCTTCATATAGAGACAAGGCCAATTAAGATACGTATAGGTTTAAAATAACTAACAAAACAGAAATGTAGCAATAAATGTATGATGCTTCTCTGCAAAACAGGTGAAAAATATTCTAAATGGTTATTAAGCGACAAGGAAAGGCAAAACACAATAAGGTTTCTAAGGAAAGGTGTACCTGAATACTGTCTTATAGTGCTTCTATATCGCTCAGCTTCTATGCCTTTTACTAGATCAAATTCCATAATCTTTACAGAAGCACTTAGTGCAGGGAAAAAAATGCTATGCTGTACCAGCAAGACCAAAACCCAAACGCATGCATAGTGCATAGGCATCAAAATTATGTCCCATGTGGCCCCCCTTCAAGTCGCTGACTAACTCAGAGTTAGAAAGCTGAAAAGCAGGAAGTAGTTTTCGGTTATGTTAGTCATCCAGTCACTCCAGCCTTTATACATTACATTTTTGGCTAACTAACTATATTATAAACATTTATTATTTTGCACAGCCTATCTATTTATCCAGTTTTTATTTTTACACTGAACAGTTCCTTTAAATCATGAATAGGGTTGGGCGAATTTGACCCATTTAGTTCCGCCAAAAATTCTCCACTGGCGAAATGTCGCTGACGCCCATTAAAGTCTATGGCGGTCAAAAAAATGTTGTCACGCGGCAACATTGTTTTGACGCACGACACCATACAAGTCTATGGGCGTCATTTCTTCGGCGAAAAAATACTACATAACCCAATAGCAACTGCCTATAGTGGTTGCTATGGTAACCCAGAACAGCATTAATTCATTCTTGGTCAGATCCGATCTGTGTCTGTTCTCCCCTCACTTTGCCTGCCCTGCCGCACATTACCATAACCCCACATAACCAGCGCTGCTGGTTCATAATCTATGACAGAGCACAAGAAACAGGGGTGAGCGAGCAGGAATGTTGAGCATGCACAGTTTGCGAGGATCAATCATCTTGATGGCGTTGATCCTGTAAAGATGGCACCTGCGACTGATGCCAGCGTAAGAAGATAGGGGAACTATTATGAAAATTAAATTTTAATATGAGCTTCATCATACTGAAATAAAAAAACTTTCTAAATATAATCAATTAAAAATTCTGTATTTTTTCTATAATCAAGTTACTTTCCACTAACCCCCTCTCAGCATCTGTTTCTTTTAATTCTGTCGTCATGCAGGGTTGGGTATCAGATATTCATTGAGAGTTAGATCCAATATATCTTATAGGAGGGCTCCCTTTCCTAACAGATGTATTAGAGCTCACTCAAATAACTGATTCCAGTACAAACAAAATCTAACCAAATAACTGCCTTTGACACAAATTCTGCATGTAGAGAGACAGGATTTCTGGTGATTAATAGAGTGAGCTCTAATACACCTTCTAGGTAAAAGGAGCCCCTCTAAAAAATATATTGGATTTCACTGTCATACAAAATCACTCCTGCATAAAGAGAGAATGAAGAGAAACAGATGATGAGTGGGGGACAGCGAAGAGTATTTCAGAAAAGGTTCAGAATTTTTAAGTGATTATATTTTGAAAAAGTCTTTTCATTTTTGCAATAGTTCCCCTTTAATAAAGCAGCTACTTTCAGAAGCAGTATTTGTGAATGAAAACCTAGGGATCTAGGGGGGGGAAGTGTTCTTGAGAAAATGGCTTTTCTTGTCTTTTAATGTTAGATGACAAACACTCACAGTCTTCTGAAGCTCTTCGTCTAGTTCCTGTAGCCTGTCAGAGGAACCTTCTAACTGCTGAAGTTCATATTTGACGTTCTTGAGGTCTGTGTGTTTTTTGCTCTGTGTGGAGGATTTCAACTCAATAGTTCTTTCAAGGCCAGTTTTCTTGTCTCTCATTTCATCGAGTTGCCTCTGCTTCATAGCCTCTCTCTCTGAAAACTCTCTCTGCAGATACACACAATAGGTAATTACAGACAGTAGGAATTCACTCTCACTATCCTAAGCGTGTGTGGGTATAAAACATGGAAAGTAAAATTCTATATAAAAACATTTCATAAATAATTCACATTCAAATCACTGCAGTGTAATTTATATATTATGATTACTTCTATATGTATATTAATGGAAGTATTAATAAATAAGAGTGAGGGAAAGAACCCATGCATGCCAGGTAGGTCAAAGTGTCCTAAGCAAAAGAATGTTGTTACCAAGATCTGATTTGCATGGGCTTCATCCTTCTCTTGCCTTTCTTTCACCAACATCTGAAAGTTGCTTGTTTGTCTCTGGTTAAATGGAGTTCGCTCAAAACCATCAAGTTCTAACTGTGCCGCCAAGGACTTGATCAGAGAGTCTCTCGTCTTGATGTATTGTTGGTGATGATCTGCCTCCAGCTGCAGACGTCCTGTATAAAGAAATGATTCTTGTTATCTATGTTTTGCTTATATAGGTGATGGGAAGACAGAAACTGCAATTGAAACATGAACAAATTGTAAATGGCACAAAATGTGCTGCATGGGTTCTTGCAACTGGATGGTTACTATGATTTACCAATAAGTTGCAGGAATAAGATTGGGACAAGAGAACCAAATCTCAATATAATCTAACCCATCACAAAAGATGGGCAATTTGAACAAAAAGGGTTCACGAGTAAGGGTATCAGCTTACAGTAATGAATTCTTTTAATTTTTCGGGTGGCCCCTGCCATGCCATGTCAAAATCAATTACCTCATTATGTTACCAACACTTCCTTCAACATAATACAGCAAAAGTGCACCAATTACCTAGTTTCTAACCAGGTAAATAACCATTTTGAACATTTATTTTTCTCGTTCATGCTGATAACATGCTATTTGTTACCCTTTTTATATTACATATACAGTCCCTGTGCTCTTCTTCACTCAAACTACTAACCCAATACATTTTTTGTCCTTTACTTATGGGCAGCAGTAAGCCGTCATATACCAAACAGCGCTAATTTTTAAAACCATGGGTAAGAACCCAGGAAATATTACTCCGTTTGGGTTTTCATCTCATTAATAAAGTAAAATCTCTTTCTACAATAGGCAACATAAAACAATATAAGGTGTAGAGTTAAGGTGTAGTGCTGCCTCCCAGTTCAGATTGTCTACCAATTAAATAAATAATGAATCCTTATTGGAAGCAGAACCAACTTATTGGGTTTATTTAATGTTTACATGATTTTCTAGTAGACTTGATGTATGAAGATCCAAATTACAGAGAGATCCATTATCTGGAATACCCCAAGTCCCCAGGTATTCTGGATAGGAGCTCCCATACCTGTAGCTGCTTTATGCAACATTTTGTTCAGCAGTATTATGCTATCAAAACTGAGATTCAATCTCACATTCCCTGTATCTAAGTGTGGATCAAGTACAATTTCCGCATAATGGATCTCATACCTGTATATGCAAAAAAACAGCACTAACAATATATTGTATTTTAAGCTGTAGTTCAGCAACTAAACCATCTTTAAGCAGGCAATAAAAATAACCAAGCATCCCATGATAGGCAGCTTAAAATAATAGTTTAGGTTACTTAAATAGTTACCTTGTTGAACAAGCAGTTCTCCTTTTTCCCTATTAAGCCTTTGGGACTCTTTGCAAGCTCTGTCCATTTCACGCTGCTGATCATTTAGCTTTCTTTCTTTTTCCCTTACAGAGCGCTGATGATTTTGATACATTCCATTGAGTTCTTCATCTGTGCCTTGGAAGACCTGTGACAGTATTATTAAACATTAGGGGGTTATGTACTAAGCCTCTTAGTTCAAGCTTTTTTTTGGCAAAAAATAAAAAATAAACAAACTTTATTTTATTATTTATTATACCCAGATACTGCAAAAGGCCTGAATCGGAAAATCCGCCATCTCAGACCTGTCGTGGTCATATATTAGTCAGTGGGAGAGGAACCTATCTTGGTCTGCAATGGGTTTAGCCTGAAAATCAGATTTTTCAGGCAAAACAATTGAAAGAAATAAAACATTGATTCAGGGAAAAAAGCCCTTCTATTCATATTCCAGTATTTTATTTAAATGAATGCATGGTTGCTAGGATAGTTTGGACCCTAGCAACCAGATTGTTGGAACTGCCAACTGGAGGGTTGAATAAAAATCCAAATAACTTAAAGGACCAGTAACATCAATAAAAAATGTTTAAAAATTCGTTAGTGCACAACGAAAAATAAACACCAAGACAAATGAAACTTTTAAAAAGCAAAGCCTTTATTAAGAAATAACTTACAGAAGATCCACTTCCTGTCCTCTTCAGAAACGGCGAAAATGCGACCATCCACACTGCAGCAATTGATTTCTCCTCCCTGGCTACTCACTGACATCCTCCTCGCGACGTCCAGCAGCAGTGTCTCTCCTTCTCCGTGCATCGGCTTCCCTCCTCCGCTCTCCTCACCTTCCTCTCTGTCTTCCCTCCTCCTCTACTCTCAGAGAGAGAGATGCGGCAAAGACAGCAGCAGCAGCTGCGGGGCACAGAGTGGGTAGTAATTTAGGAGTCGGTGTGAGCGGAGGCAGGGGGAAGCAGACAGTGCAGTGTAAAATACTTGTCTGTTTATTGTATTATGCCAATGCTTTATTCGCTAAATATCTGACTGCAACTTCTGTTTTCCCAGAGTCTTTTCAGAGCAAACTTCATGCGCCTTTGCCTCCAGTCCCCAGCACAGCGGCTATGGGAACAGCCCGAGCGGAACGTTCCCAGCGGGGTCGGCGGCGCATGCTTTATTCAGCAATGGGAGCAGCCTGCACCCCCTGAGCCCGGCCATGTACCCCTCCAGCTATGGGCTTGACGCTGCCTCGTTCAAAATGCACTACTCACCCTTTGAGCAGAACCTCTCCTCCGTGATGTGCGCCGGCGACCCCACTAAGCAGAACTGCACCAAGGCTGAACAGAGGGACTCCGGGCTGCACAATGAGGCCATTGAAGTTTGCTCTGAAAAGACTCCGGATGGGAAAACAGAAGTTGCAGTCGGATATTTAGCGAATAAAGCATTGGCATAATACAATGAACAGACAAGTATTTTACACTGCACTGTCTGCTTCTAAGAGCTCCGTCCCCTGCCTCCGCTCACACCGACTCCTAAAATACTACCCACTCTGTGCCGCCGCAGCTGCTGCTGCTGTCTTTGCCGCATCTCTATCTCTGAGTAGGGGAGGAGGGAAGACAGAGAGGAAGGTGAGGAGAGCGAAGGAGGGAAGCCGATCCACGGGGAAGGAGAGACACAGCTGCTGCTGGACGCCGGGAGGAGGATGCCTGTCAGTGAATAGCCAGGAAGGAGAAATCGATTGCTGCAGTGTGGATGGTCGCCTTTTCTGAAGAGCACAGGAAGTGGATTTTCTGTAAGTTATTTCTTAATAAAGGCTTTGCTTTTTAAAAGTTTCATTTGTCTTGGTGTTTATTAAAAATTTTAAACATTTTTTTTTGATGTTACTGGTCCTTTAACCCAAAAATAATAAAGAATGAAAACCAATTGCAAATTGTGTCAGAATATCACTACATCATACTAAAAGTTAACTCAAAGGTGAACAACCCCTTGAATAAAGAAGTTAAAATGGGCATGGGAGTTGTTCGAATTTATTTTATTAATATTATGTAATATTATGTAATATCGGATTTTAGTAAACAACCCCCTAGGTATAAGGAAACAGGACTGTACTTTGGAAGTAAACAAGAAACAATTAAACGGTTGTGAAAATCTGAGAAGCATCCGTATATTTTTTTTTCTAAATGTCGGGGGTTTTACCCCTCTCCCTTTTCTTTCTGTGGAGTTTAATTGGTAGCGAACCTAACCATTAATTTTAACCATTTCATTAAACAGTACTGGTATGGGATATGTTACCCGGAAACCTGTTATACAGATATAGCATAATGCACTTCTGCTAACAAAGCAGTCACAACAAAGGTGGAAGTTAAAGGTTTGTATATTGGTAACCTAATTATATATGCCTTAGAGCAGTGATCCCAGCCAGTAGTTTGCGAGCAACACGTTGCTCATCAACCTCTTGGATGTTGCTCCCAGTGGCCTCAAAGCAGGTGCTTATTTTTGCATTTATTTGGCACCAGGGGAACTTTTTGCATGCTTGTGTTGCTGCCCAACTCTTTTTATTTTTTAATGTAGCTCACGGGTAAAAAAGGTTGGGGACCCCTGCCTTAGAGGGACCACACTGAGTAGCTTCAATCTCCCAGTCTGTCCCGTTTATGCCAACACATACCAACCACCTTGGAGCTTTCGTTTTTGTATAAATCTTCTCCAATAATTTTATTGTAAGAAAAAAACATTTAAATAATGTGGGGACTGGGGAGATAAAAATTAAATTACAAAAACAGAGGAAGTATTCTTCCACCTCTATATGATTTACAGGATCATTGTACTCTTGGAGTTAAGATGACTTCAGAAAGAGTGCTTCTATAAAATTTAAGGCATGCACCAAACTCTGGATTAGGTTGAATGTCGGGAATAGATTTTGTTAAAAATATCATTAATGCACTGGACTTTGGAATTTGTGCAGCTCCTCAAAAATGTGAAGAGACCCATCATCTCAATACAAAATTTGGAGTACAGCATAAGATGACAGAAAATAAGATTAGAACCAACCTTCTCCATTTTCTCCTCTAAATCTTGGTTATCCTGTTCCATAGTTCGCTTACGGCTCTCTAAAGCTTTTATCTCATTGTCAAGTCTCATCACTTTAGAAAGATTTCTCTGTATGTCTGCCAGGCGTTCCTGAAGGATTCATGGAATGCATAAAATAATAGTATTACACAATTAATATCACATAATGCAAACATGAATTTATTCACAGCTTTAGCATATTTTAAGTCTAAAAAAAAAAAAACAGTTATGCTATGTAGAAAATAGTAATTAAAAGGGTTGCAAAAGATATACATATCTTGGATACAATTTGCCATGAGGCTACATGTTGCTGTAGCCACAAATATTGTCTGGCTATGAGGCCTTAACAGCAGTTAAACTTCCATGAGTTATATTTGTATTTTTTAATTGGAAATTTCATTTGCTGTATTAGTACAGGAATGGGATCTGTTATCCGGAAAACCTTTATCCAGAAAACTCCTAATTACGGAAATTTCTTTCCATAGGCTTAAAAATGATTTCCTTTCTCTCTGTAATAATAAAACAGTACTTTATCCATACTAAGATATGAATAATCCTTATTGGAAGCAAAACCAACCTATTGGGTTTATTTTATTTTTACATGATTCTTTCTAGTAGAGTTAAGGTATGAAGATCCAAAAAAAGGTCAGTTACCTGGAAAACCACAGGTCCCAGAGCATTCTGGATAACAGATCCCATTCCTGTATTACAATACAAGTATCAGAAGCCAATGTACAGTGAACAATCTCCATAATGATGGACTGTGCTGTCCATTTCTTTGTTAAGATGGCCATAGACGCAAAGATATGGTCGTATGAAACGAAGTTGGAAGTGATGTCAAACCAAGCTAATGTGGCAGCAGCTTACCTTAAGTGGCTCGAGTTGACTTTCAATAGATTTGACATTTTCTTTGGAAACGGCTAGCTGTTTCTCTTTGCTCTGAAGATTATCTTGAATTTCCCTTGCCTTTTCCTTGTTCTGTTTCAGATACTTGATTTCTACCTGATATTCTCTCACATTCTGAGCTTGTTGTGTGCGAACTTTCTTTAAAGTTTCCAAAGCTTTAATATACCTGGGAAGCAGAACAACCAATAAATGAACCTTAATACAACGCTGCTCTGCATCCGCAGGGAACTTTTAAAAATAAATGTAATTAGGAAACAACGGTAGAGCATCTGCTAAAGAAAGTGAAGCTTGGGTGAAAGTTTATTTTTCAGCAGGAAAACACAAGGTATTACTGTATTAAAGGGTACCTACCTTCACCCACAAGAAGTACGGGCTAACAAAGCCTGCAGTTCAGTTGTGGGAAGCAATCTGGAAAACGTTCATGTCGGGAGCTAAGCCCCTACACAAGGAGGCTTTTTGCAGACGCCCATGCTCATTATGCGCAAACAAGTGCCCCAACATGGTCGGCTGTAATGGGAGATCACGTCCCATGCAGGGCAGTAATTGTGAGCACGGTTTTCTTGAAGCATGCATTTCTGGTGTGGCTGGTGATACAATTTTTAGGCGCCATTTTCAAAATGAACATTAGCTGGCAAATATCCAGCAATGGAACAGTCAAAGCCCTGACCTTCACTGATTCCATGGTGGTATAAAAGGTCAGTCCTGCAAAAGACTGGGTATTGTCCATCCCATTTTCCATATCTTTTACTTAGGTTACATTGGTTACTGAGCAGCACTATTTAGGGATGCAAAGAGGACCTCCTGTTTCAAACAGCAAAAAGTAAATGAAAAGCACTGATGTAACTAAACGTTTACCTTGTTGCTGAAAATATTTCATCAAACTTTACTTTCAACTGCCTTCCCTCGCTCAGAGGCCAGTTGGAATCTTCCTGGTGACAGAATATTACATTATTCAGGACTGCTGCAGAAACTCCTAATGCACTGATCATTTCTTTGTCCATTTCTGCACATTTTGTACTTAGGCTGACTTTCTCCCCATGCCTAGGACCAGAACAAAAATATGACGATTTAGTTCTCATGCTTAGATTTCATATCCTATAGATACCTAAAGGTCAAAGGTGCATAAAAATCTTTTACTGCAGATTTTAAAATAGATCAAATATACAATATAGAGTCATGTGTAAAAGTTCTGGAATCCTTTCAAAATTTCAACATCAATATGTGCAATATTTAGTATGGATATTGGAGTGATGTAAAGGTCACAGTCTGATGGAAAAGTCTGGGTTTGGCAGATGACTACTTGCAAACTTCAGGTGAAAGCAAACCTTAAGGCTACAGCATACAATGACATTCCTGACAATCATGTGCTTGCTATTGAATAGCAGTTTTGGAAAGACCAGAATTTCGAAAATCAATATATTGTTTCTGTGGTCTTGCAAACTAAAAAGGTAATAGCAACTTTAAAAAAACATATAAATTTAATTACATTTTCTTTCAATGTACAAACATTTTCAGTTATAAATTATCATTTGTTGGCCTACCAGCACTGCAAGCTATAATGCAGCATACCAAACACTTACTTAATTCTGGTAATAACGCCCTCTAGTGTTTTGAATTCTGTTGACTTTCCTTTCTGGGTGCAGATCATGGAACGCTGGACAGCCACAAGCTCTCCATTAACATCTTTTAGTTGTAAACGAATCTGTGCACGGACATCTGTCTCGTGAGCGACCTGTGAATAAAATTAAGAACACCCACTGAGCATATAAAGGGATTTTGTCATGATTTTTATGAAGTAGTTTTTATTTCTAAATTACACAGTTTACATTGCAAATAATTCACTCTACAATATAAAATTTCATTCCTAAACCAGCAAGTATTTTTTTTTTAGGTGTAATATTGGTGTATAGGCAGCCATCTCAGGTCATTTTGCCTGGTCATGTGCTTTCAGAAAGAGCCAGCACTTTAGGATGGAACGGCTTCCTGGCAGGCTGTTGTTTCGGAACGGCTTCCTGGCAGGCCGTTGATTCTCCTACTCAATGTAACTGAATGTGTCACAGTGGGACCTGGATTTTACTATAGAATGTTGTTCTTAGATCTACCAGGCAGTGGTTATCTTGCTGCTATCGTGTTACCTCCCATTGTTCTGTTGTTAGACTCCGGGCAGGGGTTGAGGCGAGTGATATCACTCCAACTAGCAGTACAGCAACAAAGAGTTACTGAAGTTAATAAGAGCACATGACTGGGGGCAGCTGGGAAACTGAAAATATGTCTAGCACCATGTCCGATTTCAAAATGAAATGTAAAAAAATCTGTTTGCCCTTTGGGGAAACTGATTCCAGTGCAGAATTCTGCTGGAGCAGCACTATTAACTGATGCGTTTTGAAAAAAATAATTTTCACATGACAGTATCCCTTTAAGGTATCTCGGTGATCTCCCTTATTTTTGTAATCATGCATGCATTTATATACTCAGCATATCGGTGACTTTGAGCTTGAGGAAACTAAGCATGTTTTTTGGAAAAATTAATTAAAAGCATATATTTTAAACCTCAGTGTCATAAGGGAGCTAAATAAGCTTAATACACTGAGCTCAAGCCCTGCAGACAGTCTTTAATCTTAAAATGTTAAAGAAACCCATTTGTTACCAAATGCAGGATTTAAAACCCACTGGAATCTAGTTCCTGGTATACTATGTGATGAGCTTGTAAGCATCTTTAACTTTAAGGGTGAAGACACAAGGAGCTACTACTAGTAGCAGCTACTTGTTCAGGTGTCTTCACCCTAAAACGATATTAAAAAAAACTTGCTGCCCCAAACTGATCAGCCAATGAGTTTTTTTCTCTCTTCTCTTTGACATCTTGGGTGAAAGGAAAAATATTCCTTGAATGAAATTATGTGTCCCTGGAAAGAAAGTAAATTGACGGGACACAGCAGATTCTGGCTGGAACGGAGTACAGTCGACGGGCAGCCACCACGAGGGTAATTATAAGACCATCTACATGTAAGTGCCTTCAATGTACTGTCTGGAAATCTTAACTCTCTCCAACAGTCGAGGGGTGTGTCAGTAATAATGTGACAAGTGAATACATTTGATTTACCTTAGGATCATGTACAAATGTCTTTCCTTTGGATCCAGGTGGGAAGTCGCCTGTTGTGATATACTTGAGACACTCAATTATAGTCTGTTTAGAAAAAAGAAAACAAAATAGAGATTCATGAAGATATGAATTTACTACATTTACTACATTATATAGAATATACGAGACCTGGGGTATTCCGGCTCAGGGATCTTTTTATAATTTGGATCTCCATACCTTAAGTCTGCTAATATCATGTAAACATTAAAGGACAAGGAAAGTTGAACTAAAGAAGTAGGCTAGAAATATTGTACATTATGTTCTGTGCTTCTGTATCAGCCCAAGGCAACCCTTTAGCAGTAAAGATCCGTGTCTCCAAAGATGCCCCAGTAGCTCCCAATCTTCTTTTCTGCTGGTTCACTGTGCATTTTCTGTGCTGCGGTCACTTACTGAGCTTAGGGACTGATTCACAATATACAGTACACATAGAATATAAATGTCACAGTATGAGGCTGATTATTAATTAATATGTATAATTACTACATGGCATCAGCTTATACCACCTTTTCTGCTTGATAATTTGCCATGACCCCTAAGCTAAAGGGATCCTGTCATCGGAAAACATGTTTTTTTTCAAAACACATCAGTTAATAGTGCTGCTCCAGCAGAATTCTGCGCTGAAATCCATTTCTCAAAAGAGCAAACAGATTTTTTTATATTCAATTTTGAAATCTAACATGGGGCTAGACATTTTGTCAATTTCCCAGCTGCCCCTGGTCATGTGACTTGTGCCTGCACTTAAGGAGAGAAATGCTTTCTGGCAGGCTGCTGTTTTTCCTTCTCAATGTAACTGAATGTGTCTCAGTGAGACATGGGTTTTTACTATTGAGTGCTGTTCTTAGATCTACCAGGCAGCTGTTATCTTGTGTTAGGGAGCTGCTATCTGGTTACCTTCCCATTGTTCTTTTGTTTGGCTGCTGGGGGGGAAAAGGGAGGGGGTGATATCACTCCCTTGCAGTACAGCAGTAAAGGGTGATTGAAGTTTATCAGAGCACAAGTCACATGACTTGGGGCAGCTGGGAAATTGACAATATGTCTAGCCCCATGTCAGATTTCAAAATTAAATATAAAAAAATCTGTTTGCTCTTTTGAAAAATGGATTTCAGTGCAGAATTCTGCTGGAGCAGCACTATTAACGGATGCATTAAAAAAAAAAAACATGTTTTCCCATGACAGTATCCCATTAGCTTATCAACAGCTGCTCAGACTGAGACCACTGAGCATGTGAGTGTCGCAGACACTTTCTAAGATGGTCACCCCCTGTGACAAGTTTGAAGTCCTGGATCATTGTTGTTATTGAGAAGCTGAAACTTTAGGCTGGTGCAATAAGGTCATTATATAAAATATGGCATTTTTAGCCCTATTCATTTTTAGGGTTTAGTTCTCCTTTAAATAAACCCATTAGGATTGTTTTGCCACCAATATGGGTTCATGCAACTTCGTTTGGATCAAGTACAAGGTACTCTTTCATTTTTACAGATAATCACTTTTAAAAATTAGATTTGCTTAAAATTGAGTCCATGGGAGATGGCCTTCCTGTATTTTGGGAGCTTTCTGGATAACGGGCTTCCAGATAATGGATCCTATACCTGTTCAATATCTCATATGATGTACTGCAGTTCATACCTAAAACTGAGAAAACTGTAAATGAAATAATGTAGGTCTCACACGAAAAAATCTTGATAACTAATAATAGTAATATTAAAAAATCTACAAAGTTAAGAGCATAATGTCTTCTATTTGCGGCAATCTGAAAGTTGGGTAAATGGGAGGCATCTTCACATATGTTGCATCTCCTTGTTTGCCAGTGCCCTAAAAAGGCCTCTAATAAATACTTCCTGCATGCTGGGTGCTATAAGTAAACTTTGCACCTTGTATTACAAAAAACGCACTTATGTTTTGAAATTCTACTCCAGTCCACGAAAGCCCATTAGTAATATTTCTGATAATGGCCTCAGAGGTTCCCATCTTTTTTCTACCAATTTACAGCACATGCTCTAGGCTGCCGTCAGTTACCAGACACAATATACAATACCTAAAATATAAAATTCATGATATATGGCTGATTAGTTTCCCCTTAACAAAATTTACGGAGGCACTGAATACAATATTTTGGGATTCAGCCGAATCCCTGAATCATTTGCGAAAGATTCAGCCGAATACTGAACTGAATCAGAAGCCTAATTTACATATACAAATTGGGACAAGGAAGAAACCGAAACGCACTGTTACATTTTTTTACTTCTTTGTGTGTGTGAGGAAAAGTCATGTGATTTTAATGATTTGGATCGGGTTCAGCCAAGCCTTTGGATTCAACCTTTTTCAGCAGGATTTGGCCGAATCAAAGTGCCTAGAAGAACAGTATCTGAATCCTTAAAATCACACGAGTTTTCTTCACACAAACAATGAAATAAAAACATTTTTCAGAATTGAATTCTGGATTCGGTACATTTCCATAATTTAACACCTTTTCAGGCCCCCTGAAAAACATAAAATGGGGGTTCTACTGTAAATTAATTAAGGTATTCAGACAATCTAAATATTTTAGAGATTTTCCATGGAACAGAATGCTAACTGATATTATAGATGTAGATCAGTGATCCCCAACCAGTGGATCGTGAGCAACATGTTGCTCTCAGTGGCCTCAAAGCAGGTGCTTATTTTTGAATTCCAGGCTTGGAGGCAAGTTTTGGTTGCATAAAAAACAGGTGTCCTACCAAGCAGTCTCCTGTAGGCTGCCAGTCCACATAGGGGCTATCAATAGCCAATCACAACCCTTATTTCGAAACCACCCAGGAACATGTTTCATGCTTGTGTTGCTCCCCAACTCTTTTTACATCTGAATGTTGCTCACAGGTGAAAAAGGTTGGGGATCCCTGATGTAGATCATAATGGGACATTATCATTAAAAGCAGATCCCGCATTGGTACAGTATGGGCACTCCTGACATAGAAGCACAGTCATAAACATAAATGAAACCACCTTTACTTACTGTTTTCCCTGCTCCATTGGGTCCTACTAAAACTGTCAATGGTGTGAAGAATTGAATGACTTGTTTGTTTTTATCTTCTATTCCAAAGCTCCTCACCCCTTGGATGCTCATCTTCTCTATTTTAGACATGATTCTAGATGTTGTCTTTCTTCTGGTATATTATTTAGAAGCTGTAGGCAAAAGAGTAAAAGAAGTACACAAAAGCACAGCGAGCAAGGCACGAGAAAAAAAAAAATGGAGAAACAATAATTTAAACAAACTCAAAACCAAAGAAACTGCAGTTCTGAGAGCTGGTTCCTATTTAAATGTACCTTAAATATAAAATGAACACTTATATGCGTAGAGGTTGCCCTAAGAAGTTAGAGAAGATCTGGTCCCCATGGTTATCCGAACACATGCCATCATTGTTACTCCACACAGAGGTAGAGGTAGACCTTGGAAACCCCCCACCAACCCCTTGAGTACACCCCCCTTTTTTTTCTCTCTTCCTCCCTACAGAAACGACAAATTCCAGAACAAGTTGGGTAAATGTTTTTTTGTTTAATATATCACTGATTTAACTACATGAGTGTTCTCATTTATTACAAAGCAGATACTGTATTTTTGTCTACACCTGGATGTCTTGCTTTAGGTTACGACTATACTTCATAACCTCATACTGCAGGGTGAGATACTCATGTATATCCTTGCTGACGCATTATACTGATCCTGATTTATTATTTTTTCTTCTTGTCTTTTTTGCTTTTACTGTGTGTACTGTCAGTTTGTTTGAAAACTTCAATAAAAACAACTTTTAAAAAATAAAAATATAAAATGAAAATAGGTATAATAAGACATCCTATATTAGCAAAAAAAAGTTACTCTTGCACTAGAGCTAACAGGGTGAGACAGGTTTGGGCCAAAGATAGTGATTATGGGGGCAGATTGGGTTACTTTTAAAGGAGTGATTCACCCTCAGGTTAATGTTTAGTATGTTATAGAAAGACCTATCCAAGCACATTTTCAACTAGTCTTCCTATTTTTATAGTTTTTAAATTTTGCTGCTTTTGATTAGGGGATCACGGATTCCAGTAGCCAAATAAATATTGCTCTGTGAGGCTACAAATTCATTGTTACTTTTTATTACTTATCTTTCTATTTAGGCCCTCCTCTTATTTATATTCCAGCATCTGCCTAGCTATGTCAAATTGGACTCTAGAAACCAGGTACCAACTGGAAAGCTGCTGCACAAAAAGCTAAATAATTTAAAAAACTGCAAACTCTCAGAATAGCACTCTATACATCATACAAAAAAAATTTAAAAAAGAGCTACCCCTTTAAAAACCTCATGCATTTTTTCTAGGAATGTACTAAAACTAGAATTTGAGTCAGAATTTCGACAAATGGTATCCTAAGCGTTCGCTCATAACTAATCCAACACTTGGGGGCAGATTTATCAAAGGTCGAGGTAAATTTTCAAATGAAAAAAAACACAGAAATAAGCAGATACTATGTGAAAGGGAAATTCTTTTAAAGGAGAACTACACCCTTAAAATGAACTTGTTGCACCAGCCTAAAGTTTCAGCTTGTCAATAGCAGCAATGATCCAGGACTTTAAACTTGTCACAGGGGGTCACCATCCTGGAAAGTGTCTGTGACACTCACATGCTCAGTGGGCTCTGAGCAGCTGTTGAGAAGCTAAGCTTAGTCGGCGTTGCTAATTATCAAGCAGAAAATGTGGTTGGCCTGTAATATAAACTGATGCTACAGGGCTGATTATTAAATTCTGAAGCTAGTTGCACTGATTTCTATGCTGCCATATAGTAATTATCTGTATTAATTACTAATCAGCCTTATATTGTGACATTTATATTCGATGGGTACTGTATATTGTGAGTGGGTCCCTAAGCTCAGTAAGTGACAGCAGCAAAGAGCATGTGCAGTGAATCAGCAGAAAAGAAGATGGGGAGCTACTGGGGCATCTTTGGAGCCAAAAATCTTTACTGCTAAAGGGCTGTGGTTGCCTTGGGCTGGTACAGAAGCCCAAAACTTAATGTGCAATATTTCTAGCTACTTGTTTAATTAGGCTGTAGTTCTCCTTTAAACTGCATGATTGTGGGGAGTTTGTATTTACAAAGATGCAAATTTTAAGCAATTTTCTTTTACTTCTTAGTTGCTGGTAAAGAGCTTTGCAAAGGGCAGTTTGATGGAAAAAGGGGTTGTGTAGTTGATCGGTGTAGATCTTCATTTATAAAGTTAACGATAATGTAATTCTATTGTTTATTTATAAAAAGGGAATTGTATTCGGTTGACTTTCTAGAAATAATATAGCTTATTAGTTCTCCTCCCGCAGGTCTGTCTGTTATTGTTGCACCAAGAGTCACAACCAGCAGTGCGGATAATAACTATAACTACGGGCAGGTAGAAAATACGAAATAGGTATTATTATTAACGCACATGTGAACCCTACCTGAGCAAGATCTAGTCACATCACAACTTCTTCCGGAAACGTGACCATTGCCCGTCGAATTGCGCGCGAGTTCCAATGCGCTACGTGATAGACCCCGCCCACCAGGAAACGAAAGTAAATCCTTGCCATATACTACTGCAGGATCATGCCGCACTCTGTCACGCCCCTTCAATGTGCCAGCCAATCATAACTCGCGTAGGGTGGGCATTGGTACGTCAAACGAATCAGAGGGGTCCTGGCTCTTATGCTTATTGATTTTATGGAAAGCCCAATCCCCGTGGTTCCTATTGGCTGGCATACGGATGGGGAAATATACTGTGGCATGGGTTTTAAAGGAATGGTTCACCTTCAGTTAACTTTAGGGGGCACATTGACTTAGCTCGAGTGAAGGAATAGAATAAAAAATACTTTTTTGGCTACTTCGACCATCGAATTGGCTACTTCGACCTAGGGTTTCCACTAGGGTTGCCACCTTTTATATTTTTTTTTTTTACTGGCTGCTGGGGGCGGGGCCTTAAATGGGCGGGATGTGACAGCATAAGGGGCGGGGTGTGACATCAAAAGGGGCAGGCCACGCCACACAGACCCTCGGATGCTAGAAGAGGCAAAAAAAAAAAGGTAAATTGCATGGGATTGGGGGCAGGCCGAGGGCTCCTTTTGATCGTATTACAAATTTACCGGCAGCTACATTGCCGGTAAATTTGTAATACCGGCCCCGGCCTTGGCAGGTATTTTACCGGCTGGGCCATCCCAACCCGCTCAAAAGTTACTTTTTTTTTTTTGCTCTCTCCAGGCCCATCACGTGTGTAGGCCCCGCCCATTTATGTCATGACACGCCCCTAAAAAAAGCCCTCGGCCATCCCAACCCGCTCAAAAGTTACTTCTTTTTTGCTCTCTCCAGGCCCCTCACGTGTTTTTTCCCCTTTACATCATGACACGCCCCTTTTAAAGCACACCTGCACACTTTTACGTCACACCCCGCCCACTTTTACATCAAGGCCCGCCCATTTGCTCCCACCACCAGCCTGTAATTATTGTATTAAAAGGTGGCAACCCTACTTCGACTTCGAACCGAACGATTCACACTGAAAATCGTTCGACTATTCGATAATCGAAGTACTGTCTCTTTAAAAAAAACTTCGACCACCTACTTTGCCACCTAAAACCTACCAAGCATCAATGTTAGCCTATGGGGAAGGTCCCCTTAGGCTTTCTAGCCAATTTGTGATCAAAGGAAAATCGTTCGATCGCTGGATTAAAATCCAGGATTAAAACGAATAGCGCTAAATCCTTCGATTTCGATATTCGAAGTCGAAGGATTTAACTTCAACAGTCGAATATCGAGGGTTAATTAACCCTAAGTAAATGTGCCCCTTAGTATGTTATTGAATGGCCAATGCTAAGCAACTTTTCAATTGGTCTTCCTTATTTATTTTTTTTATAGTTTCTCCATTTTTTGCCTTTTTCTTCTGTTTCTTTCCAGCTTTCAAATAGGGGTAGGGTTGCCACCTTTTCTGGAAAAAAACACTGGCCTTCCTATATTATCTTTTTACCCTATTAATAACATTGGGATCAACCATCATTTTTAATGGCCAGATGGCAACCCTAAATGGGGGTCACTGACCCCATCTAAAAACAAATGCTGTGTAAAGCTACAAATGTATTGTTATCGCTACTTTTTATTACTAGTCTTTCTATTCAGGCATTCATATTCCAGTCTCTTATTCAAATCAGTGCATGGTTGCTAGGGGAATTTGGACCCTAGCAACCAGATTGCAGAAATTGCAAACAGTAGAGCTGCTGAATAAAAAGCTAAATAACCCAAAACCACAAGTAATAAAAAATGAAAACTAATTGCAAATTGTCGCAGAATATCACTCTCTACATCATACTAAAAGTTAATTTTTAATCACCTATTTAAAGGGGTGGTTCACCTTTCAGTTAACTTTTAGTATGTTATAGAATGGCCAATTCTAAGCAACTTTTCAATTGATCTTCATTATTTATTTTTTTATAGTTTTAAATTATGTGACTTTTTCTTCTGATTCTTTTCAGCTTTCAAATGGGGGTCACTGACCTCATCTAAAACAAATGCTCTGTAAGGCTACAAATGTACTGTTTTTGCTACTTTTTATTACTCATCTTTCTATTCAAGCCTCTCCTATTCATATTCTAGTCCCTTATTCAAATCAATGCATGGTTGCTAGGGTAATTTGGACCCTTTCTCAATTCATTGGTAGGCTGGCACAAAAATTGGACTTCACTCCAAAGTATGATGCAAAAATTAAAAATATTTTTGTTACACAAAAAGGAACATCTCACAGGGTGGCCTTAGGCTAAGGCCACACTAGGCGATAGCGCCGCGATTTGACTCGCGGCGACTTTTCGCCGCGACTTTTAAGCCGCAATCGCTGGGGTAACTTTTGCGCTGGCGTCTATGGGGAATCGCGAAAAATCGCCAGCGTAAAAACACACGCGGCAATCTTTTTTCTACTGTCGCTCGAAATTGCCTCACTAGGCGATTTCGAGCGACAATAGAAAAAAGATCGCCGCGTGTGTTTTTACGCTGGCGATTTTTCGCGATTCCCCATAGACGCCAGCGCAAAAGTTTCCCCAGCGATTGCGGCTTAAAAGTCGCGCGAAAAGTCGCCGCGAGTCAAATCGCGGCGCTATCGCCTAGTGTGGCCTTAGCCTTAAGCGTTTCGTGCCTTGTGGGCACTTAGTCATAGGCTGGGGATATTCTGTACAACCAGTGATATTTAAACACACCAATCAGGAAAGTGTTTTGGACAGCCAATAAGAAAAGTTAATACATAAGTGCTGAATCTGTCCAGGGGAAACATAGTACATATATAAACAATGGGTTAAAAGCTTACAGATATATATATTTTCTTTTACAGAAAAAACATATATGTTACACCATGAGAAAATACTTTTTTGCGAAACAATTGTAAAAGTTATAGTTTTGTTGGTTAAGGCGGCAGTTATAGTGTTTTTCAAATTACTTTACAGATAAATGGTTGGAGGTAATATTAGACCAGATTTCAAAAGACTTTTAGACAAAACATGATACATTGTAATCTAAATTCATTCCTGTGGGTTGTCTTGTTCCTAAATTAATTTGGACCCTAGCAACCAGATCACTGAAATTGCAAACTGGAGAGCTGCTGAATAAAAAGCTAAATAACTCAAAAACCACAAATAATAAAAAAATTAAAACCAATTGCAAATTGTCTCATAATATCACTCTCTACATCATACTAAAAGTTAATTTAAAGGTGAACAATCCCCTAATAGCTGAGGTGAAATGGACACCAATAAGGGATTCCCAGTAGACAAATTAATGGAACAAGAGGGACAAGAGTAAGGGATGGGATGGGACCTAAATGGTGAAAAAAGGGTAAGAATGTGGGGTTGGGACTGACATAGAGAAGGAAAGCAGAATGGGGAAGATGAAAAAGAGACAAGAAGAGAATATACAAAATGAAAGTACCTGGGAAGAGAATATATAATACAGGGATGGAACGGATAATAAGAATAGAGGGCTTGCATACCTCCCAACATTTTGGAAATCAAAAGAGGGACAAAAAGTTGTGCCACGCATAGCGGCCACACCCCCTAATTACCATGTTCATTTTACAAATTGTAAATAAGCCGTATCACTTTAAATGGGCAGGGAGAGCTGTATGGCAGTCCCTACTAAGGGGGATGTAGAAGTCGTAGTGCAACTGGCTTCCCTCCACAGGTTATTACTACAACTCCCAGCACCAACACCCAGAGAGCTACAGCCTTAGCCCAGGGCTAGTGGGGAGAGAGGAGGGGAAAGAATCTGTGCCTGGAACTTTGATGTCAGTGTAGACCAATGGTAAAATAGAGTGAGTTTATTGCCTCGGCACTGTGTGAATAGAGTGGGGATAAGGGGCATGAGTGTGGGCACAGCTGGCATCACACACACACACAACAGCAAATGTACCAATCACTCACACACAGTAACTCACACAGACACAGTAACTCACTTTGTGAGCATGCGCAGCAACAGTCCGTTTCCACAACAGAAGCAGGCCACACAGTCTCTTCTGTGTTCACGTTGCCCTTTTTTTTTTTTTACGAGACATGATGACGGCTTGCGTATAATCTTGCCCTTACGTGGGCGGTTCTTTCAAGCCGCCCAGTATTATGCGCCTGCTCAATTACCGCTTGGTCCGGCTACTAACTTCCTTGTTCGGTATCTTCTGTTTGTCTGAAATGATAGAAGGCTCTGCGGAGCCACCGTCCTGCCCCGGGACTCAGCGCCGTCGGTTACTTCTCCTGCTACCAAACGTGTTTCCAGGAAGAACTCGGGCTGTTCCGGAGCCCTCCGTGCCATCACCGCCTCCCTCCCCTCCGCCGCCGCCGGCGGGATGTGGGACACTGAGTCCACTATCTGGGACAGCAGGACAGACAGCCAAAAACGGGACTGGCCCGTGGAAAACGGGATGGTTGGGGGGTATGGGCTTGGGGTACATGTATTTGCTTGACTCTATTAACTACTATTAAAGGAACAATAACACCAAAAACTGAAAGTCTATCAAAGTAATTAAAATGTAATATACTGTTAGCTTGCACTGGTAAAACTGGCATGTTTGCTTCAGAAGCTCAATATAAACAAGCTGCTGTGTAGCCATGGGGGCAGCCATTCAAGCTGGAAAAAAAGGAGAAAAGGCACAGGTTAGATAACAGATAAAACACCATTTTATTGGCCAGGGCTTATTTGTTATGTAACCTGTACCTTTTCTAATTTTTTCTCCAGCTTGAATGGCTTCCCCCATGGTTACACAGCTTATATCAACTACAATAGTCCTTCTGAAGCAAGCAGACAGCTTTTACCAGTGCATGCTAACAGTACATTATATGTAAATTACTTTAAAATGCTTGCATTTTTTTTTTGGTGTTTCTGTTCCTTTAAGATCCAAATTAGCAGGAGGAATTTAATAGGCGGAGGGAGAGACACAAAAAAGACTCCATGAGAGTGCAGCCTATCCAATGACAACCAATAATTTTGTCACCTGTTGCGATATTTACATTCAGTGATCTCACTTTGTGGGAAAATGTCTTGTGCATTTCCCACAATGAAACCACGATCGACACATTTAAAGTGTAATAATCCCCATTCTCCTGCAATAGGTATTTTTGGACTCTTTGTTGCCTGCAGGAGAGGTGATCTCCACAATGTTTCAGGCCTTCTATAAATAATAAAATGTTTAGAGGCCACAGTGTCATGCAATTCTTAGGGGCCAATGTGTGTCAAGAAATCTCGGGGGCTACAGTGTGTCCTGAAATGCTGAAAGGCAACAATATCTCATAAAATCTGGAGATCCATAGGGACCGGAGGCAGGCTACAGCTTAATAGAACGGACATTCTTACAGCAAATGAGCTGTGTAGAGAAATCTAACTTAAAGATTGGTGGGATTATAAAGTTGGAGCCATGATAAAATCACAAGGGTTGAGGGATGGTTATTAAGGAACAACAGTCTCTCACTATATAAAAGTTAGTGGTCTACCATCAATGGCAAAGACATTTAGAGGAGTTATCATAGTCAGAAGGTGTGATTTTTTTTTAATGAAAATATCGTAGAAGATGATGCCTTGAACTCCAAAATCAATAAATGCATGGATAATTTTTACTTTGGATACCAGCTTTCATATGGAAAAGCAGGAAGTGGAAGGCTCTGCTGGGATTTGAGCCTCCAACTTTCATACCTCCCAACATTTGAAAATTGGAAAGAAGAACAAAAAGTTGTGCCACACGAATGCGCAGTGAATTTTTTTTGACCACTCCCATTTGTGGACACCCCCCCTAAAATTTGGCCGGTTACTGAAAGTCTGAACATTTATGGGGGATTTAGGGTCATGTTTGTGTGTTTTTACAGTTTTGATAATGAAGGTGAATTGCCCTTTAAGCTGAAATTCTCAGTTCTCCCAAGAGACTTGCTTATCTTAAATAGTTACAACTGTATCTTTGCTTATCTTAACTAGTTACAACTGTATTTAAGTGCAGGTGCTGAGTATTCTGGGCTCTCTGCCAAAAAGCCTCTTATGTATAGAAACTTTGTATCTTTTTCTGGTGTCAGTGCTGGAGATCAAAGAGAAACTGGGGACATTTCAGGAAAAAAACTGGACTGCGGGCAGAGCTTTCAAAATCGGGACGGTCTTACGGAAAGCGGGTTAGGAGGTATGAGGTTTCTGACTGCTCTCTTGAAGGATAAGTAAACCTTTAAAACAAGTGAATGTAAAATATTGAGAGATACATGTACTGTCAATATGAATGAATTTTGTAACAACAGCGCCACCTACTAGTCAGTTTCTGACCACAAAGTAGTCAAATAAGTTGTCAGGAGAAAGAGAGCTGGTCTGATTTTCTTCTGGGTTGGAAATAAATAGAAACCTTTCTCAAATCTTTCCTAACCAGAAGGACATCAGAGCAGCCTCTTTCTTTCTCCTGACAACTTCCTTCCTTATTTAGTGGTCAGAATGTTGAGAAACTGACCAGCAGGTGGTGCTGTTGTAACAAAATTCATTTTTATTAACATGTACCGTATCCCTTAATATCTTGGAATTACAAAAAAAGCATAATGAATGTTATTACAAAAGTTCTTAGAATAGAACTCTCATCAGTTTTACTTTTACTTGTTTTAAAGGTTTACTTAAGGTAGCCATATGCAATAAGATCTGCCCTAGAGCCAAACGATCGGATTGCAATGAAGGAAATGGGCGCTGAAGGGATGAGGACAGCATCAACTGGCCGATGTGGTCCTCGATCGCCAAAAAAAAAAAAAAAAACCTGCCTGATCACTATCTGACCAATTTTTGGCTTGGTATCGATCGGGGAGAGCCTTCAGAATGTCCCCTACACGGGCAGATAACCCGCTGAATCAGTCTAAAGGACCGACATCAGCAGCTTTAATCTGCTTGTGTACAGTATGACCCCGTTATCCTTTAACCACTAAAAGAAGAGAGCAACTGCCAGATTATCTCATTACACTTCACTTGGCTTTTCCATCTCATCCTAGCAGCCTTGTTGGTCAGCCAATCAGAGCCAGTTTTACCCTATAGAAATACAACACTCATGTCACTGGCCTGAGCATTAAGGTAGCTGGGGCTTGAGTACCGTGGCTTTCCCCTAGCTCTCCCTTGCTCTTGCCCTCCATGAGTGTGATAGAAGGTGTTGTAATTGGAGGCAGAACTAGGGGCCTTTCATGTAGCCAAAATAGATAGAAATTAATTACCACAATCCTTATCAGTCAGATAGACATGGAGGCAAGTATCAACTATAATGCTTTGAATAGTTAAGCTCTCTATCTGTTCAAGCAAATCCCTGTATCCATATAGATACAGATAGATATGGGTATATATAATTTATGTGAAGGTAGGGAGGGGTGTGTATAGATGCTGGGTTTTCATTTGGAGGGGTTGAACTTGATGGACTGTCTTTTTTCAACCTGATTTAACTATACGCTCTTGGGGACAGGTGCTTCAAGCCAATTGAGTATTCAAACACCTGGAAGTTAAGCACAATTTGTCTATTTATTACTATACCCCTATGTGTGTTTATGCCTTGTAGAGCACAGCATGCATTTGTGGTGCTATACAAATAACACAGTTGCCCTGATGAGGCCACTGCCACTGCCACACAGTTGAGTGCATTAAAGACTGAGAAAGCCTGCAAAAACTTTAAAGCATTCATAATTTTCTGTAAGGGGATGCAAATACGAATGCTTTCAAGCAAAGAAATAATATAACCCACCTTGGCACACTTAGATACGATGGGATGGCTAAAGTTCAGACTGAAGTAGGCATTGATTAATTAAACTACAAGCATGAGGATCACTGCTATAGTTTTGAGAGGGAATGGGATGCCCCTTATATAGAGAGACAAAATTCCCAGAGCTTCATTGGCTTCCATGGAATTTGGCATACAAATACAGACATGAAGAGATTTCTCAGAGGAGTCCTTGGCCCTATTGTACTGTCAGGTGCACTATTGGATTGTTATTCCTGTTTTAGGAGTATTCTGCCACCTGAAGACTAGGCACGAACACTATGTAACAAAAGGCACTAAGGGGCAAATTCCCTAACTGGCAAAAATTAGTCAGCGACAGCTTCGAAGCCATCTAAACACTTCGCCAGGTGTAAATTCGCTAGAACACGTCAGTTCACTGAAGTGCAAAGTTGCATCCAGGGCGCCGAACGCTTGCAAAGTTTTGCTACCGTTACTTTGACAATCAAAGCGAAGATGCACTAGTGTTGCCTAATTTGCATACGCGGGAAATTAGAAAATTGAATGGACGTATATGTTGCAGCAAATACTTTACATTACACAAGTCCAGGGAACCTTAATAAATAAAATAGAGTTGTTATAATGCCCTACACATGAGCCCAGTGTATAGTTTATGTTCCATATGTTCCATGAAAATGGAGGGGGGAAACCGGTTGGCCAAAAAATTTTTTACAGACCAGCGTTTTTTGGGAAATTTTGCACTAAAAATTAAGGAAGTCCTATGCACTTCACCTGGTCTGAGCTGGCGAAGGTAAGTCTGGCAAATGAGGTAACGTTCTGTATCTTAGTGAATTTGAGGAGTTACGTCCGTTCAACTGTGGTTAGAGTGCGAAGCAACGCTAGCGTCTATCTCCTTCGCTAGCGAAGTGATGCCAACACCCATTAGGAAATCGGCGAAGTTCCGAAATTACGTCACGCTGATGAATTTCCGCCAGCATTAGTCTCTTCGCCCTTTAGGGAATCTGCCCCAAGTTTGCCCAATAGCAGTAAACCACTAGCAACTAGTATTTTAAAGTGGGATTTCAGGCAAAGGTCAAGAATGGCAGCAATAAGGCAAGTCAGAACCGGGAAGCTGGATCACCAAGCAGAAAATCAATTAGTTATTGAGCCAAATGCTCCACCTCTGCCTTAGGCAACAACATAATTGTATGTCCATAAGGATTGTGGCACACACAGCATTTTGTGGCACAAACAGATGAGCTAAGCTTGTTCACAGACTGGTATGATACTACATTGCAGTAGCCAAATTATTTGAAAAAAAAAAATGGTGGAATGGTTGCTCAGCTGTACCGAGCGGTAACATTAAAACAAGGCATTTCTGAGATTCCAGGTCACCTGTGTTTTAGTAGAGAAGAAAACCCATACAAAGCATACTTAGATTTCTAAATCTATTATTGCTTAACATAAGGTCCTTTAAAAACTGGTATGAGACTGAAGCTGAGTACTTATGTATGAAGACTTTTTTCAAGTGCACAATGCTTATCTATACTAAATGAGAACATTTCAGGACAATATTTACTTTAATGCTTGCACAATATATGGATCTAAATTTAGAAAGCAAAGGAAAAAGTTCCCCATTAGAGTGCCGTTAATTATCATACTGTTAGAAAATTATATTTTTATGAAAATGGTTTATTTAGATTAAGAATCGTTTTACAAATAGGATGTTTCATGCAATATATTTTTAGAGAGACCTACACTGTTTGGGGGTATAGGTTTCCTTTAAAGGTTCCAAATAGGATTAAATAGAAATAAAAATAATATAAACCTTGTAAATATTAAAACAGGAGTTAAGATACTGCATCATATCAGTCTATGTGACTGCAAAATGGGAAATGACCCAACAACAGCTTTGTACATTTGTCCTGCAGGGTAGTGGCACACATAGGGGTACATTTATCAAAGAGTGAAGTTCCGCCACAAGAGTGAAATCCTGCAGCTCTCAATTCATTTCTATGGGATTTTGAAAGGCGTATTTATCAACGGGTGAAGTGAAAGTTCACCGTTTGATAAATACGCCTATAAAAATCCCATAGAAATGAATGGAGAGTGGCGGAATTTCACTCTAGTGGCGGAACTTCACTATTAACTTCACTCTTTGATAAATATACCCCATAGCTCCATGGGAGGAACATATCATCCCTATTCACTTTCAACTGAAATCTGCTGTGAGAACCTGCTGCTGTTATGTGACCAGCGCTTGTTTTCCATGATTTATTCTTTACAATTTTTCCAAAATTAAAGTTTTTTTCAAATTTTTTTTTAAGTTTTTAATGTTCCTGTCTCTGGTGCTTCAGTCTGGCAGCTCTGTAATCCAGATGCAGATTCTGAATTATTAGAATTTGCTACATTACTTGAGGCATTTGTGAGCAGCATTTATGGAATATTAGCAACAATTGTATCAGTTATAACAGCTGCCTTTAATGAAACTCGGGATTGTGTTCAGCAGGGCCAAAGATAAAAAAAATGGATCAACTAATGTATTGATTTAGAACAGTTTACAGAGTCGGTGATCCTATCTTCCAGACCTGCTTTAGGACTCTTACACATGGCCGTTGATGCGCTCAACTATTGTCAAGGGGGCTGTACTCACACAGACGCATGTATGCACTGAACGCAGGTGAAATGCAACATGCTGTGTCCCACCTGTGATTGGCCCTTACATGCGTGTATTCTTGGCATTTTCTTTCTGATTCCTGAGCTTTAGCCCTCATCTATGTTATGGTTATTTTGCCCTTTATTTCTGGAAAATAGCTTTGTCCCTTCTAATCTTAACTCAAAGCAGTAGTGTAATTGCAGAGGGGGGGCTGCACCTATGACCACACTCCTTTGGAGCCGGCAACACACTGCATTCTGCACCCAGGCCCCGGCCACCCTAGTGACTTAATAGTGCATGCACAACTTCACCACTTCAAAATAGTGCCAAGATACTGATTGACCACAGTACTAGGTGGTAGAGGGAGTAAAGGCTAATGCCAGTTAAGGTGCTTAGAAGAAAAAGCTAGCCAAAGGAAAAACCAACAAAACATACTGTACAAGGTTATACAGCAGGAACAGTGGTATTAGAATTAGTTTATAGTGACCAGTGAAAGCAAAGTCTGCTGACTTCCTTAAAGGAGAAACTAACCCCTTATTAAACTTAAAAAACTAACTTTTTACTACCCCTTGGTGCAGATTCAGGGATCGGAGTTCACAACAGCCATCTTCTGGGTCTTTGTGTCTTCTTCTGGCAACTCCAACTGATCCGCCGGTTTCATTCTCAGATTACCGAAGACCCAGAAGATGGCTGCCGTGAATTCCGATCCCTGAATCTGCGCCGAGGGGTAATTAAAAGGTTTGGGGAATTTGCCCGAGACAGCAGATAGGTTGGGGGGAGGAGGGTCTATGTGGGATGGGGGGTAGGGTAGGGTTTTTTTTAATAAGGGATTTGTTTCTCCTTTAAGACATGGCATTGCCAGAAACACTCCGGACATTGTTAAAACCAATTCTCTTGGCATTCTTATTACTTCCCTCTATATAAACTATAAAACCATGGAGAAGATAGAAAGAGTTCTTAAAGTGATACTGACACTATAAATACTTTTTAAAATATGAATTTACATTAAAAGTTACATATAGGTTATGTTGATCGTTTTTTTACAGAGAGGTTTGTTTTGTAAGCAATTGTTAGTTGAAGTTTCTTTAACCTGACTGTTTTGCCAACCTGACTGTCCCATCTCAGCCTGTCAGTTAGAGTTTCTAATGCTAACGGACTCCTGCTGCACAAATATGGCAGCCCCCTCATACAGGAACATGGGGGATCAGACGGGTAATGTAAAAGCATTGTGCAAATACTTTATGACAAAGTTATAAGTAGCTTTCAAAGGCCAATATTATGATTATGATTACATTAGATGTAAAAAAGTTTAATTTCTGGTGTCAAAATCTCTTTGAATCAGACTGGAAGGAATCTATTAGAAAGGAATGTAGGTATGCAATTTGAATACCTTGTTTAAAGATAGTGAGGCTGTTTCTTAGACAAGTTCACCCCACTAAAGCAATAAGAATAAAATGTTTAATGTGTGCACATTTTATCTGTATATTACATTTTACATACATTTTGTAGCACTTATTATTTATAAATGTTAAAAATGAAAAAGAAAATAAGATGAAACATTCACATTTTGCATTATTTTGATAAATAACTGCTTATCAAGAAACAGTAATTCCAATATAACTAATAAATAGCTTGATTGAAACACATAAAATCACTATATGAGCTGGTAAAAGCTTCTGATTGAAGTACATGGTCACTAGGAGTTTCAGTGATGAAACCCTTGCCCACTTGACTGTTCCCAGCACCGGACTCTTCCATTAGTACAGAACTATCCTGCTAAATTATGTCATCTTTACAGCCTCTTGTGATATTTGGCCTGACAATTTGGTTGGGGAATTTTCTGATCATATGTTATTTAGGCAAGTCTAGTGCTCAGTTGCTTCTGCTTTCTCTATTTTTGTTTCCTGGATTAGAGTAAAAAATAAAATGAGGGCTAGGTAATCCAATGGTTACTACATCTATTGAGGGGGGTGGGGTACAAATAGTATCATGAAGCTTATAAATTAACAAAAAAATAAAACAAGAATTCTACAAAAACTGGAAAATATTGATAGGATACATAGGAGTCATTTACCTACAGTAGCTTTCAGGATTCAGAACATGGCTAAAAGTATGCAATCTTTGGCTACATGATATAGCACTCTGTTATTGGAAGTGGTGAATTAATTCAATAGTAATCATTACTTTTCTTGTTGTGCTTTGGCTGTAAGACATAAACAAATCTCTCTCTCGTCCTCCAAATGTGGATGAGCAAATATATATTTGTTTTGAGGAAATATGTACTATATGGGGGAATATAATTAAAAGTCGCAAGCGCTATTTATAATGGAGTCTTTGCGAATGTTTAGCACTGCTTGTAATGTAAAATCTGTCGCTGGCAAATATTACATTGCAGATTTTTGCTAAGCAAAGGTTTAACTTTAACACCTGCTTTGGACTTTCGTTTTGTTGCAAAAAAGGTTTTGCGAATGCAAAATGATATTACATCCACTGTTTGCAAAAACTATTTGTTCACAAACTTTGCGATGAAGTCGTTGAGGTCTTTAAAAGAGTACTCAGTCCCCCAATTAAGAAAAGCCCCCACCTACTAATCTAGATAGTCCTCCTCCTCATACTTCAATAAAATGTCCCTAAAATATTTCTCACCTATCAGTGCAGAGTAAGCGCAGCAGAGCTCATGGGTGCCATCTTCCAGATCTTCGGATTTCTTTGGGTTCTCGTCAGTAATTTTCTGCACTTTCGGCACATGCACAGTTGGTAATAACTGGAAGACTGCTCCAACTGCACATGCGCCACTATATCACTCTATTACAGGTGAAGACCGGCGATCCGGAAGATGTCATCCACTAGCTCTGCTTACTCTGCACTGATAAATGAGAAATATTTTAGAGACATTTTCAGGGCTATTAAAGTAGTTTAGGGGGGATTTAAAGTAATTTGAAGGGAAACAGGGAGGGGGGACTATCTATGTTAGTAGGTAGGGGCTTTTCTTAATTGGGAGGTCAAGTTCTCCTTTAATCAGTCAAAAAGGACACATTAACGTTCGCATGCGTCTTTGCGCAGGTTTTTTGTGCTAGTGAAAAACATTACATTCCCCTATAGATCCAACGTACAGTATATTTTTTTCTAAAAGAAAAAAGACGAAAGAAAGGTTTAGTCATTGGGGGGTACCAATTGTTAGGCAACCCACCCCCCGTTATTATAACCACCTAATTCCCAGATGGTTTTTCCTGTTAAAAAGCTACACCGGACCAGGGTACTTCACAGTGAACACCACAGAGCAATTGTTTTCCTACTTCTTCTTCATGAGGACATGCATGTGCAGTAGAGTAAAAAATTAGAACTTTAACAAAAAAAAGCAGACTTTTTTTTACTCTAGTGCGCATGTATTGGTCAGGAGTCCTTGAATAAAGCAGAAGAAGATGATTGCTCTGTGGTGCTCTGAATCGTACCCTTGGATGATACAGATTTGTGCTAACAGGAGCAGCAGTCCAGGGTATCAGGTAAGTGATTATATTCACCCCCTAGTGTTTGAACCTTTCCTTCTCCTTTAAGTAAAGTGCATTTAAACTGGTTATTCTGCAAAGGATCCTTGTTTTTTGCATATTATTGTTTATTGTTTCAAATGGAAGATATACTCAGGGTACTGAGGATCCACAAGTATAGAGGTCCTAGCAGAAGTTCTGGGAATTAGGGATGTAGCGAACTGTTCGCGCGAACTTCGACTGTTCGCGTCCGCCGCAAGTTCGCGAACGTCGCGCGACGTTCGCCAATAGGCGTTCGCGTCAAAATCGTTCGACCATTCGACCATTCGATCGCTAAAATCGAACGATTTTCGTTCGAATCGAACGATCGAAGCCATTGGATTGAATGAAATCATTCGATCCAATGGCTTCGATCGTTCGATTCGAACGGAAATCGTTCGATCGAACGATTAAAATCCTTCGATCGTTCGAATCGAACGATTTTCGGATGTTCGAAGTTCGCGAACTGTTCGCGAACTGTTCGCATTTTTTGCCGGTGTTCGCGAACGGCGTTCGCGAACACATTGTCGGCGGTTCGCTTCATCCCTACTGGGAATGGTGAAAGGTTAATATATCTTCCTGGGTGGATTTATACACAGTTAGGTCAGTACAGTGGTACTGGGGCCTAGAAGCTATAGTAGGCCCACTAACCTAAGGATGGCTTGGATCATTGTGTTTTATGATTCACAAAAGTGAATCATAGTGAGAAAGTGTCTTTCACAAAAGCCTCCACTGATTATATATGGAACAAACAGACTATCTTCTCCCAAAAGTATAGAGGTGTCATTAACTTCTACGTATACCAATTGCCATTACATTCCTTATGAGAACAAACCATTGAACTAAACTCCACGGACAATATGGTCATCAATAACAGTTGAATACTTTCTTCATTTTACCAAACAATACAAACATTCTCCAACACTGAACTACCCTTGTTGGACTCACCAATTAAATTATCAAAACTTTTATTGGGTTTTAAAATTGTCCAGCATAACATCCCTTTAAGTGCTACAGGAAATTTGTCTTCCAACAAGAAACCACAATAGCTAGAATTCTCAGCATTGGGATGTCCCAGATGTGGGAAGTGATTGTAAACAGTGATGACATTTGTATTGTTTATGTTTCAGACAGCCTAAGCATTCATGTGACACAAGATTTTGGACTTTTTAGTAATTTACTGATGTGATTGTTTTTATTTTGGTTTTGTAATAGTTTACCCAAAAACCCCTAGGAAAGCAGCACTGCGTTTGCACACAAGCAGCATGAAAATGCATTATTTGGGAAATCCCCCTCAAAATAATGAAATGTTTTGCAACAGAAAGGGATACTGAAACTGAAAATAATGGTTTGATTTCAGGATAAAAAGAAAATCCAGATTTCATTAATGTCTTTGAAAACAGAAGAGGAAAAACGGCAACTGAAAATTATGAAACAGCTTTAACTTATTCATTGCAAAAAAGGTTACAGTTTCTTTCTCTTTTTCAAAACTACCATGGTTTGGGTAAAAGGAAAACTAAACTCCCAGAGTAAATACGTAGCCAACAGATGATATCATATCATAAGTGGCCTATTAAAGAATCTTGCCAAACTGGAATATATCAGGAAATATATATATTTTACATTTTTCCTTGAGCCCCCCATTTTCTGATGGTCTGTGTGCTCCATCAGAGATCACCTGACCAGAAATACTACAGCTAACTGTAACAGAAACACGTGTGGAAGCAAAAGACAGAAATGTGTCCATTAATTGGCTTATGTGACCTAACATGTATGGTTTGTTTGTGTGCACCATGACTTGTAGCATCCCAGGGGGCAGTCCTTAATTCTTAAAATGGCAATTTTCATTTTAGGATCACCCAATGGCTACTAAAAAGTATATTATTATGAAAAAGGTTTAATTACATGAAGCAGGGGTTTACATATGAGCTGTTTTAGGCAGTATATTTTTTATATATAGGGACCTACATTGTTAAAGGGGGGTAAAGTCATACCTCCCAACTGTCCCTTTTTCGGAGGGACAGCCCCTCTTTTGACAGCTAAACCCGCAGTCCCTCATTTGTACTGGAAAGTCCCTCTTTTCTCTGCACTGAACAGCCAGAAAAAGAAACAAAGTTTCTTACTTAATTGGCTTTTAGCAGAGAGCCCAGAATAGCGAACAGGTGCAAATAAGATACTTTGTAACAATTTTGAGACACAAAAACACAGTTTAGATAAGGAGAAATATTTTCAAACTTTCATAGCCTGCCAAATTTTGTAAAACAAACATGGTAATTAGGGGGTGTGGTCAAAAAAATGCTGCGCTACGCGCTGAAAACATTTTTTTGTCCCTCTTTTTACTTCCAAAATGTTGGGAGGTATGGGTAAAGTTTTCCATTAATCTGCCTTTGCTTTGCTCTATTAACACAATGTTGGTCAAGTGTTGGAAATTCAGTGTCTGTTGAACTGAGCCTGAAGTAAGTAATATTTTTTGTGGGCTTTCTCCCTACACAATCTTTTCCAGTCCAAGCCTTCAATACACTGAGTAGGTAAGAAGCATATTTAGGATCCCTTATCCTGGAAATCCAATATCCAGAAAGCTCCAAATTACGGAATGGCTGTCTCCCCTAGACTCCATTTTATCCAAATAATCCAAATTTTTAATTTTGATTTCCTTTTTCTCTGTAATAATAAAACCATAGCTTGAGCCCAACTAAGCTGTAATTAATCCTTATTGGAAGCAAAATCAGCCTATTGGGTTTATTTAATGTTTAAATGAATTTCTAGTAGACATAAGGCATGAAGATCCAAATTACAGAAACATCCGTTATCCAGAAAACCCCAGGTCCCAACCATTCTGGATAACAAGTCCCAAATCTGTATATCTAAAATAGTCAAGGCAGATTAGAGGCATTGTATAGAAACATCATGATTTTTTACTTTTAAAAAGTGGTAGATATAGCATACAGGGCCACATCAGAATACCTGCTTCAGCAGAACTGCTGTATTTTTTAAAGGGTTGTTCACCTTTACATTAACTTTTGGTATGATGGAAACATTGAAATTCTGCGAGAATTTGCAATTTAAGTTTTTTATTATTTGTGGTTTTGCAGTTATTTCGCTTTTTGTGCATCACCTCTCTTGTTTGCTATATCAGCAACTTTCTGGTTGCCAGGTTCTTATTTACCGTGTCAACCAGGCAGTGGTTTGAACGAGACACTGGAATATGAATAGTAGGAGGTAAAAAGAAAGTTAACAGACCAGTAACATCAAAAGAAATTTAATTGAAAAATGAAAAAAAAACAGCAAGACAAATGAAACTTTAAAATCGCACAGCCTTTATTAAGAAATAACTTACCGAAACTCTGCTTGCGCTCCTCTTCAGAAGGCAATATGGTGACCATCCATCAAATCTCCTCCCTGGCTATCTCCTATAAGGAAGGCAGGGAGGAGAAATCGAGCATTAACGATGGATCGGCGGATCATCTTTTCTGAAGAGGAGCGCAAGCGGAGTTTCGGTAAGTTATTAATAAAGGTTGTGCGATTTTAAAGTTTAATTTGTCTTTATGTTTTTTCCGTGGTATACTAACGAATTTGTTTAATTTTTTTTGATGTTACTGGTCCTTTAAGTAACAAAAAGTAGGAAAAACAATATAATTGTAGCCTTACGGAACAATCTTTTGGTGCTAGGGTCAGTGACCCCCATTTGAAAGCTGGAAAGAGTCAGAAGAAGAAGGCAAATAATTAAAAAAAAAAAAGAATGAAGACTAATTGCAATTGCAAGTTAAAAATTAAAGTAAAAGTGAACCACCCCTTTAATAAGGATATACAGATGAAGCCACTTGGATTTGTGAGTTAAATGTGTCATGACTCTGGAGTAATTGAAGAAACTGTGTTATCTTAAGTCATCTTAACTCATTTAATGCATTTAACCTTTTCATTAGCATACCAAAGCTCCATTGTTCACAATGGTGAATGCTTTAATTAGATGGGATGTTGTGACACAGTTTTCTGTGTTAAATGAGATAAATGGGATATCTGTGTTTAGTTATTCTGTGTCAAACAGACAAACCAAAGTGGCTGCATCTGTAGACACAGTGAGATGAGTGTGAGGAAATATACAGCACAACAAAACTAGAGGTACAAGGCACATATGATATGACACTAATATAAACAGTATAAATATGAATGTAGCGCTACAGAATTCAGGCAGTGTTGTCGTCCTTAGGAGAATGCACTCCATTTGCTTGTTTGCACTTAAACCAGAGCAGAGTGCAAAGTGCAAAAAACATAGAGCAATTTAGGTGTTTTTGCATTTTGCACCCTACCCTCAAATCAATAATGACCAGTAACATAACTAGATGGGGGTGACGTGCAGCCGCGCCCCCCGTCCCACTCCGTACGCAATTTTTGGCTCGCATTTTAGTGGCGCGCGGGCCGGGGGGCCTTGAGTGGGTGTAGGCCTTGGCCCGCTCGCACCCCCTGCTCCCCCGGTAGTTCCGCCACTGATAATGACCCCTGTTTTCATTTGCACTCAGTATTTCACCTCGCAGGTAATGTTTCAAACTTTGTTATTATGAGCATACTGTACCTGTTTGTAACACTGATATTGTATTCATAATCATTTTGTGCTTTTAAAATCTGAAACACTCCTTTGTTCAATCTCTCTCCGCTTAGGCAGAAAGAGGATACTTGACCTCAGGAAAGAACCCTAAGCTTGAGAAGTGTAATCAGCCCTGGGAGACAGGAAACGTGGGCAGCAGCTTTGGTATTTATTGTATTAAGCAATAGTGGCACATGACGGAGGAGAGCAAATGTGTAATGGCTACGGCATTCTAATGGCAATGTAATGTAATGGTTTAAGATGTGAGTCACATACATGGACTCTATTAACAATAACTATATAACATGGGTTATATCAATATCATGTAAATTATATCCAAATATAGAATCCCTATTATAAGATATAAGGATATAATAAGTCATCAACCAGTAACCATTGAATAGGCCCTGGGAGACTGTAAAATGGCCAGCAGCTTTAGCATTTATTGTATTAAGCAATAGTGGCATGACTGATGTTATGGCATAGCAATAGATATAACATAATGGTTGGAGATGTTAGTCACATACTTGGACTTCATTTGCCTATTAGGTAACAATAACTATATAACATGGATAATAATAATAATACTCATATCAAGTAAATTATATAAGGAATATGGCACACCTATTATAAGAGATAAAGATATTATGGGGGTTATTTGCTTAAACTTGCATTTATCTCATCATTTTATTAAAACAAATCCAACCAAACTCCCATCCACGATTTTGTCTTATTTGTTAATCAAACAACTCAAAAAAGTCTGGCTGGGAAAAACTCAATAAAATCAAGAGAAAATTTGAATCATAAAAAATGTTTACGATTTTTCAGGCCCTATACATGTACTGTATATTTTTTCGGAATAATATACACCAATGTGCAGATTTTTATGTTTAGGAAAGCAACTTACAGAGTATAACTCTCCATATTTGCCATATATTGCGCTAAAAAATGGGCAAGTAATGTTATTATGCCACTATTCAAATTTACCTGTGTCCGGTGGCTTAGTGGCTAGCAATTCTGCCATGCAGCACACTGTTTCTGAGTTTAGATTTGACCTGGGCATTAAAATTCATATTTTGCTGTAGTATCACTTCTAACATCTTACATTTGAATTACAGTTGAATTCCAAACTCAGTTGTTCCAGACATCAGAAAATGTCAATTTTATTTGTTACAGGCATCACCCTTCTTACCACTGGCCAACAACACTTTAAATCATTATTACTCTCCCCCATCTCTGTTTTCCCACAGCTTCCTTTTTTGACACTGCTGCAATCACATGAGAGAAAATTCCAGATGGGAACTCTATTCTTTCAGCATATCTCAGTATTTTGTCAATTTCCCAGCTGCCCCTGGTCATGTGACCTGTGCCTTCACTTTAGGAGAGAAATGCTTTCTGGCAGGCTGCTGTTTTTCCTTCTCAATGTAACTGAATGTGTCTCAGTGGGACATGGGTTTTTGCTATTGAGTGCTGTTCTTAGATCTACCAGGCAGCTGTTATCTTGTGTTAGGGAGCTGTTATCTGGTTACCTTCCCATTGTTCTTTTGTCTGGCTGCTGGGGGGAATAGGGAGGGGTGTGATATCACTCCAACTTGCAGTACAGCAGTAAAGAGTGATTGAAGTTTATCAAAGCACAAGTCACATGACTTGGGGCAGCTGGGAAATTGACAAAATGTCTAGCCCCATGTCAGATTTCAAAATTAAATATAAAAAAATCTGTTTGCTTTTTTTAGAAATGGATTTCAGTGCAGAATTCTGCTGGAGCAGCACTATTACCTGATTCATTTTGAATTTTTTTCCCATGACAGTATCCCTTTAAGAAAAAACTTGAATATCTAAAACTCAAACAAATATTACTGAGCCGAAAACTCGAATCGAATTTGACGAAACTCAAATTAAATTTTTTCTCCGAAAAAACTCGAATGTCAGGAAGGCTATTAACATCTTCAAATGGGTCACTGGACCTCTGCCATTGACTTTAACATGAACTCGGCAGGTTTTAGGTGGCGAATAGTCGACTGCGAGTTGTTCCCAGGGTCCAGGTATGATAAATCTTGAATTCGAATTCAAACTCGAATTTCAGAGTTTTGACCAAAAATCCTAATCGAAAATTCTAATTTACAATTCGAACCTTAATAAATCTGCCCCTTAATTTAAATAATGTTTTCCGGTTATGTTTATATACCTAATATACAGTAAATTATATTCAACAACATCTTTCTTTAGACTTTTTTTTTGCCTTAGAAGGTTCACAAATTGTAACAAAAACAGGTGCATTTATAAATGTGTATATATATATATATATATATATATATATATATATATATATATATATATATACAGACTCCAAAAACTGGTGCACTACAAAAAACTCAGAGATATTGCCCGGGTCCAAAATATTTCATAGACGGTCTAAGCAAAATGACTGCACACACAGGAAGTTTTTCCTTTATTCAACATTTCGGCCCCTACAATCAGGCTGTCTTCAGGACGTCCTGAGGATGGCCTAATTGTAGGGGCCGAAATGTTGCCAGGGATCAGAAGAATAACACACGGATGTCATCTCTGGCATCACTCTCAGGTCCACCCAGCCTTGCATGTGCAGACAAGATGATGCCGTTATTACACCACACCAGCTAAGTTCTTTCACTCCCATCTCTTCTTCTTTATAGGCCTTACAATGTTGTACTATACTTTATGCATGTTGTTATTATTACATAAACTGTTGCTATAAATATTCCATAAACTGTTGCCACCAGGTAGGGTGTTCAGAATTGGCAAGAATTCTAATGCATAATAAATTGGCACCTATGTTTATAATGGTGCATTTTGAAACTTTTTGTTGTTGTTGCATAAGCTGCCACGCTATTCCCCCACCAGCACATTGTAAAAGCACCTTTACCTGATAGTACAGCTGTGAATCTTTTGGTGTAAGTGAATAACAGATTTCAACATTTGTCACTCAAAAGTGATTTTGACCAATTATTCCTTTCAGATTTTCTCCATTATATTCAAGTTACTTGGATGGCAAAGTTGAATACCTAGGGTGATGGACATTTACCCCAGTTTTTAAGCAGACTAAAAATAGTTATTTTTACCTGTACCTTTTCCTTCTATTTAATCAAAATGCCTAGACCCACAGCATGATGCTAGCACCACAATACCATAAAATGGGCTTTGCATAATTGCAGCCGATTAAAGATTTAGTTCACCTTCATATGAATTGTCTGTATTGCAGTCAGTGATACTCTGATCATTGTGCAATTGGTATTAATGTTATTTCAGTTATTTAACTTTTTTTCAGCAGCTCTCCAGTTTAGTATTTCAGCAGCTATCTGGTTGCTAGGGTCTGCTTTTCTCTAGCAACCAGGCAATGGTGTGAGCGAGAGCATGGAATAAGTATAAGAGAGGGACAGAATAGAAAGATCAATAACAATTAAATTGTAGCCTCACAGATAGGGTTGCCACCTTTCCAACCAGTGGAGACAGGCAGGGGGGTGGGGTCGTGACATAGAGGGGTGTGGCTGTGATGTAGTGGGGTGGGACTGTGACATAGAGGGGTGGTGCTATGACGCCAATCGTCAATCATGGGGAATCCTGCCCGGTTTTCCTTATTTGGAAAACCGTGCAGGAAGTTTTAACCCTGGCAGCCCATCAAAATACCAGGCTGTCTGAGTCAAAACTGGACAGATGACAACCCTACTCACAGAGCAATAGTTTTTCTTCTGCTAGGGTCAATAACCCCCATTGGAAAGCTGGAAAGAGGTAGAAATATACAAAGAATTGAAAACCCATTGCAAATTTTCTAGAATAGGGCATTCTAAAACATACTAAACGTTAACAAAAATGAAAACCACCCCTTTGAGCGAAGACTTTATTCAAAACAACCACATCAGAGTATACTGGTAGGCCCATTTATAAACATTTTCATTTTAGTGCTTTTAGAGTTTTTTGAAACCACAAAAAACAAAATTTCTCTAAAACCAAAAATGCCATGTCATTTATTAAAAGATCAGGATATAAAAAGAATGAACAGGAAAAAAACTGAATGATGCACTAAAAAAAAATCAGAAAAACACTAAACTCTTGAAACATGGGTTTTCTGACAATTTCTAGTGAAAAAAACCCCCCCAGAAAACCTTTAAAAAACTGATTGGCTAAAAAAGGTCCAATAGCATCAACAGAGCTCCCATTGACTTCTATGGGACTTCAACTGCTTCTACTTGGAGAAGTTTTGTATTGAGTTTTTTTGTGGCTTTTACACATTATAAATCTCCATTTTTTTTAAAGTCTTAGGGTAGGACAACACGAACGATTTCGGCGCAATCCGATGCGCTGCGACAAAACGAATACGACAAAAATAAGGTAATTAGTAATAGAATTGTCGCATGGCGTTGCAGCATTGATCGGACACAACTGTCAGATGCAGACGCAACATTGCATGCGTTTTGTCGCAGCACTTTGGATCGCGGTGGAATTGTTCGTGTAGTCCTACCCTTAGAGAAAAGAAAATATTTTTTTTGGAATTCTGTGAAAAAAACATCTAAATGTTAGTAAATAGGCTCCTTGAAGTTTGCTATAAAAGCATGAGATAACCCTGATGCAATGTGGTGAAATAATTTATGGGCAGATGACAACTTTTTGGTCAAAGGCCAAAGTAAATCTACCACTGTAACACACTGTAACACAAAAAAGCTGGGAAAAAGTCCAAGGGGGGTGAATACTTATGCAAGGAACCAGTCAGGGCTGCAGTGACGCACACTCAGAGAGCTAATAATATTCATAGTACGGGATGACAAACATTTTGTGCAAGTTGATTTACATGTTCTT